>CM070787.1:2215000-3415000 GCA_036346955.1 Dipus sagitta
CAGCCTGGACTACAGAGTGAGTTCCAGGTCATTCCGGACTAGAGTGACACCCTGCCTTAAGTAAACAAAAACAAAACAAGTTGTTCTCTAGTGACTTTCCACCCTACCCTCCCTAGTGCGGCTGCATCAAGCTTAGCAGGAAAGGTCACAGGCCACGTTTTCTGCAATATACGGTGTGCATTACCTTTGCCTGGTTCAGACAGCACTTAGCGTACTGCAGCTCTGCTTTTGCTGGTAGATACAGAGGCCCTAACTCAGTCTCTGTGGGACTTACTGTTTTGGATCCCAGAATGATTTCAAACCATGCATATATAAAATATAATGATAGAAAATGCTGGGGGGGGGGCTGTTTTTTGTTTTAAGGTAGGGTCTTGCTCTAGCCAAGGGAACCAGGAATTCACTCAGGCTGGCCTCAGACTCACAGAGATACTCCTACCTGTGCCTCCTGAGTGCTGGGATTAAAGGCATGCACCACCATGCCCAGTGAAAATGCTGTTTAATGCTTTTTTTTTTTTAAATCGTCCTCTACATTTCTTAGAGTACTGTAAGTATACTTAATGTACTAATGTCCGTGGACTTGGATTTATTTGACTAGGAACCTTTTCCATAGTAGATATTTGTAGATTATCTCCCACTTTACAGTTCCCGCTTCCTGCTATGTTGTTTCTTGCATATAGCTTCTAATGTTGCTACTTAAGCCTAACCCTAAAAATGTCATCTTGGTGCTGATGGGTTAATTCCATAGCAAGGCCCTCACATATTTAGTTTTTGTTGTTATAGTTGGCCTGCAGTGGCCCAGGCTTGGGCAAACCACCGGCTCAGGTTGGTACATCTTTGCCTGTCTTCTGCCATCTCACCAGATGTTGCCTGACACTTAGTGCAACAGTGTGTTGTATAACTCAGCTGACAGGCATGATTCATAGCATAGAGCTACTGATTTAGCCTTGGTGCATGGTGTAAACTATTTTGAAAATTATTTTGCTAGAGGAAGTGAGGGGCTGATCGTTCCTGGCTGATCTGTGTTGTACAATGTTGAAAACAAAAACAGTGAAAAACTTTCATAATGTCTAATGCCAGATCCCTGAAAAGTCACTTTTAAAAGACGAATAGGCTACTCCCAAAGCAAACCGAAGACCAATGCAGACCAGGCTCTTCACCCACGAGCTCTGGCTTACTGATCGGGGAAAATAATTTCAGAGGTTCTGAGGTTTTACATAATGTTCTGCAGATCACACTGATAACATTCATTCTTGCATATTTTAAATCTTCATGTCTCTCCGCCCCCCAGGGCAAGCATTGTACCACATCTATACTTCCAGCCCAGTTACATGCATTTAAAAGAGATAAGTTCTCCCTATCTCTTGTCCTTTCTTTTCCTTTTGCTTTTTTTCTTTGTGTGTGTTGACTAAGGTTGGGAGTGGATGGGCAGGATTATGTAGCCTAAACTGGTCTCAAACAGTCCTCCTGAGAAAGCTGTTTCTTATAATTTCAGGAAGCAGAAAGTATAGTTCCCCTGCTCTGTGTCATCATGCCCTGAAAGTCTTCCAGACACAGCCATGGTTAGATCTCTAAGCACGAGAAACTTGACAGACTTTAAGACAAGCTTCTAATTTGTTTCTTGTAGGATCTTTTTTATGTGCTTTATTGTTCAATTTTAATTTATTATTAAAAAGTATTTATTTATTTATTTATTTATTTATTTATTTGAGACAGACAGAGAGAGAATGGGCACACCAGGGCATCCGTGCATCTGGCTTACATGGGTCCTGGGGAATTGAACCTTGGTCCTTTGGCTTTGCAGGCAAGTACCTTAACGGCTAAGTCATCTCTCCAGCCCTTAATTTATTATTTATTTGTAAGCCAGGAGACATAGTGAGGACCTTTTGCCACTGCTAACAAACTTCATACGTACGTCCCATAGGACCTTTCTTGGTCGTATGTAGCAGTAGAGATAGAATATGAGCCACATGTCATGCCAAAGCCGCCAATAGTCCCATGAAAAAGTTAAAAGGGAACCTGTGAAACTGATGTTTCTCATCCTTTTTTGACACAATGATACCAAAATAATCCCTTTCAGACAAATTTATGAAGTAGTGCTCTTTTTATTTTCCTCCTTTCCAGCACCCCATTTTGGGTACAAAGTCTTCAGAATTCAGGTTTGGATTCCAAGTGCAGTCTTTATTTTATATTTACTAACAGCACATCTCAAAGTGAAATGTCCTACCAAAACAAAAAGGTACTTAATGGAAAATTATTTTACACTGTTTTGAGATTTTTAATTTAAATATTAAACTAATTTTTCAGAATTTCTCATTACACTAGCCATATTTCAAGTGCTCGGTGGCACATGTGTCAGAAAAGGCAGAGCTGTGGTAGATACACGGCTCTTTACTCGTGTGCTCATAGCTTTTGTCAGATACGCGAGGCTTTCGTGTATATACTCTGCTGCTGTGTTGCAGGTGAGCTCGTAGGTATCCAACAGGTACTTTTGAGAAAAACAGGTCTTCCTCTGCTGCTAGTTTGTGAAAAAAGTTAAGTTGAATATACCCTTTGATATAAAAATGATAGCAGTAGGAACAGAATGATCAAATGCATTAAAATGTTTTTGTTCGGTTTTATTTCTTTAAAAATACAGGCATACTTTTTTTATTAAAAATCCTATACACTATATGATGTAAATGGCCATTTAAAAACAACTATCAGTGGTTATTATGGACATTGCAAAGGTCATGAAAGAACAAATGAACACACTACCTTTAAAAGGCATTTAACACATTGTATCATTCTGTTTGTAAACAGGTGGCTTAACAGAAAGAAGAAAATACTGATGAAGATTGGTTCTGATTCTTTTGGAAAACGAAAGCTTAAGCTCTTGGTTCCACAGTTGGATTCCATTATATACAAAATATACTGGCTCAGTGGTGTGAGAGGAAGCCCTACTGGCAGGTTATTACTGTTCCTTCCAGTCCTGCCGGAGGAGGGTGGTGACTGAGTTTAGGCGTCAGTGCTCCTGGCTGCGGTAAAGAAGAGGCCTTCCAGAGATGGCAGTTTCTTAGGCACCTTCTTTTCCCATCCACCCATTTATATCCTTGTAGTTGCCAGTATGTTAGAGGTCACTGTGAATTAGAACAACACTGGGTTGACAGATGCGTTGTGTGAGCGGCTTTGAGATTCACCGTTCAGTGTACTGACAACGTTTCCTGAAAAACAGCTTCTTCCATATCAGCAAATAGAAACAGTGTGACACTGAAAAGTTTATCATGGTAGCGGTAAGTCAGGAATTAAAGTCAGATGTAAATGCACTTGGAATTTCCACATTATTCATCTCCAAAGGAATATTCATAAAGATGTTCAACATCTGAAAAGCCAGTGGGGATACAGCTATTAGTGTGTGTACCACACCACAATACATTCGACAAGTTGTGTTTTTAGGAGAACACACAGTCTTATACTTTGTAAGGGGTTGAAGTTAAAAGTTCCATGCTTTTAAATAGTGTTTCATAATTCTGAATTTATAACAGTTTGGATTTTATGTGCAACCTGTTTATGAGAAGAAGCAATGCTTTGTAATTTGATAATGTTTCAAATTCTCTTCAGCTTTTTTTTTTTTTTTCCAACTATTGCTTGATTATGCTAACTCACGACTTTCCCCTTGAGAATCAGAAATCAGGATTCATCCAGGGATACAGATTACCACTGTGTGTGTCACGTACCATTAAGTTCTTATTGTTGCACTCCAGTGAAAAGCACAGGTAAAGCAGATAAACCCAATGCTTCTGGCTGGTATTGCACTGGTTTCCAGTGCTTTGAAGAGGACCTGAGGAGAGAGCTTCATTATTGACAAATTTTAAAGCATATGTGTAGCTCTAGGTGTTGGTCTTGGTGAATAGAGGCCTTACAGGATCCATTTATGTGGGTGCAGTTGTCATGGGTTAACAGCAAGATTATGTGGACTTGTGCGAAGGCAGACATGTTGGACCCAGTTCACATCTCTCTCTAATGCAGGATCCACATCTTGGTCTTTTTACAGAGGGAATGAAATACCAAAAGAACTTTATTTCTTTCAAGGCTATTGTCTTGACTAACCCCCAAAGCAGTTTTGGAGTCAAAGCTCCTGCCTGTATATGAATAGGTTTTCTGAAGAGAGACTGCTGTCACACTGCTCTTTTTTTTTTTTTCTTTTTGGTTTTTCGCGGTAGGGTCTTACTCTAGTTCAGGCTGACCTGGAATTCACTATGGAGTCTCAGGGTGGCCTTGAACTCACAGTGATCCTCCTACCTCTGCCTCCCAAGTGCTGGGATTAAAGGCATGTGCCTCCACGCCTGGCTCACACTACTCATTTTTAGATGATACTTTCTTTAATTATGGAAAATATTTTACGGTAACGGGTTATGGAAAAAAATTTTTGCACTTAAATATCAGAAACTTGTTTATTGATGAGACTGGGAGCCTTCTGCGTAACATTTTCTTTATACATTGATTTTAGTCCCAGTATAACTCCCACAGCTTGTCTGGGATGATTAAAAATCCAGATCTATCCCAATATGGGGGCATGTGTCCTTTTTTCCTTCAGTAAAGCACTAAAACATGTTTAACCAAAGAGTCATTGGTTAGATGAATTTTTAAAATTTCAAGGTAAATTTACAAACCTTAAAAAACTACACATCCAGTTTTCATTGATACACATGTCAGTGTTTCATGTGTGAGTTTTTGAATGCTTGCTCATAACCTAAGTTGTGTTTTTATAACTAATATTTTTGAGGCAGGCAGGGCCTTACTTACATAAGCGAGGCCGGCCTGGAACCTGCGGACCCCATAAGACGAAGCTGTCCTTGAACTAGCGGCAGCCTCCTTGCTTCTGCCTCCCTGGTGCTGTTGCAGGTGTGTGCCTACCATACCTGGTTCAAGAAAACACTGCTATCTGTTCAGTGTTAGAGCTGAGATTCCTCTATATAAAGCGCGTTCACTTCAAAAAGGATCTTCTGGGCTGGGAAGGTAGCTTAGTTACAGAGTACTTGCCTAGCATGCATGAAGCCCTGGCTTTGACCACCAGTTCAGCGTAAACTGGGTGTGACAGCACACATGTAATCCCAGAGCTTAGGGTGGGAAGCAGGAAGACCGTGAATTCTAGGTCATTCTCAGCTACACAGCGAGGTTGAGGTCAATCTGGGATACATGAAACTCTGTCTCCTCACAACAAAAAGAGCTCTGTGATCTGTCTTCCTGAGCTGAGCTGTAGTAAGTCTTAGTAAATACTGGAGAGCGTGCTGAACTCTACCAGCCTGTGTGGGTAGTACAGCCACATCCCTCTACACATCCCCAGGGTGACCTCACACTTGACAAGCCGAGGTTCAAGCAAGGAGCCTTTGTGCTCATTTTTTGGTACTAAGTTATTTTCTCCAACACTTTGGTTTCCCTGCCTCAAGATTTTGGTTCTTTAAAAAAAAAAAAAAAAGATTCTTGTTCTTGCACTTGGGGCATGGCTCAGTGGTAGTGTGCAAAACCTTGGGTTCCATCTCCAGTACTGCTGGAAAAAAATATATCAAAGATGAGGTTCCTACTTCTGTAAAATGACAAATTCCTGCAAGTCTTATTTTTGGAGTTATTCAAAAATAATTTTTCAAACAACTAAAGCCCACGTATCCATCATGTTGAACCTTCATTTTAGAGCCCCACAAAAAAATAACATAAGCATATTTGTTTCTATTTTTCTTTGTTTCTTAGACTCCTAAATGGAAAACTTTGGCTTTGCACGTTATCTCAGCCAAAAGGCTGAGAAGCAATGCTGCCTGAATTTAATATTAGATTTTTGTATGTTTGATTATTATGGCATTTAAAGGTGATTACATTTCCAGTTCCAACCCTGCCTATACTTTTTGTTTGATTCAGAACATTTTACAGTTATACTTCTGTTACCGTGTCATTTCTATATCCACAAACAGCACCTTGGTTATGCTGAAGCAATTTAGAAGTTAATTTATCAGTCTAGTCACAATCGCATTATATTTAAAATGGAAAAACAAGTAGATGGTTTGGGAGTGTTTTGAGGTTAATGTTACTGCTTACACTTGAAAGTCAATTTCAAATATTTCCCCTACTACTGCAACCAGAATTATGTGTATATCACCAATAAAGTGGGCATAGAAAATGGCGTTCCTGATGATTTGAAATCCTGGCAGAGTGAGGAATTGCCTGGCTGATGAGGATTTTGATCTGAAGTGCATTTTATAGACTTACTGAGGTGAGCAGTTCATTGTGCAACTCATGTTTGTAAGCAGCATTTTTAAGGATACTCACAGCTGCAGGTCCCTAGGGGGCGGCATTTTTGTGCAGGGTCTGTGGGGCGTTTCTGTTGAGTAGCACCTTCAGTGACTCTGATGGGTAGGAAGGCTTGTTTCTACAAAGCTGGGGCCACTTAGCAATATTTGGTCCATATGTCATGGCCACACTGTGTCATGAAATGTGCTGGACTGTGAAACATACTATAGCCATTGTACACAGAGGATTACAACCCAGAACAGCAGCTAAGGGGCAGCATCCTGTGTGGAGTAGAGGCAACAGGTAGTCGATTCTTGTTTGTTTAATACATTCCCTGGACATTTTTGTATTCCGTTAGACCTGTGCTTTTAGCTTTAAAAAAACAAACTTGTTTTCCCTCCCCCAACTTTATTATTTATTATGCACTCATCACCAGATATCAGTCTGTAAAGTACTTTTGGGTCCCTAAAGGCCGTTATCAGGGAGTTGAAATTTCTTAGACTTACAAGTTCTTTGTAAAACAAAACCACAGCCTAAAAAAGTAAAGCATTTCAAAATGATTGCAGTTAGCTTGTTAAAATGCAAGCATTTGACAATGAAATTTAGTGACAATTCTTGCATTAAATATAAATATTAAATATAAAAGATGTGTATTTTAAGGACTTTATTTCCCATATTTTGGTCACCATAGAAAGAGAACCTTGCTTGATGTTAGCCACTGACATAGGAGACAGGTGAGAAGGGAGAGGTCCCATGTGGCAGCACCTTACTGTTGGGGCATATTGCATTTGTGCAGTGCTGTGAGCAGTTCAGAAGCACTTCTGAGCTTTGCTGCAAAGAGCTTTTAGTTAAAGCACATTTAGAAGAGTTGTTTAACTGCTTTATAAAATGAAGCAATGATATTTTTATCCTATAAATAGTGTAATTTAAAAGGTTTTCCTACAAAGTAAGTTTATATTGTTGCCTATACTATCATGTATGTAAACAGGTTTTTAAAGGTGGGTGTTCTGGTGTATGTGTGTGTGCACACTAAATGTCTATTTCAAAGATGTGTTTATTCTAAATTTTGTTTTGCCCACAGTAAATATACACACAACTTGGCATTTGTATGCTTTAGTTGATTGAATCCCAAATTTATAAGTGTTTCCCTCCATTTAAAAGCACATTTATTTGGTGCATGTACAGAAAATACCTCTGAGGTTAACAGGCTAAAGAGTTTATGGATCGAGTTTCAAGGCAGTCATTTGTTTTGAGGGAAGGGGAAGCTTTGTTTTGTTTGTTTTTATAAATTCAGGTACAACTAATAGTGTGTCAGTCTGGATTTTGGGTGGGCTGAAAAGACCTTGAAAAATGTTTAGATGAAAACAAAAGTTTTGAGTGTTGGTTATAGAGCTCAGTTTTAACAGGAGAAAAATTTTACTTGTGTGGTTAACTATGAAAGGGCGTAACAAGGTGTTCCAGCTTCCCCCAGAAGTAATTTCGTAGCCTTCACGAAGTCTCCGAGTCACCGGTGGCACTCCCCTGCATTTGTGTGAAGCAGCAGGGTGGACAGCGCATCCACACAGTGGCTTCCACCCTCTCTGTCCCAGTCCCCACTGGCTCATGGACTCTCTCTTTGTACTGTGTGTATTGCCAAGTGTGAAACCATAGTATGTCGTTTATGAAAAAAATGGAAAGGCTGCAGATCATTTTGCATGAGTAAGCCCCTTTAGGGCTAGTGAAACTGACATGCTTTTTATCTGTTCTGGGTAAATGAAAATTACAATGGCAAACTGGCTCACCATGTACTAGCTTTGTGCAATATGATAAAGGCAGAAGCAAACACTAATGCACTACGCTTGGCTTGTAAGGATGGCTTTCCCACATTACATTAATGGACAGTGTGTGCAGTGTACTGTAAATGCCATCTCTTGCAAATTTATTGTACTTAGATATGCTCAGTTAACATTCTAAAGTATTAAAAGTAGAAGGAAAATATTAAGCAAGCATTTATAGCAATACTATGAAATCTCCAATAATTGTTTTGACTGTTGCCTTTTGCTCTGTAGTGCACCTTCTCTGCGTTGTAATTTCTGTATCGCTTTGTATTTCATGTTTTTACACTTAGGACTTCAGAGTTAAGTGCTTGTGCTTGTACAGCAAGTATTGCAATCACCGTTCTCTTACTGTACATGCAATGTAATAACACACAGTTTTGGTGCTTAACAATATTCCTTTTTTTCTTTAATAAAGGATATTTATTTGACTTAACTTGGTATTATTTTAAGTAGTAGATGCTTTCGTTGCAAAAATGAGCACATAGCAACTGTGTTATTGACTCTCTGTTTCTGTGATGGAATATCTGACAAAAACAATTGCAGGGAGAAAGGGTTTATTTTTGACTGAGGAGGAGGGAGGAAGACTTAAGTGACAGGACAGGAGTGTGGCTGGGACTCCTCCGTGGGTGGTGCACATTCACAGTGGATCTTCCCTGCTTGCTGTCGTAGACACACCCAGGGTCATGTTTCCATGGCAATTCTCAATCCCATCAAGTTGGTGGCACAATTAGCATTAGTTGTGTGGAGCTCCGCCCTGCACTTTTCCCTCTTTTTGAATGTTGATTGTTAGGAAATGCTTTAACAGAGGCTGTACTCGGGCTGTGTGTGCAAAGATGTACAAAGTTGGAAAGTGGTTTCCAAAACTGGGAGATCTTCATGTGCTTGAAGCCCATAATCAGTTTATGATTATTTAAATTGAGGGAGACCATTGACTTCATACCTAAAGCATAGAAGTAGTTAGCAAGAGGCCAGCAGACATTGGCCAGTTTCTGTCAGAATGCTTTAATATCGAGAACATTTATGAAGCTATCTCCAGGGGCATTTTACGTGGCCTGTCAACAGGTGTTTTGTATAAATTCTACTAGACTTTAGGAGAGAAGTCCCAGGCAGGACATTGTTGTAATCTTCAAACTGGACCTCTGCTGTGGTTCTGGGATCAGGGTGGTATGGTTGGACAGTAACCTTACATAAATGTTTTAGGACAAAATGATCTTGGCTGTGATTAAAGAAAGACCCAAACCTCCAGGATCTAGTTTGAATGTTCGTGTGTCATACAAGCTTTCATTATTTGATCCTCCCATAGATCAGTTTGTGACCCATGGATGTGCAAGTATATGCCTCAGTTACACAATTTTTTAAGAAAGAGAGAATGAATTGGTGCACCATGGCCTCAGCCACTGCAATCAAATGCCAGACACTTGCACCACCTAGTGGGCATATGTGATGTTGGACTTGTGTCACCTTTGTTCGTCTGGCTTATGTGGGATCTGGAAAGAGATTGAACATGGGTCTTTAGGCTTCACAGGCAAGCGCCTTAACTGCTAAGCCATCTCTACAGTCCAGTTACACAATTTTTGAAACCAAATGTAACCTTGGAACTCAAGACTGTCAGAAAAGGCAGTTAACAGTTCTGTGCACCCCAACACCTACTGAAAGATTTTTAAAATCCATGTTTTTGTGAAAGCTTTGGTGCAGGCTGTCACTGCTTGGTGGCACTTTGAACCCTCATCAGTGTAGTTAGCATCTTGGTCTTTCATGGACCGTTGAGACAAATCTATTCCTAAGTGGTGACACTCCTCTTTTCGTACCCTTACCCATGACTAACGTCTGCATAACTGTTCCTTGTCACTCTTCCTCAGTTGGACTTCAGCAGTGTAAGGCATCACGTGTTCAGCTGTCCACCCATGTTTCACAGTTCACTAAGTTCTGCTTTCCAGACCCAAAAGTTACCTTCAAAGCCTTTCTCAGCCTCACCATCCACATCCAATTCCCCTATTCCTGTTAAGGCAGACTGACTACATCTGGTGCACGTGGACTTCTCTGCCGCTCACCACTATCCGGTACGACCTTCACCTCAGCTGAACTGGAACCATCCTGGCTGGTCTTGGTGCTACAACTCTTGCATGTCTCCCTGCCCTGCATTGTGCATTCGCTAGATCCAGTCTCTCTTCTGTGGACTTGGGTGGATGTGGCTTGACTTTGACCATCTGCTCCACTGTTTCCTGAGCTCTGCCCATGTGCTATCTCAACTCGGGACCTTTACATAAACTCTTCTTCCTAGTGTTGTTTTTAACTTGGTGTCTCCCCAGTATTCGTACATTCTCAGTATCTGAGAATGAGTTGGCTTTTCAACCCTCTTATAGCCCAGACTGGCTTCAACAGAGGTCAGTAGGCTGAGGAAATGGCTGGACACTTAAAAGTGCCTGTTTACAAGCCTGCCATCCGAATTCAATCCCCCAGCATCCATGTAAAGCTGGATGCAAAGTGGCACACCTGTCTCTGATTCCCAACAACATGCCTACTGCAGTAGGAGTCAGAGCCAGGGGAATCCGGAGGCTCACAGCCTAGCTAGACAGGAGCACATGAGACTCGCTGCCCAAAACAAAACAAGGAGACTGTCCCAAGCAGGGTGGAGGGAGAGGACAGCACCCTAAAGTTGTCCTCAGACCTACACACATACATGTCATGTACATACACAGTGTTTTGTTTGAGATAGGGTCTTGCTCTAGCCCAGGCTGGCCTGGAATTCACTATGTACGGTCTCGTACTCACAGTGATCGTCCTACCTCTGCCTCCTGAGTGCTGGGATTAAAGGTGTGCGCCACCAGGCAGGGAGGGAGAGGGGGAGAGAGAGGAAGTGAATGAATGAGCGCACCAGGGTCTCTAGCTGCTGCAGACAAACTCCAGATGCATGTGCCAGTTTGTGCATTTGGCGTTATGTGTGTACTAGAAAATTGTACTCAGGTCATTAGGCTATGCAGGCAAGTGCCTTAATTGCTGAGCCATCTTTCCAACCCCTGCATTTTTTTTTAAGGTGAAAAGAAAAGGCCATCCAAAAGCCAAGAGAACCTCTGAATAAATCCTCTCCTGCTGCTCCTCAAGGACCAATCTTGCCCTGACACCTTGATTTTGAAACCTGGGCCTCCAGAACTGAGACAGTGAGCATGTTTAAGCCACCAGCCTGGGGTACCGTGCTGCAGCAGCGCTAGGTTTCCTCCGCACCGGCACTTCATTAAGGACTTGGAGCCCTTTTGCAAGTACGTCCTGTCTGGGCCCAGGTAATGGGCTGAAGCCAATCAGGTGTCCCATTAAGTGTCCCCTACATTTTTGGAAGAGCCATGTAACTAATTCTGCCCAACCAAGTAGGGACAGGAGCAAGGTACAGTGCTTGTTATGAGGCGGCAGAGCGCAGATGCTTGGCGTTTATCTTGGGGATCCAGCAGGTCTTATGCACTGCAAGGTCCTGAAGCCTCCTTTGAGGGTGTAGAGGAGACAATATCACTGTGTCTATTTTTCAGCACTGACTCCGGTAATTAGGTAATTAGGCTACATTTAGGCAATAAAGTGTGTACAAAGAGTACCTAAATTATTAGAATTAACAGTTCTAGTCAGCTTTATAAGTACCTCAATATAAACTGAATTTCTATATATTTGTGGTAGTTAAACATTATTTTGAAACTCCTTTGAAAAGGAGAACTAAAAAAGACAAGGCTGCGTGTGGTGGCAGCACACCTTTAATTCCATCAGGCAGAGGTGGTAGGATTACTGTGAGTTTTAGGCCTCCCTGAATTGCAGGTCAGCCTGGGCTAGAGAGAGAGACCCTACCTTGGGGGGGGGGGAAGACAAAAATGAAAGATGAAAACATCTTAACCTATAAGTGGAAGGAAAAGTGTAGAGGAAAAAGAGCTTGAGACTTGAATAGGCAATCGAAAGAAATCCATATGGCCAGTGTGCCTGCCTCAAGTCTACCTCATTAGTAACAAGGAACCACTGAAAACCAAAGGAGAAATCTCATGAATGGTCAGATCTAAAGGACTGACGGATTCAAGTGACAAGGATTTGGGAAAATGTCACACTCTACTGATGGCAGGTAAGCTGGGACAAGCATGATGGAGAACTGCAGAACATGATCTGCAGGGTCGGTGGTCCCTTAGCTGAGCCACGTGAGGCCCTCTCAAGACGGGCATGAATGCAGGCGAGGCAGCAGCGTGACCCATCAGCACCGACGGCCCGCCCGCTGCCCTGTCAGCAGGCCAGTGGGAAAACTGTGGTGTATTCCTAAGATGATCTTGTCACCCAGTGGGGTTTTACAGAGCAATGAAGTAAGATGTTCAAATGGCAATTTGGATGAATGTCATTGACATAGAGAAAGCCAAATGCAAATTAAAACTACTTTGAAATTCCATCTCCTGTCAGAATGGCTGTCATCAAGAAAACAAATGATAATAAATGCTGGTGAGGGTGTGGGGAGAGAGGAACCCTTCTACACTGTTGGTGGGAATGTAAAGTGGACAGCCATTGTGGAAATCAGTGTGGAGGTTCGTGAGACAGCAAAACAGGTTTTGCCATGTGACCCAACTATAGCACTCCTTGACATGTCCCCTGAGGACTCTATACTTCACTATAGAGATACTTGTTCAGCCATGTTTATTGCTTTCTACTCACAACAGCTAGGAAATGGAACCAGCCTAGTTGCCCACCAAATGGTGATTAGATAATGAAGATGTGGTACATATACACAATGGAATTTCTATTCAGCTATTTTTAAAAATGAACTGAAATTTGCAGGGGAATGGATGGATCTGGAAAAGATTATGCTGAGGTCACCCAGGCTCAGGAGGTCAAACACTGCATGTCCTCTCTCATGTTGATCCCAGATCCGAATGTGTAGATTTGGATGTGAGCTGGAACACGAACAGTGGAGGCCTGTAAACCAGAAAGGGGCCCGGGGTGGGGGGGGGGGCGGTAGATACACAAGCAGAGCGGCAGAATGCTGGCAGTGCAGGGGTCTACGTGGTGTAGGGAGGGGGTGGAGGAGAGGAGGGTTAGTCAAAGATGTTATTGAATCAGGCATATGGAAATTACTTTGCTAGCTAAATAATGCATGATTAAAAAATAGTTTGGCAGAAGTAGCCTGTGGGGGCGGGGTAGATAATACTGCACCAGGAACCATAGATTATTAACAGAAAATGCCAGTGCTAGTACTGGGATACTTTCCAGCAAAATGTTGGTCAGGGTGGGCCCTAATGCTCCCAAAATATTGTAGGCTATTTCCAAGGCTTTTGGTTGCCCACCAGAACTAGATGGTAAGACCCTACTGCTGAAGACTCCATATGCCTGGGCTGCAGGACACGCGAAGTCAAGCTGGAGCTGAGTTGGAAGCCCCTCACTGCTGACCAGCTGCCAGGATGCTGGAGAGAGCTGTGCAGCCTATGGGCCAAAGTCATCAACGGTCTCAACCAGCAGTGGGCCCTGCAGCCGTGCCCGGCCAGCCAGCCCAGTGTGCCGATTGGTGCAGTGGTGGCACGTCTGTTACTGGGAAAGCAACTGCTCTGACTGGATTTGAGGCTCACTCCATAAGGAGGAATTCGTGCCTGATGCTACCTACATTAGACCTGAATAATGGGAGGGGGAGAATGAAATCAAAACAGGAGAGACTAGTTGGAAAGAAAGGATTCAGGGGAGGGAGGATTTGGGAGTAGGGAAAAGGGAGGGCAGTAGAAGGGGACTCTATATATATGGAAGTTGTCAAAACAAATTTTTAAAAAGAGGGGATCTGGGCTGGAGAGATGGCTTAAGCAGTTAAGGCACTTACCTGGCAAAGCCAAAGAACCAAGGTTGGATTCCTCAGGACCCATGTAAGCCAGATACACAAGTTGGCATATCCATCTGGAGTTCATTTGCAGCGGCTTAAGGCCCTGGTGTGCTCATTCTCTCTCCATCTGTCTCTCTCTCTCTCCCCCCCCCCCCCAAATAAAGTTTCTTTTAAAAAGAAGGAGCAGGGCATGGTGGCACACGCCTTTAATCCCAGCACTAGGGAGGCAGAGGTAGGAGGATCACTGTGAGTTCGAGGCCATGCTGAGACTACGTATTGAATTCCAAGTCAGCCTGGACTAGAGTGAGACCCTGCCTAAAAGAAAAAGGAATTCCGTGAAGGGGGGACATTAGAAGGGAACTATGATCGTAGCATACTATGTGTATAGAGGCTGCTGATAAAAAGTTAAAAGAAATACAATGGCAAAAATTTGTTACATATGTATTTTACCACAAAAATTTTTAAATATTTTTTTGAGTGTGTGGTTATTCAAGGTAGGGTCTTGTTCTAGCCCAGGCTGACCTGGAATTCACTATGTAATCTCAGGCTGGCCCAAACTCATGGCGATCCTCCTACCTCTGCCTCCCAAGTGCTGGGATTAAAGGCGTGCGCCACCACGCCCAGCTTAAAATAAGATTGTTTAAAAAGCTAGGGAAAATGTAAAATATCATTCCAATAACATGAAGTTTAAAACTGAGCAAAACTATAGTGTTTAGTGATATTATTCAGCTAGTAAAACTATAAAGGAAAGCAAGATGATTAGCATAAAAGTCAGTGGTCACCTTTGGGGGAAAGGACTAGAAGGACTGGCCATTTGTGGAATTCAGATCTTAGTATCCAGAAGAGGGTCATGGTTAGACAAGGGTTCTGTAGACTGTATGTTCACTTGTAAGTAATTCTGAATAGTATTGTATTTCATAGATTGATTTAAAAAACATCTAACAGGGCTTCTTTTGTTAGAATTCTGGAAATTGCTTCCCGAATTCAGTTGTCATTTTTTTTCCTCTGCAAAATAATTTGCATGCACGTTCTGCAAAGCAATGAGAACCATATAATGCAGCTTGGTTCACGTTTTCTTTAGCTAGCAGGAAATCTGAGTCACAGTCAATGTTCCAGTGGCAGAAACAGCACACTACAGGTCCGCGTAACGCGGTTACTGCTCCTTTTCATGTGTATGTGTCTTTTAACTGCTGCTCGAAGTTGTTTTGTTGTTTCCAGGAAGGGTCTCACTCCAACCCAGGCTGACCTGGAATTCACTGTGTAGCCTCGGGGTGGCCTCGGACTCACAGTGACCCTCCTTCTTCTCCCTCCCGAGTGCTGGGATTACAGGCGTGTGCTACCACACCTGGCTAGGAATTCTTTTTTTTTTTTTTAATTTGTTTTTATTTTAATTTTATTTATTTATTTGGGAGAGAAAGGCAGAGAGAGAAAGAGGGAGTGAGAATGGGGGCACTAGGGCCTCCAGCCACTACAAAGGAGCTCCAAATGCATGTGCCACCTTGGCCATGTGGCTTACATGGGTCTTGGAGGATTGAAACCTGGGCTCGCAAGCAAGCATCTTAACCACTAAGCCAACTCTCTAGCCCATAGAGGGCGGGCGGAGACATGCTTTCACCCCTGCCCCTCCTCAAGCCCGGTGCTGCAGTAAGGCAAGGAGAGTAGGGGTGAGAGGCAGAGTTTGTAGGGCGCAGGAGGGCCAGCGTCAACGCTGCGGCCAGCCGCGGAGCTGAGCGCGGTCACACCTCATCTGCGGCTGGGCTCTGCCAGGTGGGGGCAGCTTGAAGAGGGGGTGGAGGCCCCATCTCATCACTGCCAGACACCAGAGGTCCATAACCTGCTTGAGAGAATGCCTGAGCCCCAGCACTAACAGCAGGAGGAGGACAGGCAATGCTGGATACTGGAGGGCTAAGTCAAGATCTGCCTTCAAAGCCAGGCACCACTGGCTGCCCTCTGCCTGGCTCTGAGAGGCCCCAGCAAGGCACGTGGCCACCAGCGCTGCAGAACCCTCCTGGAAAAAGTCTGAGAGAAAAGACCTCTGTGGGTGGCTTGTGGGGTGATGAGGAGGTTGGCCAAAGGACCATACTGACCCTATTACAAAGCCACCATCACCCTACCAACCCCCAGGTGATGGTCTCACACGGGCTATTTACTGTCAGAAAGTCTCCACCGAAAACACAGGAAGAGGGCTGGAGGGATGGTTTAGCAGTTAAGGCACTTGCCTGTGAAGCCCAAGGAACCAGGTTTGATTCCCCAGGACCCACGTAAGCCAGATGCAAAAGGTGGCACATGCATTTGGAATTCATTCGCAGTGGTTGGAAGCCCTGGTGCACCCATATTCTCTGTCTCTCAAATAAATAAAATATTTTAAAACACAGGAAGAAAGCAACTCTCAGAAACAGGGGGATTAATTAAAATTAGTTATAGCAGAAAAATACGATGATTTAAATGCTGCATGCACGGACAAGAACGTGTTATAATAAAAAGGAATAATGAGAACAAGGACGGGCGTTTAGAAGCTAAAACAACCACACAGGAAATGACAAATTCAGACAAGCAACTCTTCAGGCCGAAGCAGCAGCCAGGGAGAGAAAGTTAGAGGACCAGGGCGAGCAGTTCACATCATTTATGCCTGGTAGGGGAGGAGAACGAAGCAGAGGGAATTATTATTATTATTATTATTTTTTTGGTTTTACGAGATAGGGTCTCACTCTAGCCCAGGCTGACCTGGAATTCACTATGGAGTCTCAGGGTGGCCTCGAACTCACGGTGATCCTCCTACCTCTGCCTCCCGAGTGCTGGGATTAAAGGCGTGCGCCACCACGCCCGGCTGGAGGGAATTATTTTAACAATCCAGGAGCTCACTGTTCTGTGGGCAGCAGCTCAGCGAGGCTTTCTTTTCTGTACAGCCACGGGCGGTCACCCGAGGAACAGGGCGGCGCGTGGGACTCGGGGCTGCCGGGTGGACCCCATGGGGGAGGGGGGCCGCTGGCTGCCTTGGAGAGAGCAGCTCTGCTGGAACAGTGGGCAGAATGCAGTGAGGTCTGCAGGTGGAGACACTTTGTGAATACACTTCTCTGAGGATCAACTTACCAGCTACAAGGATTTTAGAGAGGGCATATTTTTAAGGGCCAAGGTGCTAGGAGTTATTCATATGTGATGGTTAAAAATAGTAAATGGAAAGCAAAAGTAATGTGAAATAGCAACACATTCCTAAAAAGCAATACATTTATTTACTGAGCACATTTTGCGTACTGGCCATATTCCCGTCAGTTTATAAGCTTACATTCTCTCCCCCACCCCATTCCACTGCGGGCCCTCCTCAGTGAGGTGGTTTCACAGAGGCTCCGGTCTCTGGGAAGGACCGGACCTCCCAGCACCCTCCTCACCGTGTACTTCCTGCAGTCTTTCCGCCCCGCTCCTGCACTGTTCCTTGGATGGTGTTGCAGTCCGCTTCACGTTGCTGGCAGAAACCCGACCAAGAGCGGCTTGTGGGAGGAAAGGGTTTATTTTGGCCTACAGACTGGAGGGGAAGCTCCATGATGGCAGGGAAAATGATGGCATGAGCGGAGGGTGGACTTCACCATCTGGCCAACATCAGGTGGCCTCCAGTAGCAGGAGAGTGTGCCCAACACTGGCAAAAGAAGCTGGCTACAATAATAAGCTCGCCCCCAACAATACACTGCCTCCAGAGGGCTCCAGTTCCCAAGCTGCCACCAGCTGGTGACCTAGCATTCAGAACACACAAGCTATGGGGGAGAACTGAACCAAACCACCACAGGGGTGTGTCATAAGCTTTCTTTAGCGTTGAGGTCTCTGCACCCCCTCATCTGCTTGGATGAGTTCTGAGTCTCCTTAGTGTCTACTGCCATCTCCCTGGAGAAGATTCTCAGACTAGCAGCGAGAACAGCACTCATATTCGATGCAGCACTTCCTCTGTAACGGTTCCTAGGCCCGGCAGGTGTGCTAGAGATGACCATCCAGTGCTGGGCAGCCAGCTTTCTTGTCAAGCTGATGGGTCTTGGGTCTATCTGGTACTCGCTGACATCTGGGCCCTGAGCGGCCGACTCAGTGCCCAGGGTTGGGGAGTACAATCTGATCAATACTCCCTACTCAGGGTTGATCAGCAATTACATTCCTAGTTCTTAGATTTTCTTTTTAAATTTTCACTTATTTATGATGGGGGTCAGGAACTGTTACACCAAAGCGTCTTGCCACTGCAGCAAACTCCAGACACATGCAGAACTTTGTGCATCTGACTTTACGTGGGTACTTGGGAATCAAACCCCAGTGAGCAGGCTTCCCAAGCAAACCTTTAACCACTGACCTTTGTAATTAAAAAGAAAATGATAGCGGAGCTTGTTGGCACATGCCTTTAATCCCAGCACTCAGGAGGCAAAGGTAGGATTGCCATGAGTTCAAGGCTAGCCTGAGACTACATAGTGAATTCCAGGTCAGCCTGGGCTAGAGTGAGACCCAAACTCAAAAAAAAGAAAGAAAAGCTAGGCACAGTGTGTACATGAAATCTCAGTTATAGCAAGGTCAAAAAAAAAAAAGATGGATTTAGGTTCCTTTGACCTCGATGTTGAGGGCACTTTAAATCCTATGGTAGAAAGAATATGGCATGCTTCGGGGTGTTTTTTTTGGGGGGGGTACCTGCCTCATGGTTGTTATAGCCAGTTTTGTTCAGTCATTATTTTCTAGAGAAAGTTCCAGTGGCTTTCTTCCGGCACCAGAAAGCGATGTGAGTAGTCATGTAGAGTCAGCCGCCTTGTCATCCACTTGCTCAGTGAGTGATTTTAATGGCTGCACAAGATTCAGGAGTCCCACACCTGCAGCTTGCCATGGTGGCTGCACATGTACGCCGTACAGACACCATGCACAGCAGGCCGGGGCACCCTCACACCGCACAGGAGAGGGGGCGTGTGTGCAGACACCCAAGGTACTCACCATGCAGCCTGGTCTCAGAACACAGCACCAGATAAAGACAAACGACTCCCCCGGGGAAAGTGTGCAGCCTCGCATCTGAAGATGCCCAGGGGAACTGTCACTTGCTTTCTGGGGAGCCACAGAATCCCCTCAAGACATCAGGGAACTCCTGGGCTGTTTCCTCACTCTGGGCTCATTCCAACTCCCTGGAGTCTCCTAACACTCTGGTCATCTTCAAACTGCAACAGGCTTTCTGGGAAAGGTCCCTGAAGAACATTCAGCAACAGAGCAGCCAGGGACCAGGACACTGCTAAGATATCAGCTGTCTCTGTGTTTGCTTTTCTAGGCGCAGTCCAGGCTGGCCTGGTCCGCACTCTGTAGCTGCGGTGTCAGGGAGAGAACGGCACGACCCGCAAGGGGAGCAGCCTGCCCAGACACGGCAGAGCCCGGTGCACAGGCAGGAGGGCAGGGCTGCCGCTCAGACCAGGGCCTGCCAAGCTGTCGCTCGGAAATTAGACCTAATTTACTCCCTGGCAGCAGCTGAATCACGAGAAGAATGTGACACCACTTCAACCAAGAATGCACTGTGATGAATGTTCTCTGTATAATGTATCTGTTTCAATAGCCATCAAGGAAAAAAAAAAATAGGCAGAGAAAAAGCAATAATAATGGAGACACATTTCCCAGCACCAGAGACCATTCCTATCCAATAAATAATTTTGTTCTAATTTTGTAAATGCAAGTAAGAATGGAAATTTAACATGGCCAAACCCCCCGCCCCCCAATGTGGCAGTGTGCCATGTTCTATGATAATCCCAAATGCCTCTCATTTACTCACACGGCCAGGTTTGACCCTTGTGTTTCTCACAGTAGTCAGAATCGAGAATTTGCTGCCTCTTTCAGTGAGAACCTGTCACAGCTTGTCTAAGGTAACCACCACTGCTGTGAGTTCGTGATTCAACAGCCACGTTATTGTCGCCAGAGGCGCTTCACAGCACTCCCTCCCCTTTCTCCCACTCTGACATTCTTTCTGCTCTCTCTTCCCCGGGCCTTGGAGGGGGTGATACAGATGTCCTGTTCAGGGTTAGCTGCTCAGCTATCCCCTATTCTCACAGGGGGACTTTGATGAGGTATGTCTTTGTATTAACCGTCTTCCACTAACCTTTAGCAGGTCACACACGTGAAAAACGCTGTATGACAGACAAATGCAGTGTGAAGGTCTTCAAGGAAGGTAATGCCTAGACAGAAGGAGCTCTGGGGCTGGGAAGGAAGCTCAGCTGGAGGAGTACTTGCCTAGCATACACAAAGCCATGCTTTTAATTTCTAACATCACATAAACCAAGCATAGTGGCACATGCCTGTAATCCCAGCATTTGACAGGAGGATCACAAGTTCAAGGTTATTCTCAGCTACATAGTGAGTCTGAAACCAGCATGGGAAATAGGAGACCTTCTAAAATATTGTCTCAGCTATGGACTACAACAGTTGAAAATGGTCTTAGTGAACCAATATCTTGGGTGACACATCTCTGCTTATGGTCTGGAAAACCAAAGCCCCCAAGACTTAACAGATGTTTGAAGTGACTTCATTTCTCCCCTGGGGTCAGCCCTTGGGAGTAGGAACACCCAACTCCTCACCCATGCCGGGGACTCATGCCACATGGAATGTAAAACTGCTACTAATGAGCTCTGCCTTAATCCACTCAAATGGATTTCAGCCAGCTTAATCCATTCCCTTTTCATTCCCTCTTACGTTAAAAATGGAGTAAGATCACTGATTGCATCTTTTTCTTAATCCAAAATATAAGCTTAAACACTCCAATTAACATCAAATTTCAGTAGAATAGGGTTCTAGTTGAAGTGCACCTTTTCTCTGCTGTGGTCACTGCGCGTAGTTGAGAGAGGGAGATTTGAGACCATTCTTAGCAATAACAGCAAATCTTATTTCAGAATACTACTTGATGCATGACATTTTAAGTGCTGCAATCAGGTAGATCAGAGAACAAATATTTTGAAGAAAAAAACATGTTACCTGCAAGTCCTTAATCATAACCTCTGCAACAGATAAAATTACCTTCATTCTTCTGAGAAAATACAACACTAGGGAGAATTGTAGATGTGAAAAGAATGTATTGGTCAAGTCTTTCTTGGTTTCGTTCTTTTTCTTGAAGAAGTGAAAAGAATTGGAATGGGAGTCAACATTCTTTGAAGCAAACAATAGAAAGGCAAAAAAGCACAGCTTGCTGAGAGCCCTTATCTTTACCACACTGTCACAGTGGGCAGCTTTCTTCCAGGCAGCCAGGCTCAGGAGAAAACAAAGGCCATCATCATACGCTTGCTGCGCAGCCTGGAGACAAAGCCAGATTTCAAAGGCACTTTCTGTTTTGTGCCGCACCACACTGCCTTCTTCTTCTTCTTCTTCTTTTTTTTTTTTTTTTTTTGAGACAGGTCAGCCTGGCCTGGAACTTGCCACCCTCCTGCCTCAGCCTTCGGACTCTAGGATTAGCACCACGGATCATCCTGCCCAGCTTAGTACTTCTGGCCCCCCACCTTCCTGCACTGGGGAAGGAGCTCAGGGCTTTGTGTGTGTGAGCCACTGGGCTCCCTCGCCCATGCTTTTAAGCAACTCTTTTATCTTCTGGCTCTGAAGACACTGTCCACTGACTGACAGGCTGAACAAACCCTTCAGTGTGCAAGCACCACGGACCCTAAGCTTCATGTTGAATTCTCACCTGATGGGAGGAGTTCTTGCTGGAGAAGGTGTTGGGGAAAGACCAAGTTCTCTAGATCAGAGAAGTGGGTGTCACTCACCTTGTCATCGGCGATCTTGACGCCAGCAGCCCTGGTGCTGTTCGGGGGAGAGGGGTTACGAGTACTGGTAAGTGCTCCCAGTGTGACCTCCAGCTGTGAGGCATCCAGAACCAGAGTCTGGATTGTCAGTGAACTGTCCCCAAGGTGGTTGTGAGCCGTCGCACTACTCTACCCTGATGCGAGTAGAAAGCCACACAGGGGCTGTCCACTGTATGCGACTTTCTTGCACACTTTCCCTGGGTGAGAAATGTCATTGCAGGAACTAGGCACCTGGTGGGAGTGGGAGCTTGTCATGGACTCCTAGTCCTGTTTGTTGACCCCAACAGTCTAGTCTTGGGATCAAATATCCAACCAGGCAACAGAAAGGACATTGGCTCATGGTCTGCTCCTCAGGAGAGACTAGTCTTCTGGTGACCCCGCCCCAGACTCCAGCAGCAGACTCAGAAAGAAGCATGGACGATGCCAAGTCTGTCCTTCCCCTTCCCTCCTTTCCTCTTTCTCTCTTCATTTCTTCCTTCCTTTCATCTTTTCTCTTTCTTTCTTCTTTCTCTTACTGCCAAGATTTGCAAAGAAAAACAGGTTGTTTAGAAAGACAGGCTATAGGTCCAGCTTTGTTCAACCTGGAACCCCTCCTGTTCTGTGGTGGGGCAGTGCCTTGTCTCCGGGAAACTTCTGCTTTTCTCTGGTCTCTAATCTACCATCTAGGTATCTTCCTTACACCCCAGATCTACCATGTCTAACTCAAGGTGTGCTCCCTGTTTAATTTCTTTAATATTTGGGTAACCGTGAGTGTAGTCCTCTTCACTCCTTACTTCTCCTCTGAATCTCCATCTCTGCTTTGGTATCTGTCCTCTCTCTCTTCACCCCTCACTTCTCCTCTGAATCTCCATCTCTGCTTTGGTATCTGTCCTCTCTCTCTTCACCCCTCACTTCTCCTCTGAATCTCCATCTCTGCTTTGGTATCTGTCCTCTCTCTCTTCACTCCTCACTTCTCCTCTGAATCTCCATCTCTGCTTTGGTATCTGTCCTCTCTCTCTTCACCCCTCACTTCTCCTCTGAATCTCCATCTCTGCTTTGGTATCTGTCCTCTCTCTCTTCACTCCTCACTTCTCCTCTGAATCTCCATCTCTGCTTTGGTATCTGTCCTCTCTCTCTTCACTCCTCACTTCTCCTCTGAATCTCCATCTCTGCTTTGGTATCTGTCCTCTCTCTCTTCACCCCTCACTTCTCCTCTGAATCTCCTGGTCTGTGCTTTGGTATCTGTCCTCTCTCTCTTCACTCCTCACTTCTCCTCTGAATCTCCATCTCTGCTTTGGTATCTGTCCTCTCTCTCTTCACCCCTCACTTCTCCTCTGAATCTCCATCTCTGCTTTGGTATCTGTCCTCTCACTCTTCACCCCTCACTTCTCCTCTGAATCTCCTGGTCTGTGCTTTGGTATCTCCTCTCATTTTTCCTTGGACCTCACCACTTGCCCTCTTAACTTCAAGCATGTGACACATTCTCTGCAGGTTCCTCATGTCTCCCTACACACGTTCCTAGATTCTATTTTCCACACGTTTTTTTTACTCTGTTTCACCTCAGTTTCACAGGCTTGGTGGCATACACCTTTAATCCTAGCACTTGGTAGGTAGGCAGAAATAGGAGGATCACTGTGAGTTCAAGGCCAGCCTGAGAATACACAGTGAATGCTAGGTCAACCTGGGCTAGAGTGAGACCCTATCTGGAAAAAGCACCCCCCACAAAAATCCTCCATTTCTCACAAGCCCATGTGCCAGCAGCTTTACCCTCATCTCTCTTCAAAGGCCTCAGTTTCTTTCAAGTCACAATCCCCTTAATCAAGCCCCACAATTTGTGATTTTCCCTCAATAAACTGAGCAATTCATAAAAAAGCATTCTCAGGAGTAAGGAAACACACACACACACACACACACGAGAGAGAGAGAGAGAGAGACATATAACCTGTAATATGTCCATAAAAGGGGACACTGGAAAGAAGTGAAAAGGGGGCTGGAGGGATGGCTTAGCAATTAAGGCACTTGCCTGAAAAGCCAAAGGACCAAAATTCAATCCCCCAGGATCCACGTAAGCCAGATGCATAAGGTGGTACATGCTTCTGGAATTCGTTTGCAGCGGCTAAAGGCCCTGACACAACCACTCTCTGTCTCTAGCTGTATCTCTCTCTCTCTGTCCAGTAAATAAAATAAATAAATAATTTTTTAAAAAGAAATGAAAAGGAATCAGGAAGGTTTGTGTGTGCCAACTTGGATAGATCTTTCCGACAGATTAAGTAAAATAAGCAAACTACAAAACATACCGTATAGTACTCTTTACCCCCCCCAAAAAAACGTTTCAATAAGCACGTCTATAAATGTATATCAAATGCTGAAAGAATGACATTCAACAGGTTATGGTCATATTTTCAAGAGAATTGAGAGGCCAAGAGTGATTCTGCTTTTTCTATATTATTTAAAACATCACATAAAAGCCACTTGTATAATTAAAACAGTTCATCTTAAAAGGAGAGAGTACGGAGAAAGTCTTATACGACCACTGTGTGATAGAAAACAAACCAATTGGATTGATTTTTCTCCCTGACAGATCGTTAGCTATGGCAAATTGACAACTGTCTGTACCCGCCTTCTTAAAAAACACCCGTAGGTCACAGCTGAGGTGCGATGACAAGGGAGGGGCAGAGGCAGAGGCAGGAGAGGGCCTGTGCTTTCCTGGCCTGCTCCTCACCAGGTCAGTCTCTTAGCCCTGCTGAACCTCACAGGCCCCATCTAAAACACGGGAAGACTTAACACCTGGGTCAGAAGAATGTCTATGGAAACTGTTGTGACATGGTGTGCTTGGCATGCACCACATAGTTCTGTTCGCATTCATATAAAGAATGCTGGGGTTTTCATGAGCAGAACTAAAATAAAAGTTCTGCTAAAGGAGACCAACATTAATCAAATGGAAAATACGAACAAGAGTGGTTTAAAAGCTACTGTTTATTTGGCAATTCACAAGTTGACTTGCACATTTTACGGGTAATTTCAATCCAGCTGTGAACACTGGTGACACATTTTTCTGTTTCTGGAATTGAACATGCTCCATTTGTTGCCCGGGTGACAAGTCATGTCTACTCAAGGAGTCCAAACTAATTTGAAATGTAACTCAAACTGGAAGTAAGATACCAGGGCAGCCTAAATCTAAGTACAAAGAATGTATTTTACCATAGTTGAAGTCATTTCTACTGGAGATAAAGAGTCAGGGACATTTAGGATAACAAACACATTCTCGACTTTCTATAGCAATGCAAATGCAAGGCGACCTAGTCTAGTGACGACTCAGCATCGGAGTGACACACTGGAAATACAAGTCATGCGGGTACGCCCCTAGAATTTGAGTTCAGGAGGCAGATGGACCATGAGAAAGGAGAGGGGCTGGTCTGTATCTTTTGGCTACAGCCTAAATGCTGGACACCTAAATAACGGTATGAAGCATTTAACTGGTATATCAATAAAGACAACAAAGCTGTTTTCATAAACACTTGAGACGGGTCTACAGGAGACAGGTTATTTCCTCCTGGGCTTCGGCTGCATGCTGACAAAGCCTCCACTCCTACTGAGAAAACAGCACTGCTTCCCAAGCCTCATACGTACCAGGAGCTCCTTGGTTCTCCAGAGACAGCCTTGTTCCGCATCTGCACAAAAAGCACTTAGCCTGGTGCTCACTGGTTCTGCAGTTCAGTGTTTTTAAATGCTACACAATGTATAGTTTGTTTTTACTTCCTTTAAAGTTTAAATATATTTCAAAGTCAGATATTAGTGAAAGATCTCAACAGTGTGAATACCATGACCTGAGGCATGAGTTGATTTGTTGATTTATTTCTGTGTGAAGTCTGGCTTTCTAGAATTCCACTGTAGGCTTCTAGAAGGGGCCCCTTTTCTGGTCAACACCAAGTCTGTTGGCCACTCTGCTTTCTCAAGATGCACCTGGCTTAGAGGCGTATTCTCACCTCCAATTCTCCCTTTTCATGCCCCCAGCTGCCATCACACATAGTGTTAATTTCCAAATAGCTACCTTTTTTGTTTTTGTTTTTTCAAGGTAGGGTCTTTCTCTAGCCCAGGTTAACCTGGAATTCACTATGTAGTCTCAGGCTGGCCTCGAACTCACAGCGCTCTTCCTACCTCTGTGTCCCAAGTGCTGGGATTAAAGGCGGGTGCCCCCACGCCAGGCCAAATAGCTATCTTTAACTTCCTCCTGGACCCATACTTTCATGTGGACATTAAACTCAGATGAAACTCATTTACTCCAGCAAGGATGGAAGGAAGGGAGGGAGGGAGGGAGGACGGACGGACGGGAGGGAGACTAACCTGCTTCTCTTGGGTCGCCACCTTCCAGCTTCTGTGCGGAATGCAGTGCTGTGTGCTGTCAGAACCAGGAGCCATCCTGCAGGCTTATTTTCCTTGTTATGTGAATGAATCAAGAAGTCCTGCTGATTCTGCCTCTGAATCCCTCTTCAAACCCACCCATGCCTTTGTCACCTCAGTGCCACTGCCACCAGCAGTCTCTCAGCAGGGACTGGGTGTGATTCCTGTGACTACCTGGGCTTATAAAGCAGTTTTGATTACATCACTTCTCTGCAATGACATCCCCTCACTAACTCTCCAACACCACTGGAATGAAACCCAAACCTTTTGGCGCGCCTTGAGAGTCCTGACATGTTCTCTGCCTCCTACTCTACCGTCTTCCTTGCCCGCGTCCCAGGCCTGCTTCCTCTGAACTGACCCAACTTGACTTTGAATGTCTCCATACTTGGCCCTGAGCCTGGGCACACAGCATGCTCTCTGCAGTCTTTTAACTCCGACAACTAGCCAGCTCCCGGATTCCGTACCTGCGGTCCTCTGGGAGGACTTCCCAGTCTTTCCTTGGGCTACCTGCTTCTAGTGCCCCACTTCAGCACAGCACTTTCCCACCACAAAGAGCTGGGTCCTGCACTCAACTATGGCTTTCTTCCAGTCCAGTCCGCAACAGGGCCTGGGCCACAGCTGGGGCTCGGTGTCTTAGGAATAAAAGACATGAGCTCACAGGCCAGTGAATCACATACAAACCTATTAACGAACACTAGGTCAGACTATAATTGCCCAGCATCTTGTTTGACAAACCTTTAAGTTCTACCTAATTCAAGCCCAAGACTTTGCTGGTTCCTCCAAAAGTTAAATACAGTTACTGTATGAAGCACTTCCTCCTAGGTATATAACGAATGTTAAGCAGGGACTCAAACTGATGGACAGACATAAATGTTCATAACAGCACTGCTCACAGTGGCCAAATGGCGGAAACAACCCAACTATCCATCAACTGGTGTTTGGGTAAAATTCTGAGCTATACCGTAACATGAATGAACTCTGAGAACTCAACAGTGAGTGAGACAAATCGGACCCAGAGAGACAAACATGACTGCACGTACACACGGCACCTGGACCGGACACATCCATGCAGGCACAAAGTAGAACAGCTTACCACAGCCAATGAGAAAGGAAATGGTGGTGGGAACACCACACTATGAAAGCCCTTGTGGACACTGAAGGGTACGCTTAAACATGTTTTAAATATAAGCTTTGTGCATGCTGTGCATATTTTAACCACTTTTCTGTATGAGAAAAATACCCTAAGCAATGCTGGAGGACCCCCACAGTGCAGGCGCTCTAACAAGAGCTCACTGAAGGTCTACTCTGGGGCCACACAAATGCTTTACCCCTCTCCACGCCGTAACTGCTGCAGAGCCACCTCTGACCTCCAAGGCGCCCAGAGTGGACAGCAAAGCCCACACCCGTGAGCTCAGTGCTGCTCAGGGCGGGGGGGGGGGGGTCCCAGGTTTACAATTTGTTTTACTAGCGAACTGAAGGGCCGTTGCCTTCCTAAGGCCTCACAGCCTGCTACTGCTCTGCTCTGACACAGGTCTTATTATGTGGCCGGGCTGGCTACATGGTGACTGGCAATGTTCCTGCCTCAGTCTCTCAAGTGCTGGGGCTGCAGGTGCACAGCAGGGCAGCTCCTTACATCTGGTATGCAGAGGTCTCCATGGCCGAGCTTCTCACTTAAGGGCTCTACCCTCCCGGTTCTCACACGCAGTTCTCCAGCCGCCTCTTACCATCTCATTTCCGTGAACCCTGCTCATGTCCCCTCTTGGGCACGCACTCCGTGCCTGCCTTCCTTCCCTTCCTTCACTTAAATTCTATCTACAGTCTAAAACAATTGTAAACTTAAAAAACAACTACAAAAAAAGAATTTTCTCATGTTAGGTCAGAAGTCTGTAAGGGAATTGTGTTCTTGAGGCAGCGTCTCTTGTTTGCCACTGTGAACACCAAGCTAGCTGGCCTGGAAGCGTCTGGGGCCTGTCCTGTTCCTGTCTCCCATCCTGCAACAGGCACAGAATTACGAATGCACACTGTCATGTCTGGCTTCATAGGTGCATTCAGGGAGGTTTGGCCATAGACAGTTCTGGGCATCTGAATACAGGGTATCAGGCTCGCATAGCAAACACTTTTACTCACTAATTTATCTACTCAGAGCATTTTTTTTTTCAAACTGGGACTATAACATGGTCCATCAATAAGATTGCTACAAAATTATGATTTTTAACCTAATGACAAAAGTTATACATATTGGAGAAGGATGAAGAAAGACGTTTAAAAAGACTGAACATAAAATGTGTAGTTAAAAACCAGGCGTGGTGGCGCACGCCTTTAATCCCAGCACTTGGGAGGCAGAGGTAGGAGGATCGCCTTGAGTTCAAGGCCACCCTGAGACTACACTGTTAATTCCAGGTCAGCCTGGACCAGAGTGAGACCCTACCTCGAAAAACAAACAAACAAAAAAAGTGTAGTTAAATGTCCTGACAGATACGCAAGAGAGGCAAGGCAGGCAGGCTAGAGGAAAACCCTGTATCAGAACAATGGGCAGTACACTGGAGCTTCACACCAGTAACTATGGAATGCAGCCAGCACCCTCCCTGGGACCTTTCCTCTCCTCCCCTTTCCTTCCAAACGAGTATCCCTGCAAGGACCACTGTCAAGTATGAGACAGTGCCTATTGCAGAGCCGGTGTTCCACATGCCCCGCTAGCAATTCCATCTCCAACCGAGGCTGCAGGGAAAGCGCCCACCTCAAAGACATCCAGCCATGCTCTCCGAGACAGTCCTTCCATGTGAAGGTCGTGTGACAGAGGTCAGCCACAAGTCACAGACCAGAGTTCCTTATTATATGAGTGTACAGGAAGGTAGTCAGAGCAGAGAGATAATAAAACATGTTAATAGAAAAATACAAGGGGACTGAAGACATGGCTTAGCAGTTAAGCGCTTGCCTGTGAAACCTAAGGACCCTGGTTCGAGGCTCGATTCCCCAGGACCCACGTAAGCCAGATGCACATGGTGGCACATGCATCTACAGTTCATTTGTTGTGGCTGGAGGCCCTGGCATTCCCATTCTCTCTCTCTGCCTCTTTCTCTGTCTGTTGCTCTCAAATAAACAAACAAACAAAATTAAAAAAAAAAAAAGAAAAATACAAGAACATTTTTTTCTGTGTTGCAGAAACTGCCTTAATATCACATTTATTAGGCACCTACTACCTTCACTTGATACTATTAGGATGAAGCAGAATAGTATATCTTTCCCTGGGTATATATCACATGAAAAACCTTGACATAAGTAGGTTAGAGGGGCTGGGAGAAGGCTCGGTGGTAAGCAAAGGCATTTGCTTGCAAAGCCTTCTGGCCTTAGTTCAATTCTCCAGCCACCCATGTTAAGCCAGTCACAAAAAGCAGCACAAGCCAGGCGTGGTGGCACACACCTTTACTCTCAGCACTTGGGAGGCCAAGGTAGGAGGATCACTGTGAGTTCAAGGCCAGCCGGAGACTATAGAGTGAATTCCAGGTCAGCCTTGCCTAGAGCAAGACCCTGCCTCTTTTATTAGCTTATAAAATCAGACAAGTGACAGAATGTTCCAAAAGAGTCTTTGGAATTCATTAGGGTAATCCTCTTCATTTAGTTAAAAAGCAGCAACAAAACTGGGAGTAGCCAGGGAAGGCTTTGCGTCTCTGGCTTTCTCAGTATGCTTCAGATGAAAAGCGGAGTCTAATGTTCCTATTCTTTTTGCTAGATCTGCTTTCACACACACACAAATTTTCTCTCTTCTCTCTTTTTAAATTGATGGGACTCACTGTGTTGCCTCAGCTGGTCCCCAACTCCTGGGTTGAAGCCATCCTCCAGCCTCAGCAATCCAGGCAGCAGATGTGTGCCTCCTTGCCAGGTCTGAGCAGCATACTTTAAAGGACGAAGGTGACCAGCAGAGATCAGGAAATTGATGGGAAGTTTGGTGGGGTGTTAGGGTTTTAACCCAGGTCAATGGGTATGCTTAAGCACATGCTCCCCACAGAACTACACCCACAGACCTCTTAAGAGTCCCACTTAGTGTACTAAACAGAGACCACTTAGGCAGTGCATTGCTGATCAGAATTTTCTGGGATAAAATTGTTAGCTATTTTAATAGGTAATATATGAACAAAAGTAATTCATTTTTAAATTCGGTAATTGCACTTGTGGTATTTCTAAATACATAAACACTGCCATAAAATATAAAGTCCAGGGCTGGAGAGATGGCTGAACAGTTAAGGCACCTGCCTGCAAAGCCTAACAATCAGGGTTCGATTCCCCAGGACTCACATAAAGCCAGACACCAAGTGGCACAGTGGAGTTTGTTTGCAGAGGTTGGAGGCCTTGGCACACCTATTCTTTGACTCTTCTCTCTTTCTGCTTGTATATAAATAAATAAAAGCATATATTTAAGAAATTAAGTTCTAATGAAGACTTCTGTGGAATTTTATTCATTCACTTTCCCAAGAGCAAATCATTGTACTTTCACCATTTTTGTATACAGCTGTCTCAGTTCTAAGTGCCTAAGAGACTCCCTCTGCTTATTTCATTTTTATCAGTATTTTTTAATTTTTTTTAGACAAAGTTTCATGTAGCCCTAGACTGGCCTACAACTCCCTATGTAGCTGAGGATGACACTGAACTCCTGAGCCTCCTGTCTCCACCTCCCAAGCACTACGATTACAGTCATGGGCTACCGTACCTGGTTTTTAACACAAAGCTGAGGACCAGATTCAGGGCTTCATACTAGGCAGACATTCTACCCTCTGAGCCACATCCCAGCCCTTGCTTCTGCTTATTGTTTCCTCTTTTTATTTAAATAGTTTGTTTGTTTGTAAGGAGAGAGACAGAAACGGCACACCAGGGCCTCCTGCCATTGCAAAAAACCCTCCAGATGCATGCGCCAGTGTGTACAGTCTGCTTTTCATGGGTACTGGGGAATGGATCCTGGGCCACTGCGACCTTTGGGCTGTCTCTCCAGCCTTTGTCTGTGTTTGGGAGACAGCCTCACTGTACCGCCCAGGCTGGCTTTCAACTCCATCCCCTGCTTTAGCTTCCTCAGGGCTGGGATTAAAGGCACAAGCTACAATAAACACCCAGCTGATTTATTTTAAGACAGCAGAATGAGTGTGGTTAAAACAATTTTTAAGCACAATTCACAGTAATATTAGAAAAAATACATGTTCACAACTTAGAGGAAATCGAGGACAACCTGCCCCATTTCAAAATGGTCCTTTCTTAAAGATTACTAAGATAGCATTCTCAACAAATACTTATCCCTACTCAAGTGATAGTGCAGTGTCCTCCTTAAGATTATTTTTATAGGGCTGGAGAGATGGCTTAGTGGTTAAGTGCTTGCTTGTGAAGCCCAAGGATCCCAGTTCAAGGTTCGATTCCCCAGGACCCATGTAAGCCAGATGCACAAAGGGGTGCATGCATCTGGAGTTCATTTGCAGTGGCTGGAGGCCCTGATGTGCCCAGTCTCTCTCTCTCTCTCTCCCTCTCTCTGCCTTTTTCTCTATCTGTCACTGTCAAATAAATAAAAATAAAAAAAAATTTTTTAAGATTTTTATAAATGTGACAAGCTCTTCTTCTTCTTCTTCTTCTTTTTGAAGCAGTCTCACTCTAATCCACGCAGACACAGAACTCACTTTTTATCTCAGGCTGGCCTTAAAGTCAGAGTGATTCTCCTACCTTAGCTTCCCAAGTACTGAGATTAAAGGCATGGGCTACCATGCCCGGCCAGCCTCAAGTACTTCTTACCTGATCGTTTTCTTCTGGAAAGTTTTATATAGGCTGAGGTTGCAGCTCAGTGGCACAGCAGTTATGCTAGCCCCTGGGCTTAACCCCAGCACTGTGGAAAAACAAAAAAGAAACTATTAATTTACTTCATGAATGAAAAAGAAACAATGTCACACAGACAGACAAAAGTTCAGCGAACACCACTGTTCATTTTTAAGGAAAGGATTATAACCAAAAGGATTATAGCATCTCCTCCCATCCCGGTGCTGTGAGGATCAGGAGGCCGAGGAGCACAGCAGTGGTGCGTTCCCGAGTGGGTCAGCTCACGGCAGACGCGGGTGCAGGCACACCGGTCAATGGGCTGACTTTAGCAAGGAAAGAAAGGAGTTTTAAAAGCCATCTGTGGCAGCTTAATTGTAAGTGCCCTTTAGTTTATCTGTAAAAATAAACACAAGCTTTTCTATAGGGACAAGAAAGGGTGTAACTGTAAGATCTTCTTTTAAGATCTGGAGCGGAGAAAGGAAGAGAGAGAGACAAGGAAAGAAGAAGGAATGGGAGAGAAGAACAAAAACAAAAACAACAACAAAAACAAAACACAATTTTCCAGGCAGGGAAATACTTATCAAACCTTTTATGTTAAGTTGGGATTTCATAACATAGCCCTGATGCACAAATCCAGTAGCACCTGCAGGGTTTGAGTGAATGCTGCGTCACTTAAATGCTTTTCACTCCTTTTCAAAAAGAAGAACAAGAAGTACATTCTCCAGAGAACAACCAATGTATTTCAAAATAAAAACTGTATTTTTCCAGTTTTTGCTTTTGTACAAGAATTCATAATAACTTATACACGATGGGCTTGATCCTCGGTGTCACCGCAGCTCCACGTGTTCAGGCTGTAGTCCCAACTGTATGTTCAAATAAATGTGTCACCACAGTTCCCTCTAAATATAGATACAGTATGTCATATTTATCTCTGGGAAAAAATCAAACTTTAATATGCAAACATTTACATAATACAGGAATGGAAAACACTACAGTAGGCACACAATCTAAGACTCGTAGATGATGATCTGCGCGCTCCTACTGTAAATGAGTGTTTCAGAAGGTCTCAATAAGGTCTTGTTTATGACTCGTAGACGGTAATCTGTGTGCTCCTACTGTAAATGAGTGTTTCAGACGGTCTCAATAAGAAGGTCTTACTTATCTCTGCACTTGTGTCCACCTTGTCCCATATACTGTACATGTCTACTGACAATCTGGGAATTTAAAGGTGCAGCCCTCAAGAAATTGTTTGATCACTAAAAAAGAAACTAGTAGGCTCTACTGGACACGGAAAACACTCACAAAATTTCCAATTTTAAATTTCACATCAGTAGGAAAATATTAAAAATAATTTTCTGTATATACATATACGTATATGTATATATTGAATTACACATATGTCTCACATTATCAATACAATCCAAGTGGAGACATTTTGGTGAGTTATTTTCCCATCAAATGACAACTGTGCCAAAATTTAAAAATATTTTATTACATCATTAAAATAATTCACTTGCCATTTCAACAGCTTACACTGTTTTGTTTTTTCATTTTTTTAAACTCTTCATTAACTAAATTCCCTGAACCCTAGTGTTAGTCTCCTATTTAAATTAAAAACTTGGTATTCCTTGTTACTCAGAAACTCATACATAAAATCTGTTTCAAAGTCTATCCATCAAATACATTTTGTTACCTGATTTATCGGAGAGATATCTCAGCTCTGAGCATATTCATCTAAATTATTCTCCTTATAATAAACAGGCAAGGAAAATACCCTAATAGATGGAGGCGGCTTACATGATGACACAGCACGTATGACACATGATGACTAAGTGTCCGATGCAAACTCTTCAGAGACACCTAGAACTCACTGTAGAAACTAATTTCAAAAAAAACCATTTATTTTCACCCTAACATAAATTAATATGTATGTATTTATGTACATACACAAATATAAAACAAAATTATCTAGTGTTGAGAAGCTGTTTGAGTGAAAAAATGGTTACAAATTGATGAGTTTGCTTACTTTTGCACTAACAAGTCAATCCTCTGGGGTACAAACAAGAAGTCGGTGCATTCAATGACTCCAGAGTCAGATACTCCAGCACACACTAAGGAGGACCCTCCTCGGCATCACAGGCACTGCACAGCAAGAATGTGTGTACCCTGGTGCAATTCCTCCTCCAAAGCAGACCGGACAGCACTTGGCTTATTTGTAAAATAGCTTTGTAAAAGAAATAGAGCATCTAAAGAAATGCAAGTTGGCTAAAAGTCTTTTAAAATTTCATCAAAACAACATTAAAACCTGCTCACTGAGAAGAGCCTGCTGAATATATGTCCTGTTTTGAAGTGCCTAGTTAACAGTTCGGAATATTGCCTTGTGAGGTTTGAATAAAGATGTGGTTGATGCAGAGACCCAGACAGAGGGTATCTCTCCATCTCCATCTGCCATGATCACAATTTAGATACAGTCTTCTGATCAGCTGTAAGATGTAAATGGATCTCCTTGAAAATAGCTATACACCTTAAAATTATCTATAATAAACAGTTCCCTAGTAACCACTATTATTCATAAATTGAAATGCATTGATCATTCAGAAAAGATTTCTTGCAAAATATATAAATAACTGTAACTGCATATTTTCTGTAAATGTACTTAACATTGCTAGACTAGACCGTCAAGGACGGGCTGCTGTATTTCAGTTCTGTGTGTCAAATTTATTAGAAATTTAAAAAGAAAAATTTCTTAGGGACTCAGCTGCCTTTGTTAGTTGGCTTTAAAATGTGTAATAAAATGGGAGACAATATCCTCTCATAAATACATGGAATCAATATGGAAAAGTAAACTATACAACAGACAAGATTAGAGAATACCAGAGTGTACCAGAGTAGTCACCAGAGTGAAAAATCTTCCAGTACAAAAAAGGGAAGAACTCTATACACCTAGTTGTAGTGATTTTAATTCACGATGCAGCTCTCTCTCACTCCTGGCAAGAATTAATTGGTAATGGCACTGCTTCTCAGCAGTGCAAAAATATCCTGAGAAATTATTCAGATTACAACAAAAGACAGGGCTTTCGTTACTAAGTTTTTGCACAAAACACAGCTCTAGATATCATAAATAAATTAATTTAAAAAGCAGATAATCTTCACTGTGTTAAACACAAATAGGGGATGGGATCCAGACATTGTTAATTCTCCCATTGGCTAATACCAGGACCGAAAAAAAAAAAAAAAAAAGATTGCATTAAGTGTCTATTTATAACTTTCTAGTTAACTATGGCCAATATACATGGAGGTAATTTGTAGTTCAAGTTTTTCATCTTTTTTTTCCCAACTAGCTACAAGCTGAATTCTAAAATTTACACTGAAATATACAATTCCAATTTTCAAAACATCCTCCTCGTGGAGGAGTGATATTCAAAAATTTTTGTGCAATCTTGGTGCAGAGCCCAAACAGTCCTATGAAGACAGACAGTTATCTTTTAATCAACTGGCACTGAAATTTCACTTCCCTTAGCTGCATTCTAGTAGCTTGGCCAAATTATCTCGTAATTCTGTTAGTTCAAATATTTTTCCATCCAGAATTTCTAAGAGTGTCTTCAGGTTATTGCGAAAAGCTTCTTGTTCGCTCTGGCTCTTCTCCAGGCGTTGCTCTAAGTCAGAGAGCTGTCCCTCCAGGTCTTTGTTCCGAATTTCAACTTCCTTCAGAAACAAAAGAGTAGTACACACGTACACATCAGTTCATTGCTTAGAAAATGAAACAGCTTTCTGCTCTTTCTATATCATGTGACGTAGCAGACAGTCAGGACGCGTCTCCGAAACTCAATTTACCACAGCTTAAGGAGGTTTCAAATCACGCAATCTCAAAAAGCTACAAGTTTAAAGGACCATCTGCCCACCTAGCAAACTGTTTCTGACTCATTGCTTCGTGCCAGGCAACACTAGGCTTTCATGTACAAGACAGGACTGAATACCCGTCCTGAGGACTGTTTACATCTCACTTTCATTGCTGCTCTCACACAACTGTGAGCAATCTCAGGTGAAAGTATGCAGAGAAAAGAAGTTCAGGTTTCTCCTTACTAGAACTCTACAGAATGATCAGGAGAGAAAAAGCAACTCTGTAACATGAAATGATGGGAACTTCTGATACTGATTCTCTGTTCAGCATCAAAGCAATGTAAGTAGAACAATATTGTAGTGAAGATTTACAGTATAGATACACAGTAACTATATATATACATTAGAGAAGTAGAAAGTAGAAAGCTACTAAAAATTTAGGAAGGAGAAAAATGACAAACAGGAAGCAAAAGTTTTTAAAAACAAAAAACGGACTGTTTTAGATCTCCTTACGTATCCCTAACAGGCCTGGAGCTTGCTTTGTAGATCAGGCTGGCCTTGTGTCAATCCTCCTGCCTCCCTCTGCCTCTCATATGCTGGGATTACAGGCTTAAAAAAAATGTTTTAGGGCTGGAGAGATGGCTTAGTAGTTAAGGCATTTGCCTGCAAAGCCAAAGGACCCAGGTTCGATTCCCCAGGACCCACATCTGCACATGCGTCTGGAGTTCGTCTGCAGTGGCTGGAAGTCCTGGCATGCCCATTCTCTCTCTCTCTCCCGTCTCTTCTCTCTATCTCTCTCACTCTCTGCTTGCAAATAAATAAATAAAAATTTTAAAAAATGTTTTAGGGCTGGAGAGATGGCTTAGTGGTTAAGGCATTTGCCTACAAAACCTAAGAACCAAGGTTCAATTCCCCAGTACCCACATAGGCCAGATGCACAAGGTGATATATGCATCTGGAGTTCATTTGTACCTGTTCTCTCTTTCTCTCTCTGCTTCTCTCTCTCTCAAATAAATAAATGAAATATTAAAATATTTAAAAAATGTTTTAAAGATTTGCTTCAGAATACTACCTGGCATACTAAGATTTATTCAGGGGTTATAGCTTTTAGCAGTGCTTCTAAGCAGAAGTATAATGGAGTCCAAAAACAACAAAAACAAAAACAAAACACCAAAATGACATAAGTTGAGCTAATGATTTAATTTCAGTTTAAAATTCAATTTTAAAAGCTGTCAAAAAACCAACTATTACACTCTAAATAAACTATTCAGAAAAGCAATGAACTAAAAGTTATACATCCTTTCTGGAAAGCTCACTTTTATATCTGAAAGGAACTGACTTGACACAAATCATATTCTAATATGTAAATTATATGGGCCAACAAAAACATTTTGGTAGTAGCTACACGACATCAATCAGCCAGAGAAAACAAGATACTTCAAATGTTAATATACCATTTAAATGTAAATCTCTGAAGAATTTCTATCAAGGCCTATAAAGATCATACAATCGGGTTGGAGAAATTGTCCAGTGGTTAAAGATGCTTGTTTGTAAAGCCTAATGGCCTGGGTTCGTTTTCCAGTGCCCATGTAAAGTCAGATGCAGAAAATGGTGCATGCTTGGAGTTCATTTACAGTGGCAAGAGGCCCTGGTGTGCCCATTCCCCCCAACTCTGCTTGCAAATAAATAAAATTATTTTTTAAAAAGACTACAATTTTAAAAGTTATATTCCTGGGCTAGAGAGATGTTTCAACAGTAAAAGGCACTTGCTTGCAAAGCCTCACAGTCTGGGTTCAATTCCCCAGTACCCATGTAAAGCCAGATGAACAAAGTGGCATATGCTTCTGGAGTTCTTTTACAGTGGCAAGAAGCGCTGGTGCACCCATTCTCTCTGCCCCATCACTTCCTCCCTCACTGCTTGCAAATAAATAAAATATTTTTTAAAAATTGTATTACTGAGGGGCTGGGGAGGTGGTTTAGTGGATAAAGTGCTTCCTTTGCAAGTGAGAGGACCAGAGTTCGGATGTCTAGTCACCACCTAAACTCCGGCAGGTGTGTCAGCTCACCTGTAATTCTAGTGCTCAGGAGGTAGAGACAAGAAACTCCTGGTGCAAGCTGGCTAGCCAGACTAGCCAGATCAGCTAGCCCTGGGCTTAACCGAGACCCTGCCTCAGTAAGTACACTGGAGAGTGACGGAGGAGGCCACCAGTGCTAAGTTCTGGCATGCGCGCACACACACACACACACACACACACACACACACACACACACGCAAACATGCTCACCAACCACACACCCAAAAACTGGTGAAAGACAATCTGGTAAACGTTATATGAGAATATGAAACAGCTCACTGCAACCAGGCAAACATTTGTATGTGTGAGGATTCACTGGAAATTCACAATGAGAAAATAAGAAAGAATTTTAATGGTTGAGGTTTATGGGCACCCCTGTCCCTGAATTTATTTTTCTCATAATCTCTTCAAAAATTAAAATTTTAAGAAAAAGAATCAGGAAACTGACATGAATACATTTAAGAAAATAAGTTGATTTAGAACTCTGAACAAATCACATGCATTTGACTGAGATAATTATGAGCAAGGCTCAAGCAAGTACGCCACACATGAGCTGCAAGGAGGGAATAAAACAGCTGTGAATTATAAACAAAGGGTTTAAAGACCCATTCTACACTATTTACTATTGCAGGTTAACCATGGATGTTTCTAGTCTCCCTTCTTCCAATATTGGTAAGATGAAGTAAACTCAGGACAGACTCTGAAATTAATATATCTAGGTTCAAAAGGCCAATCCATGGAGGCTGCAAGCTGTTATGGAGGGTACAGATCCTGTGATCGAATGTAAGGTTCCACTCATGAAGGCACGCCGTGCACTCTGGCTGCTGAAACAGCAAGCTTAAGGATAGACTGTTTTCAGCTATAAAAATAGAGCAAATGTCACCCACCAGCAAACACCCACTTCACAAGCCACCACCCAGCTTGCCCTCCACAGCCTCCCTCAGAAATGAAAGGCTCCCTTGTTCTCCTGGCCAATCAAAGAAACATCCAAACATTTTCAATGGGACCACAAAGAACACAAAATTCCCTCAATTCTTGAACTGCATTACACTCTCTAGAATGAGCCTCCTGCTTTAAGCCATGTCTCTGCAGGAATATTACCAGTTAGGTAACAAAAGGTGTCTACCATGATGCACATGGCCCTGGTCTATTTTCAGGCACAGAGTGTGTTCCAAGGGCAAGAGCAGACAACCTAGAAAACAGGCCAAGCAGACGAGTGAAGTCATGGCCAGTGGTATTTCCCTGCTGCCCGCCCACGCTTCCCAATCCCTGCTCCTTGCCTTCTTTCCTCTTTCCAATCTCAATCATCTGCTATCACTTGTGCCAGCTAATTTCCTTTTCCTTTTAACTGTGCACACAAAGGGACCAGTTGCATGGGGCAAATCCAGTCAAGCACTGTACACAAGAATCTTGAATGCCTTTTAGAGTGCTTTAAAGGCTAAAAACTCAAATTATAAAACTCTACTGGGCAGAAGGTCATGGTCTATATTTGTTATGACATTAAAGACTCAAACACTAGAGAGATTAAAAGAAAATCACACAAATATAACCATTATCAATGGGACCAGATCAGCTTAGTTTTCTCTAAATTTAAACCCTACATCATTTCATCTAAATAAAAGCCATGGAGGACTGTCTTACTGGCAGTTGCTTCACAACTTACCTGCTTACGAGTAAGGTCCACTTACAGTGTAGTGTACTGCAGACCTTTACATTTAACATGACCTTTATACTTAACATTTCAATCATCAAGTATTCACTTGTTTGTATACAGAAAAAATGGGTAAAATACATGCATGTACATTCTTTAGAATAGTTATTAAACAATTAATTATCAGACATCTTTACAAGTCATTGGGAATACAGCAGTAAGTAAAATTGAACTGGTTCTTGATTAAACTCAGCACTCATTCTATCAGGAAGGTACTGGCAATAAATAATTTGTGATTTCTGAGCAGTCCAGGGAATAGTGACTGCCCACCTGTGCACACCTGCCAATCGCTCTTCCCAAATGACATGGACATACAGTAAGCATAATGTGCAAATGTTGTGACTTCAGTATTACTAACAGGCGAAAAACAACACAAGTGTCAAGTTACCTGCAGTTAGGTAGTGTAAGTAACACCTTCTGCAGGCGTACTTCTCAGGTTCTAGAGGGAGGGTGGGGTGTGCAGTGGATGAAGGGGGAAGGACTGAAAGGCCCATGACTGAACTAGGATAACTACACTATGAATGTCAGTGCCTTGGTACAGCAGCAAAGATTGCAAGACGGGGACCTCACAGTGTCATGAAAGTTGGAGATGCAATCTTGGCAAAAAGGCAGACACTTCAGAGAGGTGAGTAAGAAACAACAAAAGAAACTTTAAGATCTTGTTGAACAAAAGAAGATGTTCAAACATAAACAACTTCTCTTTCCACTGTCTCCCCAAACAAGGGTATTTTAAAATGTAAGTGTATGAATCACTTCAAACTGTCATTCTATCCACAAAATACAAAGGATAACTTCATCTATAAAATTATTACAAGAAAACAGAGAAGTCTCAAATCACCTTAGTAAATGAAAAAACAAAAAGCTTCCCAAACCAATTATGAAGCAGAAAGTAACTCTAGAAAAATACTCCACTCTAAAAGTTTCCACACAAGTATTCAAAAAAGAGCTTGAGGGCTGGAGAGACAGCTTAGTGGTTAAGGCACTTGTCTGCAAAGCCTAAGGACCCAGGTTCGATTCCCCAGTACCCACGTAATCCAGATGCACAAGGTGGTGCATGTGTCTGGAGTTAATTTGCAGTGGCTAGAGGCTCTGGTGTACCTATTCATTCTCTATCTCTACCTGCCTCTTTTCTCTCTCTAATAGATAAATAAAATTTAAAAAAAGATTAAATTAGTCGTTCAAAAACTAAGAACAGAAATGAGGAAAACCACTGAAAAATAAGAGTTGACTGAACTGATGACAGAAACAAAGGAAGGCAAACATCATACCCGAAATGGACAACGAGAGGAGGGGGGATGGCTCAGTGGTTAAAGGTGTTTGCTTATACAGACTGCAGCTGAGTTCAATTCACCAAGCCCCCACATACAGGCAGATAGCTACTGGTTTGAAACGGCAAGAAACCCTGGGATAATCATACACATATGAGTGCGCGTGTGCGCGCGTACACACACACACACACACACACACACACACACAATGGAAATTAAAAAGAAGAAATAAGCAATGACTTAGAAGGTGGCCAATAAAAAACAGCCATTAGTAAAAACTATTAAATTCGGGCTGGAGGGATGGCTTAGCGGTTAAGGCATTTGCCTGCAAAGCCAAAAGATCCAGGTTCAATTCCCCAGGACCCACATTAGCCAGATGCACAAGGGGGTGCACACATATGGACTTCATCTGCAATGGCTGGAGGCCCTGGTGCGCCCATTTTCTCTCTCTCTCTCGTTCTCTGTCAAATAAATAAATAAAATAAAATCTATGAAATTCAATTATTCCTTATTTAAAAATTTTTCAAGACAATAAAAGTGGCATAAGGTAGTGAAAACAGGTAAAAGAAGACAAAAGAAAAGCAATTCAATTACATATAACTGGAGCCCCTGAACAACAAAAAGCAACACATCAGAACAGAATAAATAGTTAAATTTTATGCATGAAAATATACACTACCTTTTTTGGGGGAAGGGCTTGGACAATCTAGACAAGCACTGCACCACTAAGTATCATACCCAGCAAAAATAAGGGAAGATGTGGATGAACAAATGAAAATGGCCCAAGTACTGGGATTAAAGGTGTGTACCATCTTGCCCAGCTCAACTAGTTGCTTTCGTTTTTTAATTTTTATTTTTTCCAAGGTAGGGTCTCACTCTAGCTCAGGCTGACCTGGAATCCACCATGCAGTCTCAGGGTGGCCTTGAACTCATGGAGATCATCCTACCTTTGCCTCCCGAGTGCTGGGATTAAAGGCGTGTGCCACCACGCCCGGCTCTCAACTAGTATTTTTACCTGATGAAGCTTGACAGGAAAAAGTCTTAAAAGTGTAAAAACTGGGAAAAATAAGTATAATTGCCTCTATTTGCAAATTATTTGTTAGTACAATTAGAAGCAGAAACAATGAGAAATGTTAAATTTAACTACATACAATAATTTGTCAGAGTCAAAGGAGTGACATACTAAGAAAATATTTCTACCACGATATAAAGAACAACTTGAAAATTTTGGAGACAGGGCCAGTCATTCTGTACAGAAAAGGACAAAAGACCCAAGTAGACAACTCACACATGCTAAAAGACAGAGAAATGCCCTTAAAGAGCCTTTTATGAAGATGTTCCATTTTACCCATAATAAGAAAAACAAAGATGGCATTTCTCACCTACCAGACACTGCCAAAATTTACAAAAGATAATAAAACATTCCGTTGGTGACACTAGAAAAACAGGCACACATGCAACTGAATGGAATGGGAACTGGCATCATCCCTCTGGTGGAAAATTCGGCAACATTTAACAGAACTTTGTAGGTTTGTGAGACTTTGACTAAAGGGTATAGATAAATAATAATTTCTTGATTTTGATGATGATATGAGAAGGTCTTTGTTCTTAAAAAAGACAGTGAAGTATTCAGAGGTAACTATACACAATTTAGTCTCAAATAGTTCAGGAAAGAATATATACATGGAGAGAGAAAGCAAAAGAGAGCATCCGTAATAATAAAACAAAGCAAATATAGTTAAAAACTATACTTATAGTTATATTTAGTAATATACAGTAATATTTGGAAAATGTAAGAACAGGGCATATGAGTAGTATTTCTGCATCTTTCCTCCATCTAACATTATTTCAAAACAAAAGTTTCAAAATGATGGGGCTGGAGTGATGGTTTAGCAGTTAAGGCACTTGCCTGGGAAGCCTAAGGAACCAGGTTTGATTTCCCAGGACCCACATAAGCCAGATGCAGAAGATGGCACATGTGTTTGGAATTCATTTGCAGTGGCTAGAGGACCTGGCATGCCCATTCTCTCTCTTGATCTGCCTCTTTCTCTCTCTCTCAAATAAATAAATAAAATTATCTTTTAAAAGTTTTAAAATAAGATCACTTCAAACAGTGATAAGTGTATGACGGAAAATAAAATATGGTAACATTACAAAGAAAACCTGAGATTAGGGGCTATGGAGATCTGCAATATATAGAGCTTAAACTGGCAAGGCAGAGAAGTTAATGTTGGAGACAAGCCTTAAACGACAGGTGGAAGCTTCCTATGTAGCGGCCTGGAGCTTAAATTTCCAGACAGGGACACTCCATTTACTCTTACAGTGAAACCACAATTGGAACCCTCAAGATAATAAAGACCACAAATATATAGAAAATTGTTCAGTATTACACAAAATAAAACATGAGTAAATTTCTTTTTGGTTTTTCAAGGTAGGGTCTCACTCTAGCCCAGGCTGACTTGGAATTCACTCTGTAGTCTCAGGGTGGCCTCAAACTCACGGTGACCCTCCTACCTCTGCCTCCCTAGTGCCTCGAACTCACAGTGATTCTCCTACCTCTGCCTCCCAAGTTCTGGGATTAAAGGTGTGTGCCACCACACCCAGCTATGAGTAACTTTAAAAAAATATTTTATGCATTTATTTACTTGGGAGATAGACAGAGAATGGGCATTCCAGGGCCTCTTACTTCAAATGCATGTGCCACTTGTGCATCTGACTTACGTGGGTCCTGAGGAATCGAACCTGGGTCCTTAGGCTTCGCAGGCAAACACCTTAACCACTAAGCCATCTCTCCAGCCCATGTATAACTTTTTTTTTTTTTTTTTTTGGTGTTTTTCAAGGTAGGGTCTCACTCTAGCTCAGGCTGGCCTTGAATTCACTATGTAGTTTCAGGGTGGCCTCGAACTCTTGGTGATCCTCCTACCTCTGCCTCCTGCTGGGATTAAAGGCATGCGCCACCACGCCCAGCTTCCATGAATAACTTTTAAAAGTAAAGGAGAAGTGGCCAAAGGCTGGAATGGAGATCAGTAGCAGAGTGCTTATCTAGCATGCATAGAGCACACAGACCTAGGCTTGATAGCCAGCACCACAAAATCAGTAAATAAATACAGTGAGCTACTTCTGTATTCCCTGTGAGGACATAAGACCAACAACCAGTGTGTGCCCTGCCTTCCCACCCATTTCTCAGCACATTATAAAATACTGCACCCAGCAGTTCTCTTAACAGTTCATATTCAAGAAATCATCAGAAAGGCAAATAATCATGTAAAGAGATTCAGTATGACACTATCTAATAAGCATGCTGGGGACAGCCATGTGAAGACACGCTGTCTAAACATTCACTGGGGAAAGGAGGGCCACACGCATTGCTGTCGGGTGAGAAGATCAGCAGGGTGATGTTCTCCTTTTCAAGTGAGCAAATTACACTGATGGTTAGAAATGTCTCAATATCAAAACCTTGGAAATCAGAAACAAGCCATCACATTCTGAACCACAATTCTGAATTCTCCTTCCATATGCAGAACTTCAGTTCAACTCTGGGTGCTGCAATTTCAGGAGCCCTCCCAGCTACAGAACTTGGTGATCCCAGTTTTCTAGCTTGAACTGATACATGAAAGGCCAAGGGTCCTGAGGGTTTTGATGAATGGGAGACAGTTTTTGATAATAAATTTTGAAATTCAGTGAAAGAATGGGTAAAGCTGATAGCTGCAATTTCAGGTACAAGCTTAAAACTTCTATAACTGCTCAATGGAGGGTGAGGTGCACGTAGAAGTTCAACACAGAAGTTTGATATGAACACACTGCCTCAACTTTCCTTCAGAAATGGGACAACATAAATATGGCTAAAGTTAACACTGACAACAAATCTTAAACCATCATCAGAGAGGGATGGCTTGAGTTCTGACTGCTTAAAAAATTACTACAAATACAGACAGACCAAGACTGGGATCAGACACATCCGGGTTTCATTACTGTAGCTAAGTACTTTTATTCAACTTAACATATCTGACCTGTCTTCCCTTCGCAAATGGAATACTCAGCCTGCTAGTGTGAGGACGATGCCTGCTCACAGTAAGTATCAGAAAAATGGTAAATGAGAAAAAATGAAACTGATTCCCTGCACTCACTGTCTAGTTCTCCATCAGGGTTTCTCAACCTTAGCACTCCTGACGTTTTGGATCAGATAGTCCTCTGGTTAGCAGCATCCCCAGCTTTGTCTACTACATGTCAACAGGCACTCCTGTAAACCAGTGAAAATATAGAATGTCTCCACACATCAGTAAATGTCACCTGAGATGAAAACTTCCCCCTAATTGAGAACCATTACTCTACATAGACAATTAAAATGTAAAAATGTAAAAATGTAAAAACATCACTTAACAAGACAAACCCAAACCAGCAATCTCATTTTACCAGCCTGTTGAAAACCAGTGAGTGAGAGGAGAGGCAGAGGAAAATGTTTAATGCAAGGAACCTATTTTCTTTATGAAGGGTCCCTACTGCTGCAGTTTGGTAGCTGAGGACATGGGTGTTAGAAGTTCTCCCTCTCTCCATTTAAATACAGATTGAACAAGTTGATGTTTCCCAGCCTCAGCTTCTTCACCGTTACATAGATTAAATGTATAATACAGGTGAAGTGTTTAGCAAGTGCTGGAAAAATGCTGCTCATTCTTATTATATTATATTCCAATCCTGGGCTTTCAAGTTCCCTTTATCATGCCTTTTGCCAAATTCTATACTTTATTTCTAGTCCAAAGTGGTTCCAGACCCTCTCTGAGGAAGCTAGCCTGAGCTGGCAAGAGAAGACTTGGCAATTAATTCTATAAAATCTTCCCTCTCTATGTCTATGTTATATATTCACAGGGTGTGTGTGTGCGTGTGTGTGTGTGTTTTTATGTATGTATGTATGTATGTATGTATGTATGTATGTATGTATGTATGTGTATATATATATATATGAGTTAGCATCAGGAAGCAGATTACTTATGCAGAAACAAGTGAGCAAATTTAATTGAGATAGGAGGAAAACCCACTAACCACAAACTTGTGTTCCTTTAAGGCACAGTGTCTGCTATAATTCAAGACATTAATTCAGTGTACAAAATATGAGCAGAGTTCCTAAATTGAATGAAATCCACTTGAGAATTTCCCCTTAAATTCAGGGAATATTAATGGCAAAAGTAGAGCTTTCCAAACTAATTTACTAACAACAATGTATAAATAGCTATCAATGTTTATAAACTACCTAAATGAAGTTATGATTTTTGAAAAACCAAAGGTGAGGAATGAGCCAGAGGTACTAGAAAAGAAAACTGACTAAAATCTACAACAATGAAGTCTCAGGAAAAAAGTCACTACTCTGTGAAAGCATGACTGATGCCTTTTTATGCAGAATGAATCAATGATTCACTGGGGCTCACCTGTAGTTTCTGCGTTAGAGAGTCCCTCTGTTCTTGGAGTTCTCTGGCATTATCAATTTCTTGTTTTAATCTTTCTATTTCCTAGAAAGGCAAAGCAGCATAATTAACAACATTTAAACTGTATCAAGGAAAGGGAAGGCCTAATTCTTCTGAAATTATTGTTCCAGTTCTTAGAAAACAATAATTAAAGAATATTCTTGGGCTGGAGAGATGGCTTATCAGTTAAGGTGCATGCCTGTGAAGCCTAAGGACCGAGGTTCGAATCTCCAGGTCCCACGTAAGCCAAATGCACATGGTAGCACATGCATCTGGAGTTCGTTTGCAGTGGCTAGAGGCCCTGGAATGCTTATTCTCACTCTCTCACTCTCTCTCTTTCTCTCTCTCTCTGTCTCTAATAAATAAATAAATAAATCTTTTAAAAAAAGAATATTCTTTTACTGTTTTTTAGAGGGATGAGTATATTTTAAAATATATTTTTAAAATTTACTAGAGAGAGAAAGAGAGAGAGAGAGAGAGAGATTGAGAATGGGTGCAGCAGGGCCTCTAGCCACCACAAACAAACTCCAGATGCATGCACCACCTTGTGTATCTGGCTTATGTGGGTACTGGGGAACTGAACCTGGGTCCTTAGGCTTTGCAGGCAAGTGCCTTAACCGCTAAGCCATTGCTCCAGCCCCAGGGATGCGATGAATATCTTTATAGGTATGTTGCCTAGAACAGAATGGGGTTTCAGGGATTTTTTTTGTTTTGTTTTGTTTTGTTTTTTTAAGGTAGGGTCTCACTCTGGCCCAGGCTGGCCTGGAATTCACTATGGAGTCTCAGGGTGGCCTCAAACTCACGGAGATCCTCCTACTTCTGCCTCTCGAGTGCTGGGATTAAAGGCATGCACCATTACGCCCGGCTTTTCAGGTTGTCTTTTGACACAAGGTCTTGCTACATAGTCTAGTTTGGTTTTGAACTCACTATGTAGAGCTGACAGGGTGGCCTGGAACTTAAGCCTCTCCTGCTTTGTTCTTCCATGGGAGTTATAGTCGTGTACCACCACGCTTATCTCAGAACGACTTCCGGCAACAAGTCTAACGTGATGGCTTTGCACAGCTCTGCTGAGAGTATCTGACCACCAGTTTAACACTGCTTTAAGTCTAAGATGTAATTCTTTCCCAAGGGATTCAAATGTTTTTTGGCTGGAAACCAGAGAAAGTAACATCACACAAAATTAACCTCTAGTGGTTCTCTACTGATACTGTGAAAACAACTCTCATACAGAAGGCATGGGCAGTTTCTCAGACTGAGTGCCTTACCATAATCCAACGTGTTCACAGCAACAACTGAAGCAGTAAGAAGTATGAACAGGCTCAGCACACTCAAGAAAAATGTCCCCCTAGACACCTTCATGTCTGACGTGGACTCATGTCACATACAAAGATTAGCTGGGTTACAGAGCATTGAACAGTGGTAAATACCTCTTCTTTTACTTTCAAGGTCTCTTCCAGTTCTTGTATTGTCTGATTGAGTTCTGTCTTATGAGTATTCACAGCATTTGCTTGGCTGCTAACACATTCAAGCTCAGTGACCTACAATTAAAAGAGAACCCAGGGCAAATTATGCAGCAGTTTCAAAAGGTTTCTTGCTGAAGACACAGCAGGCTCCCAGTAAGTGAATAATGAATTGTGGATGACTACATGAAAATTAATTTTGAGAACTATCAAGCTACTAAGCATAATATAGATTACTTAAAGATCTGTATTTAAGATAAGGACAAAATAACAAAGACAATATTTTACATGCTTGATTAGGGAAAGGTTAGGGAAACAAGGGATTTAATCATTATAGAGGATTCCCATAGTGAATGAAGATCTTCTTTCTTTTTCTTTTCTTTTCTTTTTTTTTTTTTTTGAGGTAGGGTCTCACTCTAGTCCAGGCTGACTTGAAATTCACTTGGTAGTCTCAGGGTGGCCTTGAACTCACAACAATTCTTCTACTTCTGCCTCCCAAATGCTGGGGTTAAAGGCGTGTGCCACTGTGCCTGGCTGAAAATTCTTTCTGAAAATATACTAAGTATAGATATGGCCACCTGCCCTCCCCATCTGTAGTCTTCAAATAAAATATGGGTGCTGAAAACTCATCTTGCAGAACTGAGGTTTTTTTTTTTTTTTCCAATTACATGTCCAAACTATAAGAGAAGGTAAAAAAAAAAGATATGCTTGATATGCTTAAAAATACAATCTAACTCATTAACTATTACAGTGACTTCACATCAACAGTGCCTCTATGTGAAAGGTAACAGCTCTTTAGTCAAGTAGGATTTACTCTGAGCTCAATGAAAGAGCAACACAGTTTCAATTAGGACTTGAAATATATATAATTGTGCTTTTTTTTGGGGGGGGGGAGGTTCAAGGTAGGATCTCACTCTAGTCCAGGCTGATCTGGAATTCACTACATAGTTTCAGAGTGGCCTTGAACACACAGCAATCCTCTTACCTCTGCCTCCTGAATGCTGGGATTAAAGGCGTGCACCACCAGGCCCAACTACTGGACTTGAGACATAAACACACACATATATATATATATTTTGAAGTAGGGTCTCACTCTAGCTCCGGCTGAACTGGAACTCACTATGTAGTCTCAGGGTAGCCTCGAACTCATGGTGATCCTCCTACTTCTGCCTCCCAGAGTGCTGGGATTAAAGGCGTGCGCTAACACGCCCAGCTGGACTTGATATTTTTTAAGAGAGCAAAGAAAGGCACTGTCCTTAAAAGTTATTCTATCCCACAAGTCAATACAGATGTAAATCCCTTACAAATGCACATGTGTACCTATCATAGTTCTTTACACACATACAAATGCACATGCACACCTATCATAGTTCTTTACACACACCAGTTTCCCAAAGTTCAATACAGATGTAAACCCCATGCAAATACACATGCACACCTATCATAGTTCTTTACACACACCAGTTTCCCAAAGTTCAATACAGATGTAAACCCCATACAAATGCACATGCACACCTATCATAGTTCTTTACACACACCAGTTTCCCAAAGTTCAATACAGATGTAAACCCCATACTAATGCACATGCACACCTATCATAGTTCTTTACACACACCAGTTTCCCAAAGTTCAATACAGATGTAAACCCCATACAAATGCACATGCACACCTATCATAGTTCTTTACACACACCAGATTCCCAAAGTGCGGTTCACCACAATATAAAAAGTTCTACCAGGCATGGTGGCACACACATTTAATCCCAGCACAAATGTAGGAGAATTTATATGAGTTTGATGCCAGTCTGAGACTAGTGAATTCCAGATCAGCGTGGGCCAGAGTGAGATCCTATCTCGGAAAAAAAAAAATTCTACACTATCAGGGAAATACTTTAAATTTCTTTTTAACTTTTTAATTTTTATTTATTTATTAGAGAGTGACAGAAAGAGAGAGAGAGAGAGAGAGAGAGAGAGAGAAAATGGGTACAGCAGGGCCTCCAGCCGCTGCAAACGAACTCCAGATGCATGCACCCTCTTGTGCATCTGGCTTACATGGATAGTGGGAAACTGAGCTCAGGTCTTTAGGCTTTACAGGCAAGCACCTTAACTTTAACGTCTAAACCCCTCCCTCCTTTTTTTGTTTTGTTTTTCTTTTTTTTTAAGGATTCTATCTTTTTTTTAATTTTTATTTATTTATTTGAGAATGACAGACAGAGAGAGAAAGAGGCAGATATATAGAGAGAGAATGGGCACGCCAGGGCCTCCAGCCACTGCAAACGAAATCCAGACACGTGCGCCCCCTTCCTTGTGCATCTGGCTAACGTGGGTCCTGGGGAATCGAGCCTTGAACCGGGGTCCTTAGGCTTCACAGGCAAGCGGTTAACCACTACGCCATCTCTCCAGCCCGTGTTTTGTTTTTCGACATAGGGCCTCACTCTAGCCCAGGATGACCTGGAATTCACTATGTAGTCTTAGGGTGGCCTTGAACTCACAGCGTTCCTCCTACCGCTGCCTCCCAAGTACTAGGATTAAAGGTGTATGCCACCATACCCGGCATGGAAATACTTTTGTTCCTTAAACTTGCCAGTGAACTACCTTTACATTCGGTTGGCATACCTCTCACATCACTTTCTACTCTTACACTAATATACTTCCTGTACAGACTATTACCCAGGCCTCCCAGTGGACTCAACTATAATTTCTATCTGTTTTTACCTAGTAATGCTAACACATTAGTCTTTCATTGTGTGACATCCCCATTCAAAACATTCCCATGGATCATCTTTTCCCAATAGCATTTTTTTTCTTTTTCTTTTCAGTCCGGGGTTGAACTCAGGGCCTTGTACCTGACAGGTAAGCACTGTGCCAAGCAACTTTAACAGCTGGGCCATCTCTTCAGTCCCGTAAGGTAGCTTTTAATTGTGATAAAAACATTAACAAAAATTGTGGTGGTGTGATTCAGGTGTCCCCCATAAATTTAGGTGTTCTGAATGCTAGGTTCCCAGCTGATGGAGATTTGGGAATTAATGCCTCCTGGAGGCGGTGTATGCTGGGGGCGGGCTTATGGGGATGTGGTGGTTTGATTCAGGTGTTTTCCATCAACTTAGGTGTTCTGAATGCTAGGTTCCCAGCTGATGGAGATTTGGGAATTAATGCCTCCTGGAGACGGTTTTTGCTGAGGGCGGGCTTACAGGTATTATAGCCAGTTTCCCTTTGCCAGTGTGCAGACTCTTTTGAAGGGGTCTGAATGCTGAAGGAGTGTGCTGTTCTTCAAAGTCTGCTTTATTCTCCCCTGGGTTAACAAATCGGTAGCCCGCCTGGTATTATGGAGTATAAGAAATGCAGGAAAGAGAGTGTTATTGAATTTGCAACATGGTTTTGTATTTCGGAAACAGCCATGGGCAATTTGGAGCAGGTTTGCTGGATTACCTGCGTGGAGACCCAATGGAGCCACGAGGATGAACCGTGGCTTGCAGTGGAGACCCAGTGGAGATGCCAGGACTATGGGATGGCTGCCAAGGAGAGCTGCTGGCCCCAGATGAAGTTTTCCAGGACTGTGAGTAGCCTAGCTGGAGGGGCGTAATTGGAACTCCAGAGACTTGTTGCTGGTTAGAATTATGGGACTTGGAGATTTGTTGCTGGTTAGAATTATGGGACTTGGAGCTACAGAGTTTGATGTTTGCCTTGTTTAAATCTTGTATTGCTTGAATATTGTATTGCTATGCCTAATACCATCTTTTGCAGTGTGAGTGTTTATTCTGTGCCATTATGGGTTTTTCAAGGCTTTTTTTGCGGGGGTGGGGGTCGCATTATTGCTCAGTTAAAAGATCTCCAGGGCTGGAGAGATGGCTTAGTGGTTAAGCGCTTGTCTGTGAAGCCTAAGGACTCACGTTAGCCAGATGCACAAGGGGGCGCACGCATCCAGAATTCATTTGCAGTGGCTGGAGGCCCTGGAGCACCCATTCTCTCTCTCTCTCTCTGCCTCTTTCTCTTTCTGTGGCTCTCAAATAAATAAAAATAAACAACAACAACAAAAAAGCAAAAGATCTCCGACTATGGGAATGTTTGAATGAACATCATTAGGGTTGATAAATACTATAGGGACTTTTAAAGTTGGATGAATGCATTGCATTTTTACATCATGGATGGTTATCAGTTTATGGGGGCCAGAGGCAGAATGTGGTGGTTTGATTCAAGTGTACCCAATAAACATAGGTGCTCTGAATGCTAGGTTCCCACCTGATGGAGATTTGGGAATTAATGCCTCCTGCAGGCAGTATATTGTTGGGGGCGGGATTATCGGTGTTACAGCCAGTTTCTCCTTGCCAGTTTTGGCACACTCTCCTGTTGCTATTGTCCACCTTATGTTGGCCAGGGGTGATGTTCACCCTCTTCTCATGCCATCGTTTTCCCTGCCATCATGGAGCTTTCCTTTGAGTCTGTAAGCCAAAATACACCCTTTTTCCTACAAGCTGCTCTTGGTCAGGTGTTTTCTGCCAGCTTTGTGAACCTGACTGCAATAATTATCTTAATCATAAAGTGTACGGTTCAGTATTGTTTCAAGTATATTCACATTACTTTAAACAGAGCTCCCTATACTTCTTACCTTTCAAAATTGAAATTGAATTTTTATACACAAGAATAGGATGATATTTACTCAGGGATCTCTCATTATCTCTCTTTCATTCCTCTTTCCATCTCTGTCACACTGTTACTAAACCTATTTCCTACTGTCTGTGGAGTTCACTATTTGGCATCTTTTATAAAAAGAGTAAACATTAACGACATCTGCTTATTTGGCTGCTGATAATATCAGGATTTCTGATTTTCTGTTTCAAATCTCCATTACCATTTTTTGTATGTGTATATAAGCAGCGTGCATGTTTACTCCCAAGTGTCAATACATGTGCATGTATGTGGAGGCCAGAGGTTGAGAGAGCGACTTCCTTGTTTGTGCTCCACTTAGTTCCTGAGGGAGCTCTCTCTGAACTCACTGATTCAGCTGGTCTAGCCAGCCAGCTTGCCCTGGGGATCTTGTCTCCGCCTCCCGAGTGCTGGGGTTACAGGAAGGCAACCACCCAGCATTTATGTGGGTGCTGAAGATACAAATTCTAGTCCTCATGCTTAGGTAACAAGCACTTTATTCACCAAGCCATATTCCCAGCCCTCTAGTATTAATAATTTATACCTATTTTTTAAACTGTTCCTTCATTACAAATAGTAACATAAAATAAAATAATAAAAGCAGTTCATTGACTCATTGCAACTCACTGAGTCAAAGCAACCATATTACCACTCCAGTTGCTCAACTGACAGGAATTGTACAGGCTATATGTTTTGGGGATGGAATCTTGATATGTTGCCCAGGCTGGCCTTGAGCTTAGGAAAGCTCGAGAAGTCTCCCGCCATAGCCTCAAGTAACTGGGAATATCTTTAGAATTCCCGTGCCCAGGCAGAATGTGGTTTTGATTTACTGTAACTGACAAGTGTCCATGTTAATTTTTAAGGGATTCTAGAGACCATACATGATTCTTATGTTACAGGAGAAAATCCTGAGCTTTAAGAGGATTAACTTCCCAAAGTCGATACAGCTAAAATGGCACAACTGGGCTACAATCAGCTCATTTGATTTCAAAAGCTACACAATCTTCATTCCCATTAAACTATGGGAAAAGTTTTCTTAACCCAACAAACCTCAAACACAATTCATATATATGTTCTGCCAACCAATGAATATCCCAAAAGATAGCCATGTGCTGAATCTCCCTGCAAATTTCCTCTGTCAAGGAAACCGTTATCTCTGCATCACCCCTACCCCTGCACGTACCCGCTTATGCAGGCGCTCTGCTTCCTCTTGATAGGCAGCAAGCTGCTGCTTCCATTGTTTCACGTTGGCAGTGGACTCCAGCAGGGCTGCGGTGAGTTTGGCATTATTTCCTTTGAGGGTAGCCAGCTCAGCCTCCCAGTGTTTGCTGATTGCTGAACTAAAATAAGATGAGAAAATTCTATCCATTACACTGAATAGTTTCTCAAGGGGCAACAGTTTTCAGTTCTGTTACTGAGCTTATAGTCTAAGAATGTGTTCAAAGACAACCCCCAGAACAGAAACACAAATACCTCACTGAAATATGCCTAGTGGGGGGGGGGTGCAAGGCAAGTGAAGAAATAAAAAATGTATTTAAGTCTTAGACTTATCATGGAATGGTTCTCTCGTTCATTGCAACAGAAACCATCCACTCTCTTCAGAAGAATAATTTTTTTGTTGTTTTGTTTTTCGAGGTAGGGTCTCACTCTAGCTCAGGCTGACCTGGAAAATATTTCTTTAGACCCCAAATTTAAAACATCTAACCATGTAGTATCTAAGCTACAGTACAATTTCATCCCTTAACATATAAGGATGCCTAAATGACAGAAAGGTTTAGGGCATGTAGTATAGTATTCCTTTTGAAATTAATGATTTATATCATCTTATTCAGAATTTTAAAAATGATCCCATATACAAAGAATGATTGTAATAAACTGACTTAATCATATGCTAGACCAAGAAATTGGTTCTAATAATTTCTAGCAATAATTTTGGAATCACATATGAAAGACAATAGTAATTCCCTTTTCTTTTTTTATATTTTACGTCATAAGTTACCTAGGGTTATATATCTCAACCAAGGCTACTTTCTATTACAAAGATAATTTGGCGGGGGAAGAACCCTCTCTTGATAATTCCTTTCTAATTTCTCAATGTAGAAAGATCTGCTTCATTTGAAAGAGAAAGGTGGTTTCTCTATTTTTTTAAACACATCTATTATTTATTTATTTGATAGAAAGAAGCACAGAGAGAAAGAGAAAGGGAGAGAATGGGCGCACCAGGGCCTCTAGCCATTGCAAACGAACTCCAGATGCATGTGCCCCCTTGTGCATCTGGCTTACATGGGTCCTGGGGAATTGAACCGGGATCCTTTGGCTTTATAGGCAAACACCTTAACCACTAATCCATCTCTCCAGCATGAAATGTGGTTTCTCTTATGTCAATCTTGAACTTTATTCCTACTAGTGAAATTCTTCTAATCTCAGCCCAGCAACTTATTAGCGATGCTTACAAGCTCTAACATTATTTTCATGTTTTAAAAGTAATGTGCTTCACAGACTGAAATTTTATAGTAGTTTTAATAAAGAAAGCTTCTATCACCAAATTTTCTAATGCTAATCACCAGTTTTAAGATCGGTACCCATCATAAACTCCCTGATCACTTCCTATGATTTTCTTAAAGTCAAAATCCAGGATGTTAAATAAGGAGAAAATATCATATAAACCCAAACTTAAATATAATGTGCAAAATAATTAATCAAAACACTTTAAAAATGTAAAGATAAGACTGAGGGGTAGAACAGAGGAAACTAAAAAATAACAATTACATACAGTGTGGAATCCCTGGATAGGTTCCTGTAATAGAAACGGTACATTGGGACTAAGATATAGTTCAGTGAGAAGCACTTGCCTGGCATGGGAGAGTCCTTGGGTTCGATCCCCAGCACTGTACAAAGAAAAAAGGGTCATTAGTGAAAATTGAGATTTTAGTTAGTATTATTATATTAATTTCTCATTTGACAATTACATTATGGTCAGACATATCAATGAAAACTAGGTTAAGGGTATATGGGGAAAGTGAAGGTTTTGTAACTTTCCTGCAAATATAAAGTTAGTTTAAAATATAAAGCTAAAAATGTTCTTAACTGGGCTGGAGGGAGTGCTTAAGGCATTTGCCTGCAAAGCCAAAGGACCCAGGTTCAATTCTCCAGGACCTATGTTAGCCAGATGCACAAGGGGTGCACGCACCTGGAGTTTGTTTGCAGTGGCTGGAGGCCCTGGCATGCGAATTCTCTCTCTATCAAAAAATAAATAAATAAAAATATTTAAAAGAATGTTCCTAACCTTTACTAATTTCATCAAAACATGAAAAGACAGAATAAAACAATAGGCTAGACAGACATGGTGGCATGGCCTTTGATCCTAGCACTCAGAAGGCAGAGGTAGAAGGATCACCATGAGTTCGAGGCCACCCTGAGACTACATAATGAATTCCAGCTCAGCCTGGGCTAGAGTGAGACCCTACCTTGAAAAACAAAACAAAATACACATACACAACAACAACAAAACCTCTTAGCAACCCATTTTTATTCTCAGAAAAGGGAACGCTTAACAGGGCATGGTGGCTCACTAATCTCAACACTTGGCACGTAGAGACAGGGGGATCAGGAGTTCAGTCATCAGTGGCTATATGAAACCCTATTCTCTGCTCTACCCCCAGCCATAAAAAGGAGAAAAAAGAAAAGAAACTCTTAATTCTTCTTTTTGGAATTTTTTTTTCATATTTAGACTTTCTGAGGAAGCCAGGCATGGTGGCGCACACCTTTGATCCCAGCACTCAGGAGAAGGAGACAGGAGGATTGCTGTGAATTGGAGGCCACCCTGAGACTACATGGTGAATTTCAGGTCAGCCTGGGCTAGAACAAGACCCTACTTTGAAAAACCAACAAGAAAAAGAGTTTTTGAGAAAAAGAATTTAAAGATTCATTGGCTTTAATTGAATTGGTTTTAAAAAAAACCTTAATAATTTTCCCCCAAAAGAAATAAGTTTTACTTCTATGGACTCTTCAAACATTTGATAAATGCAAATAATTAAACTTTTTTAAAAATTAAAAAGGACTGGAGAGATGGCTTAGTGATTAAGTCATTTACCTGCAAAACCTAAGGACCCAAGTTTGATTCCCCAGTACCCACATAAGCCAGATGTACAAGGTGGCGCATGTGTCTACTTTTTCAGTGACTAGAAGTCCTGGCATGCCCATTCTTTCTCTCTCTGTCTCTATCTGCTTGGTCCTCTCTCTCAAATAAGAAATAAAATATTTAAAAAATTAGTGAGAAAAATTATCTTAAATATTTCTATAATCTGTCAAAAAACAGTTAAGGATGAATCACTATTTTATAAAGAACAAAAAATGAAATATTTTAATATTTTCTTTAACTAGATTTTATCTTATAGTCTATATGTAGAAAACTCATTAAGAACTTGATCTGTAATCTCAATCACCTCAATGACCATCTCTATGATCTTGCACTCATCTCTTCAACTTTGGTTTTTCATGTTAACTATGGAGACTAGTCAAGATCTGTATTATCCAAATAGCTACTAGCTGCACATGACTATTTAAGTTGCTAAAATTAAAGGTGAATTTTCTGCTGCTTGCTCTCATTAGGCACATTTCACACAGTCAATGGCCACATAGGACAGCAAAGATACAGAATTATGGCAGAACGTTTTAATGGACAGTGTCACCCTAGACGATCTCTACATTTCTGACTAGTTTTTCAGTTCTGTGTGTTATAGGATCATTTGTGTGACATTCTCTAAATTCATATATTGAAATCCTGTCCCCAAGGACTTCATGGTATGACTATATTTAGAGGTAGGAGTTTCTAAAGAAGGTTAAATGAGATCACTAGGGTAAGCCTGATTCACATAGCTGATGTCTTTATAAGAAAAAATATGACCACTGAAGTTAGCACATTTTTCAAATTCATCCTGGGATTTTCTTCATATTTGATTATTATTTAGACTAAAGGAGGCTCAAGTTCAGGATACAACCTCAAATACTGTGAACACTATTGTTAAATCCAGGTAAAAGTAATGGCCATTGATTTTTTTTTTTTTCTATGTATGTTCATAAAATTAACTTTGGGATTTCATGCTTGGAATGGCATTTGTTTGTAAGCAGGACAGCTATCAAAAGTATTTTTCTTTTTTTAAAAAAAATTTATTTTATTTATTCATTTGATAGAGAAAGAGAGAGAGAGATAGAGAGAGGGAGAGAGAATGGGCACGTCAGGGCCTCCAGCCACTGCAAACGAACTACACACGTGTGCCCCTGTGCATCTGGCTTACGTGGGTCCTGGGGAATTGAACCTGGGTCCTTTGGCTTTGCAGGCAAATGCCTTAACCGCTAAGCCATCCCTCCAGCCCCTTCTTCTTCTTCTTCTTTTTAATCAAAAGTATTTCTAAAACTCCTGGAAGCAACAGAAGCTTTTTCCATAGACTTTTATCAGGTGCTCAGGAGAAAGACTGGAGAAAGGGAGAGATACAAGAGAAGATCCTGGATTAAGGGACAGGCCCTTATTGTGAGAAGGCCACAAAGCCTGCTCAGACTCTTCTCTGTGGAACCAAAGCCCTCCTGGGAGAAGGTCATCCCAAGTCCTGTCACCCCTACTTCCTTGGACACAGGTGAGGACCTACTGTTGTTTGGAAGGCTCTCCAACTTCAAGAAGAGGAGGAAGTAGTCCTGGAGTCAGGTTTCTACCCTCTGGGAGAGGGGCAGGAGACTGCTACAGCACACCCTCAAATCCACAAAGCCAAATTTATCTGCTGCTGGCCCGGGAGCAGCATCACTGGGACACAGGGTGCACAGGATAGAGGGGGACAAAGACACAAAGAACCCTGCTTTGTCCTTACCACAAAGCTGACAGCAGCTGCCCACCAAGGGGGGGGGGGGTACTGAGAGTACAGAAAGACCATGGGATGACCAGGTATCAGGAACAGTGAGAAGAATTATCCAGCAACTCCGCCTGACCCTACACACAAGATAATGCTAGTCTAACCCCTGAGGAGAATGACTGAACTCCTCACTAATGCCACAGCAGAGGAGTCATGCCTGTCTAAGCAGGAAATACAGTAGTCGGCCTGGTTGCATATCCATGGGTCTCATGTCTATGGACACAACCAACCACGAACTAGAAAGATTCAGGGGAAAAGATGATGCTTGTATTGAGTAAGAAAAGACCAGATTTTCCTTACCATCAATCCCTAAACAGTACAGTGTAAACAGCATAGCATATAGTTTACATAGAATATTGCTATATTAGGTATGAGATGATTAAGTATATGGACAGATGTAGAGGTTATATTTGCAAATACTATGCCACTTGACATATGGGACTTGAACACCCACAGATTTTGGTATCAACAAGGAATCCTGGAAGCAATTCCCTGTGAACAGAGGGACAACTGTAGTATAAATCACTGCTGTCCTTTATGCAGTATTTGAGAGTCAGTAAACTATGACATGCATGAAAAGTAGTAAATGAATGAATGAATCTAGTGTCAACAGAGAAAGTGGCCAACAGAATTGTAATCAGAAGTGTCGGATATGTAAAGCAAGAAAGTAAATACCTATGCTAACAGTTTAATTCTAATCACTATTTTATAAAGAACAAAAATGAAATATTTTAATATTTTCTTTAACTAGATTTCATCTTAGTCTATATGTAGAAAACTCACTAAGAACTTGATCTATATCTCAATCACCTCAATGACCATCTCTGTGATCTTGCACTCATTTCTTTGACTGGTCGAATGGCCAAGAAGTACTTGAGAACAAATGCTCAGTATCTCTTAGTCATTAGGAAAATGCAACTCAAAACAATACTGATTCACATGGAGGATGTGAAGAAACTGGAACCCTTGTACAGCGCTGGGTAGAAATGTAAAAGGGAGCAACTGCTGTAGATATGGTGGTTTCTCAAATAATTAGAAATACCGTATGACCCAGCAATTCCACTTCTGGCTACATGCCCCAAAAAAGTGAAAGCTAGGTCTCAAATAAATTTACATATACCCCACTCTAATGACACGGCAGGGTGGTTTGTAATAACCAAAGGGAAGAAGCAACCCGAGTATCCATCAGTGGGTGGTGGGGGTCAACAAAATGTGGTATGTAGATACATGTAATGGAACATACTCAAAATGGAAGGAAATTCTGACAAGTGGAACAACATGGAGTAACCTTGAAGACATCATGCTAATGGAAACAGTCAGAATACTGTATGACTCCACTTACATGAGGCACAGACAAATCCAGAGAAAGTAAAAGAACATTGCTAGGAGTGGGAGAAAGAGCAGGGAGTTTATTTTCTGGTGAGCATTGTGTTTCAGATTTATGAAATGATAAGTTAAAGAGAAATTGGGAGTGGAGTTGACTACAAAAAAGCACAAGAGAGTTTTACAAGGTGATAAAACTTTTTCCTTTTACCTTGAGTATGTTGGTAGTTTTCCAAGTGTACCGACTGTCAAAAGTTATAAATTATACATTAGAAAGGGACGAATGCTACCACATGTGAATCCTTCTCCAGCTATTACAGCTGTCGTACTACCAGAACATCAAGAAGCTTCCAACGTACTTTTCCGTGTTCTTCTGTGGCTACAGGATTATAGGTAACTGAAACACTGGAGAGATGGGCTGCATAGACTGGGCTCTACACGATTCTGTAGTGTTTTTTGGCACTGAAGGAGGATGGGGTGGGTAGAAAACAGAATGGCTGTGCTACATGAAAGAGGATCAAAATAAAAAGGAGGGTTATGGGCAACTAGAGCAGTAAGTAGATGGGAAGTAGACTTGTGAGGCAAAGATGTGCAAAAAGAAAGCGGACACGGACAAGGCCTAACAAGTGGCTTGGTGCTTTTAGAGACTGAAGCAAGGTCACAGGAACAGGACAAAAAGATGGAAGTACTCAGTCAGATATACTTGCTTATATAATATCTATGAACATGCCACGATTCTCTAATATATTGAGTAGTAAGAACTGACACAGAAAAACTGGCTGATCGGTTTTCATTTTTTTTCTTCCTTATTCTGTAGACTCCCAAGGCAGAACTGACTGAAGAAAACCAATGTTGAAGAAAAATTTTCACATCAGATATTTTTTACAGATAGTACATAAGACATCAAATCAATGACTTAATAATCCTAAAGTGAGCACTACAGGAGAGCAGTTCAGTACTGTTTATGTTTCTATATTTTTTAAACTGTGTGTGTGTGTGACAGAGAGAGAGAGAGAATATGAATGAATGATGAATGAATATGGGTGTGCCACAACCTCTTGCCACTGCAAATGAACTCCAGATGCATGCATCACTTTGTGCATTTGGCTTTATGTAGTTACTGGGGAAACTGAACCCAGGCCACTCACTGAGCCATCTTCCTAGCCTTCCCTACATTTTCATATAGTTGGTTCAAAAGTAAATCTACATATGTTCTTCTGGTTATTCACAATATTAATCAAATTTTATCACTCGGTAACTCTGACTCTGTTAGAGGACATTCTTGCTTCCACTACTTTGAGTAGTCCCTTGAGTAATTATACTTCTAGGGCACACAGTGAAATAAAAGTTAGCACATACTTTTGCCAGTCTTCCTTTTCTTTTTATATATTCTTTTTGCCATCAAATGCCCAAGTACTTCTATTAGGATGGCTTACACAATTTCAACTTCAATAAATCCCATATCCTAAAGATGTTCTACATGTGAGTTCTCAGATGTACTTTATATTTTACTTACTCTCTCTTTCTCTTTCTCGGCACCTTTTAATATTTTACATATTGTTTAAAAAAGGTTCCTTTCTATAATATTTAACTTTACACTGTCTTTTTTCCTACCAGATTAATACTTAGCAGATAAATTTGGATTAATTCTGAAACCAAAATTTTAAGTCAGCATCTTACATTTTCAGGAATAAATACTTATTTTTTTTTTTAAAAAAAAAAAAAAGATCTGAGCTTGGAAGTGTACACAATTAATCCCAACACTTGGAAGACTGGGGTAGGAGGATGCTGTGGGCCTACAGAGTGTGTTCTAGGCCAGCCTGGGCTAGAGTGAGACCCTAGCTTAAAAAAAAAAAAATTTAAAAAAACAAATAAAAAAAGTAAAACAAGAACGATGGAAACTGGCACCTGCCTCGCATGCATGAGGCCTGAGTTTTATTCCCTGCATCACAAAGAGTTGAGGTCCTCTGCGGGGAGTAAGTTGTATAGGTACTATAGTATCCACAAAGAAAGTGAAACTGTCTAGTGGGACATAGCAGGGAAGCACTGCTATGACCTCATGTCTGAATGCTGGGATAAGGGCAAAAGAACGGCTTATCCTTGCGACTGCTCAGTCAAGTTTCCCTTCAGAAAGGAACAGCTGGCTTCCTGCTGGCAACAAATCTAGAAGGACTTCAAGACACTCCTGGAAAGTTTCATTAAACTAGAATTTGTTTCCCTTTATTTAAAGTCAATGTTCTGGGAGAAAGTATTAAACTCCATTAATTATACAAAATCAAGAGGAAAAAGTACTTCAATAGACTAACAAAACACGAGCCTAATGCATGAGCAGTGTGCTTAGTGCTTAACCCCTGGAATAACTCTGAGTGGGCACTTGCACAGTTTAAGAAAGGTGTCTTTCCCAGGCCTGCAGGATTTTGGATCTGTTGCCAGAATCCAGAATCATAAGCTCTTGTCTGTACTCTCCAAGCATGTCAACTATGCAGAACTGACTTTCAGAAAAGGATTTAAAAACAGGATGAAACAGGTTTTTTCCTCAACATGCTTCTTGTGACCAGGGGTGAGACCACTCCTGAATGGTTTAACAATACCACCTGCTCTCCAAGGGGCCTGCTGATTTACTTGACTTCTCACTTCCCAACTGACTTAAAGCTACTTGTGTGCCACGTTCCGGCTGCATGTCCTCACATTAGCCTATCAGCTCTAGCTAGCACCACTTAAAAACTATTGATATATTCAACAGTTCAAGGTCTGGGGTTTTGTTTCTTAATATAATAACTTGTTCTCTTTCTTTCTTTCTTTCTTTCTTTTTTTTTTTTTTGGTAATTCTTTTATAAGAGAGAAAGGGGGAGAGAGGATTGGTGCTCCAGGGCCTCCAGCCCCTACAATTGGACCCCAGACACATGCATCATTTTGTGTACATGTGCAACCTTGCACACTTGCACCATCTTATGCTCACATATGGGAACTGGAGAGCTGAACCTGGGTCCTTAGGCTTCGCAGGCAAGCGCCTTAACTGCAAAGCCATCTTTCCAGCCCTAAGTTGTCCTTTTAAAGGCAAACAATTCCTCTTATATGGAAGCAGAGTGTTCTTGTTCATCAACAAGTATATATTTGTCAAAATGAAGTACATGGGTAGAGGTTTCAGGTTTTGCCAGGCAAATAGTCTACTATATGAAGAGATTTTTTTCCTAGGTTTAACTAAAAGCCCTGACTTGCCTAAATGCTTAAAGATACCTCTAAGAGCTTACTGTCATTTTGGCAACCCATTAACTTTAGCCTACTAAACAAGGTATTCCTTTGAAGTTTGGTTTTTTAAAGATAGGGTCTTGCTACATGGACCAGGTTTTGCCTCAATCCCAGCACTCAGACAACTAAGGCAGGAGGACTTAAAGAGTTTGAAGTCAACCTGTGATACATAGTGAAATTCTGGCTCAAGAGTGAAACTATAACTATATAATCTCAAGGTTAATCAGATAATGAGATTTCTATATGAAGTGATAGTAACTCCTTAAACTACTTGTTTTATATATAACACATGTGCACAAAAGTAGTATGTATTATGGCTAGGGAAATGGCTCCATGGTTAAAGGCACTTGCTTGTAAACCCTGTCGGCCTGGGTTCAATACCAAAGTACCCATGAAAAGCCAGATGTATAAAAAGGCTCACGTGTCTGGAGTTCATTTGCAGTGGCTACAGGCCCTGGCATGCCCATACATTCTCTCTCTCTTAAATAAATTTATTAAAAAGTAGCATATTGGGCTGGAGGGATGGGTTAGCAGTTAAGGCCTTTGCCTACAAAGCCAAAGGACCCAGGTTTGATTCCCCAGGACCCACGTTAGCCAGATGCACAAGGGGCCCACACAGCTGGAGTTCGTTTGCAGTGGCTGGAGGCCCTGGCATGCCCATTCTCTCTCTCTCTTCCCCTCTTTCTCTGTCAAATAAATAAATAAATGAAAGTAAAACTTTAAAAAAAAAAAAAAAGCATATTGAGAGCTGGAGAGATGACTTAGCAGTTAAGGCCTTGCCTTCAAAGCCATAGGACCTTGGTTCGATTCCCCAGGACCCACGTACGGGGATGCATGTGTCTGGAGTTCGTTTTCAGTGGCTGGAAACCCTGACGCACCATTCTCTACCTCTTTCTCTCTCTCTCAAATAAATAAAATATATTTTTAAAAAGTAGCATATTGAAAGCTATGTCTAAATAGGTCTAAAAGAGCTATCAGATACAGCTTAACTGACAATATTTTTTTCTTGGTGAAATGAAATATGTTGATATGTTTTATTATCTTATAAAATTTACCTAACTCTTCTAAAGAAAGTGAAATACCACTGACTTTAAGGAAGTTATGAAATTATTTCAAAGTGCATAATGAATGCCTTAGCAGTATATTCATATTTCTGAATTGTGAAGTATTTTGTTAAATACATAAACATAAAGCAACTGTCCTAACACAGGTTTGGGGACTGTGGAAACGGCCCAATAGTTAAAAGTGCTTGCTTGAAAAGCCTGCTGGCTCTGAGTTTGATTTCCCAGCACCCATGTAAAGCTGGACACAGTTTGCAGCAGCAAGAGACCCTAGTGCACCCCCTCCCCCTACACACAGACACAAATAACTAAGTACATAACTAAATGAGTAATTTTTTTTTAAGTACAGGCTAAGGCCTTAGGTAAGTTATTTAACCTCACTAGGTTTCACCTGTAAGATTAGGATTAGTAACAACTATCTTCATAGGGTGAATTTCAGGAGTAAATAGCCTATATAAAACACAGAATCGATTCTCAAAATATTGGTACCTTATATGTATAAGCAGTAAAGGACTCTGAGAGTCTTAAGTGAGCTAAGAAAACACTAAAATGATTTAATGTTAATTAGTTAAGGGCCTCTTTTAAAAAATATTTAATTATTTGAGGGGGGAATGGGCACACTGAGTTTACTCAGTAAACAGAAATCATTCTCAAAAGCAATGGGATTGGTTTCTGATTGTGAGAGAGGGAAGGAGAAGCAGTAACTCCTGGGTCTGCACTACATTATTTGTACCTCACAAAACACTCTGCACTACAGGGCAGTTTCCTATCTGATTCTGGAGGGCACAGAATTCTGGCTCTACCTCCATTTCTATTCACTAACTGGAGAGAGCCTATAGTAGTGCTTGTAAAGGCCTGGTTCTCGTCAGAGTGCTCTGTGCAGTGAAAGCAGGATTTCTCCACATGGATAAGCAGCTCTACCTTGAGATGACTCTGTACTGTAGATGTGTCTGCCTACATCTGCTCACTGCCTGCCTGACACATGGCCTCCTATGGTCTTTGCACTGTGCAAAGTTGTGGCTGAGGACTGGAAACAGAGCTGAAGGACCACAGGGAGTGCCAGTTTCCTATGTACTTTACAATCTCACTGCTGGTTCTTAAAAGCGTGTGCCAAGGAAATTAGAGATCCCCTCTGAGGAAAAAAAAATTAAAAATATTACTTGTTTGCAAACAGAGAGAGGGAGGGGCAATGAACACACCAGGCCTCCTGATGTAGTACTACTTTGTGCATCTGGCTTTACTGGGGACCTGAGCCAGGGCTGTCAGGCTTGGCAAACAAGACCTTTAACTGTTGATCTCGCCACCCCTCCTCAGAAAATTGATAGCAGCATATTCTCTATAAGGTAGCAGGTGTAGATACTTCCTGCTCAAACATTTACTTGTGAAAGGCTCAAATTCTTTACAAGTATTTTAAATATTTTAACATAAAATAGCCTCCCTATACCAGTAAGTTAAGAAGGTTGGGGTCCAGATTTGCAGGAAAGGAAGAAAGCACTCTTCAAGTAGACTACTGGTAAGTTGTAAGTAAAAAGAAAAAAAATAATTAGTGCCCCAAAATAATACTGTGAGCTACACACCTATTATATCCATGCAATTAGTTATTTATGGTGATTTCCTTAAAAAAGAAAAAAAACTATGAGCTGAGAGCTTTTTCCCTGCAAGGTTATCCCAAGCAAGATGCTAATTATGCTATTGGGGAGAGATGTATTCAGGAAACTAGCCTTGCTTATTAAGGGAAAAAAATATGTAATTCTTTTTCAGAGTAAGATCAATGAATTTCTTGCTGGCTCTTATTTTCTAGCTTATTACCATTATAATCTACTCAAGACAGAAATGACTTTTAAAATTTATTTGCAAGGAAGGGGAGGACAATGGGTGCATCAGGGCTTCTAGCCTCTGCATACCAACTCTAGATGCAAGTGCCACCTTATGCATCTGAATTAACATGGGTACTGGGGAATCAAACCCAGGTGATTAGATTTCATAGGCAAGTGCCTTAACTGCTGAACCATCTCTCCAGCTCCCAGAAATGAGCATTTTTAGCTATACTCTGATTTAGCTTTCAAAGAAGGCTAAATATTTGTTTCCTTGTAAAGCAGGTCACTTACAGAAAATTCACCCTAAAACTTGCTTGCCATGATATTAAGTATTGCAGGAGGAAAACATGAAAACATAAATCATTCTAGGTACTGGCAGAACTGAAAAGATGGTATTAAAAATTTTGTCAAAGATATAATTTTTTGTGTGTGAAACTATTACATATGATAGCAAAACCATTGGTTTATCGTTTATACTGTTACATTAACTGTAAATCTCAATTTCCTAACACAGACTATTAAATGCAATTCTGTAATGGACGGACAAAAGGGCCAGGATTAAACTAAGACTCCTGCCTTATAGTTTTTTGTTTGTTTCGTTTTGTTTTTTTGAGGTAGGGTCTTGCTCTAGCCCAGGCTGACCTGGAATTCACTATGTAGTCTCAGGCTGGCCTAGAACTCAGTGATCCTCCTACCTCTGCTTTCCAAGTGCTGGGATTAAAGGCATGTGCCACCACACCAGCAGAGGGGATGGGGTAAGAGAGAAAACGAGTGTGGGCATACCAGGGCTTCTACTTGCTGCAAATGAATCCAGACGCAAGTGCCACTTAGTGCATCTGACTCTACATGAGTACTGGGGAATCAAACTCAGGTTGTTAGGCTTTGTGGGCAAGTACTTTAACTGCTTGACTATCTCTCCAGCCCGCCCCCCTCCATAGTTTTTTTCTTTTTTAAAATACTTATTTGCAATCAGAGAAAGCGAGCTAGAGAGTAGAGAAAATGGGTCTGGGCACAGCAGGGCCTTCCTTTAGCCACTGCAAATGAACTCCAGAAGCATACACAACTTTGTGCATCTGGCTTATGTGGGTTCTGGGTAATCGAACCTGGGTGCCTAAGCTTCACAGGCAAGCACCTTAACCACTAACCCATCCCTCCAAACTCCCTTATAATTTTATTTGAGTTATATTTTTCCACACATGCTGCCTCTGCTCCAGTATCTGATGGGAGATAGGTAATTGGCAATCATATGCAATCATATACCAGGTTACTGAGACCATCACACAGAGGTCACTGAAAAACAGGACACTAGTTTTCAACATGTTGGAATATGGATTAATAAAGTTATTGAGAAACATTATCCTATTCAGGAATGAAATGTTCACATTGGGTTGAAAGTTTTGGAATAGTTTAAAGACTTTCTGGATTTATTTGTTTGTTTGAGGCAGAGTCTCATCCTAGTCCACTTTGTAGCCAAGGTTGGTTCAAACTCATGGCAGCCTCTCAAGTGCTGGGATTAGGTGTGGGCCACCATGCCCAGATTGAGTTTCTACTGTGGAAATGGGAGACTATATGCTACGCTCTATTTATACAAGAGTAAATAATTTTACAACACACTTAAATGTTAGTATCTATGCAATTGCTTTAGGCCCTTCCACTGCTATCTGCTAGGCTGCTGCCCATGGGCAAATGAAGATTATACTAAAACTAGACTTAATACTGAAACATGCCTCTAGAAGTTTACTAACATCTCTAGAAAAGCATCTTAAGTCACCACACAGTCTAAGCCTAGGGGAAGATTTGATCATAGACATTGTGTTCACCCACACAGGCAGATTGTCCATGCAAAAGCTTTGTGATGACTCGCTGATGACGTCTCGTTCCTCAGCCTGTTAAATGATCTCTCTCTGATTTTACTGAGTTACAGAAAACAGACTAAAGCTTTAGGAGAAACTATGCGAATATAGACCTGAGGTCTGACTGCCTTGCTGTTTCCTCAAGAATCGTATTAAAATGGTATGACTTGCAGTGATAAACCTCGTACGCACATAAAGATTGTTAATCTGGAATCCAGGGCCTCATACATGCTAGGCAAGTGTTCTACCATTGAGCTATACTCCCAGCATCCCACAAAACATGTACCTTTTGAGAGTAAATTCCCTTTTCAGATATACTTTTGTAAAAGTGAATAAAGAAATAGAAGAAACAACATTTAAATTCTATTTAACTGATACTACTTAATACTATATTCACTGAGGGCCTTAATGGGAGTGCTAAGTGATATTCTGGACTTAATATAATCAGAAGTGCCTCTTCATAATAAACTTTCAGCAATAGAATCATTTGACAAATTCTAAGAAACTTAGGAATTTGTTTTGGCTTCTGAGTTTTATATGAAAAACACGTGGAATAACTAAGTTCAGTTCAATTATCTGCTTGCAAGATCTGCATTTCAGAGCTGGAGGGGAAGGTCTACCAAGGTTCACTGGAACCCACATGATGTCACCATTAGCTGCAGATACTGGACAAGGAGTTACAGGTTTTGGTGTTTGCCCTGCCAGTTTTCTTGCTTTGGTCAGGTCTTGCTATGCCCTTCAATTCTTCCCTTTTAGAACGGAGTCACTTCTTCTATGACACTGTATAGTGGAAGTATGTAAATTGTTTTTGGTCTTATAGGGACTTACAGCTAAGAGTTTGCCTTGAGTCTCAGAAAAAGTTTGGTCTTCTGAATGGTGTTACCAACTGTATGACAATGGAAACTTTTAAAACTGGACTGAATGTATTAAGATATGGTCATGAGCCTATGGGAGCCAGGGGTGGGTGGAAGGTTATGGTTTGAATGTGAACTGTCCCCCTCAGGATCACACATTCAAACACTAGGTTCCCCACTGGAAAGGTTCTACAAACTGCCAAAGCACCCCACAGCTGGGAGGCAAGTGTCACAGAATCAGTTCTTCTCTGCATTACTAATCAACAGAATAAAGAGGGCTGGAGAGGTGGCTTAGCAGTTAAGGTGCTTGCCTGCCAAGCCCAAGGACCCAGGTTCAATTCCCCTGTACCCACATAAAGCCAGATGCACAAGGTAACACATCTGTCTGAAGTCTGTATGCAGTGGCTAGAGGCCCTGGTGCATCCATTCTCTCTCCATCTGCTTCTCTCTTTCACTCTCTAATAAATAAATAAAAATATAATCAACTAAAGAGCAAATAAGTCATACATAAGGCAATTTTACTGTGGCCCATTGTCATGTAAATTATTTGAATCTAAGACTCCCTAATAATTCTGCTTTGCAATACTCATAAAATCCATTTACAATTGTAGAAGATTTACTTCAACCTATAAGTTACTAATCAACATGTCTCCATCTTTAGGTCTAGTTAGCAGTGAGCAGTATAATTCTCAAACTCATAATAATGCATTCCAGGATAGTCTGAGGTCACGTTATGTCTTGTACTAGTGCTCTAATTTTACATGACTCCATTGTTGAAAAGTCATAACTAATACATCATACATTTTCAATTCATAGTGCCATCTGGAAGGAATTAAATTTTAATTATGTATGCACATAATGCCAAAGCATAGAATACTACTGTTTCTTAATGTTCTACTTAAAGATAGAAATGGCTAATTTGCCATTGTGGGTTCTTTCATGTAACACAGCAACATTGCCAGTATTTTTACGATTATAAACCCAGTACTAAACCTTAGATCCAGCCTTGAAGACCCTAGGGAATATAGTATTCATATCTTGGACTAAAGACAGGGCTGTGTTAAGATAATCAAGGCAAAGCTACTTAGAAACCATACTCGAACCTTTCTTTCAGTAAGTAGATGAAAAACTGTAGTTCCAGGAGGTGAAATCATTTGTCCTAGTGAATAAGACTGGTCGCAAAGCCAGAACATATGCACAATTCCTTCATTTTTTTGAGATGGTAAGACTCTTTTGTACTTTTAGAGACCAATAAAATGAAGATAAGACCACTGTTATAAGTTAAGTAACTCTTATCTGAACTGCATGGGATCAGAAGTGTTTCAGGTTTTAGAACTTTTTCATATACAAGAGGTATCTTGGAAATGTTATTTAAATCTATATAAATAAATGAAATTCACACAGTCTGAAGGGTTTTCTTATACGATTTTTTCGATATGCCTACATTTTGACTACATACTGTCACAGGAGGTCATGTGCAAAACTTTCCATTTGTGGCATTGTGTTGGTACTTGAAATGTTTCAGGTTTAAGTATTTCAGATTCCAAATTTTTGGATCAAGGATGCTCAATTTGAATTCATGTTTTTCCCAGGAAATTATTCCTTCTTGAATTAAATCAAGTTCAAGATAGAGTCTACAAGTCATCCCCATATTAAACAGGGAAATGATATAAAAAATCCCATCTAAAATTACTAAGGTAATTTTTATTAAGATAATTAATGATTAATGCTATTATATTTCTTCACTATTTCTAAAGCATATGCTCACTAACTATAACACTTGCTCTCTGTAATACACCAGCTAGAGAAGCACAATTTTCAATTCTACTGTATTAAGGGAAGAACAATAACTCTTTTCTAAGTATTTGATTAAAAGAAGTTCTTTGAACTAGATTCCATTTTTAGTGTATAAAAAGTAAGGTTCAGAATTATCTTTAAGGAGCTTTATCTTTATTCTTTTTAAAAATACTTATTTGCAAGCAGAGAGATAGAGAGGATGGATCAATAAGATAAACTGGATAGACAAATATAGATTAGATAGATTGTTAACATGGGCACGCCAGGTCTCCAGCCACTGCAAAAGAATTCCAGATGCATGTGCTGCTCTGTGCATCTATTAGGGAATTGAACTCAGGTCTTTAGGCTTGTTAGGCAAACACCTTAACCGTTGAGCCATCTCTCCAGCACTTTATTTATCAATTCTTATACAGAAAATTTTATTAATGATTCCTTTCCTCAAATTCAGTACAAAGCTTACTGTTTATTATGAGATCAGAATCTTCAAAATACTATTCCTGCAGTATACAAATGTATACGCTCAAAAAGACAGGAAATACCATTCAATGGACTTACAGCAATTACACAGAAAATGTACAACTGAGTAATCAGGCTCGAGGTACAGCATAGTTCATTATAAAGGCCTTGGGTTTGATTCTCAGTACTCAAAAAAAAAAAAAAAAAAAATGGTAGCAACAAACCTGCCACCCCTACCTCCCAATTGAAGCAATTTACTTCACTAAACTGAATTAGAAAGACAATCCTTTCTATGGTTCCCATTCCTACATAAGTTTGTAAAAAGCTAGTAAGTGATCTACAGCATATGGGATAACAAGACTAGTAGAGTTTCTGGTGAAGTTCGTAAGGCTCATAAAAAGGTATTAAGGAATAGGGGCATAACTCAGTGGTTAGAGTGCTTGCCTAGAATATGTAGAACCTGGGTTCCACCTCCCAGCGCTTCAAAACAATCAGCAACACAAAAACCATACCCAGGCTGAAGAGATGGCTTAGCAGTTTAGGCGCTTGCCTAAGGACCAGGGTTCGATTCCCCAGGACCCACGTAAGCCAGATGCACCAGGTGGCACATGCATCTAGAGTTCATTTGCAGTGGCTGGAGGTCCTGGCACCCATTCTCTCATTCTTTCTATCTCTATCTGCCACACACACACACACATACTCTCTCTCTCTCTCTCTCTCTCACATACACACACACACACACAAATAAATAAATAAAATAAATATTTAAAAAACATACTCTTCCCTTAAAATTATGTCTTCACTTTTTTATAACATATATAAAATAAATACTTAAATGACATGGTAATTTAGAAAATAAATTCTGAGTTATTTGCTTAAAAAAGCCTATAAATTTGAATCCCTAAAATCACTTTGAATTGATTTGTCATGTGATACTTAGCAGGAATCGACAGTAGAGTATAGAAATGTGATAACAATTTTAAAACTTGGCTCTGGGAACCATTATCTGAGAATTCATATGCTATGACTTGAGAAAAAAACTGGGAGGTTGGGTTGTGTGAAATAGAAAATGTTAGACAATTACTTGCCAAATTATGTTATGAAAGTTACACTGTATAAATGCGGGCTCTCATGAATTTCAGCATTTCTCCTTATTTAGTAGACAAGGGTTTTCTTTTTGACCTTTCTGCTATAATATGAACCATGCATTTATTAAAGCTCTATTTCTATAGTAATCCCATTCTTCATCAAAAACCTACTTATATTTCACCTTGTCTTTTGGGAGAAAGGCAGGGCCTCATTCTAATCCAGGCTGACCTTGAACTCGTGACAACACTCCTACGTCAGTCTTCCAAGTGCTAGGGCAGGAGCCACTATGCCTTTTTCACTCACTCTTTATGGAAGTCTGCACTCTGTGTGTCTCTATATTCATAAACCCTGTTCTTAGATTTTTTCCTTTAAATTTTATCTATTTCATCATTTTCTATTTTCCACCATTAGAATTTGATGTTCTGGGTTGTCTTTTATCTAAGAGGTATAAAATGGTTAAATAGCAACTAAAAAAAGGGGGGGAAACCAGACATTTTTATGGTAGCTTTTCTTTAATTATTATTGAATAAAAGCTCATGTGTAAAAGAATCAATTTAACAATTCATACAGCCAAATTATTCTTCATACAAAGATGTGCACTGCTAAATCAAATACAACTTCATTATGTTCCATTTCAAAAATGTTACCTAATATCCATTCACAGATATGGGAAAGCGCTTGTAAATTTTAAAATAAACAGAGCCTTATTATAGAAATGATCAACAAAGAGCTAGGCAAGAGTTACTACTTCTAAACTTTTCTTCAGAACATTTAAAGTTTGCCTCACAACATCCCTGTGAGGTAGGGAGGTGCTTTCATGTGACAACAGACAAAACTGACCAGGATTACAGGCAGCAAAGCAGTGGTACTTGCAATTCTTAAAGGAAATGGCATCTATGAGCCAGTTCTTCTCAAAGGTCCAAGAAAATTAGGTTGCTTGTTTTTCACTATCTTCATCAGTAAGTTATTTTTATTTTCAACAGGTTTTTCCCCCCTCCATCAAGGGCTCATAAGTCTTCGGAAAATTAATGAAGGAAGCATAATGGCATTTTGCCAAAGGAATGAGAAATGCCAAGTCCCTGTGTTCTTCCTCTATATGAAGATAGCTTAAATGTTATCTGGACATGCACAGGAGTTCAAGCAGGTGTCTTCATTCAAAGTACTATTTCTTTTGGTTCTTCCATGTTAAAACCATGATGACTAGGTCTTTTTAAATTGTCATGTTTCTTCCATGTTATTTTCTTCCAACCAGGGATTATCTTTTTGTTTAGAATAAACTGCAGATACTCTTCTTCCAAGGCAATAGTAACTCCATTAAGTTCCAAAGGTAAAGGTGGTCACTGAAGTCCCTCACCAAAGAGAAGGGTTGTCTTGGGGGTGGGGGGGAGTTGGGTAGACCAAACTAAGAGAAAAGATCTTCTCCTACTTGTTAAAAAACAAAAACAAAACAAAAACAAAACACAAAAAAAAAAACAGCAATAAAAAAACAAAAAACAGCACTGGGTATAATGGCACATGCCTTAACCCCAGCACACAGAAGCCGAGGTAGGAGGATCCCTGAGAGCACATAGTGACTTACAGGTCAGCTAGAAGGAGATCCTACCTCGAAAAACCAAAAAATTAAATTAATTTTAAAGTCAATGAACAAAACAAAAAAACTGATCCAATAAGGTCTAAGACCGAAAGGGAGTAAAGAGTTCATCTTTTCCATAAGAAAGAAATGTTCAAGCAGAATTAAAAGAGAGAGAGAGAGAGAGAGAGAGAGAGAGAGAGAGGGAGAGAGAGAGTAGGGAGTGAAAGGGAAAGAAGCCTACTTATGTAAAGTTTTAATTTATTATTTCTCAAGATAACTTCATCTCAAAAAAAATCCCACACAAAATGTGGTAATATATTCAGTGTGAGTTCAAGACTAACAATTAGTAGGTCCTTGTGGAACCAGGACTTTCTGGCTACATGTAATGATGGTAGAACAGTCTACATGGTTTGAAAGGTGCTGACAAAGGTCTGCAGGGAGCTGGGCATGGGGAGCACACCTGTAATCCTAGCACTTGGGAACCTAAAAGAAGAGGGTTCTGAGTTCAAGCCCAGCACAAGCTACATAGTAAGACCAGACTCAGTCTCAAACAAACAAAAAAGACACACACAGTGTACATGACTACTATACAGTATACAGTGCATACTATACAGCAGCAGTGTTATGTGAATCAGCACACGTGATATAGTTCTTCATATAATTTAATTATTATTATTGTCCATTTCTGTGTCTCTGGGGGAAATCTATTATTTGGTAAAGCAAGAGGTGGTTTTTTAAAATAGTAACTTAGCTTATAAGCAAGCATGTCCTAGGATGATTGAGTTGCAAAAAAGTTTTAAGCCACAGGATCAAATGTGCTTTCTAAAGATACATTTTCGAACAGGCAGCACCGCTGACCTCATATTACGGACAGTAAGGCTGTATGACCTTGGATTAGGAACTATGTCTAATGTTTCATACTGAGCGGCAAAGAGAACTCTTCTTGTTGAAGATTAAAGCAAACAGAAAACAAACCCTTTTGGTGGTCCAGCCTATGAGGCCATTTTTTTAAAACCTTAACTTATTTAGGACTTAATTTTCTATTCATATTGCGTAACTTTCAGCATTCCCTGTGATTGTAGCCTTCTTGAACTGCTTGAAGGTTAATACACAAGTATGCTAAGCACTCTTAAAAATGCTAGCATCAGAAACAATCCCTTCAGGGGCTAGAGAGATGGCTCAATGGATAAAGGCCCTTGCTTACAAAGCCTGAAGACTGAGTTCAATTTCCCAGTGCCCACGTAAAGCCAGACGCACAAAGTGGTGCATGCATCTGGTGTTTGTTTGTAGTGGCAAGAGGCCATGGAGTGCCCATTCAGTCATTCATATTCTCTTTCAAATAAATAAATAAATAAAAATATTTAAAAATAAACAACCCCTCCATGTTAAATGGTAGGACACTGTCAACAAAAAACAAGTACTGATCATTTAAAATGATCAGCTGATATTTCTATAATGCAATAAGAAAAAATGAGTCATTTCTAAAGAATTACACTAGAAATCAGTTATCTGAAATGAATTAACTTTAAAAAATGTTTTTATTTATTTGAGAGACAGACTAAGCAATACCAAGTGCACATGCATGGATATGCCAGGGCCTAGGACAGCAGGCTTTGCAAGCAAATACCTTTAACCACTGAGCTATGTCCCCAGCCCTGAATACCTTTTAGTATATAATTTTTTACTCATTAGAATAATGCAGGTTGAAGAGATGGTCTAGAGGCCTTAGCCTGCAAAGCGTCGATTCCCCAGTACCCATGTAAGCCAGATGCACAGGGTGGCGCATGCATCTGGAGTTCGTCTGCAGTGGCTAGAGGCCCTGATATGCCCATTCTCCCTCTCTCTCTTCCCCAAATAACTGTTTAGAATAATAATATCCCTTGTATATTTAATGATATCTATATTAGTTTTCAAATGGCATGTTCTTATTAGCTATTTTTAATAAACATTCACAAAAATAAATAATACCACTTAAATATAGCAAATGTGCTCTATTCCTATCCTCTATAAGAACTACTTCACATTTTCTGGAGAGATAAAAAGCAGAAGACAGGAAGATTTAAAATTTTTACATAGAATGGATTGGAGAGATGGCTTAGCTGTTAAGGTGCTTGCCTGCAAAGTCAAAGTTCGATTCCCCAAGACCCTCTGGCGCATGTGTCTGGAGTTCACTTGCAGTGGCTGGAGGCCCTGGCATACTCATTCTCTCTCTCTCTCCACCCCTCTCCCCCCCTGCCCATTTTTATCTCTCTCAAATAAATAAAAATTTTTTAATGTTGCTTGTGGGTTGGAGAGATGGCTTAGTGGTTAAGGCCGTGTAAGCCAGATGCACATGCATGCATCTGGAGTTCGTCTGCAGTGGCTGGAGTCCCTAGCATGTCCATTCTCTCTCTCAAATAAGTAAGTAAAAATAAAATATATTTTTAAAATGCTGCTTGCAATCCAAAGAATGGGGAGTCAAAGTCAGTGCCAGTCTAGCCTAATTGGAGAGTTCCAGGCCATGAGAAACCAGTTTTGAAAAAGGTGGATGGTATTGTCTTTTTGCTGCCATATGCACACATAAAATTTCTAAGTGATATTTTTGCAAGAATTTTTCTATCAACCAAGTTTTATTTTTCCTTTAAAATAACCCATGAATTACCTTTCTAGAACTAAACATTAGTCAAGTATATCTCTGTGTTTGTCAATGCATCACATTGAGGAGGTATAAAAGGAAATCACTAACCAACAGGAATTGATATTAATGGAAAAATGCTGAAAGGAAAACGGGAACTTGTTCAACTTGGTAAAAAACTTTTACAAAAAGGAAGAAATAACTGGCATTTTACTTAATACATTGCAGTCTGAATGCTTTTCCTTAAGATCAGATAGAAGGGGCCTACTTTTGTCATTTCTACTTAATATTGTACTATAAATTTAGCCATGACAATTATTCAAGAAAATGAAATCAAAGGCATCCATATCAGAAAAGAATTACCAGTTTGCCAATGATTTTTGTAATGAATCCACTTTTTAAACTAATGTATTAGCCCTCCCCCTCCCCCCCCCGCAACCCCGGAGGTAGGGTCTCACTGTAGTCCAGGCTGACCTGGAATTCACTATGTAGTTTCAGGGCAGCCTTGAACTCACGGTGATCCTCCTACCTCTGCCTCCCAAGTGCTGGGATTAAGGGCGTATGCAACTACGCTTGGCTTAATGTATTAGTTTTAATGAATCCTTATCAGAATCCCAAGCAGTTTTTTTTTTTGGGGGGGGGGGTAGAAATTCATAGGAAATATCTAAACTTTGCCAGGAAATGGAGTTGGGGAGATGGCTCCAAGGTTGCTTGTTGGCCTGGGTTCGATCCCAAATACCCACATAAAGGCAGATGCACAAAGTGGCGTGTGCATCTGGAGTCTGCAACAGCAAGAGGTCCTGGCGTACCTTCTCTCTCTCTCACTGTTCACAACTAAATAAAAAAAAAATTAAAAACAAAATTTGCCTAGAAATGTGAGGTACTCAAGATTCAAAACAATCTTGAAAAGAGAAGAACAAGGTAGTACATATCACAACCCCTAATTTCAAAACTTAGTATACAGCTATAGTAATTAAAATGACAATGTAAGTAAGCCCTGTGTGGTGGCACACGCCTTTAATCCCAGCACTCAGGAGGCAGAGGTAGGAGGATCCCTGTGAGTTTGAGGCCACCCTAAGACTACACAGTGAGTTCCAGGTCAGCCTGGACTAGAGAGAGACTCTACCTCGAAAAACCAAAAAAATAAATAAACAAAATAAAATGACAATGTAGTAATGACACGAGAACAGTCCAACAGAATCTAGAAATAGACCTTCACACTTACGGGCAAATGATTTTTTTTATCAGGATGCCAAGACATTTTCAATAGGGGAATAATAGTCTTTCAAAAAGAATAGTGCAGCAGGGTGTGGTGGCACACGCCTTTAATCCCAGCACTCAGGAGGCAGAGGTAGGAGGATCACCATGAGTTCGAGGCCACGCTAAGACTACATAGTGAATTCCAGGTCAGCCTGGGCCAGAGTGAGACCCTACCTCAGAAAACACACACACACACACACACACACACACACACACACACACACAAAAAAAAAAAAAAAAAGTGCAGGGGCTGGAGAGATGGCTTAGCAGTTAAGGTGCTTGCCTCTGAAGCCCAAGGACCCAGTTTCAATTCCCCAGGACCCATGTAAACCAGATGCACAAGGGGGCACATGCATCTGGATTTTCTTTGCAAAGGCCCTGGTGCACCCATTCACTCTCTCTCTCTCTCAAATAAATAAAAAGAATAGCACTGGGGCCACTGGATAATTACATTCAAAAGAATGAAGGCAGGCTTCTGTCTCATTGTATACACAAATGAAATAAAAAATAGATCAAAAGTCACAATGTAAGAGCTGTGACTCAGAAGGAAACATAGGTATAATTCTTATACCTTGGATTTGGTAATAATTTCTTAGATATGACACCAAAAGCATGAGCAACTGAAGAAAAAAATAATTAGAATTAATGAAGTTTTTTAAACTTTTGCACTGCAAAGCAGAATATTAACAAAAGAGATGTGACAACCTACAAAACTGGAGAAACTACTTGTAAATCATTTATATGGTAGGGGTTAATATCTAGAATATACAAAGGATGCCCACAACTCAAAAATAAAAGGGAGGAAATCCAACTGTAAATGGACCAAGGGCCTGAGTAACACTTTGCTGAAGATACACAGGTGGACAACAGGCATATCAAAAGATGTTCAACATCATTATCCACTAGGAAAATAAAAATCAAAACCAGGGCCAGAGAGATGGCTTAGCAGTTAAGGTGCTGGCCTGAAAACCCTAAGGACTCAGGTTTGATCCCCCAGTACCCATGTAAGCCAGATGCACAAGGTGGTGCATGCATATGGACTTTATTTAGTGGCTGGAGGCCCTGGCATGCCCATTCTCTCTCTCTCTCTGCCTCTCCTTCTCTCTCTCATATAGATAATATTTTTTGAAAAGATAAAAAAAAAATCAAAACTAGAACAAAATATGAATTTATGGCTTGTGACATGACTCAGCAATTAAAGACATTTGCTTGCAAAGCCTACTGGTCTGGGCTCATTTTACCAGTACCCATATCAATCCAGACACACAAAGTATTACATGTGTCTGGAGTTAGTTTGCAGTGTCAAGAGTCCTCTGGCATGCCCTTCTCTTTCTCTCAAATAAGTAAGTAAATAAATGAATAAATAAGCAACCTAATTAATCAATCTGAACAATACCAATTCATTCACTAGGCTGATTATAATAGAGACAGAGGCGGAGGGTGTAGCTCAGTAAGAGTGCCAGACTGGCATACATGAGGGTCCAGGCTGGATGACCAGAACCAGGAGGGTTGGGGGAGACAGACAGGAAGAAGTACTGGTTTATTTGAAGGAACTGGAACCCTCACACTCTAGTGACGGCAATGTAAACTATACAGAACAGTTCAGTTCCTTACATAACAGACTGGCAACTCTTCCAAAGGATTAACACAGAATTAGCACATGACCGGTGCATTTTATATGATTCTATTTACATAAAATGTTCTGAGAAGGGCTGGAAAGATGTTTAGTGGTTAAGGCACTTCCACACAAAGCCAAAGGACCCAGGTTCGACTCCCCAGTACCCATGTAAAGACAGATGCACAAGATAGTGCATTCATCTGGAGTTTCTCTGCAGTGGATGGAGGCCCTGGTGCACACTTGTGGGCTCCCCCCCCCCCCCTCTCTCAAATAAAATAAAAAACATTGTTTAGAAGGTTCAGAGAGTCAGCCAGGTGTAGTGGTGCATGCCTTTAATCCCAGCACTCGGGAGGCAGAGGTAGGAGGATCACTGTGAATTCAAGGCCACCTGAGACTGCACAGTGAATCCAAGTCAGCCTGGTCTAGAGCGAGACCCTACCTTGAAAAACAAAACAAAACAAAGTTCAGAGTAGATCAGTGACAGGTTAGGGTGGGAGGAGGGGAGAATGTGTAGGGAAGGGAGAGATTCCCAATGGGTACAGGAGATTTTTTTTTTTTTTTTTTTTTTGAGTAAAGGGCAGAACTGTCCTTATCATACACCTCCTTTAATGGAATCCACACTGTCTGTGGTTTGCTAAGCAGAAAGAGAAAGGGGGATTTTAAAAGTCTTTGCTCAGAGAAGAGATGATGAGTCAGTCCTTGGCCAATTACCACACTCCAGCTAGTCATCTTCTGAATAGTGCAAGCTGATAATCACTGGGGATGGACTGAAGAACATACTTTCCCAATAACAGTGGGGGAAGGACAAAGCCACATGGGAACCGGCTTAGGAATGTCTTTATGGGGTTGGGGAGATGGGTCAGTGGTTAAAGGACTTGTTTGAAAAGCCTGACTGCTGGATTCAATTCCCCAGTACCTATATAAGGACAGATATGCAATGTGGCACATGTGTCTGAAGTTTGTTTGTAGTGGTAGGAGGCCCTGGCTTGCCTATACTCGCTATCTCTGTGTGTCTCTTTGTCTCTGTCTCTCTCTCAAATAAATAAAAACACTTTTTAAAAAAGAAGTATCATTACAGCATATGAAGAACAGTTTACTTCTTATGAATATCCTATACTGATTGACAAAATGTTTAGCATATTTTAACATCTTCCACAAAATCTTTTGGAAATTATTCTTCAAAAATTCAAAACAACGGCTGAAGAGATGGCTTAGCGTTAGCGTTGCTGTAAGCTAGGACCTTGCTCGGCCCTTAGCCAATAGCGCCGCATCCTCAGGGGTGAGCTCATCCTTCGCTCGTCTCTCCTCAATAAATAAAGAAAATTTCAAACAGAAGTAACATCAGGTAACACCATGGCATAATGCACAGTGCATACCACAGCAACGTTGTGCCACTTCTTCGACTTTCTAAGGGAAGTATTCACTTTTTAGTGCTAGCTGAGATTATGGAGGGCTACAACTGATGCAATTAGGCGCCATAATTCATAACTTATCTTTTTATTTACTCTACAAATACAAAAATTTTACAGAAATTATTTTAAAATATATCTTTAATTTTTAACAAAACTTTGTATTATAAGTGAGATGGCTTAGCAGTTAAGTCATCTGCCTACAAAGCCAAAGGACCCAGGTTCGATTCCCCAGGACCCAGGTAAGCCAGATGCACAAAGTGGCACTTGCATCTGGAGTTCATTTGCAGCAGCTGGGGGCCTCTGGCATGGCCATATTCATATTCTCTCTCTCTCAAATAAATAAAAATAAAATATTTTTTAAAAACTTTGTATTAGGAGCCACATGCTAGGATCTAAGAATAGTTACTACTTAGATTTCTTTTTTTTTCCCCCTTGGTTTTTCAAGGTAGGGTCTCACTCTAGCTCAGACTGACTTGGAATTCACTATGTAGTCTCAGGGCAGCTTTGAACTCTTGGCGATCCTCCTACCTCTGCCTCCCAAGTGCTGGGATCAAAGGCGTGTGCCACCATGCCTGGCTTACTTAGATTTCTTAACAGCATTCACTCTTTTCCTATTGGTGCCATCTTCAAATAAATACAAATTGTATTTGATTCAAGAAAAAATTTGTATATTTAACTTATTTTGTTGAATATAACTATTTTGTATATTTTTATTTAGTTAAGATGTTCTATAAGTTTCCATTTCATAGTTTTTGAAATTATAAAAAATAAAGCCGTGCGTGGTGGCCCAGCACTTGGGAGGCAGAGGTAGGAGGACTGCTGTGAGTTCGAGGCCACCCTGTGAATACAGAATGAATTCCAGGTCAGCATGGGCTAGAGTAAGACCCTACCTCAAAAAAACAAAAAGAAAAACCAAAATAAATAAATAACATAAAATAAAACAAAAAATAAAAAATTCCTGGGCAAAACTAGTGGCTTTCTGCAATTTGATAATGTCTATAAAATGGAATGAATCCAGCAAGATGGCATACCTTTTGGTAAGCTTATAGTTATACTGATTCATGTCAAAATCAATATACTAGAAAGGAAAATGGCTGCATACATCCTTTAATGAGTATTTGTTGCAAATACACATATTAGGTAGCAGAAAAGTCTAGAAGAAGATACATGCAGCACCTCCAAAATGCATTAAGTCCAGCAGCACCATGAGATACATTATCAAAACATTAGAAATATCCATACATCATCAGTGCTTAAAAGAGCCTATTTTCCATTACAGTAGTCAAACTTATCAAAACTGATCAGTACAAAAATAACTTCACAAACTGTTAATATATATCTGTCTTAAACTTTCAAAAGATGTCAGCAGTTATTTATCAATATAGTACTGCATATCTGAGAATCATAAAGTTATCATTTACAAAATAAAAACTTTCAGGTTTTAGTGGTACATTTCAGTTTTATATTCCAACAGCACTAGAATACTATAAAACTACTTACAATAGAATTTTGGTTTTAAATCTTAAAAATTTTTGATTACTTATTTGTAGGAAATAACAAGTCCTGCAACTGCACACAAGTGATACTACAAAGCAAAACCTTTCCCCATTCACACGTACATGTATATGCTAACCTATCAGGACACAGCTACATTTTAATCTACAACTAGCCTAAGACTATATATATAGTCTAAAAGGATGCCCTAAAGATTTTAGGATATCAACATAAACCTATTCAACCCCAAAAGGATGTTATCATTTAGTTTTAAAAATAATTCTAAAGAGGAAAAATGATAATATTTAATAACATTTCACCAAAAAGCTTAGCACACATTTAGTCCTCATAGTGTCTTTATTTTGCTCACTAAACTTTTTAAATGTTTAAAGTACACTAAAAGTATTAATTCATTGAAAATTATTTGATGAGAATGTTTTTGCATAGTTTATTACAAAAACATAAAAACAGTACTGTAATACCTGACTAAGGAGTATTGAAAAACCCATACATTTAAAATTTAGTTTAACAAAAATTATTCAAGCAGGGGCTGGAGAGATGGCTTAGCAGTTAAGGTGTCTGCCTGCAAAGCCAAAGGATCCTGGTTCAATTCTCTAGGACCCACATAAGCCAGATGCACAAAGGGGTGCATGCATCTGGAGTTCATTTGCAATGGCTGGAGCCCTGGTGCGCCCATTCTCTCCCTCTCTTTCTATCAAAAAGTAAAATTTAAATATATATTAAATAGATGAAAAAACTTATTCAAGTTAACTTATGCCACTAAATCATCTAATAAAAAATAATTAATTGGGTTTGGTGATACATGCCTTTAATCCTAGCACTCAGTGGGGAAGGTACGAAGATCTCCATGAGTTCAAGGTCAGCCTGAGCTACAATGAGACCCTGCTTCAAACAAACAAAAAAATTATAATAGCCTAGTATGCAATTTTTTTACATTCTCTTTAATATTTTAACTTTTTTTTTAGGAGAGAAAGAGGCAAAGAGAGAGAATGGGAGTAACAGAGCCTCTAGCCCCTGCTCATGAACTCCATATACATGCACCAACTTGTGCATCTGGCTTACATGGGTCCTGGGGAATCGAATCTGGGTCCTTTGGCTTTGCAGGCAATGTCTTAACTGCTAAGCCATCTCTCCAGCACACTATGTAATTTGTTTAAAGTTCAAAAACAAGTTTAAGAAATTAGTCTTAGGTAAAACTGGGCATGGTGGTGCACAACTTTAATCCCAGCACTCAGAAGGCCAAGGTGGGAGAATCACCATTAGTTCAAGGCCTGCCTGGGTCTACAGAGTGAATCCCAGGTTCGCCTGGGTCAGACTGAAACTCTACTTTAAAAAAAAAAAAAAACTAAAATAGTATTAATAATAATAGTAATGAATAATAATAGACTGTTGAGGTGATAATGTAGCTCAGTTGGTACAGTGCTTACCTAGCATTTCTGAGGACCAGGTTTGAACCCCAGCACCACAATGATAATGACAGTAATAGAAGAGTGACTAAGAGTAGAGATGAAACAATACTGGCCATTTATTTTCATAACTGTTAAGGCTAGGTGATTATTTTCATGAAAGTCCATTTTTATAGTGTCTCATACATATTTGAAAATTTTTACAATGAAAATTAAAATAATGTTCTTCATCTCTCTGAGTCTGCAAACTAACTTTAAGAACATAGTTTACGGGGATGGAGAGGTGGCTTAGCAGTTAAGGCGCTTGCCTGCAAAGCCTAAGGACCCAGGTTCTACTCTCCAGATCCCACGTAAGCCAGACACACAATGGTGAGGCAAGCACAAGGTCGCACATGCCCACTAGGTGGTGCAAGCATCTGGCGTTTGATTGTAGTGGCTGAGGCCCTGGTGGACCAATTCCCTATCTCTCTGCCTCTCTCTTAAAAAAATTTTATATATATATATATATTTCACAAATATAGAAAAACACTAACCACATTACTAAAACCTTCAGAGTAAATAAAAATCAAGGCCTCTTTTTTATATACCAATTAGGAATTCATCAGATTTAGACATAAAGTATATGAAGTTTGAAAAAAGCACAAATACAGTTATTACTACAATAAGTTTTACCAACTAGATCACTAATGCTTATAGTACCTTTCTTTTCGAGTGAGTGTCACTATGAAGCTTAGGTGTGTCTCATTGTGAGCCCAGTTATGTCACCACACCATCCTTTTCTTGTTTTACATCAATATTATAGTGATTTTGCTTTATTCAACACCAAAATGGGTCCAACCAGAACAAAGAAATACTGGCTAAGAGAAGTACTGAGGAAGAAAAGTAAGATAAAGAAACCAAAAAGCTCTAAAATGTTAAGTTTAAATTGTACTCCTTTGCCATGGAAAAAAAAATAGTATATTCAATTTAAACATAGGTTCTTCAGATTTACATAAATTTGTTCTAATATTCTTTCAGTCTTTAATTCATGAAATACTTGTTTCTACAGAGGTCTTCCAGGATATGAGCCTTTATAGACTTTCTGACCTAATAATGTGCTTATGTTGGATATTTGGTTTAATGTACTACTAACTGACAGTATCTTTTATGGTTGACTCAAACGAGCTGTTAACTTGAAGGGATTATTAATGAACTCTGACCTGGGACACATGAACTCAGCTCTGGCAGTCAGTCTTCTCAATTTTGATGCTTTATACTGTCATCCAGCATGCATATGCGTATATGTGTGTATGTATGGCATATCACTGAAATGGTTACAAAATTTGAATTTTACTGATTTTTCCACTTAATTTCTTTTTCAACATGTGATAAATAATCTACTAAATTGAGTTAAAACTACTAGAATCTGGGAAATACTGCATTATATTATTTCTCAAGTCTCTCTTATCTTTTATTTCTTAGAATTCTAGTATTGGCTGTAAAACAATGTATTTCCCAGGGAAATCTTGATTTCAGTCAAGAAACTAGTTGAATACCAATAAATCAAAACAAGTTCAGACAAGCAGCTTTCTTTTTTTATTTCATTTTATGTTTTTTTAAGTTTTTCAAGGTAGCGTCTTGCTATATCCTAGGCTGACCTGGAATTCACTGTGTATTCTCAGGATGGCCTTGAACTCACGCAGTCTTCTTACCTCTGCCTCCCAAGTGCTGGGATTAAAGGCGTGTGCCACCACGCCGGCACTCTTTTTTTAAATATATATATAATTAAAAAAAATTTTTTTTTGGTTTTTCAAGGTAGGGTTTCACTGTAGCCCAGGCTGACCTGGAATTCACTATGTAGTCTCAGGTGGCCTCGAACTCACAACAATCCTCTTACCTCTGCCTCCCAAGTGCTGGGATTAAAGGTAAGTACCACCACGCTCAGCCCAATTTTTTAAAATTTTTAATTAATGTATTTATTTAATTATTTGAGGGAGAGAAAGAGAATGGGCATGCCAGGGCCTCTAGCCACTACAAACAAACTCCAGATGCATGTGCCACCTTGTGCATCTGGCTTACGTGGGTCCTGGGGAATTGAACCTGGGTCCTTTGGCTTTGAAGACAAGCGCCTTAACCACTAAGCCATATCTCCCCCCAGAGAAGTAGCTTTCTAGTACCTAAAGCTGAATATTCTTAAAATAGTAAGAAAATTGTAAGATTATAAAATGTCTTCATACAATTAAATGCTTTAAATTAATCCACTTAAGTTTTATATTTAGAAATCTGTGACATAACTCAATGGAAAATCTAAAAATTCCCAAAGTCAAAGAAACTATATCTTTAAGTCAATGTAACTCTTATTAGACTCTAAAGAACAGAGGGGGGAAAAAGTAGATGAAGACCAATCCCAGGTAAGTAACGCCAAATACTAAGGATTGGTAAACATTCAGAAATTTTTAGATATATAAATAAACCAGAAGTAGCTTTTACAAATGTTAAATTTAAAATTTCTCATTTCTAAATGCTAAAGTATTCAATGCAGATGGTTCACTTTAGGTGTTAAGTATGCAATTATATTCAGTAAAGTTTTATTAAATGGAAATGTTAAATATAATTTAACAGGACAGTGAGTTTTCTTTCCCTTGATGTAAATAAAGTATTTTAAAATAGTGTATTAACAATTTCACTATTTATAATTAAAGAACATGATATTTTGTGGAAGCTACCTAAGAACTGTAGTCTTTTATTAAGAGAATATGTTCAATAAATCAACATAAGCACAATGTTTGGATTGAAGGAACTAAGATTTTTTTCTGTGTTCAGTCATCTTTATAACTTTGGAAAGGAAACATATTTATATTGCCATGAAGCATGAAAATATTATCTCCAAAATGCTATCTTATGTAAACTTATTAGTACTTTTAGCAATAAATTAGAATATCTTGTTTATTCCTAAAAAGCTTTCCTAACTCATTTTCTTTTTTCCTTAGTCTAATCAAAAGGTCCCTCAATGCTAGTCTATAATTTTTTGTTTTGTTTTGGTTTTTTTGAGGTAGGGTCTCATTCTAGTCCAGGCTAACCTGGAACTCACTCTGTAGTCCCAGGCTGGCCTCAAGCTCTCAGTGATCCTCCTACCTCTGCCTCCCAAGTGCTTGGATTAAAATGGAAACCTCCATATCTGGCTCCATCTATAATGTGTTAATCCTATGCCCTATTACTAATAAATTCCAATGAAAATAAAAATCATTGTGAGATATACAGTTTGAAATATATAACTCAATATCCCAAACAATTTAATTTTTAAAATTGGTCTCCCCAATAGACAATAAAACTATATTTTAAATTTTACCTAAAACTACTTAGTAAAAAGCACTCGAGGATAAAAATTAACTTTAAGATAAATTACTGACAGGCATTCATTTTATATTTGCAATTCTGCAATTTCATAGGCCCCTATACCTCCTAAAAATACCACCGTATGGTCAATGATTAATCTAATTGGCTTCAAAGACATTTAACATACACTGCATGTTTTTAGAAAACCAAATTCTTTTGAAATTCAGAAGCAGGAAAAGCTTGCTTTTTCTCCTGTTGATGTACAAAAATAAATCTGCCATTAACATTAAGAGGCTCATGCTAAGTTCCCCTGCTGTTTCCTTCTGTGAAGTCATGCTGGGACACTACCTTTAATAATACAGTAAAGCCCCATCTAACAGTACAAACCTATTTTTTTAAAAAACATAACTTATAAACCTTAAGGAACATACATGAAAACAGAAAAGTGGGTTAAAGAAAGGGCTTTTAAGGGTCTATGTTTAAAAAAGCCAATAGGAGGGAGCATATTTTGTTTCCCTAAAAAGCAGTTTCTTGGCATTCATCATTCTGTGTCCTTCCTCACAGTGGATGTGATGATGTGATCCAGTTCCCTGCTCCTGCCACTCTTTCCCTGCTATGACAGACTCTACACCCTGGAACTGTAGGCTGCAATACCTTTCTTTCCTTAAACCAAAATTCTCTAAAAGAAAAAAAAAAATTCTAATAATTAGCTCAATACTCCTTTTTCAACACAGATAAAGGATACATTCACTCTGGTCAATCTAAGCAACCATAACTAATAAATTAATATAGGAAGTCTGACCTGGTTATAACTTCAAGAGTTTCTGAAACCAAATAAACTCCCATATTTGCACATTTCATTTAATCATGATTGCTGAATTGAATGGGTACCTATGTGAAAATGGCAATGCATTCTGAGTTGGCTCAGCCCTTGGCTCTGAGTTCTGTGTCACATCAGGCGTTCTTTCATCATCCGTCCCATTGATACTTTCTGGTGTTAAAGGAGACTGAAGATCTCCACCTGCAGATTCCTTTAAGAAAAAGGCGAGGGTTAAAAATAGGTATATTTTGCTCAAGCACACAGTATTAGCTAAAGTTAAAATTGACTTTGACAGATTATTTTTTTATGGGTCCACTTCAAATGAAATTTGACTCCAACAAAAAGTTCAAAGAGAGAATTTTTGAAGAAAAACAACTCATTTGAAAACTCACCAAAACATAATACAATTCAGAATTAACAAACAACACAACTGCTGGGCATGGTGGCACATGCATTTAATCCCAACACGTAAGAGGCTCAAGAAGGGGGGTTGCTGAGTTTGAGGCCAGCCTGAGACTACCTAGTGAATTCCTGATCACCCTGAGCTAGAGTGAGACCCTACCTTGAGGAAGAAAAAATTAAAAGAAAATTAAAAAGAAAAACACAACCTAGGAACATGGCTTCAAAAATCTAAAACCTTTGAATTAATAAAACTAGCTATCAGAATAAATGATATTCAAAGAATGAATTCTGAAGAAGAAAATAGCAGTTGGACATGGTGATTCTTGCCTGTAATCCCAACACTCAATCCCAGCTAGACATCAGGATAAAGCAGGAAGATTTTGAGTTTGAGGCCAGTCTGGATTACAGAGTAAGGCCTTATTTCAAAGTCGTCAAAATAAAACAGGAAAATCAATCATCCTGGCCCATGCTCTGAGGCAGAGGAAAGGGGGAGGCGTGGGAGCCCTTCACTCCCTACAAGGCCTTGCACCACAGTTACCTTCATCTAATTCCAATAAAGCCTGAAACTAAATTTCCTGTTCCACTTTCATCACTTAACAAAACATTCACTGGAGAAAATTTTACTCCAGTCTTTCATACTTAGATGACAATAACACTATTCTTTTCTGTGCAAATGCTCTAACAGGAAAAACTGGGAAAGGACCTAATGATTTTGAATTTCCATGCCAGTCTGCTGATGTAAGTACTAGGCAAGAGGCCAGAAGAAGAGCACACATGGAACATGGAGTCGAGATCACAGGTGAGCATCTGTTGGCAGTTACTCCCTATTCTTAGTCACCCTCCAGAGTTACCATTTCTGAAATCCCATGTTCTCACAACCTAAAAGTTCTTACAGGGCTGGGGATGTAGCTCAATGCCTGCCTGACTGTGCAAGGCCATGGGTTTAATCCTTAACACTGACAAAATGGGTGGTGGATGGGGACTTTGGACATATTCTTCATTGTCTGTGTAAAGGGTACTGACTGACTGATGGCCCCAGCTACACGGTGGTCGCTGTGCTTACATATTTTCCTTTTTTTAAAATTTTTTTTTTTTTGGTTTTTCAAGGTAGGGTTCCACTCTAACTCAAGCTGACGTGGAATTCATTATGTAGTCTCAAGATGGCCTCGAACTCATGGTGCTCCTCCTACCTCTGCCTCCCAAATGCTGGGATTAAAGGTGTGCGCCACCACACCCAGCCTGTGCTTACATATTTTTCATCCAATAGTCGTATCAAATGCTTAAGATCCAGATGTATTTATCCCAAGACAATTCATGGCAACTGTATTTATACAGTTAATAATGGAGCTAAATATGTAATTCAATGAAATCTCAATTCAAAACTAGAATGGTTATCTTTAGTAAAAGCCAAATGCTGTATCTTGAAATGATTTAAAAGAAAATGGTTGGGCTGGAGAGATGGCTTAGCGGTTAAGTGCTTGCCTATGAAGCCTAAGGATCCCAGTTCGAGGCTCAATTCCCCAAGACCCACGTTAGCCAGATGCACAAGGGGGCGCATGCGTCTGGAGTTCATTTGCAGTGGCTGGAGGCCCTGGCGCGCCCATTCTCTCTCTCTGCCTCTTTCTCTCTCTGTCACTCTCAAATAAATAAAAATAAAAATGAACAACAATAACAACAAAAACAAGTGCTGAGCTTCCATGCCCAGCCTTATTAAAAATAAATAAATAAATAAAATAAAAGCAAATGGCTAACCTAGTAAAATAAGATGGGGCGGGGTGGCACACACCTTTTATCCCAATGCTCGGGAGGCAGAGGTAGAAGGATTGCCATGAAGTCAAGGCTACCTTGAGACTACATAGTGAATTCCAGGTCACCCTGGGCTAGAGTGGGACCCTACCCTGAAAAACCAAAATTTTTTTAAAAATAGAAATAATGAAATAAAACCCATGAGTGAACTAAGAATATATAATATAGTATGCACCTTTACATAATACTATATATACTACCACATATCAGAAAAATCACATAAAAATCTAGTATCATACTCAGGTTTAGTACTACATAAAAAAAGAAAGCAATCTGGGGCTAGAGCTGGAGAGATGGCTTAGCAGTTAAGGCACTTACCTACAAAGCCAAAGGACCCAGGTTTGACTCCCCAGGACCCACATAAGCCAGATGCACAAGGCGGAGCATGCATCTGGAGTTCTTTTGCAGTGGCTGGAGGGCCCGGCGCACCCATTCTCTCTCTCTCTCTATCTGCCTATTTCTGTATCTCTCTCTCAAATAAATAAATAAAAATAAAATATTTATAAAAGGAAACAATCTGGAAATTACAGATAATTAACTGCTAAATATAGTTTATACAAAAAGAATAAAGTGGGGTTAAGGGAACAATAGAATAAAAAGCTTTTAGATAAAAATACTGGTGAATAAATAAAACATATTATTGAATTTCAACATAAATTTTTTTTAAAGGTAATATATCTGGGAATACACTTTTTTAAAATTTTTTTTGTTATTTTTTTATTAATTTATTTGAGAGCGACAGAGAGAAAGAGGCAGATAGAGAGAGGGAGACAGAATGGGCGCGCCAGGGCCTCCAGCCACTGCAAACGAACTCCAGACGCGTGCGCCCCCTTGTGCATCTGGCTAACGTGGGTCCTGGGGAGTCGAGCCTCGAACCGGTGTCCTTAGGCTTCACAGGCAAGCGCTCAACCGTTAAGCCATCTCTCCAGCCCTCAACATAAATTTTAAAGTAAGAATTCTTTTTAAAATTTTTCTTCACGTTAGCATTATTATCTTATTTATAATATTGGAGATTGAACCTAGGGTCTCCTACATGCTAGACAAGGACTCTACTACTGAGTTATACTTCCACCCCCTTTGTATTTATTTTTATTTTGAGACAGGTCTCACTAAGTTGCCCAGACTGGCCTTGAGCTCACTGTGAAGTGCCGGCAGCCCTGCAATCTTCTTGCCTCAGCCTCCTGAGTAGTTAACAATACAGGCCTGCCCTCAGTCCTGGCTTAACTATCTATCTATCTATCTATCTATCTATCTATCTATCTATCTATCTATAATCTTTCTTTCTCTCTCTCTCTCTTTCCCTTCCTTCCTTCCTTCCTTCCTTCCCTCCCTCCCTCTCTCCCTCCCTCCCTTCCTCTCTCTCTCTCTTTCTTTGAGGTAGTTTCTCACTCTAGCCCAGGCTGATCTGGAATTCACAAAGTAGCCTCAGGGTGGCCTCAAACTCATGGTGATCCTCCTACCTCTGTTGGGATTAAAGGCGTGCGCCACCACACCTGGCTTTTTTTCTTTCTTTCTTGATACATCAACTGTTGGCTTTAATTCCAACAGACGGAACAGTGTGTGTTATATAACCTTCTGTCTTCCCACTCTATCCCAGCCCCTTTCTATCTGCTCTTCAACCTCAAGGAGATTTACTACAATCTCTTACCTACTGTTCTAGTCCACCCTGAGACTACATAGTGAATTCCAGGTCAGCCTAGGCAAGAGTGAGACCCTATTTTGAAAAAACTAAAACAAAAACAGACTTTTTATCATTATCTTCACAATTAAAATCACACCAATAACTGTCTATAGTTGAACATTTATTTATTGAGCATTTACTATATTCTAAGCATTTTGTTGTTATTCAGGGCAGGGTCTCACTCTAGCTCAAACTGAGCTGGAATTCACTTTGTAGCCCCAGGCTAGCCTTGAACTCACAGTGATCCTCCTACCTCAGCCTCCTAAGTGCTGGAATTAAAGGCGTGTGCCACCATGCCCAGCTATTCTAATCATTCTCTGTTTTTAAAAAATATTTTATTTTTATTTCTTTCTTTATTTGACAGAGAGAGAATGGGTGTGCCAGGGCTTTCAGCCACTGCAAACGAACTCCAGACAGGCGCCACCTTGAGCATCTGCCTTATGTGGGTCCTGGGTCCTTAGACTTCACAGGAAAGCACCTTAACTGCTAAGCCATCTCTGCAGCCCCTATTCTAAGCATTTTCTAATTATTTTTTATTGTGTATATGATGTGTACACTTGTGCTCATGCATGTTCATGTGCGTGTGTGTGTAGACACAGATGCATATGTGTAAGTATGAAGGACAGAGGTCGACATCAGGTGTCTTGCTCAGTTTTTCTCCACTTATTTTTTGAGGATCTCATAGTGAACCTATAGGTCACTCAGCTGACTAGACTTGCCAGACAGCAAGCCCAGGGGGATCCTCTTATCTCCACCTTTCCATGTGACAGTATGCCTGGCTTTTTAATTTCAGTGCTGGAGATCCAAACTTGGGTCCTTATGGTTTGCTCAGCAAGCACTTTCTTGAAACCAGACCTTTTTAATCTTCACCTTATTCTTACAATAGCCCTGATAAGAACATTTTATTCTTACTGCTACTCTGCAAACAAAGACACATATCCCACCACCACGAGCAGCAGTAACTTGTCTAAATTCATAAAACTAGTGAAGACCAGTGCCAAGATTCAAAGCCAAATCTAGTGGCCACATTATTAACCATGAGTTGCCACCACTAGTATCTTACTTTTATCAACAATTCTATAAAATAGGTGATGTAATACTCATTTTATAGATTTATAAATACACTTAAATTAATCAACTTTCCCAAGATCCCAGAAAAAGGATTTACATTTAAATTTGTCTTACTTGAAAACTGACACTTAATTTGTTTTTTTGGTTTGAGGGAAACTCACGGTCTCGTACGCAGGTGTCCAATCACTAAGTTATACTCCCACCCCCAAACCCAGATACCCTTCACCAATAAGTTTTGCCTTTTCAAATAAAAGAACAGCTATGACCACCTTCTACTATCATCAATGATTCCATTTAAACAGTGATCCCATGTTATATCGTCTTTGTTGAATTCCTGAGTAATAGTCCATTTTTTCAGGCTAAGCATTAATTCAGCAAATTGGACTAAACCAGTGAGTCAAGCTCTTTTTAGGTGAGTAGGAGTTGCTATGGGCCATACAAGTCAACCAAAACAGAAACATCAGATTATCACAAAAGTGGTGAAGAAAGAGAAATTAAAAAAAAAAAACTTCCTATTACCAACTAGCCTCGTATATTAACAGACTTTAAATGTTTTGAAAAGATAAATTAAGACCTGTATATTCTGACCAAATGCTGGCCAATTATTTCTCTATTTTTTAATTTCTTAGCATTTTCCAAATATAAGCATCTTTGACAAATCCATCTGATGAAAGCAAAGGCTTAACATTTCTTCTTACCAGCTTGTAATAGCTTACAACAAATTAAAATTGTAAGTAATGATTAGAGAAGCAGGAACAATGTATAACAGCAATGTTTAATCCATTGCAATTTTATTGAAATCCTTCAAGTATCCTCCTACTGATACGCTGTTTGTTGCATTTTCTTACAACAACAGAATCTGAGGAAGCAAGATCCCCAATATGAATTAGTACTTGATTTTTAAATGGACTTTAAGTGGCTTACAAGTATCACCACACTATCTCAGCTCTCACAGAAAAGATTCAAAGGAATTTAATAATGATCGTCTAACTTATTCCAAGTTACTGCAAGCATAGAGAATAATGGAGCTCTGGCTTCAATCCAGAGTACACCTTCAGTCTGTGAGGAAATAGGTACTTAAAGCACAATTATCAGGATTCTCCTTTACTATTAATAAAAAAAATCACTTCTTATACTTGTGGGGTTTACCAAATGGAACAGACTTAAAAGTACACTTTAAGGACTGGAGAGATTGCTTAGCAGTTAAGGCACTTGCCTATGAAGCCTAAGGACCCCAGTTTGATTCTCCAGATCCCACATAAGTCAGATGCACATGGTGGCACATGCATCTAGAGTTTGTTTGCAGTGGCTGGAGGCCCTGGCGTGCCCATATTCATTCTCATTCTCTCTCATAAATAAATAAATGAAAATAAAATCATTAAACAAAAGTACACTTTAAAATCAGGTAGAATCGCTTCTCAGCCTTTTGGCTAAGATCAAGTATAAAATCAGGTAGAACAAACCGTATGGTTTGTTTTTCTAATGTTTTGACATCTTAAAAGAACACCTTTCTGGGGCTGGAAAGATGGCTTAGTGATTAAGGTGCTTGCCAGCAAAGCCAAAGGACTTGGGTTCAATTCCTCAGTACCTACATAAAGCCATATGCACAAAGTGGCTCATGCATCTGGAGTCCATTTGCAGTGGCTGGAGACCCTGGTGCACCCATTCTATGTATCTCCCTTCTCTCCCTCTCTCTCTGCTTGAAAATAAATAAACAAAATATTTTTAAAAACTGGCCTGTGCTAGTGGATAAAGGTTAAAAAAATAAATAAAAAGCTTTTAACTGCTTATTTCCCCCAGGACTAGCTAATTCTTAAATACTAATGGCTAGTGGGGAACATGCTTTTGATATCAAACTCCTGGTATCAAAAATGCCACATTATAGTCAGACTTCCTTATCTGGCCTATGCACTCCAGACATAGTCCTCTGCCTTACTCACCCTAGGGCCAGGTGCTGGTTAATGGGAGATTACCCTGACAGCGTAGAGCCAGTGAAGCTACCCAAACAGCCAATCCTCAATGATTTTCCTGCCCCTCCCCTTTTCTGGAAAAGTCCCCACAAATGCTTCACCTTGGCTTTCCCTTTGCTCTTGTTTTCTGCCTCCCCACCACCAACCATCCTCAGGTTTTCCCATGAGGTCTGCAAGGTATGCTACACTTCGTCTTCAGGATCTGTGTGTGCAGTAATTTGATGTTGGTGTCGTTTTTAGTTTTTTTCCAGACAGTTTCACTCTGTAGCACCAGGCTGACCTGGAACTCACAGTGATCCTCCTACCTTAGCCTCCCAAACGCCTTTTTTGTTTTTTTTCTTGAACCTCTCCTACAGTTCCACTGGTGGCCAGATCTGCCTGACAGTTGCCTGTGTGAAAGAACACAGAGCAACAAGCCAGGCAGGTGGCACACGCCTTTCATCCCAGCACTCTGGAGGCAGAGGTAGGAGGATTGCCTTGAGTTCAAGGCTACCCTGAGACTACAGAGTGAATTTCAGGTCAGCCTTGACTAGAGTGAGACCTTACCTCAAAAAACCAAACTAGGGCTGGAGAGATGGCTTAGTGGTTAATATGCTTGCCTATAAAGCCAAAGGACCCAGGTTCAATTCCCCAAGACCCACGTAAGCCAGATGCACAAGGTGGCACATGAATCTGGGGTTTGTTTGCAGTGGCTAAAGGTCCTGGCGTGCCCATTCTCTTTCTGCCTTTCTGTCTGTCTCTCAAAATAAAATAAAATAGTAGTTGGTGGTGATGAATTTAAAAAACAAAAACCAAACAAACAAAAAAGAACACATATCAAAAACACAGGCCAATCTATGATCTTTGTATACTTTTTTGCCCTTTTGTTTTTAAGACACATTACATACTTCAGTCTATTTCTAAACTAATATTTTAAAAATATTCTTGGGAAAATAAATACATAAAAATATTAATGAGACTGGAAAGATGGCTGAGCAGATAAGAACACTGCTGTGTAAGCATGAGGGCATGGCCATGCACGTCTGGAAGGCCAGTCCTGTGGAAAACAGAGACAGGAGAACCACTAGGGTTTAATGGTCAGCTAATCAGACCAAAAAAAACAGCAGCTCAGGTTCAATGAGAAAGGAAACAATGCAGAGTGACAGGAGGACACTTCTGCTTCCACATGGAAAGCACATGTGCACACACATCTGCACACGCATCTGCATACACTGCATATAGACATACTCCCCACAAACAAATGGTTTTTGATTGGGCTGGGGAGATGGCTCAACAGTAAGCACAGAGACATGAGTTCAGATCTGAGCACCCATGTCAAAGCCAGGCATGGTAGTGCATGCTTGTGATCCCAGGGCTGGGGAGGCAGAGACAGGAGAGTCCCAGAAGCTTGCTTGTTAGCTAGCCTACCCAAATGGCAAGCTCCAGGTTCGGTGAGAAACTAGTCTCAAAAAATGAAGTGCAGAGTGGTTGAAGACGGTATCTGATGTTGACTTCTGGCCTTTGCACACACACCCACACACATGCAAAAAATACTTATATTTGTAAATAACGACATAGGAAAAAACCTTTTTCTGCCAATAGAAATTAACTGAAAAATGCATTTCTAAATCCGAATTAGGAACAAATTTAACTCTGGCATAAAGAAGGCAGTCTTATATTAGGAGAGTTCATAATAGAAACACCTACCTGTGAGGGTGTACTGGTGAGCTCCATCTTCTCCTGTGACTTCTCCTTTGCCAGCCGAGCAGCTTCTTTAAATTCCTGAAACTTTTCTGCAAACTGAAGGTACAAACACGATACGCATTGACCAAATCACAACAAGCCACAATAACCACTTTGGACTTAGTTCTCTCTCATTTTCTGAACTGACTCTTACAGAAGCAGTTACAGTTACAGCTGTAATATGAAAGCAATAGAAAAAGGAGCCTGATCACCAACACTGTGAAAGCACTCTGACAAATCTCGTCTAAAACATTATAAGGTTAAATTAGCCAGATTACCTATATACCTCTTTGCTAATAACAAGTAATTTATTAAGACCAAAGCAAGAGGTAGAATCAATCAGTGAAAGCAAGTATGCTATTTTCTTTAAATTAGTGATAAAACTGAATCACTTAAGTATCTATTTATAAAATGAAGCACAAATAAAATACTTTCATTTGTTTCTATACTATAAACTTGTATTATGTGTCTTATTTTCAATATTAGAAACAGAAATATTTATTATTACTGATATAACTAATAATTATTACCAAAGATTTATAAACAGCTACGGTTCAACACAAGAATAAAAGGTCTTTAAGATGCACAATTAATTACTGCTCATAAAATGATAATTTTTCTTTTTTGGTTTTTCGAGGTAGGGTCTCACTCTAGCTCAGGCTGACCTGGAATTCACCATGTAGTCTCAGGGTGGCCTGGAACTCACAGCGATCCTCTTATCTCTGCCTCCTGAGTGTTGGGATTAAAGGCGTGCACCACCACGCCCTGCATAAAATGGTAATTCTCAGCCATGAACTATATATCCATATATAGCTTATATGGTTATAAGCTACAAAACATCATGGTCACACACAGTACCTACTTATGTTCTAGAAGTAGAAGCTAGTCTATTATCAGAAAGTTAAGTAAGGTGAACTACAAAACTATAAAAGCTTAAAAACCTTAAAAGACCAATTTTAAGCTCCTGGAGGCAAGTCTAGTGAATAAACAAACTAAGTTTGGCTACAAGAGTTTAAGGGTTGTTTTCCCAATATTCAATACCCTCAAAATACTAGGGCTCACCATTAGTAGTAACTGGTTTAAAATATATTTTACACAGAAGAGGAAAAAAATTTCTTGAAAAATAAGTCATTCCTAGGGGGAGGAGAAATAAGAGGAGATAAGATGACTGACAAATTTAGCAACCACTCCTTTTACTTTAATAGCTACTTGTTCTGTAACTTAAAAGATGTAATGAACCATTTAATTATTGTCAAAATTACCTAAATCTAAAAGAAATTTTATGAAAGTCTGTTTTAGAAATTAGCCCACTATTTAATTACTTGATTATAAAGTCATAAAATTCAAAAAGCAGAAAATAGTTTCTCCCTTTCATAGATAATCCAAAAGAAAACTTTAAAAAGTTTCTTCAGGGCTGGAGAGATGGCTTTGTGGTTAAGGTGGTTGCCCGCAAAGCCAAAGGACCCAGGTTCAATTCCCCAGGACCCATGTAAGCCAGATGCACAAGGTGGTGCATGTGTCTGGAGTTTGTTTGCAGTGACTAAAGGCCCTTGCACACCCTTTCTCTCTCTCTGCCTCTTTCTCTCAAATAAATAAATTAATTAATTAAAATAGATTCTAATAAAAGCTTACTCCTTTAAAAAAAGTTTCTGCATAAAAGCAAAGTATTAGAATAAGCACATAATTTCTAAGAGAGATTGTTTATGGAAGAGCAATGCTCCACTGAATATCTGTGTTCTTCTTATGTTGAGAACTTTGAATCTAAACCTTATACCCAACACCACAGTTCAAGAAACAACTTTAGAAAGCCGGGCGTGGTGGCGCACGCCTTTAATCCCAGCACTCGGGAGGCAGAGGTAGGAGGATCGCCGTGAGTTCGAGGCCACCCTGAGACTCCATAGTGAATTCCAGGTCAGCCTGAACTAGAGTGAGACCTTGCCTCTAAAGACCAAAAAAAAAAAAAAAAAAAGAAACAACTTTAGATATTAAGATATGCGTAACAGAAAGCAAATCAGATAAAACATGTTTGTTTTATAATAATCTTACAGAGAATGACTTCAGTTCAAAGGAATATTTACAACTCAAATAGAAAAAAAATGAAGCATATTATTTCAACTACTAATTATAGCTCAATATTTTCAAAAGTGTTAAACTTTAAAAGAAATCATTTGTAGATATCTAATTTCTGCAATGAATAGTGTAAGGTTTAATATAAATAAGAGTCATGTCTATATAAAAGCCCTGTCACCCTACATTTCAACATTTCAATCCTCACACCATCAGATCCTGTCCATACTGAATCGCACATGTGACTTATTTAGTGTTTGAAATGTAGGTTACCCAATTATCTTAGTAGCCTGAGGTGTTTCTCTTTGCTGTATACTCTTCCTCATTTACACTTTCTGTGTAATATCCTCAAGAACTTGAGGTGCTTCTGGTTAGGAGAACTGTGTGGCTTCTCCTAGAGACAGGACAACTGTCTATTTGCAATATTTAGTCTGGTAATGCTATGCATTTTCTTAGCCTTTCTTAGCCACAGCAATTCATCTAGTCAACATTCTCCAAGAATTCCTCTTGGTTTCTACTGAATCTCACTCTTCAATGTAAGAGTTTAGAGACTTTCTGTACTTAAGCAAAACATAATTTCTCAAATTACATTAATTTACATGTGATGGCTGTCCTGTAATTTGAAAAAATGGCAACTTTTATCATGAGGAGCCTCAATTTTCAAATTCAGAAGAATCTAGTGTCTGCCTATCTTCCACACCATCTCCAACCAAGGGATGCTGATCTCTGAATAAAATCCCTTTAGAAGTAATAGCCCCCACCTATTACTTCTTGTCATACATAAAATAAACTATGTAAGTCCTTCTCAACCAATGTTTTTAATATGTACAATAAATCATGCATGCAAATACAACAAATTTCTCCTATATTTCATAGTATCCATTTGCTATTATATATTTAAAACATGAATGAAAGACGAAGACTTTCATTCACATCTTATGACTTAACTTACTTTTGAAAGATGGTGCTCGGAGGAGAATCCTAATCCATACACAGTGTTTGCTCGGCTATCAGCCCACTGGCCAAACTTCTGAGATGTTTTAGTAAATGTCATGTTTGGGGTGATGGTGCTATTTATTATTGCCTGAAAAGTAAAACAAATATGAGCAACCCAGTCAAAAATTATCAAACAGGCATTTCAGTGCAGGACAATTTAGTGACATAGACTTTAGGCCCACTAGTAACCCAGTGTAAAATACATAAAGACAATTCTGATAGTTAATGTGAAAATATGGTGACTAATAAACTAATACATCCTCCTTTCCTTCCCTCCTCTCTTTCCCTCTCCCCACTCCTGCCTTCGTCTCTTCTTGCTTGTTTGAAGACCCTTCAAAGCAGGGTCTCACTCTAGCCTAGGCTGACTTACAACTCACTCAGCAGCCCAGGTTGGCCTAAAACTCACACTAATCCTTAGCCTCCCAAATGCTGGGATTATAAATCTGAGCCACCATGACCACCTAAAACTTAAACAATATATTTCTTTTCTTTTCTTTTTTTTTTTTTTTTTTGAGGTAGGTCTCACTCTAGCCCAGGCTGACATGGAATTTACTACGTAGTCTCAGTATGGCCTCAAACTCACGGCAATCCTCCTACCTCTGCCTTCCCAGTGCTGGGATTAAAGGTGTGTGCCACCATGCCCAGTCATAAACAATATATTTCTTGATAATATAAAAATATTTCAAACAGGGCTGGGGGGATGGCTTAGCATTTAGGGCATTTGCCTGCAAATCCAAAGGACCCTGGTTCGACTCTCCAGGACCCTTGTTAGCCAGATGCACGAGGGGGCGCACATGTCTGGAGTTTGTTTGCAGTGGCTGGAGGCCCTGGCATGCTCATTCTCTCTCCCCACCCACCTTTCTCTGTCAAAAAAATAAATAATAATTTTTTTTTAATTTCAAACAGTTTTTAATATCCATTTCTTTCCTTTGAAATGCATTCTCTCTGTCAAGTAAATAAATATTTTTAAAATATTTATTATTTTTGGATGTAATTTTCTGGAAGCAAACAAGTACTTGTCTTAATACTTTTTAAATATATCAAAAACATATGTATCAATAAAAACTGATGATAATTTTTGTTTGTGGAAGCAGGGCCTCACTCTAGCCCAGGCTGACCTGGAACTTACTCTCTAGCACAGGCTGGCCTTGAACCCAATAATCTTCCTGGGATCAAAGGGCATGTACAACCACACCCAGCTAGCTGATGCTAAATTTTAAAAAATTCATAATCGTTTTCCTAAACTTGATTTACCTGAAATATATTGTGCCACAGAAAAGACTCAATCACTTAGCAAACCCCTAAGTATGTACTTCATTTCTTTCCTCATAAAATACTATATATATAGATTCATGACAATATCATTCCTATTTTATACATAATTTGTTAGAAAATTATTTTAGCATGTTAGTAAAGATTAACTTTGGTGGTCATAATAAATTTCACTATTATAACACATTAATTCATGTCCTTTGCCAGTGCTAGAAAAGGAGTCATTTTCAGTTGGGTGGCCTAACGCCCTCTTAAATCAAAACTGAAATATAACTCCACAACATACATGTGTAATATAACTCCACCAATAACATACATGTGTAATACAACTAACTCCACCAATAACAAAAACATACATGTTAGCAAGCCCAGAAGCAGTCATTTGGCAAACTAGTAAATGTGGAATGAAAAATAAGCATTTTCAGAACAAATTTAAATCTTTTACTATGTAAATAGTACTACAAATATAAAATATTTATGAGGCTGGGCATGGTGGCACACGCCTTTAATCCCAGCACTCGGGAGGCAAAGGTAGGACCATCGCCATGAGTTCGGGGCCACTCTGAGACTATATAGTGAATTCCAGGTCAGCCTGGGCTAGAGTGAGACCCTACCTCGCAAAACAAAAAATTATGAGCTTTGCATGTTCCAATGACAATTTAACAACTATATAGATACTTGCCTACTAAAGATGACAGAACAACAGAAATTGGCCCTTCCTTTCACAGAAAGTAAATGTGATACCTATTACTATATGCCAGCTCTTATCTTCAGACTAAACTGTGTTTCGTATGAATAAATCTTCCTTGCCCTTCAGTTCAAAAGAGCTTCTACAGGCATATTATTGTGGATTGCAAAAACTACTTCTTTAGCTTGAGAGACTGTCATCAGTAACTAAAGAGACTGGGAAAAAAGACAAGTGATATGAGATCACTCATTTGTTCAGCATTTTTTATTGGATACTTATTAGATGCCAAGCACAGTTCTAGAAAACTGAGATACAACAGTAAGAAAGGCAGTGTAATGCTGGATTTGAGTCATCCAGGGCAAAGTAGATCAACAGCTAGCAATGGCATTCCAGAGCGTGCTCAGTGCTGTGCAGCTCCCTGCAGGATGCGAGGGCGGAAGCAGGCAGGTAAAGACTGGCAGGCACTACTTAGACTGGGTGTGCCCTCAGTGTTCTCCAGGCAACAGATCAATGTGATGACAGCACTTTCCCATATGACCCCACAGCTGGGTAACAATACATTTTACAGGCATCGAGGGAAGCTGGCTAACATGTATTCACCCTTGACCCCAGTTTTTTTTTTTTACCGATTTCAAAATAACTTTGTGCTTTGTGGAGATCAATTTTAATCTCCACTCTGAGCCTTTTCCTTGCCTGTGTTACTTGCCCTTTAATCACAGAAAGAAAAAGAAAAAGAAAGAAAAAAAAAGAAAACCTTAAGGGCCGGAGAGAAGGCTTAGCGATTAAGGCATTTGCTGTGAAGCCAAAGGACCCAGGTTCAGTTCCTTAGGATCTACATAAGCCAGATGCACAAGAGACACATGTGCCTGGAGTTCATTTGCAGTGGCTGGAGGCCCTGGTGTGCCCATTCTCTCTCTGTCTCTCTTCTATCTCTCTGCTTGCAAATAAATAAAATAATAAAAATATTTTTAAAAACTTTAAAATAGATAATCTCACACTTAAAATTTTATCTTAGAACACTACTATGAATCTTTTAAAAGAAATGCTTTAGTGCTTTAAAATAAATATGTCTCTCAATCCTGAAGTCCTTTTGAGGGAAAAAAGGAAGAAAAAAAAAGTTAAGCTTCGGGCTGGAGAGATGGCTTAGTGGTTAAGCACTTGCCTGTGAAGCCTAAGGACCCTGGTTCGAGGCTCGATTCCCCAGGACCCACATTAGCCAGATGCACAAGGGGGCGCACGCGTCTGGAGTTCCTTTGCAGTGGCTGGAAGCCCTAGGCGCCCATTCTCTCTCTCTCAAATAAAAAATAAACAAAAAAATTTTTTTTTAAAGTTAAGCTTCTAAAGTATGAGAAGGGACTGAGGATAATAACTGGGCTCAATGAATAAAGCATTGGGAAGATGGCTCAGTGGTTAAAAGTGCCTGCTTACAAAGCCTACAGACTCGGGTTCAATGCCGCAGGACTCATGTAAAGCCAGAAACACTACGTGGCGCACACATCTGGAGTTCATTTGCAATAGCAAGAGGCCCTGGCACGCCCATATTCTCATTTCTATTCTCTCTCAAATAAAAACATTTTTAATAAAGTACTTGCGTCATAAGCATGATGAGTTCAAGTCCCCAGAACTTACGTGCAGCCAGATGAAGTAGCAAGCATGTGTAATCCCAGCCCTCCTACAGTGACATAGAAGGCAGAAACAAGGAAAACCTCAGGGAAGCTCCTGGGCCAGCTAGCCTGGTGTACACAGTAGCGAACAACAAGAAACCCTGCCTCAAACAAGATGGAAGGCAAAGACTGACCACCAAGACGGTCCTCTGACTGCCACACCCACGATGGCATCACATGCAAATACACACACATAGAAAATCTATAAAATCAAGAAATATTTTTGTTTAATAAATAATAGTCTAAAAGTGCTGTGTTGTACAAAGCAAAGCAGCAAAATTTAAAGTAAATGTAACTTACCTTTGAGCCATCTAAACTGATTATCCTATACACATTTCTTGTGCTGTCGTAGAAATAAGACACAGTAACTGCATGCTTGCTGGTGGGCACCCAGTTCTTCTTTGTGTTTGGGTCAATCTGGAAGACATGAGCTCGAGTGCTGAAGATAGGTTGCTCCCTGAGGGCAGAAAAGATGATGACAAACTCAAAGGAAGCAATTTAATTCCATCAGACAAGAGAACATAAAAACGAAGGGAAACTCTGCAAAGTCAGCAACTCCCACTTCTTCCACAGAAAAGCTTCTCTAAAGCAACTAGAGTCCATTCTTGTTTTTTTTGCAGATGCTAGATATGTGAATTCAACTGCTAAAATTTATGCAAAACCCCAAAGTATTTGCAGCATATTTTAGCCTTCAAAATTGAAAGTTACAGAAGTCTCTTTTGTGGATACTCATGGAGCAGTAGAAAAGTGTGAGTCACCCAATATGGATGTACCTTCGCATCTGTGGTGGTTTGATTCAGGTGTCCCCCACAAGCTTAGGTGTTCTGAATGGTAGGTTCCCAGCTGATGGAGAGTTGGGAATTAACACCTGCTGGAGGCAGTGTATTGCTGGGGACAGGCTTGTGGGAATGTGGTTTGATTCACGTGTCCCCCAATAAGCTTAGGTGTTCTGAACGCTAGGCTCCCAGCTGATGGAGATTTGGGAATTAACGCCTTCTGGAAACAGTGTATTGTTGGGGGCGGGCTTATGAGAATGTGGTGGTTTGATTCAGGTGTTCTCCATCAACTTAGGTGTTCTGAACTCTAGGTTCCCAGCTGATGGAGATTTGGGAATTAACACCTTCTGGAGGCAGTGTATTGTTGGGGACAGGCTTATGGGAATGTGGTGGTTTGATTCAGGTGTTCTCCATCAACTTAGGTGATCTGAATGCTAGGTTCCCAGCTGATGGAGGTTTGGGAATTAATGCCTGCTGGAAGCAGTGTATTGTTGGGGGCGGCGTTATGGGTGTTATAGCCAGTGTCCCCATGCCAGTGTCTGGCACACTCTCCTGTTGCTATGGTCCACCTTATGTGGGCCAGGGGGTGATGTCCATCCTCTGCTCATGCCATCGTTTTACCCTGCCATTGTGGAGCTTCCCCTCGAGCCTGTAAGACAAAATAAACCTCTTTTTCCCACAAGGTGCTCTTGGTTGGGTGATTTCTACCAGCAATGCAAACCTGACTGCAACACCATCTGAAGACGAATAGACAACACTGTCTTCTTGTTTCAGTACTCATACTATGTAAGCAGATATCTTTTTAGTGGTGTTTAGCACCATGGCTTTTGCATTATTGTGCTTCTGTTGCTTGTACTGCTTAAAATGCCTCCTCAGCACAATGTTCAAATGTTCTTAAGAGTTACATGTCCAAGTTCAAGAAAGTTGATGAAAACAATGAAAAAAAAAAAGGGGGGTTGGTAAGCTTCATTCTGCCAGAAATGATACCATAGCTGGCCAAGTGTTCAGTGTTAACGCAATAGCAATACAGAAACTAACACATGCAACTAAATGTAATGCTGCAAACCTATAGTCCCAGAGCTCAGGAGGCAGAGGCAGGAGGGATGGCAAGTTCAAACCTGGGCCAAAGAACAAGTTCAAGACCAAACTGGGTTATATACACAGCAAGACTATGTCAATAAATTAATAAATCTATCAATAAATATACAAATAAAAAATTAAAAGAAACATAATTAAGCAACGTTATGCATTGATAAACTAACAAAAATATGACCAGAGGCTTATAGGAACATGACACCAAGTTTTCTCTAGGAACAGTGTTTCAAAATTTGCTGATTCTTTGTTCTTGGAACCTTTCTTCATCATTAAGTACTATGAAATATAAGAACAGACTACGGGAAATACAAAAGTGATCCTTCAAAGCTAATAACTTTTACTCATTTAAAACTCAAATATTCTGGTAACAAATGAATAGTTTAGTGAAGGAGTTTGCATTCAATACACTGTATGTTCAAGTACTAAAGTGAAAAGAATATGAAAAACAAAGTTTCTCAAACCTGCCATTATCAATATTGTACATCAAGCAAGGTCTTAAACATGCAGATTTTAAAAGTAAAAAGAACCAAAGCTAATCAAAACTATATACTCAAAATACTAGTACCAAATTTGTTACATGATGAAAAGCCAGTGGGAGATGATCTACACCTAAGAGAAGCACTGTAATGCGGAACTTCCCAAGCTCTGAGTGAACCGCTGGCAGAGGCGTTATCAGGTTGTTGCGCCCCAGTTCAAATAAAGCTGTTTTTCATTCACTGCACAGCTGCCTGCCTTCCTGAAGTAGCTTCAGATCCTAAAGAAAACTTTATTTTTTTTTATTTTGGCTTGTTGAAACACTGCATCACTTTGTAGCCTTCCTAAGCCAGCCTTGAACTCACTATGTAGTCCAGGCTACTCCTGAACTCAAGATTCTGCCCTGGCCTCCTGAGAACTAGGACTACAAGGGCAGGCCTACTCTGAACTTTAATTTGTGTTATTTAGCCCAGAATTTTAATCTGTAAAGTTGAGAACTCGTGCTACAGGATCCTGATAAAGGAGGAGCTCGAGTGTCCCACATTTCTACTGTGAGTGAAAAGAACAGAAAAGGAAACAATAAGGCATGGGGAGGGGGAGAAGGGCAAGGAGGGGCTAGCTCACTCCTGACAAGCTCAGATGCTCTCTGAATGCCCAAGGACTGCGGGACAGAGGCTTAACATCTGTGTAGAACTCAGAGAAAAGGAGGTAGAGTGAAAAGTTTTGGATCACCACCAGCTCTTACAAGCAGGCAACTCAAGACACACTTCACCACTACACCTATCGATATGTTTCATTTAGAGAAAAGCCGTGGAAGCAGAAGAGAAGACACATCTGAAATCTTGTCCTCTTAGCCCTAAAACACACCAGAAACTGACTGTCCCAAAGGGTCCAAGTTGAAGACTACTGCCTTCTAATAAACTAAATGGCACTTTAAGTAACAATCTGTTATTTTGTTTTTCGAGGTAGGATCTCACTCTAGCTCAGGCTGACCTGGAATTCACTATGCAGTCTCAGGGTGGCCTTGAACTTGTGGTGATCCTCCTACCTCCGCCTCCGAGTCCTCCGAGTGCTGGGATTAAAGGCATGCGCCACCACGCCGGGCCCTAAATAGCAATCTGACACGCGATACACTACTTCTTTTATGATAATTCAAGTAGTTTATAATGCTTTATAATAATTCAAATACTAATGTATCAAGCAGTGTTTTTCAAAGAATGATCTATGAAACAGTACAGCAATAAGTGTTTCATATTTAAATGTGTTACTACCACTTTTATATCCTATTTATAATATATACTAGAATAGTAAAGGTTCTAAGAAGTTCTCCAAGAAGCCCACTCAACCCTCAATAATTCAGCACATGGGAAATTTTGACCTTAGAACTCTTCCTCATGTAACATAATAAGATCTTATAGGACTCTTCTCTATAACCACAATGTTAAAATCAAAATGCAAATTCTAAGGTAAATCTTTCACAGAAATTGGTCTTCACAGTCTACTGTTACTTCTGATAGTATATTTATGTAGTAATAGTCACTAATTTGGTAGATACATAAAACAATACAAAATCGAAATCTTATTTAGTAATCACTACAATGTAATTTCTTACATACCAGTTAAGAACCTTCAAAGTAACTCTTCTAAGAAACTAAACATCAAACTCAAATTTAACAGCAAATAGATTCAGCAGGAAATGCTTTAAATTAGCTTAGAAAAGGCAAAACTAGCCAGCCAGGCATGGTGGCACATGCCTTTAGTCATATTTGATTCTAGTCCATGAAATAACTAAGAAGTTTGCTGGAAGGGTCAAGGGATATTCACACAAGAAAGGAGAGGAAGCTGACTACTATTTCTCTTTATAATCCTTCAACTACTATTTATCTTTTTTTAAAAAAAAAATTTATTATTTGAGAGAGAGAGAGAGAGAATGGGCATGCCAGGGCCTCTAGCCACGTGCAAACAAACTCCAGATGCATTTCCCACTTTGTGCATCTGGCTTATGTGGGTACTGGGGAATTGAACCTGGGTCCTTAGGCTTCAGAGGCAAGCAAGCACCTTAACTACCAAGCCATCTCTCCAGCCCTACTATTTAAGTTTTTAACCTTGTAAAGTACTAAAAAAATTTTTTTAAACATCATTGTGAATAAGTTACATTTACATTTATGTAATAACAGTAAGTAAAGAATGTTTTAGAGGTCATTTTCAAAGACTACAAAAGAACTATAGAATATTTTTTAAAATATACTTATTTATGAGAAAGAGTAGACACACAAACAAACTCCACACCCATGTGCTGCCATGTGCATTTGGCTTACATGGGTCTTGGGGAATCGAACATGGGTCCTTTGGCTTTGAAGGCAAGTGCCTTAACCACTAAGCCCTAGAATATCAATTTTTTTGTTGTTGTTGTTGTTTTTTTTGTTTTTGGAGGTAGGGTCTCACTCTAGCCCAGGCTGACCTGGAATTCACTATGTAGTCTCAGGGTGGCCTCGAACTCACGGTGATCCACCTACCTCTGCCTCCCGAGTGCTGGGATTAAAGGCGCGGGCCACCACGCCCGGCTAGAATTATCAATTTTTAGTAGCTTGCAATTCAACTAACTTAACAGTGCATGGAATGAAAGTGTTTCCACTACTTATAGAGCAGAACAAAGAAGACAAAGATGAGGAGCAGAAAGTCAAGCCAGCCTACATGCATGACCAGAGTGCTGAAGGGACCACCCAATCCCAACACAAATGCCCTCCTTGACTGGAGAAAAAGAACAGTGGGAACAAAAAACCAAAAATACTTCTGCTTGGGGCTTGGTCTGAAGTGGCAAGAGAAGCTGAACACCACTTGGGAAGCTAAAAGTAAGGTCAAGCAGAGTGGACAGATCATTTATCAAACGTGCACTTCTCACTGAGATGACCCTGCATGCCTGCACACAAGCAGGAGCTCAAGGGTTGGAATTTTCTAAGAACTGTCCAATATAAATTAATAGCATACCATTATTCTATAGGGTTATCAGGAAGGTGGCTTAAATCCCAATCCTCATACAACCTCTCGCACACCTAAGAAAACTCTTGACTCAATACCAGCTTGATGCTGCTAAACTACCAAATGTTTATTACCACGTTATGTACTTAACAGTTGATTGTGTACATACAGAACGTTGTACTTTGAGGAAAACCAAGATTATTGTACTGCATGCCAACACATAGGTATACGGCAAGAACCCACCTAGTGATGAATCAAAATTGCAGCATGCATATTATAAGGCTTACAAGTTAGTATGGGTAAATACAAACTGTAACATGACATTGCTATAACAGAGGTATTCAGACTTAAAATGTGACAGTAATAACTGATATCTTCAAGAAGTTTTTTTTTTTAATTGTATGAGTTTAATTCCTTGGTCTTTAAACTTATTACACATTCAAATGAAATCTTTTGTGTGTAGATCACTAAATTATTACAAATGGGTATCAGAAATACTCATGGAATGTATTCATTTAATTACCAAATAGAAAGTAGACATCAAATGATTTTTTTCCATTTGGAAATTAGAATTATTAAAGTTATCACAGAATAATAACATACTTAAGCAAAGCAACACTGTCTACATTTCTTATATACCATCACTCCCCTTATAAGAGTAGTTTTAGAGCTAGGCATGGTGGGGCACGCCTTTAATTCCAGCACTCAGGAGGCAGAGGTACGAGGATCGCCATGAGTTCAAGGCTACCCTGAGACTACGTAGTGAATTCCAGGTCAGCCTGGGCTAGAGTGAGACCCTACCTTGGGGAGGGGCGGAGTTTTAATGAATCTCACTCCTTCAGTGGTCCACAGCTGTGGAAGATTTTAGTTCTAATATATTCAAGCACTATATTCCATAGATGCACTGAGAAAGGTAAGTGATATAATGAACTACAGAGTAAAAAGCTGTTTTTCCATCCACTTAAAACCCTATCCACTTAGAAATTCAACCAAAACACAATGTTATAAAATGTTATCAAGAGCTATGTCTGATACATGCTATATTTAAACTTAAATTTAAGATTGCTATGCATATTTTTTAAATATTTATTTGAGTGAGAGAGGCAGGGAAAGGGCATGCCAGGGCCTCTAGCCACTGCAAACAAACTTCAGATGCATGTGCCACCTAGTACATTTAGCTTATGTGGGCAGTCGAACCTGGGTCCTTTGGCTTTGCAGGCAAGTGTGTTAACTGCTAAACCATCTCTCCAGCCCCATTATCAGTTTTATTATACATTAAACACTCTTCTCTTCCCAGATGATTTCCACTATAAATAAAGCTAAAATCAGAGGATGGACAATATGCACTAGGGAAATCTGAGTGAATAGCTTGAGTTTAACTTCTGTTAATGTAGGTAGCACATTTAAAAACTTAAAGAAGTGATTTCTCAGGATATATTTAGTTCTTCAAACTTTTAAAAATGAATTAAACATTAAAAGGCCATTTGTGTTCTATTATCACCTTCAAGGAACAGTAAGATTCTCAGGTACACTTGCTACAAAATAAAATGGATAGTCAATTATGTAATCTAAAAAAAAAAAAAACCCTGAATGGAAGTAGAATATATAAAAGTACCACAGCAAAATACCAATATTCGCAAAAACTGACCAATACAGACATAGCTGTTATCCCCATACCTTTTGTCTAGTTTTATTAACATTGCAAAACTTGATTAATCATTCATTTTATTCCACACATATGTAGACAATTTAACTGCATGTAACAGTACTTATGCTATGATTAAAACCACACTATCCAATATGGTAGCCACTACTGGTCATCTGAAACACAGCACTGTGGAGAAGGAGCATGAAGTTTAAAATTTTCTGATACTCAATCCAGTTACTGAAAAATGTTTAAGTATGCATGGAACAACCTGGGTATGTGGATCTCTTTCCAATAGAAAATTTTATGAAACTTAAATTCAGATGAAGTACTTCCAATAAAAACTTAACAACCAAGTTGCAATGTGCTCTAAATGCAAAATATATAATGATTTCAAACATTTAGTATGAAAAATGAATGTAAATAGTCAATGATTTTTACATTAATCCCATTTAAAGGGTATGTTGTCTCAAAATATACTAAAATTTCATTGTTTTTAAAGTAAATTAAAAATTACATGACATTCACTTCTTTTTAAAATATTTTTAATTTTTATTTAGGAGAGAAAGGAGGAGAAAGAGGCAAATAGAGAATGGGTACATCAGGGCCTCCAGCCACTGCAAACAAACTTCAGACACATGAGCCACCTTGTACATCTGGCTTACATGGGTCCTGGGGAGTTGAACCTGGGTCCTTTGGCTTTGCAGGCAAATGCCTTAACTGCCAAGTCATCTCTCCAGCCTAACATTCACTTATTTCTAGTGGAGAATGCTATACCAGACAATATGGTATTTAGCCATTTCCTTATGGATAGACATAGAGGTTACTCCACTTTTAACACTATTAAGAACAAAACTGGGCATTGGGGATTTAGTTAAGTGGAAGACTGCTTGCCTAGCTAGCATAAGCCTTGGGTTTGGTTTTCTGCAACCACCCCCCCCCAAAGGAACAAACTGTTTTATTGTGTACATGTATGAATATATAATATACTAGAAGACATCCCAGTAATGGGGTATACACCCTAGTATATATCCAAATTGCTCACCACAGCACTGTACCATTGTGTACTCTGATTAGTCATTAAAAAAAAATTGCCTGTGTGTGTGTGTGTCTTGCCGCTGCAAATGATACATGCACCACTTCGTGTCCTGCTTTTATGAAAGTGCTAGGGAACTGAACTCCAGGCTGGCAAGCTTTCCAAGAAAGAGACTTTAGCCTCGGAGCCATCTCTCCAGCCCTTTGAGTCAGACACTACATTCTGCCGACACTGGGTAACACACAAGTAGCGTCTTTAATTTATGCCAACCTGATGCACATGGAATAGCCTTTTCTTGCTCTACTTTGCATATGCTCAATTACTGGTAAGGCTAGGCTGTTCTTTGTGCATTTCTGGGTCATTTGAGCCCAGTGGATTTCTGAGATGACATACTCTTATTTTAACTTCAGGTAGTGAAAAGGCCAGAATTTAAAAATCACTCAAACCATGTACATGAGAATATCTGATATATCCATTACTAACCATATGTAAAGCATAATTAAGGTCAACATTTGCCAGAGCAGGGTTGAGTTGCTGATTTTCCTAATGTGATGGCATTTGTTTGAAAAATCCATATAATATTGATACAGTATAAATAACTTGCTCTTTTTTCTCAAAGTAATCATGTAGTAATCATGTTGTTTCAGCAAAAAATTTAGTAATTTTTATATACCAAAGTTTCTGATATTCCTGTAAATTTTTGTCTGTGGAGGGAACGGAAGAAGCTTTTATAGTTAACTAAAACATTCTCTTGGCTCAGAATCAAAAGGCAATTCTTGAAAACTTACTTAATGTTAAACTACAGGTCAAGAGTGAAAACCCAGTTCCAGAACCAATTAGGAAAACTCCCTGGGGTGGCGGGAGTGTTCCAATAGCAAACCACCATCCCACCCCCACTCCGTTTCTCTGTGCACTTTCACTCCACTCTCCTCAGACTTGAGAATGATTGCTTCATTTGATCGAGTTTTCTATAATCACAACTACATGGCTGCCTAACTCCCGAGTGGTCCTTGAGCCATTTACCTACAAGTCTACAAGGAACAACATCTTTGTTTTAATGTGCAATAACCACATCCCTAGTTCCCTGGTGGTATGCAGCTTTCATTTTCTTCTATCAGGGGGTTCTTATATAAAACTAAGTGAGAGATTACCTGCTCAGGACCCTCCCAACTCACAAGCTCTGGCTTTACTTTCTTTCCTAAGATAAATTTTTTGTTGTTAATTTTTTTGTTTTTTTTTTTTACATTAAATTTTATATTTTTAAGCTGGGTGTGGTGGCACACACCTTTAATCCCAGCACTTGGAAGGCAGAAGAGGATCACCATGAGTTCAAGGCTACCCTGAGACTTCGTAGTGTATTCCAGGTCAGCCTGGACTAGAGTGAGACTCTAACTCAAAATCCAAAAAAAAAAAAAAAAGAGTATATACACACACACACACACGTGTGTGTATGTGTGTGTGTGTATATATATATATATATATAGATATATATATATATATATGCTATACTTATATCCTCTCTTCCTCACCCTCCTAAAATAAATTTTGCTTAATAGTATCCCATTTCTGGGGATGCCTCCGGCTACACAGGAGCTCCTTTCTTTCTTGTAAGCTCTATAATGAAATCTTTCTCAACCTCAAAAAAAAAAAAACAAAAAAAAAAACACCTAAATGGGATTTTATCATTTTTATCAGCTTTTAAAATTTTTTTAAATTAACAACTTCTATAATTATAGACGATAAACCATTATTCCCTCCCCTCCCCCACTTTTCCCTGTACAAATCCACTCTCTATCATATCATCTCCCTCTCTCAGTTGGTCTCCCTTTTATTTTGATGTCATCATCTTTTCCTCCTATTATGAGGGTCCTGTGTAGTTTTGTCAGCATTTTAAGGTAACAAAGTTATATAAGAAATTCCTTTAGCAGATGCCATCTCCCAATTTGAAAATTTGCAAAGAAAATTCCTTGTAATGATGTGGTACTTCTGTTCAGACATTATATTTCACAGTAGTTGTGTGAATAACTCAATCATTGCAACATCACAGAAACCTAAATGAATACCTTTTTCTGACTGTGAAGATATTTAACACCTGATACAAGACTATACTACACTATGCTACGTCTGGGGCTGTTTTCCATATTCAGCTTTCCAGGGAGTAAATTTTACTAGTGGTAAAAAGAAGTTGGCTTCTGAGGTACTTGAAGAGGTAATCACAGTAGTTAGAAAAGCACCAAACTTGACAAAATACCATAGAACTGAAAGGGTGTTTTGCAAACTCTAGGTTCACAACCCTGAAATCTGTGAGTTAATGGTCCACAAGAGCATTTTAAAACCTGCGTAAATGTAAGCGATCACAGTAGCTCACACGTGATGGAGTATGTCTGCTGTTCCGTGGGACTTTTGGTTAGTATTTACATATGCATATCGTAATGTAAAACGCTTTAAAAAAAAACTGTGGCCAGGCGTGGTGACGCACGCCTTTAACCCCAGCATTCGGGAGGCAGAGGTAGGATGATCACAGAGAGTTCGAGGCCACCCTGAGACAACATAGTGCATTCCAGGTCAGCCTGGGCTAAAGTTGAGACTCTACCTCGAAAAAAACAGAAACAAACAAACAAAAACCCTGTAAATCATGGTCAGCTTTCACTGTGCTTTAATGCTCATGAATACACATTAAAGCAGGTGTATAATACCCACTTTACAGTAAAAAAAAAGAGGTCATAGGTAACTCACTTATACGGCTGGCAACTGATAGAATTATTTTGAAAAATGAAAATGAAATCTACCTAACTAGAAATCAAAGAACTGTAAATCAAAACCATGAGTTATTTTTCACCTGTCAAAACAAGATTTTTTTTTTTAATTCTGAACAAAATTCAATGTTGGTGAGTTTAAGGAAACTTGACACTTTCAAGCAGTCAGTCAGTATAGCAGTCAGTAGGAGTATAAATTAGTAAAGTCTTTCTGGAAAACACTGACAAGGCATTTCAACATCTCTTAAACCTGTGTGCATCTTTTGACAAAGCAATTCTAGTTCAGAAATTTACCTTAAGGAAAACCTCATGAATATATGCAGATAATTATCTACAGGGATCTATTACCACATTGCTCACAACAAAAGGATGACGGTTAAATGTACAACAGTTGAAGATCAAATTAACGTACATCCTTCTAGCGGAAAAGCACCTAGCCATGAAAAACGAAGTTGTACTCAATGACAGAAAATGTTCAGCATACTGAAAGCGCTTCATCAATGAGTGGGTACAACATAAACTTGTACGGTGTTTGCACACGAAAAAAAAACACATACACCTTTTCACCCCTTGCCTGTCTTCTCTCTCAACCTAGAAGGCAAAATGATCCTTCTAAAAAGCTAAGTTAGCATTAAAATATTCTACAGAAAGGGGGCACAGGGTGGAAAATAAAGCAAGTCTGGCAAATTCTCCACTGACTTCAAGACATCTCAACAGTAAATGCCAACACCATTCTATGATCTACTGTCACTTCACACTTTCTCACCTCTGGCTGCATAACAGAAACCAGCCTCCCTCTCATAATCAAAGGTCTTGGAAGGACGGCCAGGCACCAATGGTTTGTAAAAAGCTTCCAAGGTCATTCTCAGGTGCTGCCAAGAAGGGAGGACCACTATAGGATAAGGTTCCAGCTCCCCCTCTAACCTCATTTGCCCTGTACCCTCTTTTTGCTTCACATTGGCACTCCCCGAGGTTTCAAACATGCCCCCACCCCACACACATCTGAGGGCTTCATTGAAGGGCTCCTTGTACTCAGATCTGCCAGCATCTTATTTCATTCCCTTAGGATCTTTGCTCAAATGTTTTCTTCTCACTGAAGTTGTACCTGGTCACTCTATATAAAAATTGTACACTTTTACCTGTAGAATGCTTTCTTTCCAAAAGAAACCTGCCACAAATCCTTACTGATGAAAACTTTTCTCGGCAACTCCTGTCACAGCTTAGAAGTCCACTTATGGTGCACATCAATATCTAGAGTTATCTTACCCAATAAGTGATCTACAGCTACTTGTGTGAACCTGCAAGCTTAACTTATGGGATCCCACAGCCTCAACTTTATAGAGATCCAATGGCCTGGGGAGGGGAGATAGTAAAGTGCCTATGGTACGAAGTATGAGGACCTGATCTCAATCCCTAGAACCCATGTAAAAAAGCTACACATGGGCCACCCTGAGACTCCATGGTGAATTCCAGGTCAGCCTGGGCTAGAGTGAGACCCTACCTTGAAAAAACAAAAAAAAAAAAAAAAAGCTACACATGGTGCCATGTGCTTGTCAATCCCAGTGCTGGGATGAGCTCACTAGCCAGCCAGTCTAGCCTACTTGGCCAGATCCAGGTCAGTGAGAGACCATGTCCCAACAAAGTGGACAGTACCCAAGGTGGTCCTCTGCCCCCTACCACACACACACATCAACCTAAGAAAGCTAATCATCTAACACTGGATAGAGTTCCCAAGCTGGTTCTCCAGCTAACACAGCACAGAGAATGAAGACTCAAGCAAACACACATATTTGCTTAACCAACTTACAAGCATTAATATCAATTTTTCTAAAGTCTTTGGATTTGGCTGTAGCACTTAAACTTTTTAGAAATTTTATTTATTAGAGAGAGAGGATAGGCGCCACTGCAAACAAACTGCATACACATGCACCACCATGTGCATCTGGCTTACGTGGGTCCTGGGGAATCAAACCTGGGTTTTATGGCTTTGCAGTTAAGTGCCTTAACCACTAAGCCATCTCTCCAGCCCTGGCTATAGTATTTAAATGGATATCATTGGAACTCCAAAGTTATCTCATCCAGCCATTTAAAAATGAGTTCAGGGCTGGAGAGATGGCTTAGCAGTTAAGGCACTTGCCTGTGAAGCCTAAGGACCCAGGTTTGATTCCCCAGTACCCACATAAGCCAGATGCACAAGGTAACGAATACATCTGGAGTTTGTTTGCAGTGGCTACAGGCCCTGGCATGTCCAGTCTCTCTCTCTTTCTCGGCTTCTTTCTCTCTCAAATATGAATTCACTTCAGTTCTTCTAAGCAAAGTGGTGATACCTACTCTTAAATATTTCCTAGTCAAAAATATTATGTGAAGAGCTCTAAAGTCTTAGTCAAATGCTCTTTGAAACACTTGAGAACAAGTTATCTTTATGAAATGAGAGATCAGCAATTTAGTAACAAGGGTACCACAAACAGCAGCATGAACATAGCATGGCACACTGCAACAACTTACATCATGGTAACAACAGAATCTTTTTGTCAAAAACAAGTATGCCAAGACTATGGTGGAGAATGCAAGGTTTATGAAAACTCATAAGTCACACTGAATCACATCATGCTATTTCCAGCATCCTAAATGCAGTTACTCTTTAAAAGCTGTCCCTTGGTATCCACAGAGGATTGGTTCCAGGACCCTCACGGAGGAAAAACCATGAATGCTCAAGTTCGTATATAAAATGGCAGAGTATCCTCTCAAATACTTATCTGTAGATAGCTTACAATATATAAATGTGTAAGTAATTGTTATTCTGGACTATTTAGGGAATAATGACAAGAGAAAAAAGTCCACATGTTTAGTACAGATTTATTTTCAAATTATTTTAATTCATGTTGGTTGAATCCTCAGATTTTTTTATTACATTATTATTACTTTGAGGCAGAGTTCACTCTAGCCCAGGTCACCTGGAACGCATGCTGTAACCCTAGGCTGGCCTCAACTCACAATGACACTCCTACCTCAGCCTCCCAAGTGCTGTGATTAAAGGTGCAGGCCACCATATCCAACTAGGTACAGAATTATGATAAGCATTTAAGGACATATAGACTATTCCAATTTTTCAAAACCAAAATTCTTTATCCCTATATAATAGTAATTTAGCTAGAATGCAAATTTCTGATTATCTCAACTGCCTACAAGAATGTCTTTACTGAATTAAGATTTATAGTGCTCAACAAGGCACAGGGCACAGATCTGTAATCCCAGCCTTCAGAAAGCTGAGGCATGAGGGTTATAAGCTCAATGCAGTAAAAGACCCTTTCTTTAAAACAAAAATTACAGCTCTCCCTTGAATCTTCAACAGATTATTAAAGGAAACTCCCAATGGACCACTACATTACACAGTATCTTATGTGACCACTTTCTGTTGTAGCCAAACAAGACTACAATGCTATACACTCACTCATTTACCAAAAAAGCCATGTTCAGCTCATCTCAGGTATGCACTAAATCTAATCCTGTTTTTCTTTTTCAACATTGTACTTTGGTGGTTTTCAGAAAGGGCCTCATGTAGCCCAGACATTAATGGCAAATCACTATGTCGCTGAGCATGATTTTGATCTCCTGATCCTCCTGCCTTTACCTCTCAAATGCTATGATTAACAAATGTGCACCAACATCAATATGATAATTTATCTTTTTCCCTGAAGTAGGATCTTGCTCTAGTCCAGACTGACCTGGAATCTACTATATATAATCTCAGGGTGGCCTCGAACTCACTGCAATCCTCCTACCTCTGCCTCCCAACTACTGGGAGTAAAGCTGTGTACCACTATGACTAGTTCAACATGATACTTTCAACTCGTTTTATCATGTTCCTGATTTAAATGAAAAAAAAAAAAAAAGCTCAGATTTCTGTGCAGAAAATGTCACAGACCTAATAAAAACTGAATGGTTTAAATACCAAAAAAAATTAATCATAGCTGGGCATGGTGGCACATGCCTTTAATCCCAGCACTCAGAGGCAGAGGTACAGGACTGCATGAGTTTGAGGCCACTCTGAGACTACATAGTGAATTCCTGGTCAGCTTGAGTTGGAGTGAGACCCTAGCTCAAAAAAACAAAAAAACAAAACAAAACAAACAACCAAAAAAAAAAAAACGGCAGAAAAATATGGGTAGCTTTTAACCTTTTGCAGCTGAAATTATGTGAGATGCCTTTTGTCAATTAAGATGAAGACCAGAAATTGTTCAACAATTTAAATCATTTTTGCCAAATAAGGAAAGCCACAGATTGTACAATCCAAGCTAACACATGTAAATATGCTGTTCTGAAACACAACTCCAAAGCCTAAACCTGGGAAGTGAGCAGGTGGTCAATTCTTTCATCACAACTAACAATTTTTTATATTTTATTTTTGGCAGGTGTGTGTGTATGCATGTGTGGGAATACGTATGTGTGAGGGGTGTGTGGAAGCCAGAGGTTAATGTTGAGTGTCCTCAATCACTCTTCACCTTAAGTTTTTTTTGAAAAGGTCTCTCACTGAAGCCCGAGCTCAGCAATTCCGCTAGGCCAGCAAGCCCTGGGTGCTCGCCTTCCCCCATCTCCCCAGCACTGGAATTACGGGCACACACCACTACACCCTTCCTCTGCACTTTGGCAAGTGGCAAACACTTTACCCACAGAGCCATCCCCACAGCCAACAACTTTTAGAGCTAACCACCTGGTCACATAGGGCTCCATGCATTGTGCCTGCAACAGACTTTCAACCTTTGTGAGTAGTTACTAACATACCTTTTCTCTCTCTCCCCAAATGATTTCTTTTAAAGTTTTAAATAAAATTCTTAGAAGAAAGTAATCAATCTAACTAGTCAGTTGTCATTTAAAAACTTCCAGGTGATTGGGCAAGGGTTTGGGGAAACTCTAAAATGCTTAACAGTTTTTGAGAGGTACCTATGAAAGAAAATCACATGGCCACTTTCAAATTATACTCAGTATGGTCACCTTTTAATTATAATCAAAGACAAAGTAGAACACAAGTCTACAGCAAATCCTAAACCAGAGCTTAGCCAGAGTTGCAAGTATGCTTCAGAGCACTGGTTTAGCAGTATGTTTTCTTCTGAAATAGAACTTCATGTAGCCTAGGCTGGCCTCAAACTCCCTATGTAGCCTGATCCTCCAGGGATCACAAATGTGTGTTTTATCAATCTCTGTCACGGTTTCATCATCTTCTTTGGTGAAATATCAGATGAGAAGTAGGATAATAAAGGTATACCTTGAGGTATGCCACAGATTGGACAAAAAGGCTAAGTGGGCTGAAGAGGTGGCTTAGCAGTTAAGGCACTTGCCTACAAAACCAAAGGACTCAGGTTATATTCCCCAGGACCCACATAAGCACATGGTGGCACATGCATCTGAGTTCATTTTTAGTAGCTAGAGACCCTGGCATGCCAATTCCCTCTTTCTCAAACAAATAATAAATAAGTGATTGCACTGGCACAGTAGGGTAATATTTTCAGGTTTTATTTGCATAATCTATCTTGATGGGTAGTCATAACTAAACTTTCAGAAAAAAATGACAATTTTTAAATTTTTATTTATTTATGAGAGAGAAAGAGAATGGTGACCAGGGCCTCTAGCCAGTGCAAACAAACCCCAGACACATGTGCTACCTTGTGCATCTGGCTTACATGGGTACTGGGAAAGTGAACCTTAACCGCTGAGCCATCTCTCAAACCAAATTATAACAATTTTTAACCAGATCTTTCTTACACTTAGAAGCAGGATTTTGTGCCTATTTTGTGTTTTCAAGGCAAGGTCTCAACTCAGACCTAGAACTCACTACGCAGTCCCAGCCTAGCCTTGAACTCATGTCAATCATCCTACCTCTGCCTGCTGAGTGCTGGGATTAAAGACATTCACCTTTAGATTTTTAAAGAGGAAGAAATTACCAACCACATCTGGTTCCCAATTCAGGGTGTTATTACTGTTTTGCACCAAGTTTAATAATATGCCTTTGCTATAGAACTCCAACAAATCTCATATGCACTGAATCACTGTAATTTCATTTCAGAAACTCTTAACAACTAATAACTATACCTTTAAATCCAATGTTCACATTATAGGAGAAAGGGGCACTTTACATGTCAAACTTTGATAGGCAGTGGTTCAATGAAAATTCTACTGGGTGGTTAGTAGTTAGAAAGCAATCTAAGAATAGAGAGCTAGCCTACAGAGCCACTCCTTATAACAACCACAAGAAAGAATCAGCACGTTGTGCTATATGATACAGCCAGTCACTGGCATACAAAGAAAGTTCTGCTTGAAGCTGTCTGTTAAACAACATTGATTAAAAAAAAATTTTTTTTTTCTTTTTGGTTTTTTGAGATAGGGTCTCACTCTAGCTCAGGCTGACCTGGAATTCACTATGTAGTCTCAGGGTGGCCTTGAATTCATGGTGATCCTCCTACCTCTGTCTCCCAGAGTTCTCGGATTAAAGGCGTGAGGCACCACGCCCAGCTTTAAATATTTTTATACTTTACTTATTTGAAAGAGGAACAGGGAGGGAGAGAGAGAGAGAGAAAATGGGGTGCAAGGGCCTCCAGCCTGTGCAAAAAAGAACTCCAGACACATGTGCCACCTTGTGCATCTGGCTTTCGTAGATCCTGGGGAATCAAACCTTGGTCCTTTGGCTTTGTAGGCAAGTGCCTTAACTGCTAAGCCATCCCTCCAGCCCACATTGATCATTTTTAACTCATGTTCTATGCAATGACTTCAGTCTTTGTGTCATTCAAAAACTAATTCAGAGCCGGGCGTGGTGGCGCACGCCTTTAATCCCAGCACTCGGGAGGCAGAGGTAGGAGGATTGCCGTGAGTTCAAGGCCACCCTGAGACTCCACAGTGAATTCCAGGTCAGCCTGGGCTAGAGTGAGACCCTACCTTGAAAAAACCGAAAAAAAACAAAACAAAACAAAAAACAAAACAAAACAAAAACTAATTCAGGCTGGGCGTGGTGGCACACGCCTTTAATCCCAGCACTCAGGAGGCAGAGGTAGGAGGATCGCCATGAGTTGGAGGCCCTCCTGACACTACATAGCGAATTCCAGGTCAGCCTGAGCTAGAGTGAAACCCTACCTCGAAAAAAAAAAAAAAAAAAAAAGGAAAAAAAAAAAACTAATTCAGATCTATCAAAATTCAAACATACACCACTATTTCAAAGCATCAAAAATGCACCATCAAGATAAACAGGGTCTCACTCCAGCCAAGGCTGACCTAGAACTCACAGCAATCCTCCTACCTCGCCTCCTAAGTGCTGGGGTTAAAGGTGTGTACCACACCCGGCTCTTGTGAAACATTTTATATATTTTTGTGATGTGGACAAGGAAGGAAAACTACTTTACTAGATAAAACTGTAAACAAGGCTGGAGAGGTGGCTTAGCGGTTAAGCGCTTGCCTGTGAAGCCTAAGGACCCCGGTTCGAGGCTCCATTCCTCAGGACCCACGTTAGCCAGATGCACAAGGGGGCGCACGCATCTGGATTTCGTTTGCAGTGGCTAGAAGCCCTGGAGCGCTCATTCTCTCTCTCTCTCTCTGCCACTCTCAAATAAATAAATAAAAATAAAAAACAAAAAAAATTTTTAAAAAATAAATAAATAAAACTGTAAACAGCTAATGGAAAAAGAAAGATGAGCAGAAGACTTTGATAAACTTGACACCTTAAAAACAAAACTACATACAAAATCTTAACGTGTACAAACTAGAGTTTGTTAATATACACTTTACATGATGGTGGAAGTATGAATGGCCCCAAAACACATCTGGGTCTTCTCCTTAGAACCCAGGAATGTTATTTTACTTGGAAAAAGGGCTTAACAGATGTCAGAGCATCCTGGCTCATGTGATTATCTAGGTAAAGAATGGCAAGTTACAACTGTCATCAATAAGGAGAGGCAGTATGGCTGAGGAGGACATAAGCCCTCGGGGGAGAAACTACTACTGTTGTCATGCACATAGTATGTCCACCAAACTATAGCACTCTAAACACTTACGTTTATGCCCATATATTAATGCTACTCTCGCCTTTGATTAGAGAAGCTTCTCGAAAATCACCACAGTGCTGAGAAGAAATGACAGTGGTATGTTCAGCATTAAGTGAGACAGACACCTCTATCACACCCTCCAAAGCTTGGGGCCTATTCTAGAGGTGCTTACAATACTGTCCCTCTGATACAAAGTGGCCTTGATATTCATGACCTAGCAGTGGCTGACACTACCCACACAAGACCTGCAAAACAGGAGGTTAAAAAAAAAAAAAAAAGATAATATCAAATTAGAAGATAGATTAACTGGAAAGAAGGGGTTCGATTGAGGGGCGATTTGGGAGGGGAAAATGGGGGGTGGAAATGGATTACGATCATGGTATCTTATCTATACTTAAGTAATAAAAAGTTTAAAAAGGGGGCAGACAGAAGGAGACAACTACATAGGAAGAAGAACTGGTCAAGGGAGATGAGAAGCAGTCGGAAGATGGCATGCTGTGGAAAGCCATGACCAGGCAGAAAAGGGAAGCCCTCCATTCTCCCCTAGGGCTTCCTGAGCAAGTGCAACCCTGCTGACAACTGTCACTCACTGAAACGGTGTCAGATTTCTAACTTCTGAACTGTAAGAGACTAAATCCTAATAGTCATAATACAAATTCTTAAAAATTTATGAGTCTGTTAAACTCCCAAAATCTAACCAAGATGTAAGCTTGGGCAGATGTGATGGGTTAGTGACTAAGTACAAAACTTCCTCTAGTGTTCTGCTCTTTCCTTTATGAACATGGGACCCCAAAGCAGATAACTATACGCATTAGAACAGGGCTGCTGAGGGGCTGGAGAGATGGCTCAGTGGCTAAAGGTGCTTGCCTGAGGGCCTGGGTTTGACTCCTCAGTACCCACATAAAGCCAGATGCACAAAGTGGTGCATATGTCTGGAGTTTGCAGTGGCAAGAGGTCCTAGAGTGTGCCCTTTCCTTCTCTTTCTTTCTGCTTATAAATAAATAATAAAACTTAAAAAAAAGAAAAGGGCTGGTGTAAAATGTGCTCAGCAGGGGTCCTGGCACTTTCAATAGACAACGAGGCCCTATACAACCATGTGGGAGGTAGAAATCAATGCATGAAATTAGTGAGGCACCAGATATCCATCATTTATTCGTACTCAGGTAACCTTTTGATTTCAATTTGGCTTCCATGGTAACAATTTTTTCTATGGAAAAAAATGTGTTGATTTATTAATAAACAACCATCCAAGTTTATATATCAATTTGTGTTTCAGCATAGTCAATTAATCTTTACAGCCACAAACCAAACACCTTAAATAAACAATTAGTAAGCTAAAAAGCCCAAACTATACAATGTGATAACCACACCACAATGTCAACTTTTCACCATGACCCTTTCTTTTACTGTATATCCTTTACATAGTAATAATGTTTTCTAATATTAAAATAGTGTAATAAATAGAAAAGAAATGTCAAATGTAGTAGTAATAGTTACCATTCACTGAGGGGTTATCAGGCCCCCAACTGTCTGTATATATTTCACTTAAACCTTAAAGGTGGATGGACCAAATACTTTCATTTAACAAGTGAGGAAAATTATGTTAAATCAAGACCATACAGGCAAGTTAAGGATGGAGCCAGGATTCAAATCTACATTTGATATTGTGCCAAATAAGATCTTAAAGTGTAGAATAAATGACTTCTTGTTGATTTGCATGGTTACCAAATCCGAAGTACACTCTCTATTGAGCACATGTGCAATAATCAAACACCTAGTGTTCCACCAGGCATTCAAGCAAGCGCTGAGGGGTCCAAAGAAGAAACAAGCCTGGACCGATTTTCAAGTTTGATTTTGAAAAATTGGTTTTTCTTTCCTGTTATTGTTTTTTTTGTTTTGTTTCGTTAAGATAAGGTCTCAGTGGTTAGCTTCAGGTTGGCCTCAACTTTGTCATCCTCTTGTCTCTATCAGGTGTAGAGTACCACTTCCAGCTGAAAACAATTTTTTTTAATATAGAAGGTAAACTGGGTGTGGTGGCACCCATCTTTAATCTCAGCACTCAGGAGGCAAAGGGAGCAGAATCATTTTGAGTCTGAGGCCAGCCTGGGCTACAGTGAGACCCTACCTTTAAAAAAAAAGAACAAAGAAAAATATTATAGAGATACAACTTTACAAGAAGCCATTCTGTATCTGGAAAATGACTTACTTCACCCAGAAAGACCAAAAATAATTACCAAGACTAAAAGGGAGAAATTGCAAAATCGTTCCGCAAATAAAAATATACTGAGTTCTCAGTAAAAATCAGAGCACTGGCTAAGTGTTTACGTATCAATTAGCTTCTCTGACTTGCCTAGATATGAAAGAGGGGGGTAATTACTAAACAGTCCTTCCTTATACACTGGTTTACCAGGGATGAATGTGCTTTGTGTGGCATATATATGCTGGGCACAGTAGGTGATGAGAAGATAAATATCAAGCGTAGTCTCAGCACTCAGAAAAACTGCAACTTGCCAATGACTTGGTCTCAGAATGTTTCCAAAGGGCTTAAGGGTATTAATCAGTGATAAAAAAAAAAAAACTTGCCTAGCATGCACAATGACTTTGGTTCAATCCCTAGTATAAGAAAGAAAAAAAAAAAGATTGAAAGCAAAGAAAAAAAAAGAGGAGAAATAAGGGAAGAAGAAAATAAGGAAGCAATGGAGGGAGGAAAGTTGGTTTTTTGGCAGACTTGATATTCATGAAGTTGCTCTTCCATAAGAAACTGTTCTCTATGAGGGAAAAAGAGCAACTAAAGGGGGAAAGAGATGCATAACTAAAATAACTAAATAGAACACTACAAAAATTAGAGATAAACCCTTCCATGCTACATTTCAGCAGAACCCTTCTTCCTGCTAAAGTACAGCAATAACATAGAGTTAGAGTGCATTCAAGAACACCTAAACTTGTGGCTGGGTCCTTTAAGCTATTCATTGTCCATGGCCAGCAGTTTCTCTATTCTTCCTTCTCTTCCCATGGCCAAGTAACCTTTACACACTAAATTCTCAGCGATTAGCTTTTATCATTCACTAGAATATAAACTTTATAAAAACACGGCTCTCTGATATAGATGGATTTCATATTTAGAACAGTGCCTAACACATTAATGTATTTGTTAGGTGAATCAATGAGCAAAAGAAAATGGCATCTTACTAGCTATATGGAACCAAGTCTCCTGTCCTTTAGCTCTATAAACTTACGGTCATCGCCTTCCTTTCATCCTTTCCTTCAGTTTATGATGAAGATATTCCTCCTCCTAACAGTTAACTCCTACACCTGCATACGTCATTGCATAGTTCATCTCATTCTCATAGCTTTCCTTAATAATTTTCCCTCTGCTGTAATGTCAAAATACCTCAAGCTATAGACTCCTTTCCCAATGCCTAAAAAGAATACTTAACCACATTTTGCAAACAAAGCCAAAACAGTTTCTTAACCCTTACAGCATTCTGGGGCTATGCTATTTCCAAGAGACTTCATCTTAGAGGAGAAGTCTACACTTCTAGGCAGCTTCTTCAGCCTGCACCCTCACTCTGTGGTGATTTGGTTTCCACTGTAGGACTGCAGGCTGCTTCAAGTTTTCAAGGCAAGGTCTTTAAATTAGGACCATATTTTTGTTGTTGTTGTTTTCCAAGGTAGGGTCTCACCCTAGCCCAGGTTGACCTGGACTTCTTCCTCCTGAGTGCTGGGATTAAAGGTGTGAACCACCACACCTGGCAGGAGCATTATTTAACCAAACTCACTAATACTTCTTGCCTCATCTGATGATTCTACTACATTTGATCCTACTCATTTCTGAAAGCTCGCTCATTTCCTTAGTTTATAACACTATTCTTTTGCCTGATAGCTCTCTTAGCTCCTCTGCCTGCCCCTTAAGTGACTATTTGCGAAGATGGCTGACCTGTTCTGTTCTATAAATACCTGGCCTCAGCTCATCCACATTCACACCATCAACCAATAGTTATACATGCCAATGACTCCTAAACTCTATGCCTCGCCAAGTAGTTTATTTTTACTTTTTACTGAATGTAAGACCTGGATATCCAAGTACAAGACATTCCCAATGCAGGTGATGCCAAATACAACAGCTTTCAATCAATTCATCATCTCATCCTCTTGCAAACTTTCCTCTCCTTCCTGGTTCTCTACCTCAAATAATGGCCAAGCAAAATCACCTATCCACTCCTTTACCCTCCACGTCTGTCTCATTTACTGTCCACTCCAACATACACTACAGCAGAAATTTTTTGAATCCCAGTTGTAGGCTACTGTTTTCATTTTAACAATTATTCTTGACTAAATTGCTAAATTAGCCTACTGCACAGTTAAATTTTAGTGTCTCTAAGACCCCGGCTATTTCTCACACATGCACATCCCTCTCTTGGGTATAACACTTTCCTCACATTGAGGTCTGGGTGGCTGATCTACAGTGCAAGAGCAGTGATGACCACCCGTTTGGAAGCGTTCCACGGCCCACCACTACTAAAGCAGCAGCTTTAGTCTCTCTTCTTGCATGTCCACTGCTGTTTTTTCGATATATGCTCTAAACCTACGATATTACACAAGTATGTATACATAAATATATACATACACATTGGACATTAATTCGTAAGTATACACATATGGAAGAAATTCAAGATCTTTTATGGGTATGGACACATAAAAATATGAAAAAGGACTGGAGAGACGGCTCAGAGGTTAGGTGCACTTCCTGGGTGTGGCCATGCATGCCGGTAACCCAGTGTCATCGGGGTGCAGAGATGGAGAATCTACGGAGCCCCACAAGCTCCATAAGCAATGCAAAGAGGGACTCCAGCTGAAAAACAAGATTGGGAGGGTGAGGGAGTGGGAAACCCAAGTTTACCATTCCACTCTGGCCCCCACTGCAAGCAAGTGTATGGGGTGCTGCAAAGGCACACATATATCACATTTTACACACACACAAAGTAAAATACATGAAAATCACTAAGCTAAAGGAAAAGTACAGTCCTTTTAATATGAGAGTCATGATCTAGCCCCGACTCACACCTCCCTTAACCACCTTAGTTTTTGAGCTGGCATCCTTCTCTTTGAAACTACTTACACTGGCTCCCACCTGAAATAGCCTAACACCATCCTCTACCCCAACTCTTTGTTCAAGGTTCAAATCAAACTTACCTTGCTAAATGAAACATCTCTAACCTTCCATGGAACCGCCTTTCTTCCCTGTGCACTTCTTCTGAAACAACGCACACCTCTAGTTCAGCACTTCATGCCTAAGTACCTTGCAGTAGAGAGACCAAGTACTCCATTCTGCTAAAGTATGGGTTGATGACCAACTTTAGGTTTTCAACTTTAAAATGTGGTTACACATTTTACAAAGGTGGTGTTTACAGCCTGTGGTTTTCAGAAAGCCAACACTTTGTCATCTACCAAGTTCCAATGACTTAATTGTCAACAGAGTCAGCGCACTCTGAAAGATGTCTTACATAAATTCAAGAGCTCCAAGCTTGGCGATGCTGGTCAAACATGGCAAATTAATTGCACACATTCACCCTCCTTTTCTAAAATCCCATTCCAATCACAGTGAAGGGAAAAGAAGATATAAAGCTGTAACAACACAGACCAGAGAAAGAGGTCGCAGCGTAAGTAACTGCAATAGTCTTCAAGGAGGAAAACAGAAGGTAGAGTACTTGAGCCGCAGGGCCGAGGGGCCTGCAAGTGTCTGTGAAGAGAACCAAGTGAATGAACTGCTGCACAAAACTTAGAGGCAAGCGGCCTGTGGAGGAAGTACGAGGCCTGGTACTGGAGTTGGAGATTTTACTGAAAGTTTAAGTAACAGAGCAATGAGATGTTTCAACCCTGCCCTATCTTCCACAGTCCTTTTAACTATATTTCACAATGGAAGTGGTACTTAAAACAGAAGCATTAAGAGAAAGACAGGCTGGAGAGATGGCTCAGGTTAAGGCACTTCCCTGCAAAGCCTAACAACCCAGGTTCAATTCCTCAGTGCCCACATGAAGCCTGATGCAAAGTGGCCCAAGCATCTGTAGTTAGTCTGCAGTGGGTAGAGGCCCTGGTACACCCATTCTCTCCCTGTCTCTCTCTCTCTCTCTCTCTCCTGTGTCTCTGATTGTAAATAAAAATATTTTTTAAAAAAGAAAAAGAAGAGAAAGGCTGGGCTGGAGTGGTGGATCAACAGTTAAAGGTGCACTAACACTTATTATTAGCTTTTCAGTACCTCACTCATTTCTGGAATATTTCTAAAATGAATTTAAGGGTTAAAAAAAAAACTAAACAAAATAGGCACATAAAGTTTCAGTAATAAAAAACAAAACTTCAGGAGCTGGAGAGACGGCTTGGTGGTTAAGGTGTTTGCCTGCAAAGCCAAAGGATCCCGGTTCGACTCTCCAGGACCCACATAAGCCAGATGCACAAGGAGGTGCATGCATCTGGAGTTCATTTGCAGTGGCTGGAGGCCCTGGTGTGCCCATTCTCTCTCTCCCTCTCTCAAATATATAAATAAAAATAAAGTTAAAAAAAAAAAAAAAACTTCAGCCGGGCGTGGTGGTGCACACCTTTAATCCCAGCACTCAGGAGGCAGAGGTAGGAGGATGGCTGTGAGTTCTAGGCCACCCTGAGACTACATAGTGAATTCCAGGTCAGCCTGGACTAGAGACCCTACCTTGAAAAAAAAAAAAACACACCAAAACTTCAAAGTACTGTATATGTCCCCAAGTGAATAAAATATTTAAAAACAAGACTTAGAAATTAAAAATTATATAGACTTGATTTTAATTGGTTGCTTTGGTTTTTGAAACAGGTTAATATTCTTTTGGCTAGGCCAACCTAGAATCGACTCTGTAGTCCTTACAACATGCTCCTCCAGACACTATCTACATATGTCCATTATAATAGGAGGAAAAGATGACATCAAAATAAGAGAGACTGAGAGCGAGAAGGGGTATGATGGAGAGTGGAGTTGCAAAGAGGAAAGTGGGGGAGTGAATTACCATGGTTTACAGTCTGTAATTATGGAAGTTGTCAATAAAAAAGAAAAAAAAAAGTAGAATGGGGGCTGGAAGAATTGCTTAGTGGTTAAGGCCCTTGGCTGCAATGCCAAAGGACTCAGGTTCAACTCCCCAGGACCCATGTAAGCCAGGTGCACAAGGTGGCACATGTGTCTGGAGCTCACTTGCACTATCTGGAGGCCCTGGTGCACCCATTCACTCTGTCTCTATCTCAAATAAATAAAAAAATTTTTTAAGTAGAATAGCTTACTGATAGCCAAGGACTTGGAAAATGGGGTGGCATGCCTTTTTCAAGATGGCCTCCAAGAGAACCATCCCCTGATGGACACTTTCTGCATAATACTCTCCAGTGTGGATGGGCCGACTGTGTAGAGTGGGGAGGCCCACAGGTGAATACAGCACAGATCTGTTGGCTGAAATAACCAAATGGGAGATTATTATTGAGTGAAATGAATCAGAAAGAGGCTTCTCTTCCTGGTCTTGACACACTGCAAGCAAGGAAGTGAATTCTGCTGACAAGCACAGGAGTAGGAGTTAGGTCCACCCGTGATGACACTCCAGTCCCAGCAGCCACCTACACTTCCGTCTTATGAGACCTGAAAAAGACCCAGCTAACTGACGCCCAAGCGCCAGACTCAGAAACTATGAGATAATCAGCTGGTGTTGTCTTAAACCACTAAAAGTTTAATACTTTCTTACACAGAAATAAAAAACCTAATACTTATGGCATGAGAAGCAACTTAAAGATACCTAACCAAGATAAACAGTTTAGGAAGAAATCCTATTTTCTACTAAAGCAAAAAATCATAAAAGTGGGCTGGAGAGATGTCTTAGTGGTTAAGCGCTTGCCTGTGAAGCCTAAGGACCCCGGTTTGAGGCTCCATTCCCCAGGACCCACGTTAGCCAGATACACAAGGGGGTGCATGCATCTAGAGTTCGTTTGCAGTGGCTGGAGGCCCTGGCGTGCCGATTCTCTCTCTCTCTTTCTCTCTCTATTGCTATCAAATAAATAAATAAAAATGAACAACAACAACAAAAAACTTTTAAAAAATCATAAATGTCACAGCAGTCTCAGATAGTTTTCAAAACAATACACTTAGAAATGTCAGAAAGCAGAAGAAACTGAATGGGAAATGGGCACATTTGGTAAGCACTGCTAAAAACAATTGGGTTCAAAGAGACAGATCAGTCTCCAGTTACCCTGGATCTTTGAGCTTATAAAAAACAGATATGCAGCTAAATGAAGACCACATGTACCTAGATAAAAACAAATCATCCAGGTGATTGTGATATAGATTCAAAACTGAGAGCCCCTGATCTAATATTTATTTCTGCCCCCACTGTCATACTATGATCTGGTCTTTCTGCTTTAGCCAAGAATTAACGTACTTCCAAATTGACTGTGTCCAACCTCGGTTATAGTAACACACTGCTAGCACACAGCAGAAGCTCAAAAATATACTTGCTGAATAAATAACTTCTGCTCAGCCAATGACAGCATTAGTTTGGGAGCTAAGGGAAAAATAACTGCAAAAGAATGACAGATTTAAATCTGGGTTCAATATAAACTAACCTTTCTTCCAAATAAGAAAATAGATACCTTGCAATTTGAAAACTGTAATATGCTACACGTGGCCTTTCCACTTGTGGATCTCTACTCTTAAGTCCTAAGGAAAATGATACACGATAATATCTGGAGTTCTCCTCCCCCACACACTACTAGTCCAAGATCTTCAGAGAAACAGATCCTATTGATTTAAGTATTCCAGACGTTCATGTGCCCAATAATTACAAGGGCAGTTAAATTTCAAAATACAAAAGTTTCAATTTAAGATCAGCTTTGGAAACTATACCAAACACATGTAATAATGTCAAATCATTTATAAGTACTTCAATATATTCCAAATATAATGTATTGAGTGGTGTATTCATAGTACAGTGGTGAGCAGAGCTGCCTTCCAAATGTCATACATTGAGCAGAGATTTAATTACATTAAAATTAAAATGCAGGTTTTGCTGCATCTTCAAGAAAAAACAAGATTTAAGGAAGATAAATTGAAGGAACTGCCAAGATACTAACCTTGCACTAAATTTGAATGTTTTAAAAGAGCTATGAGGGGTTATAAACAACTTTCCAAAGGAATCTTATCTAATCTTATCTAATCCACTTACGTTCCCTGAGCCAATGGCAAGAGGACTGAGGGGCAGGACTGAGGGGCGGAAAGATTTGGCACATGCTCTGCCATTTCACACCTGCATGGCCTCCTGTCAGCCCCATACTTCCTTTGCATTCTGTCTTTCTCCATAAAAGTGCACATTAGCATTAATACCGGAAACACTCCTTGCACTCAAACAGTTTTCGCTGGAGTGGTAGGGACCTACTTCTTCAGTTGACTATGGAGCCTACATATAGCAACAGTGACGGATTCTGATACATTTTACATAGGCGTAACATTTTTGAAATACTATGACCTTAAATCCCTAGAAGCCCTAAAATATAAATATATTAATTTTAGAGAAGCTATTAATGAATTTCCCTCAAATCTTCCGTTTTAACCACACAGTGCTGGGGACTGAGCCTCAAACCTCAGGAACGCTAGGCAAGCACTTGATGGTGAGGCACAGCCCCAACTCTGCCTCACATCAATTAATGACAGAGAGAGAGGGGCCGACACAGAAAATGACTATGGGCCTCCTACCATTGCAAATGAACTCCAGACACATGCCCACTTTGTGCATCTGGCCCTACATGGGCACTGGGGAGTTTAAACCGGGCTGTCAGGCCTTGCAAGCAAGTACCTTTAACTGCTAAGCCATCTGTCCAGACTTCGCATCTTTTTTTTTCTATGTACAAATATACTTTCTATATTCGAGGTCACAAAGAATACACTTTTACATCCGGGTTTCTACTGGACACAACCATTTTAAAAAAATTCTTCAGTTAGCTTCTTATCATGTGAACAGGCAGTAGCTTTACTTACCTGTAAGATCATATGCTGATTACTTAGCATATACTAATCTGTCACAAAGTAAACATTATCATTAATATTATCACTGAGATGCACTGAGATGGCACTATATTAGTACTTAACATTAACAAAATACCAAATGAAAGCTATAATGAAGACAGACAACTACTGTCCTATAGATTGCCAGTACAGCAACGGCAGCCTGCAAGACCTAGAACTGGCTGTGCTGCTGCTTAATGAATCTTCAGAAAGGGCAACCAGAGCCTTCTTACTCAGCTAACACACAGTGATTCCTGGCAATACTAAAAGAGCAGGCAGAGCCCTCTTTCTGTGAATATGTTGGAAAGCATCAGAGTAATTAAGCAAATCACACAAATTCTCATGTTCAGTGTCAAGGGAAAGATTCAAAACAGAGTAAGAGAGAAAACAGCATTGTTTCACAAAAGAACAAGTAAAAAGGAAGAACAGAAAAGGTGAAGAGATGGTAGGAGGTTCAAAATCATTGTCAGGTTTAGTTCCATACAGGAAGACTGACGACAGAAGTTTCATTCTGAGGAATGGTCTCTCAAGATCACTTCCTAGAAGACTGTTTTTAAGAGCATGATGGAGAAACTGAAAGTAATCGGGGAAGAAAATTCCCAGTCACAGAAAAAGCCTTATAAAGCCTTATAACTGAGACTTGTCACAAATACTTAAGAAGAAACAGAAGAGCAATAATACCTATTTAAGTAAGATTGAGCCATAAATACAGTTAAATGGATCCAACAACCAACCTAGAAAAAAGTAGCAAAACAGCAGCTGCCACGTCACAACTGTTAAAAATCCGGATTTTCTGCATACTGGGGCCAAATTCTCCCAAATCCGTTGAGATCATGCTGCATGTGTGGCACTGTGCTACGAGCTAGCTAATGTGTTAGGAAACACAACACATCACCAATGGAGGCCTACAGCAGCTATGGCTCCCACAGCTTTTCCTCCTCTCCTTCCTCTGTGCAGGTGGTGGGGAATCAAGCCCAGGGTCTTTGTGCTCTAGGCTAGTTGCTCTGCCACTGAGGCGCATTCCCCAGCCCTCTACGCACCTTTCTATTGTGACCCTCCAACTAAAGCCAGCACAGAATGTGGAACAAGCCTTTCCATGGAGTTTAAAGTCAGGGATACTCTCTTCTACAGTCCTTTCCGATTCTGCAGCATGTGAGCACATGGGTCCAGATATGCTAGTAGATGTAGACATGATTTTAAATGACCTCATAGAGTAATGAAAACTGCACCTTATTTGTCACGCTTTAGCAGTTTTTGTCTGGTTTGCATTTCCAAATAACTCATTTGGTAATTTTACCAAAAGACCTTAATTTTTTTTAATTTGTGTTTGTGTTTGTTTTTTAAAAAAATTTTTTTGAGGCAAGCCCAATAGACTGGCCTTTATTTTATATTATTTATTTGAGAGCGACAAAGAGATAAAGAGAAAGAGAGAGAGAGAGAGAGAATGGACATGCCAGCCGCTGCAAACAAACTCCAGACACGTGTGCCCCCTTGTGCATCTCGCTAATGTGGGTCCTGGGAAATCGAGCCTTGAACTGGGGTTCTTAGGCTTCACAGGGAAGCGCTAAACCGCTAAGCCATCTCTCCAGCCCTGTGTTTTTTGTTTTTTAAAAAATATATTTTATTTATTTATTTGAGAGGAAGAGGTAGAGAGAGAGAGAGAAAATGGACACGACAGGGCCTCCAGTCACTGCAAAGGAACTCCAGATGCATGCTCCCCCTTCTACCTCCGGCTTACATGGGTCCTAGAGAATGAACTGGGATCCTTTGGCTTTGCAGGCAAACACCTTAACCACTAAGCTAACTCTCCAGCCTCGAAGACCTTAATTTTTAACAATCATTGTGCCTTAAGGATTTGGTACCAACCCCTTTCAAAGATAAGACGGAAGCACTTCATGTTTTATAAACCTTATTAAGGAGGTGTTAATTTTAAACTACTAGATAGAGATTAAGGTGACTTTTCAAAAACTGAAGAAACTATAAAGGTAGACTGTACTATGAAGATAAATATTGATTAGAGGGCTGGAGAGATAACTCAGCAGTTTAGGCACTTACCTGCAAAGCCTAAGGACTCAGGTTTGATTCCCCAGTACCCATATAAAGCCAGATGCACCAAGTAGCACATGTGTCTGGAGTTTGCCTGCAGCAGCTGGAGGCCCTGGTGTGCCAATTCTCTGTCACTCTTCTATCTCTCTCTGCTTGCAGTAAATAAAAAGTATTTTTTAAAATATTGATTAGACTGTTAATTTTTTTCTGGATTTCATAAACAATTTCATTTTCTGCTATAAAAAAACGACTTTTTAAATATTTTATTTATATGGGGGGGGGCAGACAGAGAACGTGCACACCAGGGACTCTAGCCACTGCAAACAAACTACAGACACACATGCTACTTTGTGCATCTGGCTTTACATGGGTACTGGGGAATTGAACCTAGGCCCTCAGGCTTTACAGGCAAGTTCCTTAAGTGCTGAGCCATCCCTCCAGCCCAACTTTTGCCTTCTTTGAGTAGCCTAACTACAAAGGGAAAAAGGTAGTTAAGTGTAAATGAGTATCAGCTCTAAACTCAGTCAAAATTTAGTTCTGTATATTGAAATTTTTATTTTTAAATTAATTTTAATTTTAGTTTACACAAGAGCTATGATCCATTACTGAGAGGGGAAAAAAGCCTCATGAAGAATTTTTGTTGTTGCTGTTTTTTTCTTTTGCAAGGTCACCAAAAATATACCCTACAAAATTAACTTAATTATACTTACTAGGAAAGTGAAGACATTTTTGGAAACTTTAAAAACAAGATGAAAAATAAAACGCAAGTAGAGGGAAAAGGCAAAGTTATTAAAATGATGAGATATATGTCAATACTTTATCCTCTCAAAGCTATTATTTAAAAAATAAGGAAGAGCCAGGCATGGTGGCACACACCTTTAATCCCAGCACTCAGGAGGCAGAGGTAGGAGGATCGCCATGAATTTGAGGACACCCTGAGACTCCACAGTGAATTCCAGGTCAGCCTGGACCAGAGTGAGACCCTACCTCAAAAAAAGTTAAATAGGTTCTCAAGGTTTTTGTTGTTGTTTTGTTTTGGGGGATAGGGTCTCACTGTAGCCCAGGCTGACCTGGAAATCACTATGGAGTTGAGTGGTCTCGAACTCATGGCAATCCTCCTAACTCTGCCTCCTGAGTGCTGGGATTAAAAGTGTACGCCACCACGCCTGTCTTCTTCTCATTTTTCTAAGTAACACAGAAATGAGCAATGTGCTAGTTTTTTTTTTTGTTGTTGTTATTTTTTTAAGGTCGGGTCTCATTCTAGCCCAGGCTGCCCTGGAACACACTCTGTAGCCCTCAAACTCACAGTGATCCTCCTGTCTCAGCCTCCCTAGTACAGGAATTAAAGATGTGTATCACCATACCTGGCTGTGTTAGTTTTTTTTAATATTTGAGAGAGAATGAGTGTGTGTAGATACACCAAGGCCTCTTGCCTCTGCAAACTCCAGACTTCTGTGCATCTGGCTTCACATGGGTACTGGGGAATCAAACCCTGGCCATAAGGCTTTGCAAGCAAGCACCTTTAACCACTGAGCAATCTCTACAGCCCCAATGTGTTAGATTTAAATTGGGTGGGAAAGAAAGTACATCAAGAGGTATTAAATGCTACAATTAAGAACAGAAGTTCAAGACAAGTGTGATGGCACACATCTGTAGCACAGCACTTTGACCATCAGGAGCCTGAGGATCATAAATTCCAGGACAGCTTGGGCTACATGGTAAGACCCTATCTCAAACACATACACATGAATGTGCAAAACCACACACACACAAATGTGAAGAGATGTGCAGTAATTTTCAGGATTTATTTACAATATTAAATATTCACACACTATAGATCATTGAACGATTAATTGGGTGTGGCGGTTTGATTTGGGTGTCCCCCACCAACTTAGGTGTTCTGAATGCTGGGTTTCCAGCTGATGGAGACTTGGGAATTAATGCCTCCTGGAGGGAGTGTATTGTTGGGGGCGGGCTTATGGGTATTATAGCCAGTCTCCCCTTGCAAGTGTTTGGCACACTCTCCTGTTGCTACTGTCCACCTTGGGTTGGCCAGGAGGTGATGTCCCACCCTCTGCTCATGCCATCATTTTCCCTGCCATTACAGAGCTTCCCCTCGAGCCTGTAAGCCAAAATAAACTTTTTTCCCTCAAGCTGCTCTTGGTTGGGTGATTTCTGCCAGCAATGCAAACCTGACTGCAACATTTGGCTTTTAAACATTTTACCTATATTTGGTAAGATCTGAAAAGTTTGTAGGTCATGGTAGTGCACACCCAGCACTCCAGAGGCTGAGACAGGAGGATCTAGCATGTGAGGCCAGCCTGAACTACTTAGCAAGACCCTGTCTCAAAGAAAAAACGATTTGAGGGCTGGAGAGATGGTTTAGTGGTTAAGGCACTTGCCGGCAAAGCCAAAGGACCAAGGTTTGCTTCCCTAGGACCCATGTAAAGCCAGATGCTCACGGTTGCACATGTGTCAGGAATCTGTTTGCAGTGGCTAGAGGCTCTGATGTGCCCATTCTCTGTATCTGCCTCCCTCCCTAAATAAATAAATAATTTGAAAAGTTTATTTCAATTCTTGTACATGAGCTAAACTCCACATATATTCTTATCACCTACAGAGTCTTCCATAATGAACTTCTTGCAACCTTCCGCCTCAAAATTTTTCAACTTAAAAAAAATTTTTTTGTTTGTTTGTTTGTTTTTGGTTTTCGAGGTAGGGTCTCACTCCAGCTCAGGCCAACCTGGAATTCACTGTCATCTCAGAGTGGCCTTGAACTCATGGCGATCCTCCTACTTCTGTCTCCTAGTGCCTGGGATTAAAGGTGTGCACCACCACTATAAATTTTTGATCTTTGGCAAATCTTACTCATTCCACAAATCTCATAAATTATTAGCCACAGATCAGAAGGCATCACAAATAAGCAACACAAACCAAAACTGTACATTTCATTCAGCTAAACAAGGCCTAACCAACCAAGATATTCTAAAAATATTTTAAAGTTGTAGTAGAAAAAAATGGTCTACAACGTATTAAGTATTTCTTTGGGACTCATTTTCCTCTTCTGTCCAGTGAGATGGATCAATCTTAAATGACAGAATAACTTAATAACTAAAAACAAATACTACTACTACCTCAACTGAACACCAAAAGATGAAAAAAAAGAGAAAAAACCTTATGTAAGATAACAGCTATACTCATTACTTTCTTCTGTGGCATTCAATAACAAAACTACAAACTAAGTACCAGAATAGTTTCTTGTCAATCCTTTAACTCTCAAATTCATCATTTCATGACCCACTGGGAGTAAGTGAAGTGCCTCTGCTGTAACATACCCTGTTGTTTACAGCATCTCTCCCTTTGTACATGAAATACCCTACTTCTGCCAGACATATCCTACATCTAAAAGACCCACTCAGCCAACCACACACCTCATGGTCATCATTCTGCCCATCTCCACACTGGAACTTCCCAGGGCCTGTGCAAATTACCCACTTTCTTTACCCAGTCAGAGCTCACTGCCTTGGTGTTTCCACACAAAATCAATTTTTTAAATCCTACTTGCCTGCTCCACCATGTTACTGCTGTTTCTAACCCTATGTTTGTCCTCAGCGCCAAGGAAGAGCATGTTTTTCTGATTGCCAGTTGCCACCACAGGGCTATAACCCATTTACTGAGTCCTTGCCATCATTTCTTCTTAAAAATGAAATCCAAATAGAATCCAACCAAATAAACACAAACTCCAGACTGCATCACACAAAGTAGGATATTATTTTGTGCCACTTTATCATTTACATAGAAGACTACTTGATCACACTATAAAAATACATGCTACCCAATCAGTTGTATCTTCCACTTATGTTATTTTTATTTACTTTTTTATTTTAAAAATATTTTATTTTTATTTATTTGAGAGAGGGAGAGAGATACAGAAATAGTTGGGTTGGGGGGAGGGAATGGGCGCACCAGGGCCTCCAGCCAGTGCAAACGAACTCCAGACACATGTGTCCCCTTGTGCTAATGTGGGTCCTGGGGAATCGAACCTGGGTCCTTTGGCTTTGCAGGCAAACACGTTAACCGCTAAGCCATCTCTCGAGCCCTGATTTACTTTTTTTGAGACAGGGTTCTGGCTATGCTCTAGGAAGGCCTTAAACTTCAGATCCTTCTGTCTCAGCATCCCAAGTCCTAGGGTTATAGGACTGGATCATACTTGTTCAGCAGTTAATAGCTTGGTTTTGATTCCCCATTACCCATGTAAAGCCAGACACACAAAGTAGCCCGTGTCTGGAGTTTGTTGGCAGTGGCAAGATGTCCTTGTGTACCCACACACACACTCACCCACATTCTCTCTCCTAGCAAATGGTATTAAAAACTAAAAGTCTGAAACACTAGTCTAGAGCATAACCCAGTCTTTCATTGGTCTACAAGGCTGGAACCTGAGTGAGTCACCACCTGACAGTCCCCTCCACACCCCAAGGGGCCCAGACAAAAGCGCTTTGCAACTTCTTAGTGCTATCAGCAGGTGTCCTGCCAGACCCACCTGTCCTCGCCTTTCCGCATTCAGAATCTATGGCCAGTCCCACGTGGCAGCAGGTGCTCCCCTCGCTCTCTGTGCCTCTAAACTGCCCCCGTTTGGTGGCTCTTTCAACATTTCACTTTTTATTTTAAACTTGACTGTGGTCTCAGTTCTAAACTACAAACTCCCTGAGGGAAGGAGCCCATGTGTCTGCTAGTCTGTTCTGCAGCACTGAGCTGAAGAGATGGTATGAAAGTTTGGTTAAATGAACAAGAGAGAACTAAGGACTTGCACCGAAGATCTTTGCTGCTAGAAGAACCGTTGCCTTTACAACAAAGCACAGGCACACTGCAGTGAGGGTGGAGACTTCCATAAACCTGTACAACCGTCAGCGACCAGAACCCGCACAGCCTCAGGCAGAGTTCTGTCTCCAGGTTGCAATGTAGCAGCAGCCACTTCCATGACTCAAGGGTTACATGGGGAAAGGAAGGGGCACAGGGTTCCCAAGGGCAGGTAGATAACTGGAAAACGATCGAGAGAAACCCATTTTATGTATAACTAGCTCATTACACTAAGTAAAAGCAAAAGGTAGCACGAAATAACTGGACTCTGTGATCGCTGTCCTCTGCTGCCTTCCCTAGCAGTTCTGAAATAGCTCTTGGCACACTCGCTGCTCTCCCCAGGACAGCGACAGGACAGTCTACTGGGGCGCCGGGGAGTTCCCAACAGGTGCCCTCGCTGAGCGGCCCAGCCCTGCCCGGCGTTTCCCGGCTTCGCCTCACAGCCAGCCAGCCAGCCGCATGTTAAGGAGTCACCCCCTATGCTCAGCTCTACTTCACATTCCATTGCAATTCGGAACACTTCACCCAACAAGAAAGATGCTGTGACACACACTGCCAACTGTCCCTTTCAGCTGATTTCCTTTTCCACAAAAGTTCACCAACTATTACAAGAGCCATAATTTTTTTCTGCCTAATCACTAATTTTATTAAAAGTAATTCCTTTGAGCCCAGGGTGGTGGTGCACGCCTTTTATTGCAGCACTCGGGAGGCAGAGGTAGGAGGATCACCGTGAGTTCAAGGCCACACTGAGACTACATAGTGAATTACAGGTCAGCCTGGGCCAGAGTGAGACCGTACCTCGAAAAACCAAAAAAAAAAAAAAAAAAAAAAAGTAATTCCTTGGCTTACACTTTCCCCCAGACTTGTAATTATAGGCAGATATAAATCCTATTATAACCTAACATTAATCAAAACTTTATCTGTAATATATGAAACTATCCACAATATTGAATTTTAGGTACTTAAGAGAGTAAATAAATTTAGTACTGAGTGGGAAAAACTTAAGGCCATTTCCTTTTATTTCTTTGAAACAAAAGGGTCTGGAGGATTTATTCCACATACACTGATTAGGTACGAAGCTTCTAGAAAGTGTACGAACTGCAAATGCCTTTGCTGTATGGTTTTTCTCTTCAATTTCCACTTCCTCCCATCTGTTTCAACAGCAGGGCTGAAGCAAGTCTCTCTCAACACGAAGGAGGGTCATATTCCCAAGTACAGACATTGGGGAAAAAGGCCTGCAAAGGTTAGCTCCTCCCTTCCAAGTCTAACTTTAAAAGGTTTTTAACAAAAGGACAAAGAGCTTGTTTGCAAACAAATTTAATTATGTTGGTCTAAATGTGTGTTACATGGTAGGAGCTTACTTTCATGTTTCAAATACCAGTTACCTTAGAATGAAGTTCTTCTCAGGCTTCGGGACGTGGTAAGATCCCTGGGCTTGTCTGTAGTTTAAAGCGTGGAAAGCTGATTCCCTTTCATGATGCTGCTACTCAGAACACACACAGCCTTCAACAGGCAAATCTCTCCCTTGATTGGTGCGTATGTGCGCACCAACACGGCACTTCAACGTGCTCTACACACATTTTAAACAGTGGAGATGCAGATGTTCAAGGGAAGCCATACTTCAAAGGTTTTTAAATTTTAATATTTTTCAGTATTTTCTTTCATTTAAAACGGTGAATTGATCCAACACATTTTCAAATGCCATTATTTCTCTGCTTAAATGCTTAAATTATCTCCATCTGAAAGATCTACTAAGAAACCAACTAGTGAACACTAAATTGGAAGGGTGGGAGAATTTATTTTTAACGGGCTGGAAAAACCGTTAGAAGTCATTTTTTCTAACTCCTTTACAGATAAGAATACAATCCACAGAGGTTAAGTAATGTGTCACCAAGCTGTGAATAGCAACACTAGAAATAGAATAAGGTATTTTAATTACAGTTAGCAGTACCCAAAATCATGAAAGTCATATATTTATATATTATCATCACTTGTCATTTAAGTCTTAAAATAAGTTATCAAGCCGAGCGTGGTGGTGCACGCCTTTAATCCCAGCATTTGGGAGGCAGAGGTAGCCGTGAGTTCAAGGACACCCTGAGACTACATAGTAAATTCCAGGTCAGCCTGGGCCACAGTGAGACCCTACCTCGAAAAACCAAAAAAAAAAAAAAGTTATCACCTTGTCATTAATTCCTGAGGATGAACTCTACAACATATGCTCTGAATCTGTAAAGTTGTTTAAGTTAATAAATTTCGAACTCTAATTCCCAGGACAAGAATGGTCCTATCCAAGAACTTCAAAGAAGTGTTGTGTCCCCCAAATCATCACTTTAAGTCCATCATGTCAAAACTTGTTCCTTAACTACGTTTCACATGTGTTTTTCCTATCAGAAAGAAAGAAAGGAAAGAAAGAAAATAAATAAATAAATTCTGGAAGTTCTTCTGACAGAAATCATTGGCAATCCATTAAAGAAACAAGCGGATCAACACGTTATGGGTTTCTAGCTAAAATTAATAAGCATTTTATCAAGCTACAGTGTGAAGAATGAGAAGTCTTGAAAATGCACCCATGGCTGATACTGTAAAACTAAAGGTATGGACTTAAAAGGGAAATTTTTTTTTAAAAAGTGAAAAGATACGTCCACCTTCCTGCACCTGTATTGTGAGGACCACATCAGTGGCATTTCCAACTTCTGAGGCTCCAATAAATCAACTCGTCTTAGTTTGGGACATTCAAGGGCAAAACGGGGCTCGATGAGGGCAACAGCTTATATCGGATCAGTCTGAAGGACTGTAGTCTAGTCACTCATTATAACAGTTCCTCGGGGCACAGATTACCTCTACAACGTACAGAGAAGGCAGCTTCGCTTGGAAAGGTAACTGCCAACCAAACCAGAGATGGCATGGGGGCTGGGAAACAAACTGATGCAGCGGGTTGACTAATTAAGAGGTGCTAGACAGAATGTTATCTTTATGAATATTACAAAGCCATGATTAAGTTACAAACAATATGCACACTGTAATTAGGACCTCTGGTGTTAGTCTACAATAGAAAAACGACCTGTTAAAAGGTTAGCAGCACACACCGATATTTTAAAGTGGGATCAGCTCAGCAAGGGGACAAATTTTACAACAAAACGGGGGCTACCGCCGCTCAATAGCACACGTACCCGCACAGACTTAAAGGTGGGTAAAGCACAAACTCCTTACCCCATTTTGCCCAATGAAAACTTGCTCTGAAGTTTCCGCTCTTTGGCTACGGAACAGCTTCCAAAGGAATTTCTCTGTCGGTTATTTCGCAGTCGCTTTTTCTACCCCCCGAGATCTTTTCCGGAGGTAACACAACGATGCTGATAACTCACTGAGTTCTCGTGGGTACAATGATTTCTCTCTCGCCGATACCAAAACGTCCAAACATTTGCTGATTAGCGTTAAAATGCTGCGCGGAGGATTCAGCAGTCAACTATTTCCCAAAATGAGTGCGTGCACATGTAGGAAAACGCAGACGCCAGCTTCACCGAGTCCCATGAAAAATGAGTTCACTGGTCATTTCGCTCTCGTCCTCCTGGACTCTCGGGAGGTGCCGGGTAAACTGGGTCTCTGGGGTGCTAAGGCAGTGGGTTCAAATTTCTTCCACACCAGGTCTCTGTGGGTGGAGCGTGGCAACCCAACGACGTGCACTTTAACAAAAATCCGGAAAGCAACGATGCCACAGTTTCCCTGCGTTCACATTAGGAAGAGAAAAAGGGAGAAAACCACCGATCTCCACGACGTGCACACCCCGGCAGCTCGCGACGTGCACGGCACACCACATCGGAATCTGTCTTCTCAAAGGTTTCTCCCCCTAAGACTCGGAGCGGAGAGGAGGCGGAGAGGAGGGCGAGGAGGCTGGGCAGGACCGGTGCATTCTCCCGGGGAGACTCGACGGAGCCATTTCCAGGCTCGGCAGGCGGCAGGCAGTGGGGTGGCGGTGGCGGTGGGGGCGCAGCAGCGCGCGCCGGGGAGCGGGCCCCGATCCCGCCTCCCCCGGCCCCTTCCCGCCGCCCAGCACAAAGGAGGCGGCGAGCCCCGGCTCAGCCCGCGCCCGGCTCCCGCCTGGGCGGCGGCGGGCAGAGGATGAATGGGTCAGAGGCGCAGAGCCCGCGCGGGGCCGCCCCGCGCCCGCCCTCCGGCACCCTGCCCCGGCGCCGCGGGGTCCGACAAGCCGCCGCCGCCACGCCGAGGGCGCGCAAGGGAGAGCGAGGCGCGAGGCTGCCGCCGCGCCCCCGCCCCGGCTCGTCGCGCGCTCCGCCGCCGCCGCCGCTCACATTCCCCGGGCCCGCGCCCCGGCCTCCAGCGCTCCCGGGCGGCCTCCCGCGCCCGCGTCCGCACAGCCCACCGAAGGGCGCCGCTCGCTTGCCCGCCCGCCGCGGAGCCGAGCGGGCTGCGGGCGGGCGCGGGCACGGGGACGCGGCCGGGCGCGGCGCGGCGCGCGGAGGGCGGAGGACGGCGCCGCAGGGCCGCCGAGGGCGAGGAGACGCGCGGAGCCGCGGGCGGGGCGCGGGGAGGCGTCAGGCTGCGGCCGGCCCTCGGGCGCCTCTCGTCCGTCCGTCAGTCAGTCCGTCCGTCCTCCCGCACCCTAGCGGCCGGCGGCGGGCGGGCAGGGCGCTCGGCTCGCGGCCGCCACAGGCTGGTGCGCGGCCCGCAGCCCGCGCTCGCGCCGGCTCTCCATCCTCCCCGCGGGCGGAGCTTTAAATAGCGACGTCGGCGCGCCGCTCTGCGCACTCGCGTCAGCGCCGCTCGCGTCACCGGTGCGGGGGATGACGTCACGCGGCCGGAAGCGCGGCTAAATTAGGGAAGGAGCGGGCGGGCGGGCGGGCGGGCGGGGGAGGGGAGGGAGGGGACGGCTCCTCGGGCCCACCTGCTCCCCGGCGTCTGCTGGGAGGCCGAGCGCGGGACGCGGCCCCGGGAGGAGCTCCGAGAGGCCGCGGCGGGAGGAGCACACGTCTTTGCACCGAAAAATAAAAATAATAAAAAATAAAAAACGTGCCCAACGCTAGTGATTCACGGCCAGCAGCGGTGTCCAGCGGGAATGAGCCGTCTCCCACTCCCAGCCGCTTTGCAGCAGCATCCCGGGGCTGCTCAGGTCCAACCCGCAGGGAAAAGTGGCAGAGAGAGTAGAGAGCCTGAGCGCTAGAGGTAGCTGCACTGCAAGTGAGACTTGGGGAAGATCATGGTGATTTTAGTAGGAGGTCATAAAATATCATTTTGAACTTTCAATTATTCCACTTTTAAAACTTTCCGCTCCCCCCTCCTTTAATAGTTAATCTAAAACAAGCCTTAGGTCACAAAGACGAGTAAAGTTAAAGGAAGGGGGAGATCATTGAGTGATCTAAATGTTTTCATTTGCAAAACAGCCATGGTTTGTCATAACAATTAGTCAGATTCACTGAAATAAAAGTGTACTCAGATAATTATCGTCTATCGCTTATCAAATGTCAACGGATCCTGTCAATTTTGGGTTATCAAACATGAATTCCACTCTGGAGAAATTAAGAAGTATCACTAAATCCTTATTACTACACACACACACACACACACACACACACACACAATTAGATTACTTTTTTCTTTTATAGCTTTCGCTAAGTACAATTCTGAAGTATGTTGTTTTTCATCCTCTATATGGCAAGGATGAGCAGCTATAGATTCATGGCAATGTGTAGCTATAAAAATCAGTGTTAAAATATAAAATTATAAAAATGATCTCATTGTTTTAAGACAGCTTATTATTGAGTAGATTTAGATAATGAACTTTGATTTTATTTAACTTGACAGTCATGGCCCAGAAATAGAGTTACTGCATACTGCCAAAGGCCATTACTATTTCAGAGTTAATCTATGAACTCAGTAACTGTATTTTACGAATCGAAATCTGGGCACATCATTTGACATTAAACAGAATATTCAAAATCTGAAATGCCCTAGACAATTCTGCATATAATGAGATTACAGGCATATGAAGTCATTGTTGTTGGAAGAATTATAAATGAATACCAGTACAGTTCTAAACAAAATCGTCTGCAGCTCTTTAGAATGTGTATTGTCTGTGGTGGTTTGGTTTTGTCGATTTTTGAAATAGATTCTCACTGTTTAGCCCAGGCTGACATCACACTTAAGAGCCTCATTCCTCATCCTCCTGAACACTGGGGTTACAGTAATGTCAGCCTGCCCAGCCTACCATGTGTGGTTTTTAAAATGCAGTTTTAATGTTAACTCACAGGATTCCCTTTTTTTTTTTTTTTTTTTTTTTTTCAGGCAAGCCTGACAGACTGGCCTGTGTGTGTGTGTGTGCAAGAGCAAGAAAGAGAGAGAGAGAATTGGCACATCAGGGCCTCCAGCCACTGTAATAAAATTCCAGTCATATGTACCACCTTGTGCATTTGGCTTACCTGGGACCTGGAGAGTCGAACATGGATTCTTAGGCTTTGCAGGCAAGTGCCTTAACCACTAAGCCATCTCTCCAGCCCCATTTACATTTTCTTGTTCAAGCTTGGAGTCCAAGATTAAAGGACACCAACAAAACTGTTAGAGCCAATTTGCAATTGATTCAGACATCTGGTCATCTGTGTTCACATTTAAAAAAATTATAATCTTACTTAAATTTTGAGATATTAAAATAATATTTTTAAAAAAGATTATGGTGAAAGATTAATGAAAAGCAAATGTCTTTTTGCCAATTTGTCTAATATATTATTATACTAATAGAAACTTATTTCAGACATGGAGATTTTTACTTATATATAAAATGCTAAAACAACAAAACTCATTCTTCAAATAATGTCAATCTTTGGTCCTTGCAAATTAAAGTACAACTTGTGTTATTATCCTATAAAAATTTTTTCTACAAACCTATTTCCTCTGTAAACATTTTCCCTTTTAGTTCTTTCCCTCCATGTTCATTAAGCTTTCATTTTACCAAATGCTTGACCTCTTTCATCACAACTTTCTCCATTTATAATCTTTACCTGCCTGTCAAAACAGCCTGTCAAGTGCTTCTGTGCCTTTAGGATAGGGACCCTGTGTCAGTTTCTACTTTTTTCAGTAGCAGTGTTTCTCCTCAGCTGTCTTGTGTCAACTGAAAATTGAGAATGACTTTTTTGGACATAAATCTAATGGTGCACTGTGATATAATGACCCAAAATTTATCATTTCAACCTCTTTTAATTTTTACTTATTATTTGAAAGAGAGAGAATGAATGAGAATGGGCATGCCAGGGCCTCCAGCCACTGCAAAAGAACTCCAGATGCATGCACCACCTTATGTATCTGGCTTACGTGGGTCTTGGGGAGTTGAACCTGGGTCCTTTGCCTTTGCAGGCAAGTGCCTTAACAGCTAAGCCATCTCTCCAGCCCAACTCCAACCTCTTAATTTACAAAATTCTAACTATATAATTGTTCAGTTTTTCTTCGTAGTTTGTGTGAAATTAGTTTGTCAACAAGTATTTATGTTCATGTACCCAAAGGTATTAATATATATTTTCATTTATTTAAGAGCCACAAAGAGAGAGAGAGGGACTGGGCACATGAAGGCCTTTTGCCACTGCACACGAACTCTAGATGCATGTGTGACTTTACACATGGCTTTATGTGAACACTGGGGAATCGAAAACAGAGAGGAAAGTTTTGCAAGATGTTAATCACTGAGCCATCTCTCCAGCCCCAAAGGTATTAGTAAAACCTTTAGCTGGGTGTGTTTGGGCATGCCTTTAATCCCAGCACTTGGGAGGCAGAGGTAGGTGGATCATTGTGAATTCAAGGCCAGCCTAAGACTACAGAGTGAATTCCAGGTCAGCCTGAGCTAGAGCAAGACCCTACCTCGAAAAACAAAAACCATCTTTAAACATTTTATGTAATATGAGCTACCTCAAAAAAATAAATAAATGTCTTTTCTTCCTCTATCTTAAAACAATTCCAATATAATTTCAAGGAGATACAGCAAACTGTATTATGACTTTCTATCTATTAGTAAATATCTTTTCTCCTAAAATGAGCTGCCATGGCCCAAATTCTACTCATGAGTTTCCAATCTAATTTCTTTGTACGTTTTTTTAAAGTACTGAGCTTCCTAGAAAGTAATTTATTTCTTTTACCGGAAGAGGAAGAAAGTACTTTAGTAGAATTTCAAATTTTTAAAAGTTACTGTTTCCAACTACATTCTCAAAATTTGTGGGGCGGTTTATGAATACCCTCTGATTTTAGAATCTGTGGGCGAAGGCATCTGTTTCAGTTACTGCATTTACTTTTGTGCCCTTAGTAGGAAATGGTAATCTCCAATGGAGTGCTGATAGGCTGGTCATGAGATATGTCTTTTTCAATGAAAAGTCATTCATGAGCTAGAAAAAATGCAGAAAAGCTAGGTTAAGCCAGATTTATTTTTAATTGACTAACATTAAATAATTGCAACTTCCTTTGACATACCGTATTTTTCATCACAAAATACCACTGATGCTTCAAATAAAGTCATGCCAAAATAAAAGATATCTCCCCTTAAAGTACAAATCTTCCTAATTTATGGCATAATCGTGAAGAAACTCAATAACTAGTGAAGAATATAAGTAATGATGAGTAAAGAATGAAAAATAGAGAAGCAGATTTTTTCTAGTGGACTACAAAATCATTCCATGTTCTCTCTCTCTCTCTTTTTTTTTTTTTTTTTCTTTTCTTTTCTGAGGTAGAGTCTCACTCTAGCTCAGGCTGACCTGGAATTCACTATGTAGTCAGTCTCAAGGTGGCCTGGAACTCACCATGATCCTCCCACCTCTGCCTCCTGAGTGCTGGGATTAAAGGCGTGTGCCACCATGCCCGGCTACATTCTATATTCTTCACAAGTTAGAATACCCAGGCCAGTCTATGCCCAAACCAACCGGAACATGCCTGATCTCATCTAGAATACCCAGGTCATTATTAAGTTCAGTTTGGCTTGTATAAAACTATCTTTTATTATTAGTAGTAGCAGTAATAATGTTTTCATTGGAAATAGTAGTTATAAAGTCTTTTCAAAGGAATCTTAGTCATTTAAAAATTATCTTAAGGGTGAGAATATCAGTGCTTGCCTTCCCCAACGCAGTGGCTTAAGGACAATTTTAACTCATCTAAAAACATCCACACTTTAAAAAAAAAACGGAATAGTTTGCAAGTTGTGGAGGGAGAGGTGTTAGAGAATTGGAGAACTATGATAGCGAGCATGGGAAACGATCTCATAGAACTCTCCCCACTGCTGACTTGCCTCCCGTGGTCAAAGAAGCCCTAGGCTTGTGAGAGAAGACACCCAGAGTTTTCATTCGGCTGCTGAGGCCCGAACGGAAGAAAATTAGAGGAAATTGATGTCATGCTGTTTGTAAACTTTTTTTTTTTTTTTTTGTACTCGGGCAATATAGGATTGAATTGTTTCGTTGGCTATTTTAAGCAGCAGTCACAGGGAACTACAGTAGCGAATGTTGAGTAAAGCTGGTCCATACCCGTGCAGTTACTTACACTGGAATGCTGGCGAAGCTGATTGCCATGGTAACCAATAATCTTTTTCCTGAATGGGGAAACAGAACAACCATGAGGAAAATATTTTAAATGAGCCACCTCATTTTGTGACTCTTTTGGTGCCAACTAGGAGAAAAACAACACCCAAGGTATTCAGGACAGCCAAACTTGTGACAGGCTATGGCTTCTTTTGGAAGAGACCGGCTGAAGCAGCAGTTCATCTGGTGAAGGCTCTGGCAGGCTTGGAGCAGATGGAAGGGCAGGTAGAACCACTGTGAAAGGCTCACCCCGGCGTCAGAGTCGGAAGGGTGCTCAGCCCTGAAGATTACAGCCATATCATCTCGTGACTTGTTTGTGAGGCTTTTATTTCTTTACTTAGTGTAAGTTTTTCAAGGTAGGGTCTCGCTTTAGCCAGGGCTGACCTGGAATTCACTATGTAGTCTCAGGCTTGTCTCAAAGTCACAGTGATCCTCCTACCTCAGCCTCCCTGAGTGTTGGGATTAAAGGCATACACCACCACACCCAGCCTTTATTTCTTTTAATTTGGTTCTAATAGTAATTTCTCTATATATTAAAATGAAAATGGAAAATCTGTATGCTAGGATTCTATAGAGAAAGCAAAACAATGGGATATATGCATAGAGTGATATAGAAAAAATATATTGATAGATTTTAAACATCTATTATAGTATTTGGCACTCATAACTATGGAGAACAAAACATCCGTCATCTGGAAATTATAGAACCAGGGAACCTGGTATTATAATTTTAGTCTAAAAGGCCTAAGAACCAGGGGAGCCAAAGGTGTTACTCTTAGGCCAAGTCCAAAGCCTGAGAAGCTGTGATTCTGCAGTCTAAGAGCAGATGATTGATTGCTCAAGCTCCAGGGCATTTCCTAGTGTGCACATTAGTGTGTAACCAGTGCATGGAATAGACATTCCAGCTAATAGTGACTAAAGCTATATGAGTGTTATTTATCTCTTTCTTGACAAGAAGTCTGAGAATAGTGATCTTGCCATTGGCTTGGAAGGTGCCCTTAGCACCCTTTCTGTTCTTTCACTTTGCCATTCTCCCATGTTGTCAGACCTGGCTTGTTATCTTATGGCTGTGATGAGGTCATTGTATGATTCTACTGAAATACGGGTGCATCCATGTTTATTGCTGCACTGTTCATAGTAGCCAAGATGTGGAACCAGCCTCAATGCCCACCAATAGATGAATGGATAAAGAAGATGTAGTGTACACACATGCACAGTGGAATCTCACTTAGCTGTAATGAAGAAGTGCAGGAAAATGGATGAAATTGAAGACCATCATTTCAGAAAAATAAACCAGGCTCAGAAAGACATCACATATTCTCTCATGGAATTTAGAGAGAGCAAATAAACATGTATGAAAAGAGAAAGAAAGAACTGTTTGGAGAGAGAAAGGGAACTAATGAGAGGGAGAAGGGATGACAGGAATGGGGACGAATGTGGTCAAAGTAAAAGACCTGAACACATTTGTCAGTATGAAACCCAGAGCTCTGCACAATGTACTAATGAACTAATTTAAAAAGAAGGGCTGGAGAGATGTCTTAGCAGTTAAGGCACTTGCCTATGAACCCTAAGGACCCAGGTTCGAGTCCTCAGTGCCCACGTAAGCCAGATGCACAAGGTGGTGCATGCTTCTGGAGTTCATTTGCAGTAGCTAGAAGCCCTGGCATGCCCATTCTCTCTCTTTCTCTATCTACCCCCCCCCATAAATAGATAAAAATGTTTTTAAAATACTTTAAAGAGCTGGAGAGATGGCTTAGCAGTTAAGGCGCATGCCTGTGAAGCCTAAGGACCCCAATTCAATTCTCTAGGTCCCACGTATGCCAGATGCACATGGTGGTGCACGCATCTGGAGTTCGTTTGCAGTGGCTAGAGGCCCTGGCATGCCTTTTCTTACTCTCTCTCTCCTTCTCTCAAATAAATAAAAATAAAATCTTTTAAAAAATACTTTAAAAAATTAAAAAGAAAGGGAATCTGTTTAGGTAGCAGTTCCAGGAACCAGAACTGGAAGAAAACAGCACATTAAAGTTAGGAACTTTGAAGACTGCTTAGTAAAGATACTACCCACTACAAAGATGGACTGAGTGATGGGAAAGCCATCAGACAGGACACTACCTGGATCACAGGGCAGGCTACCCCCTTTCTGCATGAAAGGTCAGGAGGAGAGCCGCTGGAACCTTGACAGAGAAAGTGGTGGGGAGCCAGGTGTGGTGGCGCCCACCTTTGATTCCAACATTCGGGAGGCAGAGGTAGAAGGATCATCGTGAGTTCAAGGACACCCTGAGACTACATAGTGAATTCCAGGTAACCCCCGGCTAGAGTGAGACCCTACTGTGAAAAACAAAACAAAACAAAAATTTTTAATTTAATTCAACTATAAAAAATTGTAGTACAATAAAATGAGACATTGCAATGCATTTTACTTTCTGATCTCCACATTGTTTTGGGGAGAAGATGCGATCAGTTTACAAAATACATTTATAAAAAGAAAAAGAAAAGAAAGACATGGGAGAGGAGGGCTGCTTGGGCAGCTGAGACCTTTGCTTAAGGGTCATACCCAGCCCACAGAGATCCTCTAATAAAAAGTAGGCAGTCCAGGAAACACATATCTCAATTTTACCTCCTCCTCACCCTATGCTCCCTTCTGCTGGTGCATCCCTCATAAAGTTAGCCTATATAAAACTAACACAGCAGCCTGAGCCCCTGTATTCAAATTCAAACACACACACACACACACACACACACACACACACAGTTTTACCAGTACTTGAGAGGCAAGAAGATGAGTTTAAGGCCAGCCTGAGCTATATACTAAGATCTAGATCCTGAGCCAAAAAAAAAAAAAAAATTTTTTTTTGATTGGCTGGGCGTGGTGGCACATGACTTTAATCCCAGCACTCAGGAGGCAAAGGTAGGAGGATCACTGTGAGTTTGAGGCCACCCTGAGACTACAGAGTGAATTCCAGGTCAGCCTGGGCTAGAGTGAGACCCTACTGTGAAAAAGAAAACGAAACAAAAAATTTTAATTAAATTTTTAATTTAATTCAACTATAAAAAATTATAGTACAATAAAATGAGACATTACAATGGATTTCACTTTCTGATTTCCACATTGTTTTTGGAAGAAGATGCAATGAGTTTACAAAAATACATTTATAAAAAAAATTGATATGTTGGAAACAATAATCCTAGTGTACTATCTCTTGATGAAATTGGATAGAACATTCTATTTTTAAGAGAGATGCTGATGAGGTAGCAGGATAACTAACATGGTGAGGATGGAGACAGGGCCACGTGAGCATGGATGAAAGCAGGTATTTAATTGCTGAACCGAAAACCAAGAAGAAACACGATAGCTGACTTCACAGGCCTGTCACAAAGCACAGCTAATAGCTGTGTGAATACATGCTCTGTGAGGTGGTAAAAGATCAATAGTAAAAATTATTAAAAGGCAGGTTTCAGCTCAATATGAGAAAGAATGCAGAAATGATTGGCTCTATATCAGCAGAATTGGTTGTTCTGAGAATAACTGAGCGCTTTCCTCCCTGGATGTACTGAAACAGAAGCTAGCTGCATGGCCAGCTGTGCAGACGTTGTGGGGAATATGTCTGTCAGAGAAGAGGTTGGATGTAAGATGCTGAAGTCCTTTTCCACTCAAAGATTTATGAGCACAGGAGTCTGCTCTCCTGTCACAGCTTCTTCATGAGCTTCTCTGCCCTGGCTCCACTGAGGAGCCACCCTCTCCTGTGGCTTCAATATGACCACTGCACAACTTGTGCCACTTCTTTTATGCTTGGCTCTCATGTAGAGCCTGCTGAAAAGCTCCATTTGGAAAAAAAAAAAAAAAAAGCTTCATTTGCTCGATTTTGTTTGTTTCTCTGCTTGTTTTTGTTGAGACAAGGTAGCCCAGGTTGGCCCAGCACTTACTGTATAGCTCCAGCTGGTCTCTGGCCTACGATCCTTCTGCTTCTACTTTCCAAGTGCTGGGATTACAGACAGGCATGTGCCACCATCGCGCTTCCATTTGCGTATCCTTAAAAGTCAAAATTGCCAAAGCAAATTGAACACTTTAATCCCCTTTACCTGTCTCCTTGAGAATTTTTTCTTATTTCTGTACATGACAGGTCAAGCGAGGCTAACATATTTGTCTGACAAAGCCCTTCTAAAAATTCAGGCAGTTTATGGTTTATTTAGTTAACAAAAGAAAGCACAATGAAAGTGCCAGTTCCCTCATGTCTTGTGTCCCATTCAGCCACACAGAAACAAAAGGGGCTGGATGACAATGTGATGTGAATGGTTACAATACTCTGTTGCTAAGAAGCCAATGCCATGCTGCAGCTAGGCAGTGTAATAGACTACAGTTGAAGATTCACAAAGGGAGAAGGTATCATATTATAAGGAGTCTGGGTGGCCCTCTTCCTGGTTCCTGAAAGGCAAATTCTAAAGCCCTAGACTCCCCCAGGGATAGGAACGTCTGTTCTTGTTGGTGAGTGTTATAGTTTGAATGTGAAATGTTTCGCACAGGCCCAGGTATTTGAATACTTGGTACCCAGCTGGCTTATGGGAGGTGCGAAACCTTTAGCAGATGAGGCTTAGTTAGAGGGCTGGTCACTGGGAGGGGGCAGGCTGTGCAGCCTAGCTCCACTTCCTTGTCCTCTCTCTGCTTCCTAACCCATCCAGGTGTGAACAAGCAGCTTCTGTAAGTTCCTTTTGCCAGGGAGCTGCTGCTACCATGCCTGCCCTGACAAGATGGACTGAAGCCCTTCAAACTGTAAACCAAAATAAGCCCTCCTCCACTCACTTGCTTCCTCCCATGAATTTGGTCATAGCCACAAGAGCAGCAATTAGCATGGGAAATTGGAACTGATAAGTAGAAATGCTGTGATATATTGACCATGTGTTACACAGACCTTCAGAGCTGGTTTGTGGGAGGCATGTGGAGGAATTGACTGCTTCAGTCTCCAGTGCTGGAAGCTGAGGTTAACGGGCCATCACTGAGTAACTCCATGTCCCCAGCCTTTGACCGACCAATCTCACTTTCAGTCCAAGAGCTAAAACTTCACTTTGTTCATCTACAGGAATGTGTGTGAGACTATCATTTCATTTCCTGAAATAAAGATTGATCTATCTATCCATACATCCTCTCTTTCTTGCTCTCTCTGTTTCTCTCTCTCTCCATGGAAACAATGCCAGGTCTGTTTATCCATTAAAATAAACAACACCGTGGACAAATGAAAACCATGGTAATTTGCCGTAATTGTTTCTTTGGTAAACCAAGACTCGAAGAAAATAACCTTTTAATGTCTAAGTTTGCTTCTTTGTAAGATGGGTAGTATATAAGATAGTTGCTGCCTTAGGAAGTTGTTGGGAAGAGTTAATACAAACCAGATTCTTAGAACAGAGCAAGTGCTAACACAGAGAAAGTGCTCAACACATGTTATCTATTTTTTAAACTTTTATATGCAATTTGATTAGTATGTACTGACTATATCATTATAAATAAAAATCAAACTAAAACATATAAAAGACTAGGGGCTGGAGAGATGGCTTAGTGGTTAAGGCATTTGCCTACAAAGCCAAAGGACCTCGTTTCAGTTCCCTAGGACCCACGTAAGCCACATGCACAAAGGGGTGCATGCATCTGGAGTTCGTTTTCAGTGGCTGGAGGCCCTGGTGCACCCATTTTCTCTCTCTCTCTGCCTCTTTCTCTCTCTCTCTCAAATAAATAAGTAAATGAAATTTTTAAAAATGATAGATTTGGCCAGGGATGGTGGTACACACCTTTTTAAAAATATTTTTTATTTATCTCACTCTAGTTTCACTCTAGCCCAGGCTGACCTGGAATTTACTATGTAGTCTCAGGCTGGCCTCAAATTTACAGTGATCCTCCTACCTCTGCCTCCTGAGTGCTGGGATTAAAGGCATGCGCCACCTCACCCAGCTGGAAAATGACTTTTAAAATGTTTCTAAAATGTATTATCTTCCTTTAAAGCTTCCAAAACCTATGAACTTTTACATAGGAGCATAGCAAAGCAGCTCTGTGATATGATCAAGTGTAAACACAGGGCAGAGCAGAGATGCTGTAGCATTCAGAGAGAAAAGGCTCTTCTCCTCCACACCCAGCGACCTCTGGTTCTTCTGAACCACTGCCTTTTGTTCTCTTGCCTCTGGAAACTGAACTGCAGAATTCGCATTGACCTTGGATGTCTCACCTAGGTGCTGGGGTAAACTCCTGGCCTATCAAGAATTCCTTTCCTTATACAAAGGCTGTGCTATCCTCAGAGCCCTTTGGAGATCTCAGAGCTGACTTCAAAGCTTGCCCATTCATTAACAGAGTGCTCAAGAGTACATTAGGAGCAAGTCTATAATCCCAGCTCTTTAGAGTCTGAGGCTAAAGATGTTGGATTTGTAGACAGCTTGGACTATGATAGCAAGCTTGAGGCTAGCTTGAGCAACATGGTGAGACCCTTTCTCAACAAAACAAAACAACAAAACATTAGGATAGTTATGATTTTTAGCCAAACCTACACAAAAATTACCCTAAAGTGAAAAGTAGAAAGCCTGTATTCGTCATTCTTCTGCCTACCCAACTCCTACTGGAAGACTTCTGTAGAATGACAAAACATCTTACAGTTTAGACCCTGAGAGCAAGTGGGCCACCTCTATCTCTAGCCCACCACCTACTTAGTTTAGAACGAATAAACACTAAGGCTTCAGCTAAATGGAACCTTCCATTCACCTACGGTACCCTTAACTAACAGCATCTCTCTGAGGTCCCCTAAACTTAGAAGGGGGTCAGCACTCCTGGGCCACTTACCCAAACCAGATTTTTCCTGTCTTTTCCTCTCATTGCTATTGTTGGTATTTTCTGTTTGGAAGAGCTCAAGATGACCTATGAACAGGGTGCCCTGTCTTCCACATTGCACACATTTTAAATCTCCATGTCTCAGCACCAAGGGATCTCTGAAACCCTGTTCATTATTCTTCAAATTATTGGTCCCTATAATCTTTTTTCATTTCAATTCAGTTCCTAATCCATATTTTTATTTTTAAAAGTACTGTCATTAGGTAGGTGTGATGGTGCATGCTTTCAATCCTAGCACTAGGGAGGCAGAAGTAGGAGGATCACTGTAAATTTGAGGCCAGTCTGAGATTACATAGTGAGTTCTAGGTCAGCCTGGGCTACAGTGAGACCCTGCCTCAAAAAAAAAAAAAAAAAAAAATTAAAAAAAAAAAAAACAACTCAGGCGTGGCAGCACACACCTTTAATCCCAGCACTCAGAAGGCAGAGGTAGGAGGATAACCAGGAGTTTGAGGCCAGCCTGAGACTACATAGTGAATTCCAGGTCAGCCTGGTCTAAAGTGAGACCCTACCTCAAAAAACCAAAAAAAAAAAAAAAAAAAAAAAAAGTGCTGTCATTGTAATGATGCCCCAATCTTTACAATCTCTTTTTAAGGATGGGAAATATCTTTCCATGTAAGGATTTGGGAAAACTGTTTTTCTTTTCTTTAAATTTTTTTTTTTTTTTTTTTTTGTTTTTGTTTTTGTTTAGCAGGGGTAGGGGATGTTGAAACAGTGTCTCACATAGTCTAGGCAGGCCTTCACTTGCTATGTAACCAAGAATGATTTTGAACTCCTGACCCTTCTGTCCCACTTTCTATGTGTTGGAATTGGGGAAATCTTATACTTGTAAGTTTCATTTGCTGGTTTTTTCTTTGGCGCAATAGTCATTACTTCCCTAAAGATTTCACAGTATGCTCACATAAACTTCTTTTACAAGCTATAGTGTTTTCCCCCAGTGAGCTGTTTTTGCAGTTTTTTAAGTGATCCTGCTTTTTAATTACAAATTCAAATAGTTTGTTCAGTATACTGTGATACTATAAGTTTCCATAGTTACAACTGCAATCCTTCTTTTAGATAGAATCCAGCTAGGCAATCCATCAGTTCACTCAAGAGTTTGCCATAACAGATTATATAACTTAGCTAGCAATTTCTGTTTTACACTTCATATTCTTGTTTTTAAAATATATATATTTATTTATTTATTTGCAAGCAGAGAGAGAGGAGAGGAGAGGAGAGAGACAGAGAGAATGGGTGCACCAGGGCCTCTAGCCACTGCCAACAAACTCTAGGCATATGCCCCACCTTGTGCATCTGCTTACGAGGGTTCTGGAGAATTAAACCTGGATCCCTAGGCTTCACAGGCAAGCACCTTAATCCATATTTAATCTGGCCCTCATCCCTTATTTTTGTCATTTTAGTAGTTTTCAATATTTTAATTGAGAATTTTAAGGTGCAAATGTACTGTAATTTGATCATAATCCTCTCCCACTGCTTTCTTTTGTCCCCTTCCCCCACTCCCATTCTACTGCAATCCCTCCTCTTTCTAAAGAGACCTTCTTCCATTTTGATGTCTCATTCTTATTGTCCTCCTCTATCCTCCATGTCAAAATGCTAATAGGCCTCATGTTGTACAGGTCATGTGGAAGTGATGACATTCACCATGAGGTCACGGATGGATGGCTGGTCAGTTCCTAGCTGGAGGATAGTGGCCCAAAGTACCTCTCTCCACCCTATGGCTCTTAGAGAGCTCCTCTTCTGCAGCGTTCCCTAAGCCTTGCAGGGCATGACAGAGATGCCTCACTTAGCGCTGTGCTCTCAGCAGTCTCTGCTTTTCATCAATTTGATGACTTTGGAGTTCCCTCGGTATCTACAGCCATCTCCAAATAGAAGCTTCTTCGACCAGCTGCGAGAGCAGCATTCTTTCCGCACTTCCTCTGCAGTATCCCCTGAGCCCTGGCCGGTGTGATAGAGATGACTCATCCTGTGCTGGACACTTGACTGCCATTCCTTCTCGTCACCTTGGGTTTCCCTGGTTGTCAGCACCATCTGCAAAAGAAGAGCAGCCCCGTCTATCGGCATGAACATAACCATTTAAAGGGCAATTTAATGGACACAACATATACATTTAGCCAAAGAACAGTGGTGGCTTCCCTCCTAGGGCCTACAACCTTGTAAGCCATAGACTTTTCACTTGATTTGCAGTACCAGGCATGAATTCTCTCCCATGGAGCAGGCCTCAAGTCCAACAGGAGAGCAGTTGGTTACGCCTGTAACTGACATGCCCTATTGCACCAGTGGACACGTCTTGCCTGGCTAGTTGGTTGTGTGTCTTGCAGGATCCACAGCTGGTTAAGACTGTTGATGACTTTTCTCCTCCAGCAGCCCGCACAGCATTATGAGGGCTCCCAGCAGGGAGGAGGTCAATTCATTTTATTTATTTTAAAGTTGCCCCCTAGTAATCTCTCCCTTCTACTCTTCCCTGCTCCCCAATCCCTAGGCGCCTGTTGCACTGAGGTTCGCTCTGCTGGTAGAAATCACCCGACCAAGAACAGCTTGTGGGAAAAAAGAGATTTATTTTGGCTTACAGGCTCGAGGGGGAAGCTCCATGATGGCAGGGAAAATGATGGCATGAGCAGCGGGTGGACATCACCCCCTGGCCAACATCAGATGGACAACAGCAACAGGAGAGTATGCCAAACATTGGCATGGGAAAACTGACTATAACACCCATAAGCCCGCCCCCAACAGTACACTGCCTCCAGGAGGTGTTAATTTCCCAATCTCCATTAGCTGAGAATGTAGCATTCAGAACACCTAAGTTTACGGGGACACCTGAATCAAACCACCACAGCACCCCCTAGTCTATTTTCTCTCTAAATTAAACTATTCATTTATTTTCTAGTTTTGTGTAAATGGAACCATACAGAGTACCCATTTTGTATCATTTCTTTCAGCATAATTATTTTAAGATCCATTCAATCATTAATTCTTATATCTGAGCAATATTTCATTGTATCAGTTTGCCATATTTTCTTTATCTGTTCATCTGTTGGTGGGCATTTGAGTTTCAGTTTGGGATTATGACAGATAATGCTGCAATGTCTATTTATGCACATGTATATTTCACTTTCTATTGGTTAACCATACAAATAAAATAACTGGATCACATGGCAGATAGATGCTTAACATGTCAAGACTTTGCCTAGCTCTTCTAAAAAGTAGGTGAACACGTTGCATTTCTGCTAACAGTGTTATTATGCCTTCTTTATAAGAGAAGAAGTGGAATATCAATAGAAAGCTTTCATTTGTCCAAAATCATGTTAGATTTAAACCTAAATTTGCTAATTCCAAACCTTTGACCACCTGTGCTCTTTGGCACCTTAATGGAAGCGAAACCCGGCATTTCTAGAAGCATAGGTAACTGGGCTTGGGTGCAGATTATTTGCATTCTGGCCTGGCTCTGCCACAGACATCTGATGATGAAGTGAAGGTGACTTAAGCTGTGGGGGGAAGCCTGGTTTTTTTGTTAAATCAAATAGTAGATTACAAGACTGAAGTAAAAAATGTTACTATAGGGCTGGAGGGATGGCTTAGCAGTTAAGGCGCTTGCCTGCAAAGCCAAAGGATCCAGGTTCAGTTCCCTAGGACTCACGTTAGCCAGATGCACAAGGGGCATAGGTATCTGGAGTTCGTTTGTAGTGGCTGGAAGCCTTGGTGTACCCATTGTCTCTCTCTTTCTCTCTCTCTCTCTCCCCCAACTCTAATAAACAAACTTTAAAAAATGTTACTATAAACTTAACAATAGAATTTTAATTATAAAGAGAATGGTTTGACATTATTAACAATTCATCTCCATAAGAAATCCATTTGTCTTCTATTTATTATTATTATTATTATTATTATTATTATTATTATTTTGGTTTTTCGATGTAGGGTTTCGCCGTAGCTCAGGCTGACCTGGAATTCACTATGTCATCTCAGAGTGGCCTTGAACTCATGGCGATCCTCCTACTTCTGCCTCCCAAGTGCTGGGATTAAAGGCCTGCGCCACCATGCCTGGCCCCTATTATTTTGTTTTATAGCCACAACAACAACAACAAAAAAATGCAGCCCCACTTATGGATGTGATGGCAATTAACTGTCAATGAATTCCTTGAATGATAGGACTGTGTATTTATTTCCTGAGTTGACACTGCAAAAAATTAAAACTTTGACCAAAAGAGAATATTTATTCTCTATTCAATTTGTATTCAGAAAAATTTAGTGAAGAAAACTGTACCAGAGCCTAAATTCAGCTGTTAGGCTTCACTTTCCTCGGATGATCTTAGGATTTCCAGGTATGTACTATCCCATTGATAATAATTCAGCTTTTCTCTTGTCCCCAGTGATAATGGAAACCCCTATGCCAGTTATCTTGCCAGTCCTACCCCCATCTTCTCTGCCTCCATTTCCATCCTCCCCTTTCTGCTCTGTTTCCTGTCTCGGTAAAGCTAACATTTGCTGGCTATATCTCCATGGCTTTCTCTGAGCAGGAGCACATAGGAGAGCCGAGGGTAAAGTGGGTATTTCTTCCTTGCCCCTAGTTGGCATTGCATCTCACTCAGTGGCTGTTTTACTCATGCCCTCTCTGCCAGACTGGCTTTCAGCAGCAGCTCTATCTCTTACTGACCCACTGCCTCTGAGTCTTACCTTTAGTGAGATCTTTCTTATAGGCTCAGTGGTATGTAATAAAACCCAACTTTGAGGCTGAAGAGACAGCTTAATGGTTAAGGAATTTGCCTGCAAAGCCAAAGGATCCCGGTTCAACTCTCCACTTAAGCCAGATGCATAAGGGGGCGCACGCGTCTGGAGTATGCAGGAGCTGGAGGCCCTGGCGCTCCTCTTCTCTCACTCTCAAATAAATAAATAAATTAAATATATTTTTTAAAAAAACCCAGCTTCACTCACCAGTCTATCTATCTCCCCACTTGGTTCAGAGAGAAGCACCAGGAAGGAGAACAGGCAAGGCCTACGTGACCCTGTGGTACCTACTACGATTTTTGCAGCTCAGTAAGACTACTTCTTAAGAGCTTGATTCTCAGGCACATGCATTTGATACCTTCAACTACATCGTTTTAAGTGTAGCCTCTCTGCGGGGTCATAGGTGGTTAGAAATCGCTGTCATGTTTAACTAGCAGTGCGTGGGCAGCGCAGGATCTCATGAGATTTCAAACCTAAGAACTGATCTTTGAGGCTCTATGCTTGTTCGCATAAAGAAAAGACAGAGGGGGTTCAGAAGTGCATTCGCAGCTACGACAAGGGCGGGCTTGGGTCTGCAGAGGAGGCACCCCAAGGACGCAGCGAGGGTAACAGTCACGCCGTGCAGTGCAGTCTCTTCCTTTCCCCTGGGAAGGCAGACTGACCGTGACTCCCTGGCCTGCGTGGGAGTTGGCCTCCTGGGCACTGTGGCCGGCCACCGGGTAAGACACTAACGCAGAGAGGAGGCTTAGGATTTCCAAGGCCTTAGGCACTGTCCTCTTGGCACTCTGCCCCATAACTTTCCTCACCACATTTCCCGTGTGCTCATTCAATTCCAAACGAAGAGAACTGAGACTGACGCTCACCAGCCTCAGCAACTGCCGCATGGATGTCCTAAGTGCTGTGGTCAGGGGTGGCAGCTACTGGAGCACTCAGCATGCCTGGCGAGTCTAATCTCTAGATATGAAAGAATTAAATTAAAATGCCACAGAACTGGATAGCAAATTAGCAACAGCAGTTACTGAAGTGATACAGAAGTGTTTTTCCCCCCACATTAAGGTATCAGTATGATATCACATTCCTCCCATTGCAGTGTCCTTGACCCCTTGAGTTAGCAGAACAAAGGATTTACACTCGAAATAACTACCTCAGGCTGTGCAAATTCCCAAGCCAGCAGCGTTATCTTCCTGTAAGCCTGTCCTGCACAGATCGCATCCATGTGGGAGTCAGATCCCTTGATACGCGAAGGTGCTTTGTAAACTGAAAAGCTACCCAGTGCTCAAGGGGTCATTACTATCACTCAATAGATCATAAAAGAACATGTTGGAAGGTCATTTGTAGGACAATATTCTTAAATTATAGAAAAATGACTTGTTATGAACTAAAAGTACTGATAGTACTCATTACAAGATCAGCATGCTACTAGTAGTGACCTAATGTGCTAACAAGAATGAAATAAATTAGGGCTGGAGAGATGGCTTAGCAGTTAAGGCATTTGCCTGTGGAGCCCAAGGACCCAGATTTGATTCCCCACATAACCACATAAGCCAGATGCACATGGTGGCACATGTATCTAGAGTTCATTAGCAGTGTCTGGAGGCCCTGGCATTCCCATTCTCTCTCTCTCTCTCATAAATAAAAATAAAATATTTTTTTAAAAAGAATGAAATAAAGCCGGGCGTGGTGGCCCACGCCTTTAATCCCAGCACTGGGAGGCAGAGGTAGGAGGATCGCTGTGAGTTCGAGGCCACCCTGAGACTCCATAGTGAATTCCAGGTCAGCCTAGGTTAGAGTGAGACCCTACCTCGAAAAAACCAAAAAAAAAAAAAAAAAAAAAAAAAAAAAAAAAAAAAAGAATGAAATAAATTAAAATGATAATTCTATTACTTGTTTAGATGTTTTAAAATACTGAGTCCGAATTGTATCTATTTATAGGTATGTTAAAAAGAGTAGTCACAGCAATATTTATCTGTGAAATAAAATAAAACATCCTGGAAAAAAAACCTCATGTGTTCATCATTAGATCTGTTTAAGTCATGATCCATGTGTATCATGGAGTGCCATGTGGCTGATCAAAGGATGAAATAAACTTTATAAATTCTGACATCAGGCTTGAGAGCTGGCTCAGTGGTTAAGGCACTTGCTGGCAAAACCTAATGACCCAGGTTCAATTCCCCAGTATCCATGTAAACCAGATGCACAAAGTGGTGCATGCGCCTGGAACTCGTTTGCAGTGTCTAGAGGCCCTGGCGCACCCATTCTTTCCCCTCCCCTGTCTCTTCTTGCAAATAAATAAAATAAATAAATACTGACATGGGTAGCCAGCCAGGAGATAGTCAGTGATGAGCACAATGTGCGACACAGTATGTAGTGAATGATTCATGTATTTCTAAGGAGTGTCTAATGGCCAAGAAATTACTGAATAAAAATAGCCATATCGTGATATGTGGGAGTAATCAGGAAAACATTTTTATGGAGTATCTACAAATTCCTCTCTTAATAGCTCTCCATATCATAAGATTTTAATTTTCTACAATATTTCTATAATACTTTAACTTTTTGTAACGAGCTTAGACTACATTCACGAGCACAACAAATTAAGAATGAATGAATAAAATACTCGGTCTTCAAATAAATCCCAAACACATTAATGAGCAGACCTGATTAACTTTGAACAACCTGGAAATATTGAAGGTTTAAAGTGTTCAAGTTAAATGAAGTTTAGCTTGCTGAGGTTGATTTGCAGTTGTAGGGCTTGAAAAAAATGCCCGAAAATATTGATCTCTCTGCTTTGAATGAAGCGGCAGGCGATAAATTTAAAATAAGGTTCAGAGTCTCCATGGGCAAAAACAGCTCTTCCTCTGCACACAAGCTGAAACAGACAAGCTTTATCCCCTAGTAAGATTTTTAGCTTTTGTCTGTGACCAATAAATCAAAGTCCATATGTTTGTTGAATACACGCTAAGCCCCAGAGAAAAATCAACTAACTTGAACATAGGTTGAATGAGGTCACCTTGGATATGTACAAAAGGAAGTCTTGGTAATGACCAAGCATTTGCTGTTAAAATCGGGAAGACTGTTGTTTTTTTTTTTGTTTTTGTTTTTTTGTTTGTTTGTTTGTTTGTTTTTTTCACAAAGGGAGATGGCAGAAGATTTAGCCATTTCAGAGGTGAATGATTACTTTTCCTTTATTTATTTTCTTTCATTCATTAATCCATTCTCAGGCATGTTAAAATTCTTGACATACATGCATTTATATCATATGTACAGAGAGAGAACTATGATGCTATTGAAATTATAATACCTAGCCACATACAAAAAATACATGCAAAAGCATCGAACAAAAAAATTTTATTTTGTGAAAGTGATGGTGCTGCTGCCTCCTCCTCTGATTCCACTTCTTCCTCCTCCTTTCTTATGAAGCCCAGAAACTGGGTAATGCCTTGAAACTCCTGATCCTCCTACCTCCACCTCTCTAGTGCTGGGATTACAGGCATGTACCACCATGCCTCAGTATCAGTGTAATTTTGCATTTCCCTGATGGCTGAGGATGTTGAACATTTTTCCATATATTTATTGGCAATTTATACTTCATCTTTTGAGAAGTGTCTTTTCAATTCATTTGTACATTTGTGGATTTGATCATTTGTGATCCTGGTATTTAATTTTTCTGAGTTTTTAAAATATATTCTAGATATTAATTCTTTGTAAGAAGTTTAACTGCGGATGGAGTGATGGTTCTGTGGTTGAAGACCCTTGCTTGCAAAGCCTGATGTCCCAGGTTTGACTCCCAGTACCCATGTAAAGCCAGATACACAAAGTGACACATGCATCTGGAGTTTGTTTGCAGTGCCAACAGGCCCTGGTGGACCCATACTCTCTCTCTCTCTCTCTCTTCATCTATGTATGTATGCATGTATGTATCATCTACCTATTAACCTATATTTCAAATAAATAATATTTTAAGGGCTTGAGAGATGGCTCAGCAGTTAAAGATGCTTGTTTGCAAAGCCTGCTGGCTGGGGTTCAATTCCCCAGTATCCACGTTAAAAAATATTTTAGGGCTGGAGAGATGGTTTAGTGGCTAAAGCACTTGTCTGCAAAGCCTAAGGACTTAGGTTGATTCTCCAGGTCCCACGTAAGCCAGATGCACAAGGTGGCACATGCATCTGGAGTTCATTTGTAGTGGCTAGAGGCCCTGGCACATTCCTCTCTCTCTCTCCCTCAAATAACTAAATAAGTAAATATTTTTAAAAAGAAGTATAGCTGTCAAAGATTTTCTCTCATTCTGTATGTTGTGTTTTAACTGTATTTTCTTTTTTTATATTTATGTGTGTGTGAGAGAGCGAGAGAGGGAGGGAGAGAGAATATCAATGTGCTAGGGCCTCCTGCCACTGCAAACTACAGATGCATGCACCATTTTGTGCAATTGGCCCTATATAGGCACTGGGGAATGAAACCCCAGCCATCAGGCTTTGCAAGCAAGTGCCTTTAATTGCTGAGCCATCTCTTCAGCCCTCTGTTTTCTTTTGATGGGTAAAAGCTTTTTAATTTCATGCAAACCCATTTGTCATTTCTTTCTATTATGACCTCAGCTGTTAGCATCTGTGGCTGTTTGAGTGTAAAATATCCTCCACAGCTTTAATCCCTGGTTGATAACACTGTTTGGGGAGGTTGTGGAGTCTTTGGGAAGTGGAGCCTTGCTGGAGAAGGGCCTTGGGGTGATATCACCCAACCCCACCCGCCTCCATCAGCTCACTCTCTGCTTTCTCTCTGCTGATGTGAAGATATGACACTTGGCTGTCTGCTTCTGCCATATTTTCCCTGCCAAGGGCTGGAGTGATGGCTTAGTGGTTAAGATGCTTGCCTACAAAGCCTAGGAGCTCATGTTCAAATCTCCAGGTCCCACATAGCCAGATGCACAGTGACACAAGTGCACAATGTCATACATGTGCACAAGGAGGCCCATACATCTAGAGTTCATTTGCAGTGGCTAAGGTCCTGGTGTGTCCATTCTTTCCCTCTGCCTCTCTCTCTCTCAAAAATAAATTAAAAAAAATTTAAAAACCTGTAAGCTGAAATAAACCCTTTCTTCCATAAACTGCTTCTGGTTGGGAGAGCAAGCAACAAGAAAGTAACTGATACAGGATTTTCTTTTCAGAAAGTCCTTGCCTATATCTTAAAGTGTTTTCCCCTAGCAATTTCAGAGTTTCCTGTCTTACAGTAAGGTTCTTAATCTATTTGAAATTGATTTTTGTACAGGCTGAGAGACAGGGATCTGGTTTTATCTACATGTGGATATCCAATTTCCCAACACCATTTGTTGAAAAGGCTGTTTTTAATGCAATGTGTGTTTTTGGCACCTTTGTAAAAAATCAGATGATCTTTTTTTTTTAGTTGTGTTTATTTATTTCTGGGTCTTCTCTTCTATTTTATTGGACTATGTATCGATTTTTGTGTCAGCACTATGCTGTTTTTGTTACTATGGCTCTATAATATAACTTGAAATCAAGTTTTGTGATACCTCCAGCATTGTTGTTTTGGCTATTCTATTTGGGGTATTTTATACCCCAAATCAATATCAAACTTAGAATTTTTTTTTTATAATTCTGTGAAGAAAGTCATTGGGATTTTGATGAGGATTACATTGAACCTATAGGTTGCTTTTTGTAAGATAGTCCATTCCATGGGCCTGGGAGATAAAGAGAACTTCTAAATTCAAGAAGTTAAAAAATTGATTGGGCTAGAGAGATGGCTTAGCAGTTAAGGTGCTTGCTTGCAAAGCCTAATGACCCAGGTTCGATTCCCCAGTACCCACATAAGCCAGATGCACAAGGTAGTGCATGCATCTGGAGTTCATTTACAATGGCTGTAGGTCCTGGCATGCTCATTCTCTCTCTGCATCTGCTTCTTCCTCTCTCTCTCTCTCTCTCTCTTCTCTCTCTCTCTCTCCCTCTTCTCTTTCCCTCCCTCTCTCAAATAAATAAATAATTAATTACATTGATTGATGACATTCACCCTTAGGTGAACTGCAGCATCTTAGAACTATGTTTTCAACTAAATTTAATAAAAAAGATTATGCCATATAATTGCTTTAAAGTGGGATTTAAGCTGTGTTGTGGTTTGAATATAAAATGTCCCCTATAGGCTCACGTATTTGAACACTTGGTCCCCAATGTGTAGCACTGTTCGGGAAACTTGTGGAAATTTTAGGGAGGTAGAATCATACTGGGAGGAGTGGGTCACTGGGGATGGGCCTTAGGTTTTGTGGCCAGCCCCACTGGCTCTGTTTCCTGACTAAAATGTAGCACTAGGGTTCTGCTCCTACCACTATTCCTTTCCTGCCTTGAAACTATAAGTTGAAAATAAATCCTTTCATAAGTTCTTCCTACCAGGTATTTTGTCCCAGGAATGAGGAATTAACTAATACAAGGTGTTTCATAAATATACTGGCTTCTGGGTGTATAATTGAGCTGTAGTGCCTTGTTCCTCATTTCTTCAGCTAAAGTCTAGTGTGTGTGTGTTTGGTCATTTTTATTCTCTGAGCAATGATAGTCTCCTCATAGAAATCATAATGACAGAATTGACATGAAGTAGAAAACAAAAAACATTTTATAAACTGGGCGTGGTGGCACACGCCTTTAATCCCAACACTCAGGAGGCAGACGTAGGAGGATCACCAGGAGTTCTAGGCCACCCTGAGACTACATAGTGAATTTCAGGTCAGTCTGAGCTAAAGTGAGACCCTACCTTGAAACACACACACACACACACACACACACACACACAAGCATTTTATAAGATGTAGGAAGTCAAATGGATAAAAAAAATCAAATGACAATTTCATATAACTCTTAAAAATGTAGATCCCAAAAGACTTTAGAATGAATGATAAATAAATGTAAGTAGTATCTCAGTTATTAATGTTAGAATGGATTACAAATATTTCATGCTATAAAGACTATAATTCTTTGGGATGAATATAGCTAAGTTATTCCATATTTTTGTGCACCCAGTATTTCAAATAGGAAGAATTATGTTGAAGTAGCTATCATTGATCATGTGTCTCCAAAGCCTGCCTTCATGTTAAGCCTGCCTGATCAGCTATAATAAAGATACTTCAAGTAAAAGAAATCCATTTAAATGTAAACACATTTCCTCAAATACCGTTCAATAAGCATTTGTTTTTGTGGGTTTATTGCAGAAGTGCATACATGAATAAAATATAGATTCTGTCCTCAGGTATTCCTGTCAAGTAAGGAGTCACAAATCAGATACGTAAATAATTCTAATGCAAATGCGATGAACGCAATTCTTGATCTATTATCTCAACAACGGCCATGGCAGAGGAGCACTTAACTCCAGAGTTGGTCAAGAAGGGGTCAGATCAGGAGCAATGTGTGCACACTGGGCTGTGAGGGATGACGGCAACACAACAAGAATACACAGGGAGTAGTCCTTCACCTTTTTCATTGTATTTGTAATTTTTAAAAACACACTTCAATTCTTGCAGTAAAACTACAAATTAGATGTTACTCTTTATCTACAAACAAAATGTATTATAACCCCATAACCATTTCTTCAAAGAGCTAATAACAAATGTCCTGAAAAGAGTCTGTATTGCCTTATGTTGGTCACAACATATCTGCGATCACCTGCAAGGAGGAAGGCTTTGTTTTGGCTCATTTTTACTCCATGATTGCTCGGTCCCATGCCTTGGGTCTCTGCTGACATAGTGCATCATGGTGGCAGTGAGTCTATGTACCTCATGGTGATCTGGAGATAAACAAGAAAAGGAGAGAAAGAGCTCAGAGTCCCTAAATTCTCCTCAGGGGTTCACTCTTAGAGCTCCTGCTTTCTTGCATGGTGCCTCATCTCCTGAAGGTTCTACTGCTCCAAATAGTGCCACAGGACAGTGTCCCATGGTCACTGCTGTGTGCTGTGGACTAGCTGTCCAGGAAGCTTCCAGAGATACCTATCTTTGCTTCCTATCATGCTGTAGGTATGCTGGGATCATGGACATGAGCCATTTTGCCTGGCTTTACGTGGGTTTTGGGAATCCAAACTCAGGTCATCACACTTGGACAGCAAGCACTTTACCCACTGGACCATTTCCTCAGCCCAGAACTTTTCAACTATTGTCTCATTTAATCTTCAGCCCTATGTGGTAAGTACTGCTGTGTACATTTTACAGAGGAGGAAACCGAGGTACACTTATACCAAGATCATACATTTTTTCTTTTCTTTTCTTTTTTTTCTTTCTTTTTTTTTTTTTTTACCTTTGACAACCTCCATATAGATAATATACCATGATCATATTTCCTTCCTGGCATCATCCCTTTCCCCTCCCCTCCCCTCCTCTACCAAATAGTTTTGTACAAGAAGTTCTAGGGTTTGTGACAGGTCTGTCTTATCTCCAAAGCCCGTACTTTTCAGCCTCTACCATGGCCTTCCCCTTCACTGAAACATGTCTCTGTTATGAAGAAAGAGCAAGAGGTAAATGGGTTGAAAGTGAACACAATCAACCTCAGGTAAATTTTTTTTTTTACAAAAGTGCATGTTTTGGGTGCCTGCCCAGATCCATTTCTATGGTATTCTACTCTGCTGTTTCTTCTGTGTATAAGCTTAATAAGTGTATTGATTATATTATATCTGTTTACAAAATAATATTTGATCATTTCACCTATCATGGTTCCCTGTCTCTTCATTTTCCACAGGTATCATTTACCATGTTCTTGCTGTCCATGACAGATCTTGGAGCTATGTAGCAGACAAAGCCATTCTGCCACCAATTTCTTTGTTTTTTCACTGCTCAGCAATGACCTTTTTAGGTCATCTTCAAAAATCTCTTGGAAATGTCACTTATGTTCTGAAAATTCTGTGCCAAGGGAATTAAGCCTTAGGCTTAGTCTGGATCACTAGAACATGGATTTGAATGGATTGATTACCTGGAATTATGACTTCTCGAAGCTGTCTTCAAGTTATGGTGGTGACCAACATGACCTTGAATTCATAATGACTCATAGCTTCTTAAGAACCAACTTCTCAGGCAAAGTAACTGTGTGTGTTGGTTTACAAGTCAGCATGTTTGGTTGTCCTATCAAATTAGAGTTTAAAGGTCATCCAATCCAATGCTTTTATTCTGGAGATATGAAAATATAATCCTTAGAAGCTAAGCAATATACCAGAGTCCCACAACTTACTAAGGCTTGTGTGGAATTGGAAAGCAGATCATATCACGTCCCCTCTGCTGAACAGCCATGAGGCTGACGGCAGCATGTGTGACACAAGGAGCATCTGACTAGGAATCAAGATCCTTGCACTGTGTCGCATTGAACCCTAACTACCTGAACCAATTTGTTCTACTATGAATTATAAACTAGGGCTTGCTCTATAGTGTCCAGTAAGATAGCTACTAACACACTATCCAATAGTTGAAATGGAACATCCAAGAGATCAGAAATGTGCACAGAAATCTTAAGACCTAGTACTACAACAGAAATGCAAAATATCTCATTCCATGACTTTCATGTTACTTACATATTGAAATAATGCCTTGGATTATTGGGTTAAATAAGATATGTTACTGAAATTTTAGCTATTTCTGTTTTTAAAATTTAAGTGAAGCTACTAACGAATTTAAAGACATGTATAGTACCTGCGCTGTCTTTATACTGGACATGGCTACTTGGTTCTTTTAGATCAGTATCAACAAAGTTTCCCTGGAGGGGAACTACTTTTGTCTGTAAAGTCCACATTCTCTATGGTAAAACTACTCACTTCTACCCTTTTAGCACAAGACCAACCATACAAAACTGGTATAGCTATGTCTCGATAAAAATAGACCTACAGGGCTGGAAAGATTGCTTAATGGTTACGGTGCTTGTCTAAAAAGGCTAAGGACCCAGATTCAATTCTCTAGTACCCATGTAAAGCCAGATGCACAAGGTGGTGCATGTGTCTAGAGTTCATTTGCAGTGGCTGGAGGCCCTGGTGCACCCATTCTTTCTCTTTCTCTCTCTTGTCTGTCTCTCTCAAATAAGTAAATAAAAATAAAAATAAAAAGATTTAAAAAATATAGCTACAAAAGCAAGTTATGGGCCAAAGCGGACCATCCACTAGCTGTAGTTTACCATCTCGCTGGGTGTGTTGGCTCAGCCTTTAATCCTAACACTTGGGAGTCTGAGGTAGGAGGATGCCTGGCTAATGATTTCTAGGTCAGCCTGGGCTACAGTGGGATCCTGCCTCAAACAAATGAAAACCAAGTGAAATGCCTGTATTTTTCCATCTCTACTCTGTGGTTCAATTCACCCTATCTTACACTCAATATTTTCTATTGTAAGATGTATAAAACAAAATCCCATCCCCTGCCTTGAGGGGACCATGAGCACATAAACTATCATGGTACAGGGTGAGCATCAAGTGAGAGAACAGTGTTCTTAGGGCGCATGAAAATGAATTATAAAAGGGTTTTCTTTAGGAAAATATGGTAGCACCCATTAGGAGGTGTGTGCATGCGTGTATGGGGGTGGGAGGCAGAACCATGATGGTGGTAGTGAGAGGTCCCTCCTATGCTGCCCCCAGAGCGTGTTCAGATGCTACAAGTGTACTGCCAGACATGACCTCCAAGGGCCATCCTGGGGCTGGCTTCCAGTGGAGCCCCAGCTGTGGAGAACAGCCACGAAGGCAGCCGCAGAACTGATGAGTGGGCACTGTCCAGGTAACTAGATCTGTTTTGCAAAACAGGCTGAAAACATCTCGGTGTTGGCCACCCACGGCGCCAAACAGCTTCAGCAGGCACTGTCCTCAAGACTCTGCCGAAGCAGACAAGAAGGGGGCAAGAAGAGAAAGGAAAGGGAGGAAAGCCATAGAGCAAGAGAGTAAGGCATAAAAGGGATGAACTACCGGTTGATTAGCTCAGGATACTCTCCGAGGTGCGGGCAGGAGGCAGCCAGGGATTCACAAACTAACTGCAGAGGGCCTTGGCCCAAATAATGCACTTTGTAAAAATTGTAAAGTGAATTATAAGAGTATGTCTTTATTAAAAACTGTAAGTTCATGTGAAGCATATGTGAACAAGTAAATAAGAGAAAAAAAGGAAAGCAAGAAGGAAAAGAGAAGCTAATGAAAACATGATTGCAGAAAGGGAGAGGGATACTGATGCCTGTACCCCGCCCCTGGAAACCCACCTGGACATTTACTTGGAATCAGGGCCCAGATATCAGTGATTTTCTAAGGTGACATGGGGCACAGGCAGTGCCAAGTATCATTAGTTTGGCGACTAGAAACCAAAATTGTGTCCTGTGACTGTGTGGCTGGTGAGAACACACTCAGGAGAAGGGAAAATTAAAAAATAAGGACCCAAAACCTATTTTCCTGTGTGGGAAAACAATTCCGCAAGTGCTTATCAGCATACGTTGTTATTTTCTATATATGAACTGCAGGTGCCACAAGAGTCTTCTGCAGTAGCAACATGACTGAAATCAAGTGGCTTCACCAGGTTTCTGGGACCCAGACATCCGAGGAAAGTTTCCTTTGTGGAGTCATCGCTTCTGGGCACCTGTCTTCTGGTGCCCGATGGTCACGTGGCTCAGAATGTAGAGCATTGCCCTAAGGCCGATGAAGCGAGGTGGCTGTAGACAACCAGCAAAACTTGAGCTCTGCTTTGGGATTTTCTTTTTTTTTTTTTTTTTTCTCGCAGAAGACAAATCCACAATAAAATAATACAGCAGAAAGAAGACCAGAAACAATTAAAAAAACAGTACTTCGCCTTGGCATTTTCATAGTTGATGGGTTACAAATTGGCATTTCTCTGCTTTTTAAATCAAGGAGAGAAAATCTGAAACCATTTCAAAAGGCTCAGCCTTCCTGGCCACCCCATCTACTATGGTACTCCCTAGTCTCTATTGGCCTGTTTTTATCTCCTCCACACAGCACCTCACTTTCCCCACACAGCGTTACTCTCAGTTACACCCCCCCCAGCATGTAAGTGCCATACCTCAAAACACCAATAATAATAATAATGATAATAAAAAATTAAAAAAAACAAATTGATTTAAATCCTTGTTAGCTTAGCATGTTGTAAAATGTTTTAGGAGAAGCCAGAGAGTGTGGGGGAGATGTGTTTAGATATCACTTTAAGAGTGTGTTTTAGGGCTAGAGAGATGGCTCAGCAGTTAAAGGCATTTGTTTGCAAAGCCTGATGGCCTGGATTCAACTCCCCAGTAACCATGTAAAGCCAGATGCCCAAAGCAAAGTGGTGCATGGTCTGGAGTTTGTTTGCAGTGGCAGGAGAGCCCGGCACACTCATGCTCACTCTCCCTGCCTGCCTCTTTCTCTCTGTCTCTCTCTCTCTATCAAAATAAATAAATAATTTTAAAATTTTTGTTTATTTTTATTTATTTATTTGAGAGTGACAGGGAGAGAGAGAGAGAGAGAGAGAGAGAATGGACACACCAGAGCCTCCAGTCATTGTAAATGAACTCCAGATGCATGCACCACCCTGTGCATCTGGCTTGCGTGGGTACTGGGGTATTGAGCCTAGAACCAGGGTCCTTAGGCTTCACAGGCAAGCACTTAACCACTAAGCCATCTCTCCAGGCCTAAATAATTTTAAAAATGTTTTTTTTGTTTTGTTTTTGTTTTTCAAGGTAGGGTCTCACTCTAGCCCAGGCTGACCTGGAATTCACTATGGAGTCTCAGTGTGGCCTTGAACTCGTGACGATCCTCCTAGTTCTGCCTCCCGAGTGCTGGGATTAAAGGCATGCACCACCACGCCAGCTTAAGTATGTTTTATTAAGAAGAAGAAAAAGAGGAGGAGGAAGAGGAGAAGGGGGGATGAGGGCGAGAGTTGTTTAAACAAAGGCATCATAGTATTGAAGATGTTTGAAAATGTATAAGAGCAAGTCCAAGGCTAGGAGAAATAGTATGGAAGTCAGTAATAGTTACAGAATCGCCCGTTGATGAAAAGAGGAAGATCCAGGATTCTCACTGAGGTCAAGATCATATATTATCTTCTCTCCTCATCACCTTCACACTTACGAAGATACTAATAAGACAGGTTCAGAAGGAACAGGGGAAGGTTAGAGAAAGTAATTGAATGCTTGCCTCTGTATGTTGTAATCAAACAATTGTAGATCCACTTAGGGTTTAAAAGTAGAGTAAGAACTGCCTACAAAAACTTCTTTGAGAAAAGTTGCTCCAAAGTGTCATCATTCTGAAGGCAAACTTCTGAGTGGCAGATTTGACAGATTTAGTGTGCGTGGGCCTAAGAAAACCTGGATTAATCTCAACAGAAGATCATTGGGAGGAGTATTCAACTACAGTTGTGTTGACGACCAACAAGCAAGATTCTTGACAGTAGACGGGTGTCAGATTTCCATGCCATGCATGGCGATCGCTTTCCAATAAAACAGTTATGTCCCTCATCATTCTTAATTTTGCATAATGCTCATGGACATTTCAATAACTAATTGAGAGTTTGCTTGTTTTTATTTAGTTTTTTAAATTAGAGACAGAGAGAGGGAGAGAGAGACAGAGTGAGAATGGGCACGCCAGGGCCTCTAGCCATTGCAAACGAACTCCAGATGAATGTGCCACCACGTGAATCTGGCTTACATGGGACCTGGAGAAATCGACCTGGGTCCTTAAGCTTCACAGGCATGTACCTTAGCCACTAAGCCATCTCTCCATCCCTGCTTGTTTGTTTTTATTGTTTTCCCTTTTCTAAGGATGGTCTTGCTATGGCTGTAGTTCAGACCTCAAATTTACAGTTCCCTTGCCTCAGGTTCATGATAGCTAGGGTCACAGGCAAGCACCACCACACCTGGTTTACTGATAGATGCTTTTGTAAAAAGGCCTTTCTTGGTAGTAGTTATTTACTTCTTTCAAAACCTTAGAGCTGGGGGACATAGCTCAGTGGTGGACCTTTGCCCAGCATGCATAAGGTCCTGGGTTCAGTTGTCAGTACTGGAAAAATGAAAAAGAAGCCTTCTAACTTGGGTCTATGGCTAAGCCTTTGCTTGTTGCACCTAACTGAATTTTAAGCATGGTACCAAAAAATAATCAAGTCATAATATATTAATTTTTAATTCCAACCCAACAAGGTGATAGCACCAGTGATAAAACACTCATTTCTGTTTTCTATGCTAGTTGACTGAAGGAAATAAACAACTTTGAACGCTCTAGGAGGAGACAAGTGAACTGGAGAGGTGGAAGGAAGAGGAAAGGCACAGTAAAGAAAGAGAAACACATCAAGTGGTCGTGGGGATCAATATAGAATAAACACAGCGTGTGTACACACATATGCACACACACCCATGCCTGTGTGAGCAGTGGTCCCAGAAAGAAAGATAGAACCACACTTTAATAGAATTCAGGGTTTGCTAATAACAGCTGCCAACGCCATTGCTTTTTCTCCTCAAGTACAGATATTGGGAATCACTCCAATCCTGAGTGAATCAATACAATTATATCAAGAATAGAACATTACCAACCATCTTGCCTTGGGACATGCTCTCAGCATCTGAAATCCTAGATTTTCCTTAAATCTTTCCCAGTTACTTTTAAGATTACACCTTCTTAGAAGATGTAAGAATGCCTTCAAAAATCATAGAGTCCTTTAATGAACCAATAAAAAAGTAAGATATAAAGAATGTTTTAAAAATCATATATAAGAGCTATAAGAAGTAAGGGGATATGAATGATGCAACCTAAAATTATGCTAAGGCCCCTCCATGCCTGCCCGGATCTCCTTTTGAGACTCTGCTCTGCTCACTTTTGTTGAGCAGGTAACCATGTTTCCTATCATATGACCCATGTCCCCCACTCCCAATTCCTGGGAGTCATGCCAAAGCATGGCATCTGGACCAAGAACTGCAGTTTAGTGACTTGTTGGCAGTGAACCAAACCTTAGCCCAGAGGAGTTATTTTTATCCCAGCATCTAGTACAGTACATGGCACATGTTAGATGTTACATAAATGTTTCATGAATAAATGAATGAATGTGGTTTCGCCCCAGTGGGTGAGCTTCACCATTTAGGGTCCTGTGTTCCTGATATTTGAGGATGAAAAGGGAAGGAGCGGGAGCAAAGAGTGAAAAGGTATCAAGGACTTGAATTGTAACCAAAACTCATGAGTCAACTATCAGACAATGGACAAATACAGGGAGCTGACAGAAAGGAATAACACATGCATATGGAACGCAGCAAGGATACCACCCAAGACCAGACGAGCTGCTCTGATCCAGTATCATTTCCCACGAGGCTGCTTGTGCCTGGACGCCTACTCTATTACTGCAGCGTCTTAAACATACCCCCTTGCCCTTACCCTTTGCCCTGAGTAGTTACAGAATCCATGACTTAAGCAATAATGTATTTGATACAATCAAATACATTATTACATATTAAAATGCCCCAGCAGATGGACATTGTAACTACCTACAAAGATAGATTTGTGCAGACAAAAAGTAATAGAGATATGAAAACTTCTCATGACCATTTGGTAAGAGCTACTTTGTGTGTGTGTGTGTGTGTGCACATATGTATCTGTACACAAGTGTGGGTGTGTATAGAGGATGAATCAATGTAAGGGGGATTCCTTTATCTCTTATTTTGAGATAAGCTCTTTCACTGAACGAGGAGCTCACCAATTCCTCTAGCTTATGCTCGCGCACAGAGCGCTTTGCCAGCAGCCAGCTCCCTAGCCCCAATCACTCCAGTTTCTAAAGAGGATTCATACACTTTGTACATGACCTATGTGGGAGAGATACTGCTTTAGAAGGCCAAATTTGTGGGGAAGAATAAGTCTCCAAGACTAGAAGTGTCTTGCCCAAGGTCATACTTCAAAAAGACAGGGCCAGAACTCAAATTTAGTTTCTCCAACTTGAAGCCCATTCTTTTCCCCTCAATTGGCCTGACTCAGCAAAATCAGGTGAGCAGAGGAAGAATATAGACAAAGACTTCTCAAGGTAGCTTTACTGTTGGAAACATGCACACACATGCCAAGGCAAATGACAGACAAAAAGATGTGAAGTTTCCATCAGGTTTATTTATTTATTTATTTAAGAGGGGCAGAGAGAGAGAATGGGCAAGCCAGGGCCTCCAGCCACTGCAAATGAACTCCAGACGCATGCGCCACCATGTGCATCTGGCTTACATGGAACCTGGAGAATTGAACCTGGGTCCTTAGGTTTCACAGGCATTTGCCTTAACTGCTAAGACATCTCTCCAGCCCTTTATCAGGTTTTTTAAAATTATAATTAAACTCATCTTTTTCTTTATTCACTAACATATGGAAAAAACTAAAATATTCAGGACTCAACATTTGATTACTTCATATATTGGTTTTGTGTTTAAATTCAAAGCTAAGTGTCTCCATTTTTGTTAGTTTCCTATCTGAAGGAAAATATTTTATAGTTTTGTAAGTAGGGTTTTTTTGCAATTTTGTATTGTATTTAAAAAATGATAGCCATTTGACATATATGCAGATAGTTCTTGGCATATGATGTTTAACATACAACTCTTTAGCTTTCTTTAAAATATGTTCTATTTATTTATTTGACAGAGAAAAAGACAGAGTATTATTAGCATGCTAGGGCCTCTTGCCACTATAAACAAACTCCAGATGCACACACGTGCCAGGTAGATGCATGTGCCATTTTGTGCACATGGCTTTATGTGGGTACTGGGGAATTGAACCCGGACTGGAAAGCTTTGTTAGCAAGCACCTTTAACCACTGAGCCATTTCCCCAGCCCCCAGTTCTTCAGCTGTTGGATGGTGAGAAACTGTAGTAGACAGCTTTAGGTTCCTGGGATGAACTTCAAAACCAGGCACAATTAAGGAAGAAGGGATATTTATTGAAGCTTACAGATCCAGGAGAAGTTCCATAATGGCACAGGAAATTGGCCTGCCTTCACAGGTCCAAGGAGAGACAGAGAGAGAAGAGCCACAAGCCAAAACCCGAAAGCCTCATCCACAGCACACTTAGGAATCCCAGGCAGCACACAGGCACTTCGCATACCTTTAGACTGGAATTTCAAATCCACCCCCACACTTTAGGACTGGGCCTTAAAATCTGCCCAGTGACACCTCCTCCAGCCAGGTGGCTTCAAAGCCATACTACAAACTTATAAAACACTGCATATATTGGGGACCATCTATTCAAGCTACCGCAGAAAGCAATACATATTAAACAAAAGCTGTATTTCAAATTTTGATATTTTCCTAGGCTTGCAATGTGCGTTATACCCTTTTTCTTGGTGCTGGGCATCAGTTGCAATTTCCAGGAAAAGCAACCCGTGCTCTACAGTTACTGTGCTGCTAAGCTAGTATGTTCCGCAGGCTCAGTACATTGATGTGTTTTCATGGCAGAGCACACGCTGGCACAAGGTCCTAGATTTGATCCCAATGCATTGAAATGAATGAAAAGCATGTTTAACCCAGATTAAGCATTACGGAATATAGTATGTGTGTTGGGACTGGGGAGATGGCTCAGTGGATAAAGTGCTTGCTGTGCAAGCATGAAGACTTAAGTTCAGCTCCCACTACCGATGTAAAATGCATATGGTCACATGTTAGCCAGTCTAGCCGAGTCAGTGATCTCTTGATTCAGCAAGAGATCCTGTTTCAAAGAATTAGGTGGAGAGAGGCAGAAGAAGACACCTGATCTTGACCTCTGGTCTACTCTCCACACACACACACACACACACGTGCATGTGCACCCACACATATGAACACGAGTATATACAACATATGCCACACATATACACATGCAAAAAAATGTAATATGGGGCTGGAGGGAAGATTAGCAGTTAAGGCATTTTGCCTGCAAAGCCAAAGGATCCAGGTTCAATTCCCCAGGATCCACGTTAGCCAGATGCATAAGGGGTACACACATCTGGAGTTCATCTGGAGTTTGTTTGCAGTGGCTGGAGGCCCTGGCAGGCCCATTCTCTCTCCCCCCTCTTTCTGTCAAATAAATAAATAAATAAAAATAACATATTAAAATATGTATATGCATATTGAAGTACAGTATGGCACCCCATTAGAATTTATATTTTTATGTATGAATTTAAAAAAAGAAAAGGAAAAGGAAACAAGACAATACATTTCTTTTTGAAGTCAGGTCTCATCAAGCTCAGGCTGACCTGAAATTCACTATGTAGTGTCAGGCTGGCCTTGAACTCACAGTGAGCCTCCTACGTCTGCCTCCCGAGTGCTGGGATTAAAGATGTCCACCATGTCGGGCGACAAATACATTTTTAACCCAGTTTAGCAGTGGGTTTATCAGAACAGGAGTCCATTCTGAGTCAAGGAGTATCTGCGACTCACCAGATTGTGCCCTTGTGGCTGAACAATATTGAGCTGCATCTTTGAAACACTGCTCAACTCTAAGGAATGTGCTAGGCTTTAGAACCTCCAATTCCCTAATCCTTACAGGGTCTCTGGCCTTTCAACCAACATCAGTTTTTGTTCTCTCCTTGAAAGTAGAGAAACACAATCTTAAATTGTGTCCAGGAGATCGATATTGTTCACTTTTAATTCAGTCTGCCAGAAAAGTCAAATTTAATGGAAAGGTGCCATTTCTATTTTTCAGTTCAAATTCACATTTGTTTAACTCATATGGGTAATATTTAATTTTTTTCATCCTTGGGACTTTTCTAGCCTTTTCTATATTTATATAATTATTAATGACATTGATTTAGAAGAGAAAAGGACATGAATTTTTATAAAAATATCTTATAGTTAGGTGCTCTGGATATTTTTTCCCTCATGTTGTACTGCAAGTAAGTGGTTTACACACTGAAATCCCAGCACTTGGGGTGGGGAGATGGCTCAGTGGTTAAAAGTACCTGCTTGCAAAGCCTGCTAGCTTGGATTTAATTCTCTAGCCACATACATAAAATCAGACACAAAAGTGGTGCCAGTATTTGGCATTTATTTGCAGTGGCAAGAGACCCTGGCACATCTATATACATACATAGCGAGAATGAGAATGTGTGTGTGTGTGTGTGTGTGTGTGTGTGTCACAAACGTGCTTTTCAATAAATGGTGCTAAAAAAATGCACATGCAGAAGCATGAAATAGGGCCTTCTGTCTCACATGAGATACAAAAATGAACTCAAGATGGATTCAAGGCTCAAAGGGAAGATCAGGAGCCATGAAACTCCAGGAGAAAACATGAGAAACATCTCAGAACACTGGAGAGGGCACTTTTTTTTTTTTTTTTTTTTTTTTTTTTTTTTTTTGAGGTAGGGTCTCACTCTAGCCCAGGCTGACCTGGAATTCACTCTGTATTCTCAGGGTGGCCTTGAACTCACAGCGATCCTCCTACCTCTGCCTCCCTCCCAAGTGCTGGGATTAAAGGCGTGCACCACCATGCCCAGCTAGGGCACAGGTTTTTGTTTTTGAACAAGGACCCCAAAGCACAGGAAACAAAAACAAAACAAATAAAATAGACAAATGAGATTGCATTGAATTAAAAAGCTTCTGCCTAGCTCAAGAAATAATAGAGTGCAAACCTGGCATGGTGGTGCACAGTTTAATCCCAGTACTCAGGAGGCCAAGTTAGGATGATCACCGTGAGTTCAAGGCCAGCCTGAGAGAGACTACATAGTGAATTCAGGTCAGCCTAGGCTAGAAAAAAAACCCTACCTCAAAAAAACAAGAAAAGAAGAAAATAAAAAGATAAGAAACAATAGAGTGCAGAGACAACCTATAGAACAGGAGAAAAGATTTTAGAAAGTATACATTTGTTAGGAATTGATGTCTACAATATATAGGGAATGCACAAAGATCAAGAGCAAAAACCAAAACCCCATAGAACAACCCAATTAAAAATGAATAGGGCTGGAGAGATGGCTTAGAGGTTAAGGCATTTGCCTATGAAGCCTAAGGACCCAGGTTTGATTCCCCAGTACCCACGTAAGCCAGATACATAAGGTGGAACATGCATCTGGAGTTCCTTTGCAGTCCTGGCATGCCCATTCACTCTCTCTGTCTATATCTTTCTCCCTCTCTGTCTTTCAAATAAATAAATATATAAAATAGGCCTTATTTTTCCAAGGGAAGTGAAATCAGTATGTTGAAGAGACATTTACACGCATGTTTATTGAGACATTGTTCTCCTCACAATAACCATGACATAGAAATAATAAAAATGTCTATCAACTGATGGATGGACAAATAAAATACAGAACATATATACAATAAAATATATTTTTCCATGAACAAAGATCAAATCCCACCATGTGTAATAACATGCATTCGATTAGAGGTCATTATGTTACGTGAAATACCACACATGTGATTAGAGGTCATTATGTTAAGTGAAATAAATAGGCATGCGATTAGAGGTCATTATGTTAAGTGAATAACACACATGCAATTAGAGGTCATTATGTTAAGTGTATAGCACACATGCAATTAGAGGTCATTATGTTAAGTGAAATAAGCCAAACCACAGAAAGATAAGTACTTCAGGGTCTTACTTGCTTTTTATATCAAATATAACAAAGTTGATCTCCACACCTTCCAAGGCTCAGGGTCTAATGCATAAGAGGTGGCGGAAAGAATGTAAGAGCCAAAAGAAGGGTAGGACTCCTTACAATGTGCTCCCTCCAGACATAAAATGGCCTGGATATCCATGACCTCATAGTGCCTGACACTACCTACACAACACATCATAAGAGGAGGAAAAGACCATGACATCAAAATAAAAGAGAGACTGATTGAGATGTGGAGGGGATATGATGGAGAATGGAATTTCTAAGGGGAAAGTGGGGGGAGGGAGGGTATTACCATGGGATATTTTTTATACTCATGGAAAATGTTAATAAAGATTGAGAAAGAAAAGTTGATCTCCTAGGAGTTAAGAGTAGAATGGTTGTTATTAGAGATGCTTGAGCAGGGGATGGGGAGAGGTTGATTGGTGGCTGCTAATTTATACTTAGTAGGAGTAAACATGCTGTGGTGCACTGTTACAGTAGAGTGAGTGACTATAGATAAGGAAAATGTTCTTTATATTTCAAAAAGCTATAAAAAAAAGTTTTAGGGCTTGGGAGATGGCTCAGTGCTTGCCACACAAGTGTGAGGACCCACATGAAGCCAGATATGGTAGTTCGTGTCTGTAATCCCAGTACTACTATGGTGAGACGGGAGGTGGCATGGAGGGGAATCTCATGGAAGCTCTGGACCAGCTAGCCTGGTAGACGCAATGGAACAAGAGATCCTGCCCCAAACAAGGTGGAAGGTGAGAACTGACACCCAAGGCTGCCCTCTAATCTTCACATGCTTTTTGTGGCCCATGAAGACACACACACACACACCATACATATACAAACAAAGGATTTGGGCTGGGCATGGTGGCACATGCCTTTAACCCCAGCACTCGGAGCAGCGCTAGGAGGATCACTGAGTTTGAGGCCAGCTTGAGACTACAGAGTGAGTTCCAGGTCATCCTGGGCTAGAGCAAGACCCTACCTCGAAAAACCAAAAAGGATTTGGAATGCTTGCAACATAAAATGATTAAGTTGAATACATGAGAAACATTTCGCAAGATAAGCACTTACCAAATATAACATGATTGGCACCCCATAAATATGCACAACTTTTATGTTTTTATATATCCATTAAAGATAAATTTGCCTTTTAAAAAAGAAAGGAAAGTTGAGGCTGTAATTCTGACTAGCATATGCAAGTTTAATCTCCAGCACCACAAAAAACTTGCACTTACAGAAAAATTAAATGCAAAAATTATAAATGAGCTGGGTGTGGGGGCACACGCCTTTAATCCCAGCACTCAGGAGGCAGAAGTAGGAGGATCGCCATGAGTTTGAGGCCACCCTGAGACTACATATTGAATTCCAGGTCAGCCTGAGCTACAGTGAAACCCTACCTCGAAAAAAAAATTATAAATGCATTACTAAAAGACATGATTGTTAAAAAAACAAATGTTAAGTTTTATGAGAGACGAATAATGAAAAAGACTGCAGTAACTTTAAACTATGTTTCCTTAAATTTTATATTATTAACTTATAAAGCCTAAGTCAATTACTCAGGGAAATTTTTGAAAGGCAATAATCACCATTTTAAACTGGTTTCTCTATTGTAATGGCAGAGGAAACCACTAGGGGTCATGCAAAACTGTCACTTCCAAAAGTATTCTGAAAACCCTGTATCAGACTTGCAGAGCTAGAAGTGACCTCAAAGGTCATTGAACCCTTCATATATTTTGGAAACCAAAATTGAGACCCAGAGTTTTTTCTTTTGTGTGTGTGTGTGTGTGTGTGTGTGTGTGTGTGTGTGTGTTTCAAGGTAGGGTTTCACTGTAGTCCAGGCCTACCTGAAATTCACTGTATAGTCTCAGGGTGGCCTCAAATTCACAGCGATCCTCCTAACCCTGCCTCCCAAGAGCTGGGATTAAAGCAATTATTTGACAAGACCCAGAGTATTTTATTTGCCTAGTATACACAGTCATCTATAAATAGAAGCAAGGTATGGGGATGTAACTCAGCGATAGGCTAAATGTGGCCACGTCATATCTTGTTGGATATAGCTATATTTAAATTTAGCCAACACATTAAAAACTCAGACACTGGGGCTAGGGAGATGGACCAGTGGTTAAAAACACTTGCTTGAAAAGTCTGCCAGCCCAGGTTCAGTTCCCTAGCACCGGCAGATGAAAATGGTGCTTGCACCCCTTATCCCAAGGAGTCTACAGCAATGGGAGGTGGAGCCAGGAGAATCCAAAATTTGCAGGGCTAAATTTAATCTTTGATTGCAATCTGGCGGTTCATTTGCAGCAGCAAGACACTCTGTCTCAAAGAAGGAGGAGCACAGTCACCTTGACATTGTCCTCTGACCCCCCCCCCAAGTGTGTGTGTGCATGCACGCACACCACACACAAGGAGAGTTTAGTCAATTTACGAGAATCTAGTTTGTTCTGAATATTCAGAGAGAAGCAACTCTCTCCTCAGCCAACTGGGGTGATGGGTGAGATGATCCACGGGGTAGGAAAGCCCAGTAGGAGATTCTGAAGTCCAACTTACCAGACTCAGAGGGTCTGGGTTTTATTTTGCTAGTCAGTGGTGCCTATTGATGACGTTCTGGAATTCTGTGCTGTCAGGGGCCAAGGATCTGCCGCAGGCAAATGCAGAGACAGAGTTCTGACACATTCATATTTTTAAAATGATAGCTAATAATAGTGAACACTTGTGGAGACTAATTATGGGATGTTTAGGTATCTTACATTCTTATATATTTCAATCTTTGTGGTGATCATATGAAGTAAACTCTACTAAGACAAAATTAAGGGATGGGGAATTTAAGTGACTTTTACCACAGTACTCAGGAAGTAATGGTGGAGGCTCCAACCACTGCCCTTGAACTCTGATCTTCCTCCGGTGCTGCCTGGTCCATAGGACTACAAATCATAGCTGGGAAGCTTAGAAGGTGGTCGAGCTGGGAGGAAAGATGCCCCCTTCTCTCATGCCACTCACTCTCCCAATTCTCATGTTTAGCCTTGCAAGCTTGATTCAGTTGTAAGGATGGAAGAAGAGAAAGTAGGGCTTGGATAGATGCTCTGCTTCAAATAAGACTGTAATAACCTTTTGATATTTGATGGTATTAGGCCTTTTAATATCTGACTAGGGACAGCAAAGCTGGGATCTCTTCCTGAGATTTTATCCAAGAGAAGAGAAGAGAATTCTTTGACAGAAAGCACAGTAAAGAAAAAGAACCAGGTTACTTTCTTTGTCCCTGACTGAGTCTAGCTCATTCAATGAACCAGTTATGCAGTTAGCCAAGAAAGCCCTAGTAATGAGTCTTTGTGGCATGCCAATTTGCAAAACTTCCTTATAACTACCATGACTATTTCATTCCTAAAATTATAGTGGAGAACCAAGAGTTCTTTTGACATTTAAGCCCCAGGGAATCAAACTGTTTCTTTCTCCCTTCTTTCCTTCCTTCCTTCCTTCCTTCCTTCCTTTTTTCTCTTCCTCTCTCCCTCCCTCTCTCCCATTTTTTTGCTCTAGCTATACATTTCCTGAACCAACTGAATGACTCAGCCTCACATCTCTAAACTGTAACCTCAAAATTCATTAAGCAGAGAATGACTCCAATAGCTTTATATATGTTATTGGAATAACGTATGCATCAAAATGACAGTAGATTTAATGAGCCAACAAGGTATATGATGAATTCAGGATACTAGGCGTCTGTTGCAGAGAAGTGAAAAGTCTTGGCAGGAATCTAAATGCTTTTTTTTTCTAAAATGTTTTAAATGTATTTTTATTGGAGACAGAGAGTGAGGGAGAGAGAGAAAGAGAGAAAGAGATTGGGCATGCCAGGGCCTCTAGCCACTGCAAAGGAAGTCTAGATGTATATGCCATCTTGTGGTTCTGGCTTATGTGGGACCTGGAGAATCAAACCTAGGTACTTAGGCTTCGCAGGCAAGTGCCTTAACCACTAAGCCATCTCTCCAGCCCCTAAATGCTTTTTACCAAGTGAAAGGGACTTCATGAAATGAAGAACCATTTGTCCCAAAGAAAGGTGAAAGATAAGGGCTACAGTTTTTAATCATTGCTCTTATTTCCAGAAATAATACTCTGGTCCTTGAGTATGCATAACAATCTCTGTGCATTTAGCCACTCATTGCTTTTTTCTGTTCAGCAAATAAAAGCCTGATAAAGCATTGTCAGGCTATCAAGCCCCAAGCTCAAAACCAGTGACCCACTGGCTTTGTTCTTCAACATGAATTTTCTTTTAATGCCCGTTTGTTTTCAGGGAAGGGGAAATGGAAAAACAGTTTTGATGATTTATAGCATCTGCTTGATCTCCAAAATTTGGTGTGTTTAAATACCGAGTCTGAGTATGCTATTCAAAAAGCATTTGAGAAGTTTTGTAGCAGAATTAGAGGAATGTTCCTCCCTGGGTTTTGCTGTACCTGTGCAAAAGTGGAGAGATTTGGAAACATCAAAAGGGTGGGGCACCTATTGTGCCAACTTTGAGTTGAACACTCAAACTGAGGGCCAAACCTCTTCTATGTATAATCTAGGTCTGATTTTCCTTTTAAAACACTTATTTTGGAATGCCACAGGATACACATTCTTTTCAGCAGCACATGGAACATTCTCTAAAACAGACCATATAGTAGGACACAAAGCAAATTTTAACAAATTTGGAAAATTGAAATAATTTCTTATACTCTATCTGATCACAGTGAAATTAAACTGCAAATCAGTAGCAAGAAAAACTATAGAGCATACACAAACTCATGGAAATTAAACAATACACTATTGAATGTTGAATGGGTCATTGAAGAAATCAAGAAGGAAATGAAAAATTTATAGAATCAAATATATATGTATATATGTGGAAGGATGAAAATAGAACTTTATCTCTCTCCATGCACAAGAATTAAATTCAAGTGGATCAAAGACCTTAATATCAACTCTGAAACTGCTAGAGGAAAAAGTAGGGGAAACCCTTCAACATATTGGCATAGACAATGTCTTTCTGAATATAACCCCCATTGCTCAGGAAAAAACACTACTAATCAACTATTGGGATCTCATGAAATTACAAAGCTTTTTCACAGCAAAGGACACTGTGAATAGAGCAAAGAGGCAACCTAGTGAATGGGAGAAAAATTTTGCCAGCTGTATATTTGATAGAGGATTAATATCTAGGATATACAAAGAACTCAGAAAACTAAATAATAAGAAATTGAACAACCCAATTAAAAATGGGGTATGGAACTAAATAGAGAGTTCTCAAAAGAAGAAATACAGATGGCCTATAAACATCTGAAAACATGTTCTACATCCTTAGCCATCAGGGAAATGCAAATTAAAACCACTTTGCAATTCTATCTCACCCCTGTCAGAATGGCTACCATCAAGAAAACAAATGACAATAAATGCTGGCGAGGATGTGGAAAAAGGGGAACCCTTCTACGCTGTTGGTGGGGGTGTAAGCTGGTATAGCCATTGTGGAAATCAATGTGGGCGTTCCTGAGACAACTAAAAATAGATTTACCATATGACCCAGATATACTACTCCCAGGCATATATGCTAAGGACTCATCATACTACCTTAGAGATACTTGCACATCCATGTTTATTGTCACTCTATTCACCATAGCTAGGACATGGAAACAGCCTAGATGTCCCTCGAGTGATGAGTGAATAATGAAAATGTGGTACATTTATACAATGGAGTTCTATTCAGCAGTAAAGAAAAATGAAATTATGAAATTTGCAGGGAAATGGGTGGACCTGGAAAAGATTATTCTTAGTAGGTAACCCAAGCCCAGAAAGCCAAATGCCACATGTTCTCTCTCATATGTGGATCCTAGCTGCGAATGTTTGGACTTGTATGTGAGTTGGAATAAAACTTGGTAGCAGAGGCCAGTAAGCTAGAAAGGGACGGTATTGTATATATGTAAGTAGAAGAACAAATTAAAGGGGGCAGAAAAGCCTAAGTAAGAACAGGGTAAGAGACTGAGTAAAGGAAAGGTGGTGGTGGGGTAATCAAAGTCTGAGGATACAAATAAGCCTTATGGAAGCCTACTCTGTTGGACAATGGCATACCCAGAAGCCATAAATTGTTACTAGAAAATTTTCAATGCCAGGGATGGGTTACCTTGCAGTGAGTCCCTAATGCCCCCAAAACATTACAGGCCATTTGCCACGGCTCTTGGTTTCCCACCAGGAATAGATGGTTAAGACCCTATTGCTGAAGACGCCCCCATGCTTGGGCTACAAGGTCACTGAGGAATCTTTCTGGGACTGAGCTGAAAACCTCCTCTGTGTGGGGAGGGGATATGATGGAGAATGGAATTTCAAAGGGGAAAGTCGGGGGGCAGAGAGGGAGGGTATTACCATGGGATATTTTTTATGATCATGGAAGATGTTAATAAAAATTTAGAAAAAAAAAAAACAAACCTCCTCCATGTAGACCAGCTGATAGAAAACTGGAAAAGGGGCCTGGGGAGATGGCTTGTCAGCTAAAGCGTTTGCCTGCAAAGCCAAAGGATCTTCGTTCAATTCTCCAGGACCCACATAAGCCAGATACACAAAGTGGCTCACGTGTCTGGAGTTCGTTTGCAGTGGCTAGAGGCCCTAACATGCCCATTCTCTCTCTCTGTCTGCCTCTTTCCCTCTCTCAAATAAATAAATAAATAAAAATAAAAATAAACTGGAAAATGCGATGCTGCATGCAGCTCTATGGGAGAGAGAGAAGTCACCAGTGGAGAGACACTGCAAGCCTTGAGTTTGGACAGCCAGGCCAAATGAGCCAATGGGTACAATAGTGGCATGTCTATTATGGGTGAAGCCAACCACTCTCTAGTTGGACTGGAGGCCCGCTCCACAGGAGGGAATACATGCCTGACACTGAACACCTATGTTGGGGGAGGTCATGAGCCCTGTAGTGTAATGCCTGCTGGTGTCTTGCTAAATGCATATATTAAGCTCACCAAACTTCCCAGTAAGCACTTCTCCCTTTGTTTTTCAGGACCTCTGGGATGACTCAAAAGGCACCATAGAGCTAAGAGGAGTGGTCAGCACTGAAACATCTCTATCACACCTTTCAAGGCTCAGGGTTCATTGCAGAAGAGGTGGCAGAAAGAATGTAAGAGCCAAAGGAAGGGTAGGACTCCTTACAATGCACTCTTCCAGACACAAAATGGCCTCAATATCCATGACCTCACAGTGTCTGGCACTACCTACACAAGACCTCACAATAGGAGGAAAAGATGATGAGATAAAAAGAGAGACTAAAAAGCCAGGTGTGGTGGTGCACACCTTTAATTCCAGCACTTGGGAAGCAGACGTAGGAGGATCACCCTGAGACTACATAGTGAATTCCAGGTCAGCCTGGACTAGAGTGAAACTCTACCTCAAAAAAAAAAAAAAAAAAAAAAAAAAAAAAAAAAAGGCCGGCGTGATGGTGCATGCCTTTAAATCCCAGCACTCAGGAGGCAGAGGTAGGAGGATTGCCATGAGTTCAAGGCCACCCTGAGACTACAGAGTGTTTCCAGGTCAGCCTGAGCTAGAGTGAGACCCTACCTCGAAAAAGCAAAAAAAAAAAAAAAAAAAAAAAAAAAAAAGGAGAGAGAGAGAGATACTAATTGAGAGGGGGAGGGGATATGATGGAGAGTGGGTTGGGAAGGGGAAAGTAAGGCGGGAGGGAATTATTACGGTTTATTGTCTATGATTATAGAAGTTGCCAATAAGTAAATTTTAAAAAATTAAGATGTTATCAATAAACCATATGGAAACCTACTTGTTTGGATAATGGCACACCCAGAAGCCATAGATTTTCACTAGAAAAATTTCAATGCCAGTGATGGGATACCTTCTAGTGAGTACTTGGCCTGGGAGGTCCCTGATGCTCCTAAATCATTGCCATGCCCTTAGTTTCCCAGGAATAGATGGTAAGACCCTATTGCTGAAGACTTCACATGCCTGGGCTGCAGGTCACTGAGAAATCAAGCTGGAGCTGACTGAAAACCTCCTCCCTGTGGACCAGCTGACAGAAAGCTGGAAAAAGCTGCACTGCATGCAGGCCTATGGGAGAGAGAAGTCATCAGCGGTGGTAAACAACAGTGAACAGTGGACATTGCAAGCCTTAAGTCTGGCTAGCTGGGCCAAGTGTACCAACTGGTGCAATAGTGGCATGTCTATTATGGAGGAAAGCAACCTCTCTGTACTTGGACTTGAGGCCCACTCCATGGCAAGGAATACATGTTTGGTACTGAAAACCTAGTCAAAAGCCTATGGTGGGGGAGGTTATGAGCCTTCCTGTTGTCTGATTAAATGCATATATTATTCTCACCAAACTGCCCTGTAAGCACTTTTTAAAATGTTTATACCCATATATTAATGCTACTCTCACTTTTGGTTAGAGTAGTTTCTCTTTTCAGATGGCAGTGACCATTGGGATGACTCAAAAGTCTCCATAGTGCTGAGAAGACGTGACAGTGGAGTGCTCAGCACTGAGATCTCTACATCACACCTTCCAAGGCTCAGGGTCTATTGTGGAAGAGATAGAGGAAAGAGCGAAGAGCCAAAGGAAGGGTAGGGCTCCTTACAATGCACTCTTCCGGACACAAAACGGCCTGGATATCCATGACCTCGCAGTGCCTGATGCTACCCACACAAGACCCTCATAGGAGGAAAAGATAACCAGATCAAAATAAAAGAGAGACCAATTGTGAGGGGGAGGGGATATGATGGAGGGTGGATTTGTGAGGGGAAAGGTAGGAGAGGGGAAGAAGCTATCATGGTTTATTGTCTACATGAAAGCTATGAATAAAAAAGTTTTATTTTGGGCTGGAGAGATGGCTCAGTGTTTAAGGCACTTGCCTGCAAAGCCTAAGGACCTGGGTTCAATTCCCCAGTACCCACACAAAGCCAGATGCACAAAGTGGCACATGCATTTGGAGTTTGTTTGCAGTAGCTAGAAGCCCTATTTATTACATGCATACTCTGGCTCTCTCTCTTTGTCTCTCTCTCTCTGTGTCTGTATCTCTTTGCCTGCAAATAAGTAAATAAAATATAGAAAAGAAAAATATTTATTCTGGGCTGGGCTCAATGGTTAAAGCACTTGCCTACAAAGCCTAACAAGCGGGGTTCAATTCCCTAGTATTCACACAAAGCCAGATACACAGTGGTGCATGCATCTGAGTTTGTTTCTAGTGACTGGAGGCCCTGGCACATCCATTCTCTCTCTCTCTCCTTGCAAATAAATTTATTTTTCATATTTTTTATTTATCTGCAAGCAGAGGAGAGAGAGAGAGAGAGAAATGGGAGTGGGTGTGCCAGGGCCTGTTACCATCGCAAACAAATTCCAAGTCCATGTGCCATTTTGTGCTTTATGTGAGTACTGGGAATTGAACCCAGGCTTTGGAAGCAAGTGATTTTTTTTTTTTTTTTTGAGGTAGGGTCTTGCTGTAGCCCACGTTGACCTGGAGTTCACTATATAGTCTCAGGCTGGCCTCAAACTCATGGCGATCCTCCTACCTTAGACCCTGAGTGCTGGGATTAAAAGGTGTACACTGCCAAGCCCAGCCAAGCAAGTGCTTTTAACCACTGAGCCATCTCTCCAGCCCTTGGTTGGATTTTCTGGAGCCCCCTCTGTCTTCGTAGGACCCAGTCAATGAGTTAGACTTTCAGGACCACCGGTTGCAGCTTTTTGAGTTTTCTACATGATGCTACTTTTAGATTTCCATGTAGAAAAGATCTCTACCCTTTAAAGAGCTTCGGTGCTCACTTTGCAAGCCTCAGGAAACTGCCTGTAACTTCTCTCCCACAGTTTAGACACTAAGTCTTCTGGGTAAAACCATTTCCCCAAAGTGGAAACGTGAGGGCCTGGGCAGTGCAGGAGATGGGAGCTTAGGGGGCCGCTGCTCTGTGTCTTGGAGAAGCGGGAAGCCTGGTGAGAGGAGAGGACTTTACTGTAAGGTTGCGGACTGCAGGGCAGCACCTCATCCCACGTTGGCATGCTAGCCCAGCAGAGTCCAAAGAAGCAGTCCTGTTTGTTTTTAGCTCAGACAAGAGGCCAGGGACCTTTTGGACTTCAAAGGCAACAGTGAAGCCAGTGATGGGTCTATGACATAATAGGCAGGGAGAAAAATGAAGAGGGGCAAGAGGCAGAAAGTGATCAGATGGAGTGAAAGGGGAAAAGAACAAAGACCAGCAGAACAAGAGAGGGAGGAAGAGAGAAACAGAGACAGAAGAGGAGTTTATGTGGAAGACTGGCATCTTCAATTCTCACACACAACAGGGATGACTTATAGGCTAATTTTTTTTAAAGACAGGGTCTTTTTTATTAAAAAAATATTTATTTATTTATTTGAGAGAGAGAAAGAGGGAGAGAGAGAGAATGGGTGCTCCAGGGCCTCCAGCCACTGCAAACAAACTCCAGATGCATGCACCCCCTTGTGCATCTGGCTTACGCGGGTGCTGGAGAATCAAACTGGGATCCTTTGGCTTTGCAGGCAAACGCCTTAACAGCTAAGCCATCTCTCTGGCCCTCATAGGCTAATTTTTAAAAAATACTTTTATTTACTTGCAAGCAGAGAGAGAAAGAGAGAGAGAATGGGCAGCCCAGGGCCTCCAAATGCTGCAAATGAACTCCAAATGCATGCTCCATCCTGTGCACCTGGTTTTACATGGATACTGGGGAATTAAACCCTGGTTGTTAGGCTTTGCAGGCAAGTGTCTTAATCACTGAGCTATCTACCCAAACCACATAGCCTATTTTTTAAAAAATATTTTATTATTTATTTATTTGACAGAGAAAGAGGGAAGGAGAGAGAGAGAGAGAGAGAATGGGTGCACCAGGGCCTCCAGCCACTGCAAATGAACTCCAGATGCATGCACCCCTTTGTGCATCTGGCTAACATGGGTCCTGGGGAATCGAACCTGGGTCCTTTGGCTTTGCAGGCAAATACCTTAACTGCTAAGCCATCCCTCCAGCCCCTATAGCCTAATTTTAATGAACAAAACGTGCAATTGCTTGAATGTAAAAATGTTCCCATAGCCTCATGTGCCTGTGATTAAGCCTCACACTCAACCCTCAGCTGGTGGAGCCTTTGGGAGGTGGAGTCTTGTTGAAGGAAGTGTGTCACTAGGGGTAGGCTTTGAGGTCTCTGAGTCTAGCCCCACTGGGAGGTCAGAGCTCTCTCTTCTTCCTCCCTGCTGGTAGGTAGATGATGTGATGCCCAGTGGTCTACTCCTGCCATGCTTTCCCATCATGATGAAACTCATCTTCCAAACTGTAAGCTGGAAATAAACCCTTACCTTTGGTAAGCTGCTTCTGGTTCTGTGCTTTGTCCCACCAACACGGTGGTAACTGCTTCAAAAAGCATATGTATAATGCATGCCATTGGGACTTTCTTACCATGTGGAAATCACCATAGCATTCACTTTTCCTGGTGCATTTGATTATTTTGGCCTTTCATTTTTGGAAGGCATGCCTTTTCTCATTGATATAATAAAATGCCTATCAAAAGCATATTAGGGAAGAAAGGAAGGGTTTATTTCGGCTCACAGTTTGAGAGTACAGCCCCTCACGGCGAGCAAGTTATGGCCGCAAGAGGCCGAGGCAGCGGGTCACGGAGGTCCCTCAGCGGGGAAGCAGAGAGACGGCTGCTCGTGCCAAGCTTGCTTGCTCCGTTTTGTTCCGTCTGGGACTACAGCCCGAGCAGCAGTGCCGCCCACATTTAGTGAGGGTCTTTCCTCCTCGGCTAAACCTTTCTGGAAAAGAGGTGTGTTTCCATGGTGATGCTAAATCTAGTCAAGCTGATAATGAAGATCAACCATCAGAAAGGGTATAATATTTTCTGTTGAGTTAAAAGAAAATTATATGAAATAAAGTAAATAAAACATATAACCTAATGCCTGGCATATCACAAACGCTCAATAAAACACCAGAGTCCCTTTCCTTTGAAATAATAGGTACCAATTTTTCCATAGAAGAAAAAGAGCAGTAAAAAATAAACAACCATCACAAGTAAATGAAACTTTTAAATAATTAGGTTTCCTCTGTGCTCTACAGACTCTAAACTTTTTCTTCACTGTTTTTCCACTGGGGTGGTGAAGGTGGTACTTGGAAGCAAGTATCCTTTACTGCTGAGACATCTCCATGGTCTGGTGGTACTTGGGATGGAACCTAGGGCCTCCTGTATGCTAAACACACCGTCGACCTCTGAGCTGCACCCACTTTCCTCTGCTCCTTCTTTTGCCAGCACTGTCAGTCAGGTAGTTGATTTTTTTTTCCTTTTATTTCTTCTTTTTTAGGGTTGTCAATGACATAAAATAATGACTCTTCCTTAAAGAATATAAGGACATAAATTATAGTGAGTTAAAAAGGAGTGATCACGGCCCAAGAACATGAATTCAAGATACCCTTAATAACGTGTTCTACTGTGGAAGAAGTTACACAAACTTTCATAGTCACAGAGTAAAAGAAATCCATGAAAAAAACGTTGCCAGGTGTGGTGGCACACGCCTTTAATCCCAGCACTTGGGGAGGCAGAGGTAGGAGGATTACCGTGAGTTTGAGGCCACCCTGAGACTCCATAGTGAATTCCAGGTCAGCCTGGGCTAGAGTGAGACCCTACCTCGAAAAAAAAAAAAGAAATCCATAAATCACTATATTTACTTGATCCTTAGAAGGCAAACTTTCCCACATAGGGTGTCAGCATGAAGCTAGTTAAACATGAATGCCATCCCGCCCCAGGAGGATGCATGATGAGCAGAACCATTCTATGTAAGTGAAACATTGCCACACACAAGCAAAGCTCAGTTTGAAAGTTCTGAACTTACCTATCATGTACAAAAAAAACACGCCTGGCCGGATCCCAAGAGACATGTTGCCATCATGCCCAGGTGCCTAGTCACTGATCTTAAGGTGCTGGTCACATAGGCAGGCCACAGTGAAGAAGGAAGGGGAAACCAGATGTTGAAACTTTACAGTGAGGCTAGTGGTCTGCTAATCTTAGCCGTGTGTTGAGATTATCCTGTCAGGAGAATGCTTTGCCAGATAGGAAAGTTAAGGTCGTTAAGGTAATTGGCTACTAAAGGGCCTATAACAGTCCAGATGATTTTGTCTCTTGACCTACACATTCTCTCTCTCCACAATCATGGTGTTCTAGTCAAAGGTCAAGCACTTTGCAGGATTCTTTTAAAAAAAATATTTTATTATTTATTTAGTCATTTGAGAGAGACAGAGAGAGAATGAGGCAGAGAGAGAAAGAGAGACAGAGACCCAGAATGGGCATACCAAGGCCTCCAGCTGCTGCAAACAAACTCCAGATACATACACCATCTTGTGCATCTGGCTTACGTGAGTACTGGGGAATCGAACCTGGGTCCTTAGGCTTTGGAGGCCAGTGCCTTAACCACTAAGCCATCTCTCCAGCCCAGGATTTTTCATATAGATGCAGCTTCCTCAGAGAACTGTATTCCACAGTAGTACTTGTTCGACTTCTGTGAGGAGGGGGACAGAGGTGTTTTTCCAAGACCATTTTGTCCAGCACATGAATTCCAAGGGACACACCCAAACCACAATGGAAGGAAAGAATGGAAGGAAGAAAGTAGAAGTAAGTTTATAGATGGAGAATGGATGTAGCAGAATTTTTGTTGTTCTCTGTGGCAGGAAAATGAGTAGCTGTGAGCATCAGGGAGCACGAGGAGAGGAGAGGACTTGAGCAAAGTGATAAATGGGCTTAAGTGGCTCCTCTGGGACTCCAGAGGAGCCTGGCAGAGGCGCTTGGCTCTGTGAATCACAGAGACTCCTGTGAATCCTCTGAGGGAAGCTCCTAAGCTCTTACCTTTCCTTTAATTGTTGCCTTTTGCAAAGGACTCAGTAATGAACCTCTAGCCACGAGGATATATACATTGTAGGGAATTTTCCCATTACATTTGCGCCTCCAGCACAGAAGAAATTATACACTGATGTTGGCCTGCTTTTATCCAGCTCTTAAATGGGTCTGGCAAAAATGAAATCTTTGGCAATATTGAGTGTGGGTGTCCTTGTGGGAACAAGGAACTCTCATTCCTTGTTGAGAGCAGAGCAAATTGCTGCAATTGCTATGAAGGACAATCTGCAAAAGTTTGTAAAGTTAAAGCTGCCACAAACTGTATATACCATATGGTTAGATATAGACCCTAGAAAATTATATTTTTATAATTTTTTGTTTATTTTTAATTTATTTATTTGAGAGCGACAGACAGAGAAAGAAAGAGGCAGATAGAGAGAATGGGCACCCCAGGGCCTCCAGCCACTGCAAATGAACTCCAGATGTGTGCGCCACCTTGTGCATCTGGCTTACGTGGGTCCTGGGGAATGGAGCTTCTCAAATAGGGGTCCTTAGGCTTCACAGGCAAGCGCTTAACTGCTAAGCCATCTCTCCAGCCCCCCTAGAAGATTGCTTTGCAAACTACATATGAAGGCTTCAAGGATGGTGAGCTCAATAATTGATCTAAAAATCAAAGTAGTGAATTTCAATTAGCAAGGAAAATAACACAGATGAAAGGAAATAAGCCAGACACAGAAAGGCAAATGCTACATGTTTCTCATAAAGCTGATCTTATGTTATTAAAAGAAAATCCAAGTGCCAAGGATAGGATGTCTCTCTATGACTTGTTGGTAAGCGGGGTGCCTAGGGTCCCCAAAACCATGTAGCTTATTGTCACCCAGAGGAACGTGATGGTAATGCTGAAGATGCCACGTACTTTGGTTGTAGGACATCGAGAAACCAGGCTGGATCTCGGTTGGAAGCCCCCTCTTAGCTGTCCAACTTTCCCAGCCTGGAAGATGGTACTCAGGCTGTTGGGGAGAAAAGTCAGTAACAGTCTCCCTCAGCTGTGAGCTCCATGCACCCCACCACTGACCTGTTTGGAATGATGTACCCACTCGTGCAATGGTCGCATGATTGTTGGGGTGGGGGAGCCAGCTGCTTTCGGATTGGATTTCAGAGCAGAGTCCGTGGCTGGCATCGTCAACCTCGTCAGAAGCTCGTGGCTGGGGAGGCCAGAGGTCCCAAGGGAGAAGCTGCTGCTGTTGCTGTGTTAAAGGGACACGCTGTGCCCAGTTAAACTGCTTCTAAAAATATTTATTATGTTTATGCCCACAAACTAGTGGACAGCTTTGCTCAGAGAAGGTTCTTTTTGCACTGGGCAGTGGTTAGTGCAGAAACTCATAACTGACCAAGGGCTGCGTGTAAGTGACTGACGAGTGCTCAGCCCTGCATGGGACATCTATTTCACTCCCTAAAAGGTTTGGGGCACATTACGAAGGAGGAGGTGAGAAGAATATAGGGACTGGAAAGTGGGGTTAGTGCTATGGGATGCTACCTTCTGGCCATGACATGGCCCTTACACTGCAGATGTGGCTTCCTGTGTGAGCCTCCATCACCGATGAGGGAGAGCCTCACAAGGCCTCATCCCTCCCTGAGGAGCTTTTAGTAGTCAATGGTTGTGGTGGAAGGAGAGATCTTTTTTCCCGTGGCACAGCCATTGGTAAAGTTACTCATGTTTCTGTAAATAACCCCTCGCTCATGCTCATGTAAGCAACTCTAGCTCAGGCTGACCTGGAATTCACTATGCAGTCTCAGAGTGGCCTTGAACTCACGGCGATCCTTCAACCTCTGCCTTCTGAGTGCTGGGACTAAAGGTGAGCACCACCACAACCCACAGAAAATTCTTCAGTTTACCGAACAATATGTGCTATATGATACTATGTTTACAAGGATCACAGCATAGTTAAGTCAAATAAAACCCCTCCAAATTTTAAATAAACCACATGTTCACCAGCAGGAGAATGTATCAATTATACTGTCATATCATAAAATTCCATATGTAAATAAAATTAATTGTTTATAACTATACATTTACTCTTGAGTGACAAATATCATAACTGTAGCTATGGCAACCATCTGGACACAATGAGGAAAAGATATGACAGTCACTAAATCACTGTACCAATGTCAGCAGATGCCTGACAAGTAGAAAATAAACTCCAGCTTGGGTTTTCAGCAGTCAGGTTCTCTTGTTACTTGTGTATGTAAATATTAGCAATTAATATAATCACAGTTGACTGTAAGGGGGATTCAGTGGTATTTCAGGAGGCCAAATCAGGGCACCTTGGAGTTTAATTGTTGAAAGTTTACATTGAGAATGTGTTTATAGCTGAGTGTGGTGGCTCATGCCTATAATCTCAGCAGTTGCAAGGCAGAGGTAGGAGGGTTGTTGGAGGTTCAAAGCCAGCCTGGGCAACAGAGTGAGCTCCAGGTTAGCCTAGGGTAGGCGAAACCTTGTCCCAAAAGAACGTGTACATAAACGATTTGGTTATTAAAATACATTTGTTGGGAAGCCCAGTGTGGTGGCATACGCCTTTAATCCCAGCACTAGGGAGGCAGAGGTAGGAAGATCACTGTGAGTTTGAGGCCACCCTGAGGCTACATAGTGAATTCCAGGTCAGCCTGTGCTACAGCGAGACACAATCTTGAAAACAAACAAACAAAAAAGAGACACACTGGGGCTGGAGAGATGGCTTAGCAGTTAAAGTGCTTGCCTGCAAAGCCAAAGAACCCAGGTTCGATTCCCCAGAACCCACATAAGCCAGGTGCACAACGGGGCGCATGCATCTGGAGTTCATTTACAGGGCTGGAGGCCCTGGCGTGCCCATTCTCTCTCTCTCTCCACCTGCCTATTTCTGTATCTATCTCTCCCTCTCAAATAAAAAAATAAAATTAAAAAAAAAGCGACACTAATTTACTTAACCTAGTCCTCAGTTTGGGCCATATAGAGTCTGTTTAAATAGCCAGGCATGGTGGTGCATGCTTTTAATCCCAGCACTTGGGAGGCAGAAGTAAAAGGAGTGCTGTGAGTTTGAGGCCAGTCTGGGACTACAGAGTTAGTAACAAGTGAGCCTGGGCTAGAAGGAGACCCTAACTCAAAAACAAAACAAACAAACAAAAAAAAGCATTTTCTGGGAATGTCGCTCAGAGGTGGAGGATGCATGAAGAGCTCTGGTTTGATCTCTAGCACCACAAAAACCAAATCAAAACGAAAGAAGTTTAAGCGTGATATGGCTGAGAAATGCAGTGCTATACAACAGAGCATATGCATGGACCAACTTCTCAATCTGTCCCCCAAAACTATTTTTTTTCTGGGGTGGTGGGGAGGGTTTCAAGTAGGGTCTCGCTCTAGCCCAGGCTGACCTAGAATTCACTATGTAGCCTCAGGGTGGCCTTTAACTCACAGCGATCTTCCTAGCCCTGCCTCCAGAGTGCTGGGATTAAAGGCCTGTACCACCACGTGTGGCCCAAACAAATTTTTGTAATTCATTTCTCTGGCCCCCTACTAGATAACCCCGGAAGATCCACTCTTTCTTAACCTAGAGTAAAGGCCAGGTTCCTTAATGTGACTTAAAGTGCTTTGCTATAGCTGATTTCCAGGTTTATTACGCAAACTACTTTTACTCTCACTGAGAACCCTCCCCTTCCCCCCCCCTGCACACACGCACACTAGCAACATACCAAATCAGGCAAGGCTCCACTTCCCAAACTGCCACCAGCTGGGCATATAGAAACACATGAGTTTATGGGGCAGTGTGATCCAAACTGCCTCAGAGTAGAATTGTTGGACTACTTTGTTTGAAATGCTGCCCTATTTTCAACATGGCTTTAACCAATTGCCATGTTCGCTAGCACACTTAGGGTTCTCATTATTACACATCCTTATCAACATTCCAGGTTAACCTATTAGATTTTTTTTCTAGGACTGGAGAGATGGCTTAGCAGTAAAGGCGCCTGCCTGCAAAGCCAAAGGACTCAAGTTCAATTCCCCACTACCCACGTAATGCCACATGTACAAGGTGACACATGTGTCTGGAGTTCCTTTGCATGGCTAGAGGTCCTGGCACGCCTATCCTCCCTCTCTCTCTTTATCTGCCTCTCTCTCTCTCTCTCTCATGTGCGCACTCACAATTAATAATAAGAATCTTAAAAAAACATTAAAAATGTTCTATGTACATCATTCTATAGATGGCTGGATATGTGTGTATCTTCCCATCCTTCCTGATTTAATTTTTGGGTTCAACTCCAATTTCAATTTGCAAGTATCTTTTCATTGCTTCCTTGCATGGCCTATGGTTTTTTTTTTTTAAAATCTGTGTTTTTTGTTTGTTTGTTTGTTTGTTTTTCAAGGTAGGGTCTTGCTCTAGTCCCAGCCTGACCTGGAATTCACTATGTTGTCTCAGGGTGGCCTCGAACTCATGGCAATTCTCCTACCTCTGCCTCCCAAGTGCTGGGATTAAAGGTGTGCGCCACCACGGCCAGCTGATCTGTGCTTTTAAAATGAATCTACTTCCCAGATGCTGAGTAAAGTGCTGGATGACATTTTAAATTGAGGGTTGGAGAGATGGCTTAGCGGTTAAAGCATTTTCCTGCAAAGCCAAAGAACCCAGGTTTGATTCCCCAGATGCACAAGGGGCACATGTGTCTGGACTTCGTTTGCAGTGGCTAGAGGCCCTGGCATGCCCATTCTCTATCTGTCTCTCTTCTCTCTGCTTGCAAATAAATAAATAAAATAAAATAAATTGATTAATTCCGTCTTGGTTGTGCATTGATACAATCTGATCTGCTCGGCATTCTTCTATCCCTTTCCTCAGCTACAATCATCGAGCTTGTCATACTTCAAGCTGTTTCCTGGGTGACCAAGTGCCTGTGATTTCCTAACACATACAGGTTCCTGAAGTCCATCCCAGCACTCAGGAGACAGAGTGTCATAGTCAGCTGCATGCTGCTGGGATGAACCTCCAAACCAGACACAGCTTATGGGATTTATTTCAACCTTACAGATCCAGGGGAAGTTCCATATGGTGGAAGAAGCTGGCCCCCTTTCACAGATCCACACAGGAAACAAAAAAATAACAAAAACACCAATAGCACCACAAACAAGTACACTCCAACCACAAAACAGCAGGGACCCAGGCAGAGCTCAAACACTCTGCATACCTTAGGCTGGAATTCAGATCTGTCCCTAAGTAACACCTTAGAGCTAGACCCCAGAATCCACCCACAGTGACACCTCCTCCAGCTGGGCAGCTGGAAATCCAAGTTACAAGCTTTAATAGAACTCCTCAGTCTATTGGGGTACATGAATTCAAATTATCACACCATGAGTTCGAAGTCAGCCTGGACTACAGAGTGAGTTCCAGGTCAGCCTGGGCTAGCTAGAGTGAAACCCTACCTTGAAAAAAAAAAAGCCCAAAAAACAAAAAAGGGGCTGGAGAGATGGCTTAGCAGTTAAGGCATTTGCCTGCAAAGCCTAAGGACCCAGGTTCGATTCCCCAGTAACCACATAAGCCAGTTGCACAAGGTGGTGCATGTGTCTGGAGTTCGTTTGCAGTGGCTGGACGCCCTGATGTGCCCATTCTCTCTATCTGCCTCTTTCTCTCTTTCTCTCTCAAATAAATAAATAAATAAATAAAATCTAAATTAAAAATTTTAAATCTAAAGATTCAACTTAGCAAAAATTTCTTCTAGATCTGCATCATTAACATTAATTAACATCATTAACGCTGAAATTCTCCAAATTAGTTTTCTCTTTTTATGGTGCAACCCAGTCATGCAAATACACACTTCAGGGTGAATGACAGAACCCCTCTCATTCACTAACCCTATGTATGTGTGCATTTTACATATAGTTCAGTTTGATCTGGGAACAAGGTGTCTGGTAACCTTTCTTGGTGAATAGTGGTAGTGGCAGGGTAGGATATTAATAGTGGTTAAGACAAAATTGAAGATACTCAGGAATATCTATAAGAGCACCTGAACTTAAATCCAACCATTCTTCATAAAAATTATTAAATCCTTAATAATGGCATCATAATACAAGTCTAAATGGCATTAATAACACTATTAATATCTAGTATTATGAATTTTTCAGTAATACTTAGAATTTACTCAGCACAGTAAAGAGATAGATGCTCTTATCACCATGCAGGTAGAAAAGCCGAGCTACAAAGGTGTTAGAGGTAACTTGCCCAAAAGACCTGGGCAGTGATAATATAAGTATATAAGCTAATATAAGTATGAAATACATAGGCAAATAGACTTTATGGTTTTGCATGATGCGAAGACTTTGAAGTTCTTTTGATTTCAGTTTATATTTCTATTTTCTATAAACCAGAAGTCCTATTCTTAGATTTCTGGCAGCTTGGACATCTACCCAGATGACTGGTATTTCAGTCTTTCTACTTTTCAGAGTACTTACTTGTAGGTGGCAGTGTTAGTTTCAAACGCCACTTTGCATTTTTTTTTTTTTTTCCTGTGGAAGATTAGAAAAAGCCATCTGGTTAGCATCACCCTGAAAATTCCCTGAGTGGAGTTTTCTTAAGAAGAAATTCTAAGAGAAGCGAATGTGGTATAAAGCAAGGCAGAATACAAATTGAACCATTTAGAGCCGGGCATGGTGGCGCACGCCTTTAATCCCAGCACCTGGGAGGCAGAGGTAAGAGGATTGCCATGAGTTCAAGGCCACCCTGAGACTACATAGTGAATTCCAGGTCAGTCTGGACTAGAGTGAGACCTTACCTCGAAAAACTAAAAAAAAAAAAAAAAAAAAAAAAACAAATTGAACCATTTAGAAACTAAAGCCTTAAATTCTGATACCTACGGGAATTATCGTCCTGTACAATAAATGCACTTTTCTTCTAGTCTTTTGCCCCACTATTTGAGGAGAGATTTTTTTTAATTTAAATTAATTAATTTGTGCGTGAGAGAGAGAGAGAGAATAGGGGCATCATGGCCTCTTACCACTGCAAGTGAACTCCAGACTCAGGCATCTCTTTGTGCTTCTGGCTTTACGTGGGTACCGGGGCTCTGGACCCCGGCAAGCAGCCTTTGCAAGCGTCTTTAACCACTGAGCTACCTCCCCATTCCCAAAGGGACATTCTTTTGAACAAATACTTTGTCTTTTATCAAATTATTTCAGTTCTTGTTAAAGTTTACCTTTATTCACATACAGCTTGTTTGATCTTGAACTTTGGCCTCCTTTCTGTGTAGCTGTCTCTGCCATTCAGGCTCTCATTAGTACCACCTCCATCTCTAAAATAGTGACATCTTTATCGTAACTCTTTGCCTAAAACAGAATCTAGCAAATAGTGGGTGCTTAATACTAAATATCTGTTGATAGATTCGTTGAATGAGTGAACTAATAAGTGAATGAATGCAAATCTTATCAGGGAGCCAAGAAAGAAGAACAAGGGGAATAGATGTGGAATATATTCTTTTTTAAAAAATATGCTTTTTAAAATATTTTTATTTATTTATTTGACACAGAAAGAGGGAGAGAGAAAGAGGGAGATAGAGAGAAAGAGGCCTCCAGCCACTGCAAACAAACTCCAGATGCGTGCAACCCCCCTTGTGCATCTGGCTAATGTAGGTACTGGGGAATCGAACCTGGGTCCTTTGGCTTTGCAGGCAGATGCCTTAACTGCTAAGCTGTCCCTCCAGCCTGGAATATATTCTTTTTGTTTGTTTTGTTTTGTTTTGTTTTGTTTTGTTTTGTTTTGTTTGTTTTTCAAGTTAAGGTCTCACTCTAGCCCAGGCTGACTTGGAATTCACTATGTAGTCTCAGGCTGGCTTCAAACTCAAGGCAATCCTCCTATTTCTGCTTCCAGAGTGCTGGGATTAAAGGCATGTGCCACCACACCTGGATTTTTTTTTTTTTTTTTTTTTTTTTTTTTTGCTGCAGACGATTAGAAAAAGCCATCTGGCTAGCAATCTACCACTAAGAATGTGTCTTAGATCTTCATTTCCTAGTAAATTGCTCTCTAATATGCAAAATGTACTTTTTACTATTTTACATTGTAAATATTGCTTAGGATGCTATTTTTCAATGGTTCTTTATAGTTTTCAAAGTAATAAAAGTTAAGTACTATGATATTAGTTTGTACATATTGAATTATACATGTTATGCAAATAATCCCTAATGACAAAATGGAGAATTAAGGTAAAAATTTGCATTTCATTCTTATTTTTGTCTCTATAAAATCAACTTTCAGGCTCATAGCTTTAGTTATCTTGTCCTGTGAATTTTGATATTTTATTCCCTTCTTTGGAAAACTCATGTTTTCCAAATTTTTTCTAATAAGACCCATTCCTCTTTTTTTTGTGTGTGGGATTTTTCGAGGTAGGGTTTCACTCTCGCCCAGGCTGACCCGGAATTCACTATGTAGTCTCAAGGTGTTTTTGAATTCATGGTGCTCCTCCTATTTATGCCTCCCAAGCGCTGGGATTAAAGGCCTGTGCTACCACACCCAGCTTCATTCCTTTTATAATCATAAAAAGCAATACATTCTAATTTTAACTGACCTGTTGTAGCTTGAATATTAAATAATTACAAAGACTCATGGCTGGTGGTAATATTTTGGGAAGTTCTTGAAATTTTAGCCGATGAGGTCTAGCCAGAGGAAACAAGTCACTGGGGATATGTCCATGGAAGTCATATCTTGTCCTGGAACCCTCTGTGTTGCTGTCTCTGCTTCCTGGTCACCATAATATGAATTGCTCTGCTCTGCCATGCCCTCCTAACCATTACAGACTGGACCCTCTGATACTGTGAGCTAAATAAATTTTTCCTTAAATTGCTTATGTCATGTAATTGATCACTGGGACACAAAAGTAACTAACACAAAAATAATTGTTCAAGAGAAGTGAGGAAAATGCCATTAACTAAATCTGACCACAGTTGTCTTATTTATTTATGAGAGAGGGAGAGAATGGGCACACCAGGGCCTCTTGCCACTGCAAATGAACTGCAGACACATGAATCACCTTGTGTGTCTGGCTTTACATGGGAACTGGGGACTGGAACCTGGGTCACTTGGCTTTGTAAGCAAGCACCTTTAAATACTGATACATCCGCACCCCCCCCACCCCGCGCCCCAGCCCTTGACTATGGTTCTTAAAACTTTGGAACTGATTTGTGGGAATAATTTTGAAAAATTTGGTGATACTGGCTACAGAAAGCCTTGGATGCTCTAAGCAAAACTTGGTATGCAGTTCTGGTGGGAGTACCAGAATGCTGATCATAATGAAGATAATAAACACTGTGTTTATAAGGCTTCAGTAAAAATGATACTCTTCCAAATTGGACTAGAGAACCTTTTGTATTACATTCTGGCAAAGAATTTGTCTACATTTTGTCCATGTTCTGAGCCTTTGATTGAGCCCAAATTAAAAGTAATAAAGGGCTGGAGAGATGGCTTAGTGGTTATGGTGCTTGCCTGTGAAGCCTAAGGACCCAGGTTTGATTCCCCAGAACCCACTTAAGCCAGATGTACAAGGTGGTGCATACATCTAGAGTTCAACTGCAGTGGCTAGGAGCCCTGGTATACCCATTCTCTCTCCCTATCTTCCTCTTTCTATCTCTCTCTCTCAAATAAATAAATAAGTAAACAAATAATAAAACATTAAAAGTAATAAAGTATTTTTAAACCACATAGCATTTAGGCTGTATAACATATATTACCTGCTACTTTTTTGCGGGGGGTTGTGGTTGAGGTAGGGTCTCACTCTAGCCCAGGCTGACCTGGAATTCAATATGTAGTCTCAAGGTGGCCTTGAACTTATGGCAGTTCTCCTACCTCTGCCTCCCAAGTGCTGGGATTAAAGGCATGCGCCTACATGCCGGGCTTACCTGCTACGTTTAGTCATGTTTATAGTGAAAGTTAGGCACAAAAATAAAAGCAAAATTATTTGAAAAACTGTGCTGTTTGGCCAGAAAAGAGGAGTGTTTAAATTGTGAGCAAGGAGAATAGGCTTGCTAAAGAGATTAGTGGCATTAAAAACAAATGAAGTAATTTGAATCAAGACAAGAAAAATGCCTTGAGAGAATACCATGGGCTTGACCCCACCAACTGCAGACTCAAGGGTATTACAGAATAAACTAGTTTAAGAGACTTTGCTTTGAGAAGAGCACTCTGGGCCTCTGCTCGCACAAGTCTAATTAAGGATGTGTTTCCCCAAGTTCAGCCTCCCAGGCGCTCAGAGGCCAATGCAGCTATGATAAAAGGGGCTCTGGCTCCTGCTGGAACTGGGGACAGACGTTGGCCTTATCCATGTCATGTACTTACCAGAACTGGAGAGATGGCTTAATGGTTAAGGCAATGCCTGTAAAACCTAAGGACCTAGGGTTGACTCTCCAGAACCCACATAAGCCAGATGCACATGGTGGGGCGTGTGACTGGGGTTCACTTGCAGTGGCCTGGTGAGCCCATTTCTCCCTCTCTCTCTCTCTCTCAAATCAATAAAATAAAATGCTTTATTTTTTTTTTTTTAAAGAATGCAGAATCAAGAGTTACAGGGTCATGGAAACTTCTACCCAGATTCAAAGGAAGGGCTGGGAAGCTAGGCAAGGTGTGGCTGGGCCAGCTCCCGACCGAGTGATGCAGGAGGCTGTGAGAGTGAAGGCAGAGTCTTGGTGGAAGCTTCTGGAAGCAGGGTGATACCGGAGACATGGGATGTCTGCCTAGCAAAGCCATGACCAACAATGGGGCAACAAGACAGAGGCTGTATGGGCCGCAAATGTCAAAACCATCGAGAAGGCTCTGACCAGGCCCATTGGAAGTCAAGGGTCCCGTCACTTAGCTCAGATGCTGCCAGGCATGGACCTGAACTGAAACACAGTTTTCCCTGTGTGGCTTCAGTGTTGCTTTGGTCCAATCCTTCCTCATACTCTTGTTCCTCCCTTTTGGAATGTGAACGAATGTTTATACTATTTCATTGAAAGTATCCCATGCTCATTTTGATTTTAGAAAAGCTCATTTTGGGTTTTATAGGAGATTTACTTTTATAGGGAAGGTTTCCTTCACTGTTGTGTCTTGCCCCGGCCCCTCTCTGTTGCTCTCTGCGCTTCCTGGCCGCCATGATCTGAACTGCTGTGCTCCACCCTGCCCGGTCTGCTCTGCTGGATTGAATCCTTTGAAACTGAGAGCTAAATAAATCTCCTTTAAGTTGTTTCTGCCGGGTATTTGTTACAGCTACACAAAAGTAACAGAAACCACATCATTAGACACTTATTCAGCAAATAGCTAGCCAAATTTAAACATTATTATAACTTTTGAGGGCATAGAGTCTCTGGGGAAATAATTTTAATTAAACTTCCTAAAGACTGTTCGGGTGAATGAATAGAGAACTACATTCATACAATTCTTTTTTTTTTTTTTTTTTTTTTTTGGCTTCCCAATGCAAAATTTTGCTCGAGTTCAAGCTTTCCTGAAATTCACTATGCAATCTCAGGGTGGCCTTGAACTCATGGTGATCCTCCTACCCTTGCCTCCCGAGTGCTGGGATTAAAGGCATACACCACCACACCTGGCTTCATATAGGATTTTTGATCATGCTATTTTCAGGCACTATCTAACTACATGCTGATATATACTTAGAGTTACCTCATACATATTAATTTACTACCTTTTCTAATTTTAAAATATCCATCCTTGTCTCACATGTATAAAGAGGGGCAGGGGGATTGGAGAGATGGCTTAGCAGTTAAGGTGCTTGCCTGAGAAGCCTAATAACCCAGGTTTGATTTCCAAGTGCCCCTGTAAGCCAGATGCACAAGGTGGAGCATGCCTCTGGAGTTTGTTTGCAGTGGCTGGAAGTCTTGGCGCACCCATTCTCTCTCTCTCTTCTTCCCTCCCTCTTTCTCTCACTCTCAAATAAATAAATTTTAAAAGGGGCAGAGGTAATTGCTATGTTTTAGTTTTGTTACTTCATTATCATTAGTTGTCCAAATATAAAATTATTAGAGAGAGCTTGTAGAGTAGGGTATGTATTTGGAATTCTTATAAACAATGTTTAACTCAGTAAGTAATAAATGCTTTTGGACTGCACACAGAGAATATTTTTTTAAATTTTTTATTGACAATTTCTATACTTACAGATAGTAAACCATGATATTTCCCTCCCCTCCCCCATTTTCTCCTTCACAACTCTGCTCTCCATCATATCTCGTCCCTCTCTCCATTAGTCTCTATTTTATTTTGATGTCATTGTCTTTTTCTCCTATTATGAGGGTCTTCTGAAGGTATTGCTAGGCACTGTGAGGTCTGGGATATCGAGGCCAATTTCTGTCTGGGCAGTTACATTGTAAGGAGTGGTGCCCTTCCTTTGGCTCTTACATTCTTTCTGCCACCTCTTCTGCAATGGACCCTGATAGAGATGTGATAGAGATGTTTCAGTGCTGAGCACTCTTCCGTCACTTCTCAGCACTATGTTGCCTTTTGGGTCACTGCCATCTGAAAAGAGAAGCTTCTCTAACTAAAAATGAGAGTAGCATTCATATATGAATATGAACATTAAGTGTAGTGCTTTCAGGGCAGTTTGGTGAGAATAATATATACATTTACCCAGAGAATAGCAGGCTTTATACCCCTAAGGCTCATGACCTCCCCTGCCATAGGCTTTTGATTAGGTTTTCAGTACCAGGCATGTATTCACTAACATAGAGTAGGCATCCAGTCCAATAAGAGAGCTGTTGGTTTCCCCCAGAGCAGACATGCCACTATTGCAACCATTTGGTCATTTGGCCTGTCTGGCCAAACTTGAGGCTTCCAGTGTCCACTGTTTTCACCGCTGATGACTTCTGTCTCCCATAGAGCTGTGTACAGTGCAGCTTTTCCAGCTTACAGTTGGCTGGTCTACAGGGAGAAGGTTTTCAGCTCAGCGCCAGCTTGACTTTTCAGTGATCTTGCTGCCCGTGCATGTGAAGTCTTTAGCAATAGGGTCTTACGATCTGTTACTCGTGGGAAACCAAGGGCCTTGGAAAAAGCCTATAATGTTTTGGAAGCAGCAGGGACCTCCCTGGCCAACAACTCACTGGTAGGTACCAAGTTTTTGGTTTCAGCTCACACAAAAGTCTAAACATTTGTAGCTAGGACCCACATATGAGAGAGAATATGTGACATTTGGCTTTCTGGGCCTGGGTTAACTCACATAGAATAATCCTTTCCAGATCCATCCATTTCCCAGCAAATTTCATTTTTATTTACCCCTGAATAGAATTCCATTGTGTAAATATACCACATCTTTATTATCCATTCATCTGTTGAGGGAAATCTAGGCTGGTTCCATTTCCTAGCTATTGTAAACAGAGCAGCAATAAACATGGCTGTACAAGTATCTCTAAGGTAGTAAGAAGAGTCATTAGGATATATGTCTAGGAGTGCTATAGCTGAATCATATGGCAAATGTATTTTTAGCTATCTCAAGAACCTCCACAATGATTTCCACAATGGCTGTACCAGACATTCCCACCAACAGTGTAGAAGGATCCCCTTTTTCCACATCCTCACCAACATTTATTGTCATTTGTTTTCTTGATGGTAGCCATCCTGACAGGAGTGAGATGGAATCTTGAAATAGTTTTAATTTGCATTTCCCTGATGGCTAAGGATGTAGAACGCTTTTTCAGATGTTTATATGTTATCTGTATTTCTTCTGATGAGAACTCTATTTAGTCCCATAGCCCATTTTTTAATTGGGTTGTTTGATTTATTGTTTTGTTTTTTGAGTTCTTTGTGTATTCTGGATATTAATCCTCTGTCAGATGTATAGCTGGCAAAGATTTTCTCTCATTCTGTAGTTTGTCTCTGCTCTATTCACAGTGTCCTTTGATGTGCAAAAGCTTTGTAATTTCATGAGATCCCAGTAGTTGATTAGTGGTGTTATTTCCTGAGCAATTGAGGTTATATTCAGAAAGACATTACCTATGCCAATATGTTGAAGGGTTTCCCCTACCTTTCCCTTTAGCAATTTCAGAGTTTCAGATCTGATATTAAGGTCCCTGATCCATTTCTACTTGATTCTTGTGCATGGAGAAAGAAAAGGATTTATTTTCATCTTTCTACATATAGATATCCAGTTCTCTCAGCACTTGTTGAAGAGGCTATCTTTTCTCCAATGAATATTTTTGGCATTTTTGTCAAAAATCAGATGGCTATAGCTGCTTGAATTAACATCTGGATTCTCTATTTTGTTCCATTGATCTACATGTCTGTGTTTGTGCCAGTACCATGCTGTTTTTTCTTACTATGGATTTGTAATATAGTTAAAGTCAGGTATGGTGATACCACCAGCCTTATTTTTGTTGTTCAAAATTGTTTTCACTATTTGAGGTTTTTTTGGGCTTCCAAATGAATTTTAGTATTGTTTTTTTCTATTTCTGTGAAGAATGCCACTGGAATTTTAATGGGGATTGCATTAAATGTGTAGATTGCTTTTGGTAAGATTGACATTTCCATAATATTGATTCTTCCAATCCAAGAACATGGGATGTCTTTCCACTTCCTAGTGTCTTATGCAATTTCTCGCTTGAGTGTTTTAAAGTTCTCATTGTAGAGATCCTTCACTTCTTTGGTTGGGTTTATTCCAAGGTACTTTTATTTCTTTTATTTATTTATTTATTTATTTATTTATTTATTTATTTATTTTTGAGATAGTTGTCAATAGGAGAGATTCCCTGATTTCATCTCTGCATTTTTGTTGTTAGTGTATAGGAAAGCTGCTGATTTCTGTGTGTTTATTTTGCATCCTGCTAATTGCTAAAAGGGTTTATCAGTTCTAACAGTTTGTTGGTAGAGTCTTTAGGTTCCTTTATGTATAGAATCATATCATCTGCAAATAATGATATTTTGTACACTTCTTTTCCAATTTGTATCCCTTTTAAGAGTGTCTCTTGCCTTATTGCTATAGCTAAGACTTCCAGTACTATAATAAATAAAAGTGGGGTAACTGGACACCCTTGCCTTGTTCCGGATTTTAGTGGAAAAGCTTCAAGTTTTCCCCCATTTAGTATTATGTTGGCTGTATGTTTGTCATAAATAGCCTTTATTATGTTGAGATATCTTCCTTCTATTCCCAGTGTCTGCAGGACTTTTACTATGAAGGGATGTTGGATTTTGTCGAATGCCTTTTCTGCATCTAATGAGATGATCATATGATTTTTGTCCTTCAGTCCATTTTATATAGTGTATTACATTTATCAATTTGCGTATGTTGAATCATCACTGCATCTCTGGGATAAAGCCTACTTTGTCAGAGTGAATAATCTTTCTGACATATTCTTGTATCCTGTTTGCCAATATTTTGTTGATAATTTTTGCCTCTATGTTCATGAGGGATATTGGTCTGTAATTTGTTTTTTTGTGTTCTGTTTTTTTCTGGTTTTAGTGTCAGGGTGATGCTGGCTTCATAGAAGGAGTTTGGTAGAATTCCTTCCTTTTCTGTTTTATGAAAAGTTTGAGAAGCAGTGGTGTTAGTTCTTTCATGAAGGTCTGGTAAAATTCACCAGTAAATCCATCTGGGCCTGGACTTTTTTTTAGTTGGGAGACTTTTTATAACTGCTTGGATCTCTGTACTTGTAATAGGTCTATTTAATTGGGTTATCTCAACTTGATTTAATTTTGGTAGGTCATATGAATCAAGGAAATCAGGCATTTCTTTCATATTTTTTAACTTTGAGGCCATTATTTGAGAGAGGGAGAGGAAGAGAGAGAGAGAGAGAGAGAGAAAGAGAGAGAGAGAGAGAGAGAGAATGAGTGTGCCAGGCCTTCCAGCCACTGCAAGCGGACTCCAGAAGCATGTGTCACCTTGTGCATCTGGCTTATGTGGGTCCTGGGGAAATTGAACCACGGTTTGGCTTTGCACACAAATACCTTAATCGCTAAGCCATCCCTCCAGCCCAGGATCTGCCTTTTGTTCCAGTCTGCAAGCCTGTGTCTTTTGGTTGGGGCATTGAGGACATAGATATTAAGAGTTATTATTGAAAGGTATGTTTTTATTCTCTCCATTCTTCTTGGTTTGTAGTGCTTCCTATTTTCCCTTACTCACTTGTTTTAACTGTTATTTGAGTATGGTTTATTTTTTCCTATTTCCTCATGGGTGTGTTTTGCTTTCTCTTCAGTGTAAAGGATTCCTTCGAATATTTTCTGTAGAGCTTGCTTGTCATAAATTCCTTTAGTTTGTTTTTGTTGTAGAATGTCCGTCTTTCTCCATCTATTTGGATAGATTGCTTTGCAGGATAAAGTAATCTTGTTTGACAGTTGTTATCTTTCTGAACCTGGAATACATCATTCCAACCCCTTTCTGGCTTTTAAAGTTTGTTTTGAGTAATCTGCTGCTATTCTGATGGGCTTGCCTTTGCAGGTGACTTGCTTTTTCTCTCTAACTGCTTTCATTAAATTTTCTTTGTTTTGCATGTTGTAGTTTAATTATAACATGGTGAGGAGAGGTTCTTTCCAGGTTTTGTCTGTTTGGTGTTCAAAAAGCTTTCTTTTTTTAAAATTTTTTTTTTGTTATTTTTATTTATTTATTTGAGAGCGACAGAGAGAGAGAGAGAGAAAGAGGCAGATAGAGAGAGGGAGAGAGAATGGGCACGCCAGGGCCTCCAGCCACTGCAAATGAACTCCAGACGCGTGTGCCCCCTTGTGCATCTGGCTAACGTGGGTCCTGGGGAGTCGAGCCTCGAACCGGGGTCCTTAGGCTTCACAGGCAAGCGCTTCACCGCTAAGCCATCTCTCCAGCCCTCAAAAAGCTTTCTGAATCTGCATTAACATTTCCTTTCCAATTTTGGAAAATTTTTCTTCTTGATTTTGTTGAAAACGCCTACTAAGCCTCTGGATTAAAAGTCATCTCCTTCTACTATACTTATACTCCTTATACTATACTATGAATGTTTATGTTTGATCTTTTCATAGTGTCCTGGGTATCCTGAAATTCCCATTCAGACCTTGATATTAGCTTGTCTTTCTTTTTGTTTGACTGTATTTGGTCTGCTACCTGGTCTTCTAGTTTAGATATTCTGTTCTCTCCTTCCTCCATTCTACTGGTGAGACTTTCCACAGAGTTTTTCATTCGACTGTACTTTTCAGGTCTAGAATTTCTGTCTGGTTTTTCTTCAGTACTTCTATTTCCTTACTCATGTCTTGTAATGACCTTATTTCATTAAGCTGGTATCCTGTGTTCTCTTGGAATTCCTTCAGGATTTTGTTTTCTTCTTTAATCCCTTTGTTTTCTTCTTTGATTCCTTTGATTTCTTTGAGTATAGATAAACTCATTTTTTTTTTAAATCTTTGTCAGGCATTTCATCTAAAACAGTCCTATTGGGGGGTTTATTTATTTAGTTAGTTAACTTATTTAGTTTTGTTTTTTTGAGGTAAGGTTTCACTGTAATCCAGGCTGACCTGGAATTCACTCTGTATTCATGGTGATCCTCCTACTTCTGCCTCCCAAGTGCTGGGATTAAAGGCATGTGCCACACCATGCTCGGCTTATTGGGGGCCATTTATAATTTTTGGTGGGATTGTATTGTCTTGGTTCTTTGTGGTTTTTGTATTATAATGTTGCAATTTTTGCATCCCTGAGTTGATTTAATGTTTGTGTTTTCTAATAATCTGCGGTGCTTTTAGATTTGGAAGTCCAACTTTATATACCTTCAGATTAGGACTTTAAAGTTCCAAGTGTAACTCTTGTACTCCAATCCAGCTGCAGAAGTAATCCTAGGTGTTGAGTTTGCCTGCTATTCAAATATTTTAGTGGGCTAAGTAGAGCATTTTACTGGCAATTTCTAAAATTCAATTTAGCAATATACACAATCAATAAAAACCAGCACGGAGTATGCAAGTGTGAGGATTGAAACAAACAGATATATAAAGCCACAAACCCTAAGGGTATGTGTTACTTTAAATCTCTTAATCCTGTCAGCTGGGAGGTTGAGATTTCTGTTCTGAAATGAGGTCCAGTTCAGCCAGGGTCTGAATCAGACCCTGCCCCCAAAAATAACAGAAGAAAAAGACAAAGGCCCTAAGAGTCTGAAAGCTGCAAAGACAATAGTCAACCCCCAAATACAGTATAATTGAGAATGGTAAATCCAACCAAGAATATGTAACCCATAACCTGCTCTGACATGGAAGAGAGATTATCACTTCCAGTACAGGCCTATATACCTGCTTTTTTGTCAGTTGGCCTCATTACCTTTTGGGGTGGCTTCAAATCTCACCAGTGCTGAGTGCCCACCTCAATCCCTTGGTGTTGTGCTATGAATCTGGTGCTCTGCTCAGCTGTGCTGGACGCCCTGCTGCTGGAAGCTGAATGCATTCCCTGGAAGGTGTGGTTCTGTCGGTTGGGGGGTAGAGAGTGCAGAAAGCCTGGAGTTGTCCTGGAACTTGTCAGCTCATCGCCCTGCCTATGTCCAGCTGTCTCCTCTTCAGACTTCTTGGCTTTGCAAGGAGGCTGATGAGGTTGGGAAGCCCCCTTGTTTGGTCTCTGCTTCTACAGCTGGGCACAGAGTGGGTATGTGGGTCCGCCAGGGTCTCACCACTCAGTCCGCAAGCTCCTTGGTGGGATTCTGGCTAATTCCCTCTGATAGATCTTAGTGTCTCTTGCTTCTCTGCTGTGGCAGAAGAAACTTATACTCTTTCATTTTTTCAGACAAAGAGTGTATTTTGCTGTGGTTTTACTCAAATTCCTCCCTAGGCTGGATTAGTGTGACTCCTATCGAGAATATGTTTTAAAAGTAGGTCAGGGAGGGAGCTAGGTGAGGTGGCCCAGGCCTGCAATCCCAGCTACTTGGGAGGTTGAGGCAGAGGATCCCAAACTTGAACCCAGCCTGGGCAACATAGTGAGGCTGCCATCTCACAAATCAAAGTGTTCCAGGGATGCACAGAGGATTATAGCTGATAAAATTTGACAAATTTGAAAAGTTTTTATATTATAGTCAGGTAGCCCAACCACACAAAACTCGAATCTTGAAAATATGCCTCTAGTCCAGACACTCCTTCCCAGTAAGAAAGGTATCCATGTGTCTCCATGTGGCGTTATTTCAAAAAGGGACACTTATAGGTAGGAGGATTGCTGTGATTTCAAGGCCACCCTAAGACTACATAGTGAATTCCAGGTCAGCCTGGGCTAGAGTGAGACCCTGCCTCAAAAAAACAAAACAAACAAACAACAACAACAACAAAAATTTTATAAGGATTGATTATGTGTCACATGTAAAACACTTGGTACCCCACAAAGTTAAGTTTACTGAGCACAAGCTATGTACCAGGCACTGTGAAAAACACCTATATCCTGATTGCTTCAAATGTCAGCTTTCTCAGAGAAAGCTACCTTGAAGGCCCCACATTCTCAGAGTTAGTTCAGGTCCTCTATGAAGTAAATTCCATGGTAGGGTCAGACATGTACGGGAATGATTGATTGGGGAAATGTGTGTGGAGAATTCAGGGGAGGAATGAAGTCCTGCATCATGCAGTGATGGGCCAGCTAGCACTCGTATCTCTGCCATGCACAGTCCTTGGATGATTTCAGTTCAGTTCAGTCTCAAATTTGCTGGTAGATCCAGAGAGTCAGCAGCTGGGCCTGGCAATCAACTGTGCTCTCCCCTAAGGAGAGCTGAGCAGCATGCTGTCATGGCTCTCCTGCCTTCTGTAACAGGTTAAGTTCTCCTTATTATTTGCTGCTTATAGTAAAAGGTTGTGGTGGTTAATCTTGTCAATTTGAGATTTAGAATCACCATGGAAACAAATCTATGAAGGTCTAGATTAGGTTAAAGGAGGTGGAAAGACCTATCCTAAGTGGGCAGTGCCATTTCATGGTTTGCAGAACGGAGGAATGACATTCACTGAAGCTTACAGATGCAGGGGAAGTTCCATAATGGCAGAAGAAGCTGGCCCCCTTTGGTAGGTCCACACAGAGAGAAAAGCAACCACCAACAGCACATGCACGCACACTCCAGGAGCCCAGGCAGAGCTCAAGCACTCTGCATAGCTTAGGCTGGAATCAGGTCCACCCCACACCTTAGGGCTGGACCCTAGTGACACCTCCTCCAGACAAGTAGCTGGAAATCCAAGCTTTATTAAAACTCTTGAATTTACTGGGGGACATCCATTCAAACTACCATGAACCGTAAGCCAAAATAAACTTTCTTCCTTAAACTGATTTTTGTCAGGCATTTTTTTTCCAGCAATGAGAAATATAACTAACACATACATGCATTTTTCTTTTCTCTGTTATCATCATATTAAATTTTATTTATTTATTTATTTATTTGAGAGAGGCAGAGAGAGAGGGAGAGAGAGAGAGAGAGAGGGAGAGAGAGAGAGAGAGAGAGAGATTGAGAGTGAGAGTGAGAAAATGGGCATGCCAGGGCCCTTAACCACTGCAAACAAACTCCAGATGCATGTGCCACCTTGTGCATTTGGCTTTATGTCAGTACTAGGCAATTGAATCTGGGTCCTTTGGCTTTTATGGGAAGCACTTTGACTGCTAAGCCATCTCTCCAGCATATCTTATTTATCTTCTTAATAATGTCTGAATTGAAGTGCTTAATTTTGATGAAGTCCAATTTATCCCAGTTTTGTTAAAAGGATAGTGCTTTTAGTATTATATCTAAGAAATCTTTTCTTAACCCAAGTTCATACATCTATTTTTTAAAACTTTATTGATTTGTTTACAAGCAGAGAAAGATAGAGAGAAGAGAGACAGAGACAACGGATGCACCAGGTCCTCCAGCCATTGCAAGTGAATTCTAGATGCATGCACCACTTTGTGCATCTAGCATTTTACATGGGTACTAGGGAATTGAGCCCAGGTCATTAGCCCCTGCAGATAAGTGTCTTAACGGCTAAGCCATCTCTCTAGCCACATAAATATTTTTTATACTATTGCAAATATTACTTTTAGTTTCAATATGTTTTTTAATCATTCACATAATATACATGCAATTGACTTTGTATATTGATTTTACAGTGCTGACTTGCTTTTCTGTTAGTTCTGATGGCTCTTTATAGAATCTCAAAATGGATTTTAGTATTATTGTCAACATGACATTTATAAATAAAGCTAATTGACTTCTTTTGATTTAAAATGTTGCTCAATTATTTTTCTTTCCTTGTTGCACAGGCACTGCATTATTCAGAGTTCTCTTGAGGAACAGAACTGGCGGAATGAATATGTCATTATAAAGGGGATTTATTAGATTTGCCTATGCGCTCTGGCTGGGAGTCCAACAATGGCTGTCTGCAGGCAAGAGTCAGAAAATCCAGCAGCTGCTCAGTGCACAAGGCTGAATGCAAGCTGCAGAATCAGTCCACACTGGAAGACTAGGGAAGCTGGATTCCACTGTCCACAAAAGACGATAGTATCAGGGTAGATGCAGTGCATTGGCAAATAGCAAATGCAGCCAAGCAAAAGGCCCTGAGAGCTCTTGGAGCTTCTTGAGCCACCCACTCTGGAGGAAGATCCTCCTCCCTGCATCAGTTCTTCCTGGAAGCACTCTCACAGAACCACCCAAGAGGTATGACCCCTACTTGATTCCTAATCTGATCAAACTGACAGCAGAATTGTGCCATTGTGGGCTTGAATACCCAAAGGACAATATTTTAAAGGGTGGTGAGAGCAGAAATCCTTGCCTTGTTCCAGGTTTTTGACTGGCAGCATTCAATCTTTCACCATGCTGCTTTTTGGCGCTCTCTATCAAGCTGAGGACGCGTCCTTGTAATCAGGAGTGGGTGCTGGATTTTATCCAATGAATTTTCTGTCTCTATTGAGGTGACCACTTAGAAAACTTGTCTTGGTTAATATTTTAAATTATATTGCTTTTCCTCTGTAAATTCAAGTTTGAATTCCTGGCATATGCATCCATTTGGTCATTATGCAATATATATTTTTAAAGGTGCATTACAAAACAAAAATAGCTACTTTTTTTTGAGGTAGGGTCTCAGTCTAGTCCAGGATGACCTGATCTAACACCTCAGCCTCACTTAAAAATAGCTACAATAGGGGCTGGAGAGATGGCTTAGCAGTTAAGGCATTTGCCTTCAGAGCCAGAGGATCCCAGTTTGACTCTCCAGGACCAGTGGCCATGAGGAATTCAGTGACTCACTTTGTAGTGAAGGCATGTATTCTGTCCACAAGGAATTCAGTGAAGCATCTGAGTATGTAAGGTCCAAAAGAGAGGGTGATCATTGTCATAATCAGTGGAATAAAGTACATGTCAGAGACAGGATATATTTAACTTGAAGGGAGTAGAGCTCTGAGATTTTTTAACTTATAACAATAGATATCTTAGTTGGTCACAGAGAGGTGTCAGGTCACATGTAGATAAATAATATTATCAGCCATTAAAAAGGCTAATACAGCCGAAAATATTATTGGCTCTGGATTGGTAACATTTACATCTCCACAATCATTGTAGTCCATCATTGAAGGCTTAGTCACACAGGTCTAGTTTTTGGGAGATTTAGTTTCTAAGTTTAGTTTTAGTTTTAGGTCAAAGATGAAATCAAGAGGAAATTACAAAATATTTGAAATGGAGAAAAATGAAAATGTAACATATCAAAATCTGTGGGTTTCAGCTAAAGTAGTTTACAGTGACTTATTCTACCAAATGGCTGTAAGAGATGTCACAACAACTCCAGTTTTTGAGTTAAGAACAAACATAATATAAAAACAAAATCAATGAATTAGAAAGCAGAAAAACAATAGAGTATAAAATGATACAAATGACTAATTTAAGGACTGAGAGCAGATTTTTTTAGAAAATATTTTCATTTTATTTGTGCATGTGTGTATGTGAATGGAATTATTAAGGTCTCTTGTCCCTGCAAAAGAACCCCAAATGTATGTGATATATATATATATATATATATATATATATATATATATACATACACATATATATATATGTATATATATATACATACATACAAAAACATACATATATATATACATATATATATATTTTTTTGCTTTGGCTACTGAGGAATCAAACCCAGGCCTGAAGGCTTTGCAAGCAAACTTGTTTAACTGCTGAGCCATCTTCCCAGCTGACTTTTAAAGTAGATACTACAAGGATAATATGAGAATATTGCTAATACATTTACATCATTAATTTAAGCGGTTTGGACATTTTTCACAAAGTGTTAAACCTCACTCAAGAACATGCAGAGCACTTTTTGAATTAGTGAACGGCAGCTATTATGGGAAGGGTGTTAAATGGACTTTAGAGATATACAGGCTTTATTTATTTATTTTTGGGTAGGGTCTCACTCTAGCTCAGGCTGACCTGGAATTCACTATGTAGTCTCAAGTTGGCCTTGAACTCATGGGATCCTCCTATCTCTGCCTCCCAAGTGCTGGGACTGAAGGCATGGGCTTCCACGCTGCCACAGAGAATGGGCGCGCCAGGGCCTCCAGCAAATGGGACCCCAGACACACGGGTTACTTTGTACATCTGGCGTTAGGTTGCACTGGGGAATCGAACTAGGGTGGTTAGGCTTTGCAGGCAAGTGCCTTAACAGCTGAGCCATCTCTCCAGTTCATATCTGCGGCTCTCAGGTGTATTTATTAATTTTTTTTTGTAGGGGAAAAGCAACTAGAAGTCAACACTTATCCATGCATTGGAGAATGGGGTAAACGGGTGCCAGAAGACACTTCCCCAGGCAGTCACCCCACACGTGCAAGCGGCCAGGGAAGGCCTGCGCACGCGCACTCTAGCAGAACCGGCTCTGGAGGGGCAGCGAGGCGGCTGCCGGAAGCGTGACCTTCCGTTTCCGCTGGCGATTCCCATCCGGGGTCACGCCGGTGTTCCGGGTTCCTCTGACAAGGAGTTCTCCCTCGCTTTTTTTTTTTTCCTTTTTTCCTCCCCCTGCCCCAGCTACTTCCTGGTCTCCCGCTGTGTGCCCCCGCCCCTGGCCCTCCACGTCCTCGCCGGTTCCCGTGGCAGCCTCGCCGAGCCGCAGTCGGGCCTAACGCCACCCCGGGCTGGGGGGGATCACTGCTGTCCCGAGGGCTCCGGCGAGCGCCCACCTGCGCGGCCCGGTCCCCGACGACGCGTGCCGGGTACGGGGCGCCGCGAGGGACACGCCCGTGCGGGCCGGGCGGGCGCGGACACGAGTGCGCTGCGCGGGACATCTGGCCGGTCGGCGAGCTGCGGCGGTCCTGCGCGCCGGCCCGCTCCCAGCCCCGCGCGGGAAGAGCCGGGCCCTCCCGCGGGCTGGTCACGGCGCGGCGCTAAGGTAGGCTGCGGGCTGGGCGGCCCTCGGCGGTCCTCGGGGCCGGGACCCGGCGCGCCCGCGTCTCCCTCCCCGTGCGGTGTGCGTGCTCTCCCTGCCCGCCTCCTCCTGATGGTCACCACTTTGCGGGGGGGAAACAAAGAGAAGGCCGTTGCAACAACCAAACCAGGCTGGCGACCTGCTAACAGGCACCCAGCGAGCACGGGGCGCCTGTGAGGACCCTGCCCGTGCGTTTCTGCTTGCATGAAACTGTTCCGACTGTTCTCTGCACCACCATACCTGGTGGTCTTGAGCCACAGGGCTTGAGCGGTGTGATGAACCTCAAACTCCACGCGTCCCGTGTAACCACCGACTATAGTAACAGTACTTTGTTGGCGTGAGTAGCCCCCAGTTGAACGTGATGTACAATGGCCCTGAGCACACAGACTTCTTGGGAAACTTTAAGCATTGTTTACTTGGAACTGTGTTGTACATTCTTTGACAACACTTGTATGGAGTTTAGTAAAAAGGATTGTTCTGTTCAGTGGGTTCGATAGGATTTAGGAGTTGAATCTTTTCTGTTGTGGAGAAAAGACTTGGGTTTAGAGGATTAAACTTTTTGAACTTGCTGGGTGTGGTGGCACACCTTTAATCCCGGCATGCTGACTGAATTGAGAGGATCTCAGTGAGTTCAAGGCCAATGTGGGCTACAAAATGAGTTCCTGGTCAGCCTGGACTAGAGTGAGACTGTCTCAAAAACAAACAAACAACAACAACAACAAAGAAAAAAAATCAAAGGTAAGTTGATTTAGCCAAGTCTTGTTTGTTTGTTTAGAGTCTCCCTCTAGCCTAGCAGGCTATCCTAGAATTCACTGTGTAGCTTAGGCTGGCCTTGAACTAACTGCAGTCCTACCTCTGCATCCTGAGTGCTGGTTAAAAGGTGTGCACCCATCACGCCTGGCCAGTACTTTTATTTTATTTTATTTATTTGAGAGAGAGAGACAGAGAATGGGCGTGCCGGGGCTTTCAGCCATTGCAAAGAACTCCAGAAGCATGCATCACCTTGTGATTTCTGCTTACATGAGTCCTGGGCAATCGAACCTGGGTCCTTTGGCTTTATGGACAAGTACCTTAACTGCTAAGCCATCCCCACTTCTTTTATATATCAAATACAGCCTGCTTTTTTTTTTTTTTTTTTCTTTTTCCAGGTAGGGTCTTGCTGTAGCCCAGGCTGACCTGGAATTCACTATGTAGTCTCAGGGCGGCCTCGAGCTCATATGGATCCTCCTACCTTTGCCTCCTGAGTGCCGGGATTAAAGGTGTGTGTCACTATGCCCAGCTGCCATGGCCCTTCTTTTACTCAACCTCTTCCTCTGACCTCACGTAGGCCTTTTCATCCCCAGTAATCTGTTCTACTTACGTATATACAATACCATCCCCTTAAGTCCTTCCTTCTCCCTCCCTTATAGCACCTTTCTGGCTTACTGGCCTCTGTTACTGAGTTTTATTCCAACTCACATACAAGTCCAAACATTTGTAACTAGGATCCACATATGAGAGAGAACATGTGGCACTTGGCTTTCTGGGCCTGGGTTAACTTACTCAGTATAATCCTTTCCATGTCTTTCCATTTCCCTGCAAGTTTCATAATTTCATTATTGTTTACTGCTGAATAGAACTCCATTATATAAATGTGCCACATCTTCATTATCACTCATCAGTTGAGGGACATCTAGGCTGGTTCCATTTCTTAGCTATTGTGAATAGAGCAGCAATAAACATGGATGTGTAAGTATCTCTAAGGTAGTGTGATGAGTGCTTAGGATATATGCCTAGGAGCAGTATATATAGCTGGGTCATATGGTAAATCTATTTTTTGCTGTCTTAGGAACCTCCACACTGATTTCCACAATGGTTATATCAGATTACATTCCCACCAACAGTGGTTAGAAGGGTTCCTGTTTTTGGTTCCTGCATTTATTGTCATTTGATTTCTTGATAATAGCCATTCTGTCAGGCCTGAGATGGAATCTCAAAGCAGTTTTAGTTAGCATTTCCCTGATGGCTAAGTTTGTAGAACATATTTTCAGATACTTATATGCCATCTGTATTTCTTCTTTTGAGAAAACTCTAGTTCCATAGACCCCCCCCCCTTTTTTTTTCTTTTTGTTTTCCGAGGTAGGGTCTCACTCTAGCTCAGGCTGACCTGGAATTCACTATGTAGTCTTAGGGTGGCCTCAAATTCATGATGATCCTCCTGCCTCTGCCTCCCAAGTGCTGGGATTAAAGGTGTGTGCCACCACACCTGGTCAGGAGCCCATTTTTAATATTTTTTTGTTTTTATTTATTTATTTAACAGAGAGAAAGGTGGGGGGAGGAGAGAGAAAGAGTGGGAGAGAGAATGGCCATGCCAGAGCCTCCGTGAACTCCAGACACGTGCCATCTTGTGCATCTGTATAATTCTTTTTTTAATATATTTTTTATTTTTATTTATTTATTGACAGAGAGAAAAAGGGAGAGAAAGAAAACCATAGCCTCTTTTTAATTGGGTTAATTTCTTACATTTTAGGTTTTTGAGTTCTTTGTATATCCTGGATATTAATCCTCTGTCAGATGTATAGCTGGCACAAATTTTCTCCCATTCTGTAGGTTGCCTCTGCTCTATTCACAGTGTCTTTTGCTATACAAAAGCTTTGTAATTTCATGAGGTCCCAGTGTTTGATTAGTGATTTTATTCCTAGTGGTTGATTAGTGATTTTATTTTCTGAGCAACTGGGGTTATATTCAGAAAGTCGTTGCCTAAGCCAATATGTTGAAGGGCTTCCCCTAGTTTTTCTTCTAGTAGTTTCAGAGTTTCTGTTCTGATATTAAGGTCTTTGATCCATTTGGACTTGATTCTTGTGCATGTGGAGAGATAAGGATCTCTTTTCATCCTTCTACATTATAGATATCTAATTTTCCCAGTACCATTTACAGGTTTGTGGACTGGGTTAAAAAGTATTTGTTGCACAAAGCTTCCAAATGAATTTTAAGATTGTTCTTTGTATTTCTGTGAAGAATGCCATTGGAATTTTGATGGGGATTGTATTAAATGTGTACATTGCTTTTGGTAAGGTTGACATTTTCACAATACTGATTCTTCCAATCCAAGAACATGGGATGCCTTTGCATTTCCTACCCTTGTGGCTTTTAAGTTTTGAGTAATCTGCTGTTATCCTGATGGGTTTGCCTTTATATGTGACCTGATGTTTCTCTCAACTGCTTTCAATATATTTTCTTTGGTTTGTAGTTTTAATTATAACAGGACAAGTAGAGGTTTGTGGTAGTTTGAATAGGTGTTCCCCAGTATATTCAGTGTTTTATTAGTTTGTAGTTTGGATCTGCAGCCACCTGCCTGAAGGAGGCGGATGTTAGGGTCCAGCCGTAAGGTGTGGTGGTGGGATTGAAATTCCAATCCATAACATTTTGCAAAATGCCTAGAGTTCATGAAATGTGGTGTGGCTTTTGGCTAGGGGCTTCTCTCTCTCTCTCTCTCTCTCTCTCCCTGGTCCTGTAAGAGCAGGCCAGTTTCTTCTGCCATTGTGGATCTTCCCCTGGATCTGTACCCTCAATAAATATCCCTTCCTCTGTAACTGTGCCTGGTCTGGAAGCTCATCTCAGAGGACTTGAAGCTGTCTATTACAAGGTTCTTTCCTGGTTTTGTATGTTTGGTGTTCTAAAGGTTTCCTGTATCTGTATTGTCATCTCCCCATTTGGGGGAAATTTTCTTCTATGATTTTGTTGAAAATACCAGCTATGACTTTGAAGTGAAGTGAATTTCTTCTCCTTTTATCATACCTCAACTTCTTTGTTTGATCTCTTCATAGTGTCCCAAATGTCTTGAATTTCCCATTCATACCTTCCTAGTGGTTTGTCATTCTCTTTATTGGACTGTGCTAGATCTGCCACTCTGTCTTCTAGTTGAGGTATTTTATCTTCTCTGTAATTCATTCTGGTGAGACTTTCTACAGAGTTTTCTATTTAACTCACTGTGTTTTGTGTTCTAGTTTTTCTGACTTGTATTTCTTCATTATTTCTATTTCCTTGCTCTTGTCTTATATTGACCTCCTTATTTCATTAAGGTGGTTTCTTATGTTTTCTTGGGATTCGTTAAGGTGTTGGTTTTCTTCTTTGAACATAGATGTAATCTTTTCTTCAAACTTTTTTGTCAGGCATTTCATCTAAATCTATCTCACTGTAGGTAATTTCTGATGGATTTATAATTTTTGGTGGAATTATATTGTCTTGATTTTTTTTGTATTTTGTATTACAATGTAGAGATTTTTGCATCCTGCGTTAATTTGGTGCTTGTGTTTTCTAATTATGTGCAATATTCTTAGATGTGTAAATTAGACATTATGTATCTTCAGGATAGGAGCCCAAGGTGCCAGGTGTTGCTCTTCTATTACTCCCAGAGTTACAGCAGAAGTGACCTAGGTTGAGTTTGCCTGCTATGCAGGTATTCTAGCTGGCTGGGTGGAACAAAATACAGGCAGATTCTAAATTTCAACTGAGCAATATATACACATTTTAGTCAAAACCAGACTAGAGTATTAATGCAAGAGTGGGGATTAAAACAAACGTATTCTAATAAAGCCAGTTCCCTAAGGCTGAAGTTGATCCACACCCTTAAACCTGTCAACTGTGAGGCCTAGAGTTCTGTTCTGTAATGGGTTCCAGGTACGCTGGGACCAAGTGGGACCTGCCCCCAAGAAAGACTGAAGAAGAAGGCACTATAAATCAGGATGTATCCAGAGCAACCCGCGTCAGCCCCAGAACAGAGCTTATGTAAGAATGGCAAAGCCAACCACCAGTACACCAATCAGATTGAACGCGGAACCTGCCGTGACACGGGAGGAAGGTGCGATTAGCACTCCCAGGGCAGGCCTGGGCATTCAGCTAGAGTAAGCTGGCCCTTTCACCTTTTGGGATGGTTTTCACTTTCTCTTAGGCTGAGTTCTTGGCTAGACTGGGGTGGGTCTGCCTTGTGGCTGAGATCCTTTGGAGTTCTCCAGTGGTTGTCAGTGCTGGTGGTTGGGGGAGGGGACACTGTGGAGAGTGCCTGATGATGTGGAGCTGCTCACCTTGTTCCGTTTGTCCTCTTCAGGACCTGCTCTGCCGATCTCTGGTGTCTCAGTTTTCTTGACTTTGCCTGGCTGGTGTGAGTGGAGAAACCCTTCCTTGTGATTCTGCTCCAAGGTGGCTCAGGCAGGGTTGGGCAGTGCGTAGCTCTTCCCAGCAGATCAGCTGACAAAGCTGCGGCTGGAGCCAGTTTTGGCTGCTTCTGTGGTTGCTAGAAGCTCCAGGGACTCTCCTACTTCTCTGCTGTGGTTGACAATTCCTTATATACCTTCACTTTTCAGTAGAAGAGTGTATTGTGGTGTTTTTGTGCTTATTCCCCACCCAGCCCCAGGCTGCTTTGGTGTGGCTACTATGCTACCATCTTAGCTGGAAGTCTAAAACCCTGTTCTATTGGAAGTCCTTTACATTAATGATAAAGATTTTGAGAGGAGCCCCAGAAATTTACAAATTGTTAGGTAATATAAATTTCTACTCTTATTCAGACTGTAAAGACCAAATCCTAGGAATCAGGTTCTCACATAACTTGTAGCCTGTGTGAATTGCATTGACAATAAATATTCCTTAAATCTGTTTTGGTTTCTTCGTCAAGACATTTTTATTTGTATGTGCTATATATGGACTCACTAAGGTCTCTTGCCCCTGCAAACAAATGCCAGACCTATGTGTCTGTCTTTTACATGGGTGCTGGGAATTGAAACCAGGCCATCATCAGGCTTTGTAAATAAGTGCCTTTAACTACTGAGCCATCTCTCCAGCCCTGGTTTCTTTTGTTGTTAGACTAATGATGATAAAAGATTTGTTGCAGGCTGGAGAGATGACTCAGTGGTTAGGGTGCTTTGCTTGTAAAATCTGACAGCCTGAATTGAGTCCCCAGTATCCACTTAAAGCTAGATACATGAGTGTTGCATGCATCTGGAGTTTGCTTACAGTGGCAGGAGGTCCTGTGCTGGTACGCCTATCCTCTGTCTTTTTGTCTGTCTTTATTTCTCTCTTTTCTCTTCCTCTCTCTCCCTCTCTTCTCTCAAATAAATAAATATTTGCTTTTATTGAGGCAGAGTCTCTCTAGCCCAGGCTGACCTGGAACTCATTCTGTAGTCCCAGGCTGGCCTCAAACTCATAGTGATCCTCTGGCTTCTGCCTTCAGAGTGCTATTATTAAAGGCGTGCAATACCATGCCTGACTATTTTTTTTTTTAATTTTAAAAAGATTTGTTGCTATTAGGGCACACTTGTTAGGCAAATTTACCAACAGATTAGAAGCATATATTGATGGTACTTGAATAATATGGCTTAAACTTGAAATTAACAGTTAGCTCTTTGTTACCTATAAAACTTAAAGAGACCTATTTCAACCTTAAAAAATAAGTACAAATGAAGCTAATAATTTGATAGCTAATTATTTTAAATACTAGATAATAGTTATTAAAGAGTTCTATATTTTAAAGTTATAATTTAATATTGTCATATTATTACAGGTAGAAGAATACATGTTTGCATTCAGTGAACAAGAGAATGTTCCCAAACTCAATTTTGGGTCGTCCACCCTTCACCCCGAACCATCATCAGCATAACTTCTTTGCCCTGTCACCAACTCTTTACTCACACCAGCAACTTATAGATGCACAGTTCAATTTTCAAAATGCAGAGTAAGTATGGTACTTTATTGAATCATGACATTGTATTTTCCTGTGTGACATAATCTTTCTATGTAAAACATTGGGCAATAGAGAAAATACCATTTCTTTTTTTTTGATCAATTACAAATTAATTTAGTTTTTCTGACATTTTTTGACATTTTAAGTAATTCTAATTTATATGCTTATTGTTCTTTGTTTTTGGTAGCTTATCTAGAGCTGTGTCCTTACAGCAGCTGACATATGGAAATGTCAGTCCAATACAGACCTCAGCATCTCCATTATTTCGAGGAAGAAAGTAAGTAATTCTCACTTATTTTAAAAGGAAATGTTTCAGTCCTTTGAACTATGTAGCATGTATGAAATCATATTGATGTTTTGGTTTAGATTTGCTTTCTGGGACAGTGCAATCAGATTTGTATGGAATTTTACAATCTTTGTGTGCTCAAACATTTTAGGGATTCTTTCATTGATTTATTTCTGCCATTCTGAGTTTTAGGTAGAATGAAGCTATGTTTCTTCAGAAACTACTTCTCCCTCCCTTTTCTAGTCTCACTCTGGTCCAGGCTGACCTGGAACTCAACTCTAGCCCCAGGCTGGCTTTGAACTCATGATGAACCTCTTACCTTAGCCTACCCAGTGCTGGGATCAAAGGCGTGTGCCACCACACCCTGCTGAAAACTACATCTTAAAAAAAATATTCATTTATTTATTTGCGGGGGGGGGGGGAGAGTACACACCCGCCAGGACCCCTAGCCACTGCAAATGAGCTCCAGACACATGCATCACCTTAACTGCTAAGCCATCTCTCTAGCCCCATGAAAACTACTTAATTAATTTATTTTGGTTTTTCAAGGTGGAATCTCACTCTAGCCCAGGCTGACCTGGAATTCAAGTCCCAGGGTGGCCTTGAACTCATGGCAATCCTCCTACCTCTGCCTCCCGAGTGCTAGGATTAAAGGTGTGCGCCACCACGCCTGGCGAAAACTATTTTTAAGTTGAGGTTGTTAGATAGATGGCCTCCTGGATGTATTTGCTAGGGTTGCCCTCAGTACTGGGGATTAACAGTGCCTCCTAGATGCTGGGCAAGTTCTGTATTGCTGACTTACATCCTCAGCTCTAATTATCTTCTTGACTATTTAAAAGTAATTCAAACTTTAATATTATAGTGATCATCTGTGTGCTTTTATCTAGATCTATCACTAAGGTTTTGCTATATTTGTTTCTCTTATTTTTCTCACCACATTTTTCCTAAATTATATATCAAAGAAAATAATTTCTTTTTTATTTTTATTTTATATTTTATTTTTTGGTTTTCCAAGGTATGATCTTGCTGTAGTCCAGGCTAACCTGGAATTCACTATGTAGTCTCATGGTGGCTGGGCTACTTTTTTTTTTTTTTTTAACTTTATTCCAGCTTTATGTCAGCATTTTCTTCATAAAAATAAGGGCACTGGGCATAGTGGCCCACCATTTTTTTTTTTAGTCAGTGAATATGGTCAAGTTGGTACCATTGTTAGCCTCTTCCCTGTCTTCCCCCCTCCACAGGGACCCACCTTGTTGGGGTATATGTGTCGTGCATTGTGGGGTTAGCCTTTACTTTCGGGTAGGAGGAAATGTCTGTTTGTCATGACCCAGCATGTGGCTCTGACATTCTTTCTGCCCCTCTTCCACAAATTTCCCTGAGCCATGTTGGGTTCATATTAGGTCTGCTTCCATGTTGAGGTCTTGGGAGCCTCTGTGTCTCTGGATATCTGGTTTGGTAGGGGTTGATTGTTCTCTGTGTCTATCTCCTTCACTGTTGTGCTGGTTCCCGGTTTGCCAAGAAAACAGCATTCTTGCAAGTTTCATCAGTTACTTCTTAGTTTCAGCTGGGGCCCTTTTGAGGTATGATGGGATGGTTCTCTCCTTAGGATCTGCGTCTGAAAAAGAGAAGCAGATTCTCCAATGGAGAGTAAAGTTAGTACCAAGTAAATGTGATAACCATTGTTTTTTAGAGAGAGTTTAATGGAGAGCAGGCTTATTTTTGGATATGGTTCTGACTTGTTTCCCAGCTCCAGCTATGGGTTCCATTCCACTGAGCAGATCAGTTAGCCAAATTGAGAGCAGTTGGTTTCCCAACCATGGCTATGTACCACTGTTGCACTTGTATGAGTATCATGTCAGGTTGTTTGCTGCTAAGTAGGTTAGACCATAAGTTGCTTGGACAGATATTGGTCATTATCCCCAAGTTGCTCATGTAGCACCTTGTGGCACTAGACACGCTTAACTATCCGGGGACTGACTCTCTTCCAGCTTCCAGCCATGTTCCTCCATGATACGTGCCAAGAGTGTATGGTGTCTTCAGCAGTAGGGTCTTACCACTAACCTGTGGTGGGTCATCAAGCGCTCTGACATAAATCTGTCTTCTTTTGGCAGACCTTGTAGGTAGGTCTCTGTGATCAAAAGCTCATGTGGGTGATATCCACCTGCTGGTACCCTGGAGTTACCCAAGAAAAGAAGGAAGAAAAGGATAAGTAATATAAAAGAGATAGAGAGATGAGAGAGAAGAAGGGGAGGGAGAGCGAGAATGAGAGTGAGAGAGAAGCAGAAACAGGAGGAGATAATGGTCAGTTTTCATCATACCCTCTCCAGGGCCTTGTGAATCTGGTGTTCCTTCTAAGGGCCTGGTGAAGGTTCAACCATTTGGTCTGTCTTTTAGGATTTAGGTGCCATTGCCTTTTGGGTCCAGTTTTTTGTCCCCCACCCCTCATTTACCCTCCCCTCCCTCCCCACCTTCCCTATTGTCCAGTCCTAGGTATGTTGGCAACTTGGGTAGATTCAGGTTAGGAGCTGTAGATGAGTGAGACTATGTGGTGATTATCTTTCTGTGATTGAGTGAGTTCACTGAGAATGATCTGTTCCAGGTTTGACCACTTTTCTTCAAATTTCATTGTGTTGTTTTTCCTTACTGCTGTGTGGAATTCCATCGTGTAGATATACCACATCTTAGTTATCCATTCGTCTAGTGATGGACCTCTGGGTTGATTCCAGCTCTTGGCTATTATGAATTGAGCAGCTGTAAAGATGGTTGAAGCCAGGCATGGTGGCGCATGCCTTTAATCCCAGCACTTGGGAGGCAGAGGTAGGAGGATCACCATGAGTTTGAGGCCACCCTGAGACTCCATAGTGAATTCCAGGTCAGCCTGGGCCAGAGTGAGACCCTACCTCGAAAAACAAACAAACAAACAAAAAAAAAAAAAAAAAAAAAGATGGTTGAGCAAATCTCTCTGAGCTGAGGTGTGGAGCTTTTAGGGTACATGCCTAGTAAGGGAATAACTGGGTCTTTTGGTGACTCTATAGTCAGCTTTTTTAGGAGTCTCCATATGGCTTTCCAAAGTGGTTGTACCATCTTACATTTCTACCAACAGTGGATGGGGGTTCTTATGTTTCCACATCCTCGCGAACATTTGTTTGCATTTGATTTTTTGATGTTTGCTATCCTTCCTGGGGTAAGGTTGAATGTCATAGTTGTTTTAATTTGCATTTCCCTGATGATTAGGGATGATGAACATTTTCTAAGTGCGTGTTTGCCATTTGTACTTCTGTGAACTGCCTGTCCAGTTCCTTGCCCCATTTTGTCAGTGGGTTGTTTGATGTTTTATTGTTTAGGTTTTTGAGTTCTTTGTAGATTCTTGAAATTAGGCCTCTGTCAGTTGGATATTCAGCAAATATTTTCTCCCATTCTGTGGGTAATCTATTGTCTCTCCTTATTGTATGTTTGTGAAGAAACGTTTCAGCTTCATAAGATCCCATTGGTTGAGTGATTGTTTAAGATCCTGTGCTACTGGGGTTTTGTTCAGGAACTCTTCCCATTCCTAAATCATGGCATGTTTCTCTTAACTTTTCTTCCAGTAGTAGCTGAGTTTCTGGTGTTATATTGAGGTCTTTGATTCATTTGGACTTGATTGTTGCGCATGGTGAGATGTGTGGATCAAGTTTAAATTTCTTGCATATAGTTATCCAGTTTGTCCAGCATCATTTGTTGAAGATGCTGTCTTTTTTTCCCAGCCTATATTGTTAGAGGCCCAGATTTTTTATTTTTTAACTTTTTTTCAAATTTTTTTAATTAACAACTTCGGTGATAATAAAAAATATCCCATGGTAATACCCTCCCTTCCCCTACTTTCCCCTTTGAAACTCCATTCTCCATCATATCCCCTCCCACTCTCATTCAGTCTCTCTTTTACTTTGATGTCATGATCTTTTCCTCCTGTTATAATGGTCTTATGTAGGAAGTGTTAGGCACTGTGAGGTCCTGGATATCCAGGCCATTTTGTGTCCGGGGAGCATGTTGTAAGGAGTTCTACCCTTCCTTTGGCTCTTACATTCTTTCTGCCACCTCTTCTGCAATGGACCCTGAGCCTTGGAAGGTATGATAGAGATATTGCAGTACTGAGTACTCCTGTCACTTCTTTCCAGCACCATGATACCTTATGAGTCATTCCAAGGTCACTGCCTTCTAGAAAGAGAAGATTCTCTACCAAAAGTGAGAGTAGCATTAATATAAGGGTATGAACATTAAGAGAAGTGCTTACCAGGGAGTTTGATAAGCATAGTATATACATTTAGCCAGACAGCAGCAGACGTTACACCCCTAGGGCTCATGACTACCCCTGTTTTAAGTTTTCAGTATCAGGGATGTATTCCCTCCCATGGAGCGGGCCTCCAGTCCAATTAGAGGGCAGTTGGTTTCCACCATGACAGATGTGCCACTGTTGCACTCATTGGCTCATTTGGAGGCCCATACTTTTAATCCCAGCACTCTGGAGGTAGAGGGAGGAATGCGACTGAATTCAAGGCCAGCCTGAGACTACTCAGTAAATTCCAGGTCAGCCAGGATAGAGTGAGACCCTACCTCTAAAAACAAACAAAAACATTCTTTTCTGTAACCAAAATAATCTGGTCATGCCTAAGAAATCTACAAATGCCGTATCTGAAATGCAGTTCATTTCCAGATTTCTTCCATTGTCTGATATCATTACAGTTTTTATAAAATTATCTTTTTATTATTAAGTAAAGTGAGCCAAACTCAGAAAGCCTAGAACTTCATGTTCTTTCTAATAGGTGGGTCTTAGCTTATGATATTTTATTGGTGTATATACAATAGGGTGGTTAATGTTGGTAAAACCTATAAAGGTAGAATGGTAACTACAAGTGAGAATGAAGAAATGAGTTGAAACAGGAATGAGGAAGGGTGAAAGGACACAGTGACGTGTAAACAGAATTAGGGGAGCAGGGAATTGAGAGGGGAGAGAAGGGGAATGGGGGACAAGAATGAGCAACAACCAATTGTATTTGAGAATGCAAGATGACTGATACCTGAGTCTCTGTATGCCAACTTAAAAAAAAAAAATCCTTAGTTTCATAAGTGTATGTGTGTGTAGTATATGTGTGTGTGTGAGTATATGTGTGGGCATGTATGCACGTGTGTGCATGTGGAGGCCAAAGCTTTGTGTTAGATGTTTTCCTCAATTGCTCTCTAGTTTATTTATTTTTGTTTTTTTTTCCGAGGTAGGGTCTCACTCCAGCCCAGGGTGACCTTGAACTCACAGGGATCCTCTTACTTTTGTCTTTCAAGTCCTGGGATTAAAGGAGTGCCACACCACTCTTGGCTGCACCTTGCTTTTTGAGGCAGGGGTCTCACTGAACCTGGGCTTGACTTGTTTGGCTAGACTAGCTAGCTAGCAAGCCCTAGGGCTTGTCCTGTTTCCGTCTCCTCAGTGCCAGGATCTAGGCGTGGCTGCTGTTTTCAGCGTTTTCACATGGTGCTGGGGATCGAAGCGCAGGTTGTCATGCTTGCACAGCAAGTATTACCAGCGCAGCCCTCTCCCCAGCCCACTGATGAGCCAGAGCATAGGCATAGCCAACAAACCCCAGTATATAGCATTCAGCTTACTTAATCTTATTTTGTTAGTTTGGATATTTGGTTCTTAGTGATTGTGTAATTTTTTTAAATTAAGGAAGATTTATTTTAGGAAAATAAAGCAGGAAACCTTCCAAAGTGGAAGGTTCCTAAGCAGCTAGTCCCTGAATAATTCTATAAATAGATTTTTTTCTGTAGTTTTCATAACTAGATGCAGAGCTGGAGGAGTTCAGATGCAGAACACTAACACCAGTATATGTATGTTTTTTTTCATGTGTGTTCGTGGTGTGCTTGCATGGGTGTTGTTGCACCTTTGTGTGCAGGTGGTCAGAGATTGACGTTGGGTGTTTTCCTCAATTGCTGTCCACTTTATTTTATGAAACAGTGAATCTGGAGCTAACCGATTTGGCTAGATTAACAAGCCAGTGAGTCCCAGGAATCTTCCTGCCGCCACCTCCCCAGCACTGAGCCTGTGGCTCACCAGCATGCCTGGCTTTTACATGGCTGCTGCGGCTCTGGACCCTGGCTCTCACGCTTGCACAGCAACGTTTCACCAGCTGAGCTGTCTCAACTAGTAATGCGACTTCAAAGTCATTATTTGTCATCTGTTAGGATATTTGTGTATGTATATTGTCAGAAAGTTGTATCTTTAATTATTAAGGTATTTTTTTGTTTTGTTTTCAGGAGACTAAGCGATGAACAAAACCTTCCTCTTGATGGCAAACGGCAGCGTTTCCATTCACCCCATCAAGAGCCAACTTTAATTAACCAGATAGTGCCTTTACCAGGGGAACGAAGATATTCAATGCCACCATTGTTTCATACGCACTATGTACCTGATATAGTCAGATGTGTTCCACCTTTTCGAGAACTATCACTCTTAGAACCTAGAGAAATCACACTGCCTGAGGCCAAAGATAAGGTAAGAATCATGCAGATTTTCACTCTGCCTTTGGAAATGAAATTATGTATTAGAATAGCTCTAATATCCTATGCTAAGTAGAATACGCCTTTTGTGCATTGTTCTAAGTACTATACAGCCAAGTTTTCTGTCTGAATACCATTTTGACTTTATTTCAGGTTAAAAGTACAGCTACCAGGAAATCAGATTTTCTTTGATTCATGAAAATTTGGGATTAGAGTCTTAAAACATTTGATTTATTACTTTTTTTTCTTCAAGGTAGGGGGTCTCATTCTAGCCCAGGCTGACCTGGAATTCACTCTGTATTCTCATGGTGGCCTTGAACTCATGGAGATCTCCCACCTCTGCCTCCTGAGTGCTGGGATTAAAGACGTGCGCCATCACTCCTGGCTGATTTGTTACTTTTTAACAATCTTTTATTTTATTTATTTATTTGAGAGAGAGAGAGAATATGGGTGTGCCAGGGCCTCCAGCTGCTGCACACGAACTCCAGATGCATGTGCTACCTTGTGCATCTGGCTTACGTGAGTTCTGGGGAATTGAACCTGGGTCCTTTGGCTTTGCCTGCAAATGCCTTAACCACTAAGCCATCTCTCCAGCCTCATTTGTTACTTTTTATAGAAGTCTCTTGCTACATATTTTTTTTTTTAATTTTTTGTTTGTTTACTTTATTTATTTGAGAGCAACAGGTGGGGGGGGAGAGGGGGGGAGGGAGAGAGAATGGGTGCGCCAGGGCTTCCAGCCACTGCAAATGAACTCCAGACGTGTGCACCCCCTTGTGCATCTGGCTAACGTGGGTCTTGGGGAATTGAACCTTGAACCGGGGTCCTTAGGCTTCACAGGCAAGCGCTTAACTACTAAGCCATCTCTCCAGCCCCATACATGTTATTTTTTATAGAAAGATTTCATGTGGTTATTGTAATAAACTACTAAGAAACATTTTCTTTTAGAATATTTATGTTGGCCATGTTTTAAAATGTTAAAAATAGAGAATCCAAGCTTGGAGAGATGGCTTAGTGGATAAGGCGCTTGATTGTGAAGCCTAAGGACCCAGTTTTGACTCCCCAGAACCCACATAAACCAGATACACAAGGTGATGCATGCGCACATGCATCTGAAGTTCAGTTGCTGTGAGTTCAAGTTTTGAGGCCACCCTGAGACTATAGGGTGAATTCCAAGTCAGCCTGGGCTAGAGCAAGACCCTGCCTCGAAAAACAAAACAACAACAAAAAAAAAGAAAAGAAAATTTAAAAAAAAAAATTGAAAAACTTCTTTGCCCATGGGCTACTCAGAGCAGACAGTGTGCAGGGTTTTATTTGTTGATCATTAGTGATTCTCTGTTATTTCCTGTGACTTGTCAGTGATACTTTTCTGTAATTTATGTGTAGTTTTTCAAGCCACAGTCTGTACTTGAATACCAGTGGCTTTCAGTTGGAAAGTGTTAAGAATACATATTTATTTTTTAAATACTGTCACTTAAGTTGACTTACATTTCTCAGTACAGTAATAATTCTGAACAAAACTTGCTTTTTTATGGTGGCTTCAAGCTGAGTCAGCAGATCCTGGAGCTGTTTGAGGCATGTCGGCAGCAAGTGAGTGACCTGAAGAAGAAGGAGCTCTGTAGAGCACAGCTGCAGACGGAAACCCAGCTGCTCTTCCCGCGTGCGTCTCTTTTCCTGATTTGTGCGCTTTTATGTCTGTGTACTTCCTATGTAAAAGTTTCAAAACTGTCTCACAGTTTTCTTATTTCTCTAGAAAGCAGACTTTTTTTGGTTGGGTCTTCTTTAAATGGATTTGGTACCCGGAGCAGTGATGGTGACTTATGCCTCGTTGTTAAAGAAGAGCCGGTAAGTGGGAACGCCTGTTCCCAGTGTCTCTCATGATGTGTTAGGCACTGCTCGTTTTTCTCATTGCTGCTGCAGTATACTTGACAAAGGCAGCTCAAGGATGGAAGGTTTGTTTGTGGCTCACAGTTTGTTACAGTCCATGATGGTGGGAAAGGCAGAAGGCAGGGATGAGGAGCAGCTGGTCACTTTGCCTCCACAGTAAGAGAGAGGATCAATACCAAGAGCAAGCTTCCCCTCTTTCTAGTCAAGGACCTTGGCCATGGGACGCTGTGGCCACATTGGGATAGGAGGGACTTCCACCTCACTTAAACAACATATGCCCAGGGGTTGTTTCCATTGTGACTAGGTTCCCTGAAGTTGACAAGATTAACTGTCACACATCAGCTAGAAATTTCACATAAAAGTCTTTGAGGAAAAGAACTTGCTTTCTTTTAATTAATTCTTTGAATTTTTTATTTATTCTAGAGTTTTAAAAAATTTTATTTAAGGTACAAGCATGGTGTGCATAGCAGTAACTATAGCATTAATTTAATTCTAAGTTGTTAAAATGAGCTGGTTTAACATCCTGCCTCTGTTTTGTTGGACTGGCTCTGTTGTTGGACTGGCTATGTTTATCAGGATGCAGAGCATGTGATAGTATCTTGACATATTTCCTTTCCATTTGAATTTCCACTGATTGTGTTTTTTCTCATGAAAATGCTATGGGATTTGGAATTATTTTGGTAAAACAAAAAAAGAGGTATCATTGACATTTTTAAAATACTGTCATTCATAAAATTTAACATAATTTTCTGTGTCATTAACTTTGTTTCTGCTTTTATTTTTATTTAACAATCAAATTGTTATTTAGAATTATTAGAATTACATTTGAATTTCCCATTCTGCTTTCCTTGTGTATTATTATTATTATTATTATTATTATTTTTTTTTTTTTTGGTTTTTCGAAGTAGGGTCTCACTCTAGCCCAGGCTGACCTGGAATTCACTATAATCTCAGGGTGGCCTCGAACTCATGGTGATCCTCCTGCCTCTGCCTCCTGAGTGCTGGGATTAAAGGCGTGCGCCACCACGCCCGGTTCCTTGTGTATATTTTGATACTACAAAAATTGGTGTGTAGTAAACTGACCCAAATAAGCTTCTTTTATTTGGGGGTTCTCTTGAAGCTCCAAAGTGTACATTGAGTATGACTTTAACATTCTCCATTGTGTTCCACATCTTTAAAAGAGTAAAAAATGTTCTATTGTAAATGTATACTTTTACTCCTTTACTTCTAGTTACTGCAAAAGAGAGATTTATTGCAGGGAAAAAAAAATTCTGGTATGGTCCTATACTTGCAAATCATATAAAGGAAAAGTAATAAAGGGGGGTTGGGAACCACGGGGGGGGGGTCAGGAACCAACACTCTAATTATAAACATAATTATAACTAAAACATAATTATAAACATAATAAAGGGGAGTCAGGAACCAATACTCTAATTGTGAACATAACATAATTATAAACATAATGAAGGTGGGCTGAGAACCAAGGGGGGGGGGTCAGGAACCAACACTCCAATTATAAACATAAAGGAGGTTGCAAGTTATGCAATTAGGCCACACTTAGGTGCATTCCACTACTTCTCCAGTTTTAGTCAGATATTTGAGCCATGTTGTCACAGCTGAGACTGAAACACCCTAGAGAGGAACTTATCCTTAAATATTTCACACCCTTGATAAGGAAATAAAACATGTTGAGAAAGTTAAATTCCTGTTAATTTTTGTTGGAGATTTTTTTTTTTCTTTAGTTTATAGTAAAGAGGAAAAAAATTGTGTCTGTTTCTGATTTTCCTTAAAAAGTTACGTTTTAAGTTTAAAGTCAGAAGTTGATTTAGAAATATGGATCTGAAACCTAATACTTAGGGACAACTTTTTCTATAATATATATTTTGAAAAATAATTCCAAAGAAAAGTATACTTTTTTATTATGTTACTTTAAAAAGAAATAAGCACTAAGGTAAGAAAAATAATGAAGAAACATTTATTTTTAACTTTTCAGTGTTTTTTTCAGGTCAATCAGAAGACTGAAGCACGTCATATACTCACCTTAGTCCATAAACACTTCTGTACTAGACTTTGTAAGTCTGACATGCTCAAATTCATGCCTTCTGACCTGTTTGTTTAAAATGTTGCTCACTTTATTTTCTGGTAAGAATTATTTAATTTCTGATAGAATAGATATGTGAATTTTATTCTTACAACTAAATTCCTTTTAACTTTTTTTTCTTTTTGAGACAGGGTCTTGCTATATAGCTCAGGCTGTCCTTGAACTTGCGATCCTCCTGCCTCAGCCTCCTGAGTTCTGGGATTACAGGTGTGTGCCACCATGCTGTCTTCTTTAAACTGTTGATTAAGAAGAATGACTACTCAACAAATCATTGAATTCACTTGCAAGATATCCTATTGAATGGATTGTGAGATTTAAAGAACACATACATATGTACACACACACGCACACACCATTCTCTTCTGAAAAGGTTACAAACCATTAGGAAAATAGCTGTGTAAAAGCAGCTTAATGCAGGTAAATGAGTAGCCAAATGTTTGAGTCTAGGAGATATTCTTGTGAGGAAGAAAATGTCTTCTGTTTAACAGTAATGTGTACTTCTTCACTTACTTTAAAAATATGACCCCTGAATATGAGAATCAAATGTGTTACTCCAGTAGAAAACTAATTTAGGCCATTTCATTTTAATTAGCTTATTTTTTTAATATTTTTATTTGAGAGAGAGAAAAACAGGCATATAGACAGAGAGAGAGAGAGAGAGAGAGAGAGAGAGTGTATGGGCATGCCAGGGCCTCTTGCCCCACTGCAAACCAACTGTAGATATGTGCTACTTTGATCATCTGGCTTTACATGGGTACTGGGGAATCAAACCTAGTCCATCAGGCTTTGCAAGCAAGGGCCTTTAACTGCTGAGCCAGCTCTCCAGCCCTTTAAGATTTTATTTAGTAAGATGAAACTTAACAAATTTTAATCAGTATGTTAATTATATATTAGTTTATTTTACTTTTACTTATTTATTTGAGAGAGAGAGAATAAATTGGTGTGTCTGGGCCTGTAGCCACTGCAAAAAAAAAAAACTCCTGACACATGCACCACCTTGTGCATCTGGCTTACATGGATTCTGGGGACTCAAGCCTGGGTCCTTAGGCTTCACAGGCAAGCGCCTTAACTGCTAAGCCATTTCTCCAGCCCAGTTGGTTTGCTTATTTGTTATTTATTTGAGAGAGTAAGATGAGAGAGGGAGAATGGGTATGCCAGGGTCTTCAGCCACTGCAAATGAATGCTGCCTTGGGCACCTGGCTTATGTCGGTCCTGGGGAATTGAACCTGGGTCCTTTGGCTCTGCAGGCAAGTGCCCTTACTGCTAAGCCAACTCTCTAACAGCCCAGTTAATTTTAAACTTTCATGGAATGTTACAGAAAGTTGAAGTTATACTGACTATGTGATGTTGGAAAATTTTTGTCCATTAGTTTAGCAGAAACCCCTGTGCAGGCTTTGAACTAGAAAATAAGAAGTCAAGTTACAAGTTGTTGCCCTTGAGTAACTTATTTCTACTTTAAGAGAGAAATAAGTGATTTATTGGAGTAGAGATTAAGTTACTTTATCTACAAAATACAGGAGCAATACATACCTGAAGGGGATTTTTTTGTGGGGGGGGGTCTTTCAAGGTAGGGTCTCACTCTGTAGCCCAGGCTGATCTGGAGTTCACTAGGTAGGGTCTCATTATAGCCCTGGTTGACCCAGAACTTACTCTGTAGCCCCAGGCTAGCCTCACCATAGGTCTACCTACGTCAATCTGTGAGTGCTGAGGTTAAAGGTGTGTGCCACCAAGCCCAGCTTTGAGGGGGGTTTTTAGTAACTGTTAGTAGATCATAAAGTGTTAAAGATAAGAATGGACTTGTAGGCCATCTTTTTAGTCTTCACTGTAAGCAGTTAGGGAGACTAATGAGGGGGTTTGGTGACTCACCTGGAGAGCGTGGTTTACTGGAGTCAGAGCTTGTCTTAATAGTCAAGCGTTTAATTGACTCCTAGTTTTAGTTTTCATCAGGTCTTGCAGGATTCATATATATGGACTCTATTTTGAATCGTAATGTACCTTGTAATTTTGTTAATTAAAATCTAATAGAAAAATGATAGCATTTTTTTAAAAAGTGTCTAGAGCGAGACCCTACCTCAAAACCTGCCCCCCCCCAAAAAAAAAAATTAGAAAATTGCTCCTTTGGAAAAGTTTGCAGAATTTCTTTTTATGTATTTTTGTCAGTTCTCAATTTTCTGTAGCTTACATGTATTACTTCAACCCAAAATAAGGTTTTTGAACTTTGATCAAATAAAAAGCTTGAATTTGAATATGCCTGTTATCCTCTTAGAGATCATGCTTAATCAAATGTGTTCTGGCCTCGCATGTGTTGCAAGCATTTTTACATTGTAACTATGATGTCTGTGGCTACCATTTATTACTATGTGCAGTACTGGTATTTAGCTTATTCCCTATTTTTAGCTATTTTTTTTCAATCTTACAATGTTTTGATAGGCTTGTTTTTATAGGTGTCATTCATTATTAGATTACATTTCTGAAAATAACTCAAAGTAAAGTCTTTTAAAAATAGAATGGACTTAAGTTTTCAAAGAATTTGACAGTATTCCATACCCCTCTCTTTTGAGACAGGTCATGTAGACCAGGCTGGTCTCAAACTTGCCATGTAGCTGAGGATGACTTTGAACTTTTTTTTTTTCCAGCTAAGGTCTTGCTCTAGTCCATGCTGGTCTAGAATTCAGTGTGTAGTCTCAGGCTGGCCTGGAACTCACAGAGATCCTCCTACCTTAGCCTCCTGAGTGCTGAGATTAAAGGCATGTGCCTCCACACCTGGTTTTATGCTGTGCCAAGGAAACAAACTTGGGGCTTTCTGCCTGCTACACAAGCACTCTATCAATTGAAATCCATCCCCAGCCCTTGATAGTGTCCTTATTTTTTTGTTTTCTTTTTCAAAGACAACACATTCGTAAGTTTTAGCTGCAGATGTATATATGTATGTGTACACAATTTCATTAATACCATTATAAACTAAGCTGGAAATGCATGCTTTTTAAAAAAAATAAGTCCTTTTTTGGAAAACAATCTTTTAAACAAATGCAGTAATCTAAATATTTAACATTCATGTTTTGGAACATGAAATACTAGGACACTGAATTTCAGAAACTTTTGCAGGCACTCACATTCTTTCTTATCCTTCAGCTGGCTACATTGAGAGACCTCAGCTGATTCGTGCAAAAGTGCCAATTGTGAAGTTCAGGGATAAAGTCAGGTAAAGAACTATCCAACTTTCTTTTTTTCCATTGCTTTAGATTGATTGTCTTTGTTTATTCATCTAATGTGCATAGCTAAGAAATTTGGAACAGCAGCTTATCTTTATCAGGTTTTAGAAACCACTTGATGTTTGAAGTGCTTTTTTGAGGTAGGGTCTCGCTCTAGCCCAGGCTGACCTGGAATTCACTATGTAGTCCCAGGGTGGCCTCAAACTCAAGGCAATCCTCCTACCTCTGCCTCCCGAGTGCTGGGATCAAAGGCGTGCGCCACCATGTCTGGCTGAAATGCTTCTTTTAAAAAAAATAGCTTGAGCAGTCTTTTATGCTTAACTGAACATAGTCTGCTTGGGTTTGAATATTTGGAACTATCCAATTTAGAGTATATACACATTTATTTTGGGGTTTTTAATGATCTTTTGCCTTTTTGAAGTGAAATACATTTCCCAAAACACGTTGTAGTTGATGAAACTTGATGTTGATTACTGGTAATATCAAGGGACTTGTTGTAACTATATATGTATTAAACAAATTATGTTTTACTTTAAGTGAAAGATATAGTACCTGGAATAATAGACATAAAAGAAAAGCTGCAAAATATTTCTTTTCAAAATTTTAATTTTTTCCTGCATATTCTCCTAGACTGGTCGTTGAGTTTCTTAGGAATATATTGGGTTAGAGGCTGAGCATGGTAGCACAAACCTCGGGAGGCAAAGGTAGGAGGATCCCCATGAGTTCAAGACCACCCTGAGACTACCAAGTGAATTCCAGGTCCACCCGGGCTAGAGCGAGACCCTACCTCGAAAAAAAAAATTGGGTTAGAATGTCATATAATATGTGAAATATAAAAATGTACATAGTACAACTTGGTACTGTATTCTTAGCCTTTGGTAGGCTGAAGCCGGAAGATTACAAGATCAAGTCTAACCTTCCTGCCTCAGCCTCCCAGGTGCTGAGTTATATAGGCATGCATCACCACTCCCAACCTGGAATTTTATTTTTTGTAGTCTTTTTTTAGAACAATTTAGTATTTGGGAGAAATTAAATCTTACAGGAAATGAATACAAGTGGAATAGATTTATATAAAGCAATTTTTCCTTATTTGTAGATTCCATGATTATTGACCTATTTTCTACATTGTGAGTCATATATCTTTGCTTTCAAAGAAGTATTCCATCTGTAATGTGCTTGTATGTTATAGGCTTCCCCAGGATTAGTAGCTGCACTTGACAATTTTATTGGCCTTTTTTGAGGGAATGTAATACGTAGACATAGTCTTTATTACATTTATCTCACCTGTAATTTTAAAAATTATTTTATTTATTTGCAAGCAAAAGTGGGGGAGAGGAAGAGGGAGAGAGAGAATGGCTGTGCCAGTGCATGCTCCACTTTGTGCATTTGGTTTTACATGGTACTGGTGAATTGAGCTCAGGCCATCAGGCTTGCAAGCAAGCACCTGCCTTTTAATGGCTGAACCATCTCCCCAGCCCTCACCTATATATTATTTTCCTTTTTATTCTTGTTTTAAAGTATATAATACTATAGTTGCAGATTTCTTGAGACTATGTAACAGTGGAATGGCTTGCTCAGAAATATTTTTGATCATATCATTTTATCTGGAAAAGATCACAAGATGTAAAATTTTCCTTTTGGGTAATTGGAGACTTGCCAATACATTATGAATTGTTTAAACAGTTAAATATATATATATTATTTGAGAGAGAGAGAGAGAGAAAGAGAATGGGCACACCGGGGCCTCCAGCCACTGCAAACGAACTCCAGACACAGGTGCCCTTGTGGATCTGGCTTATGTGAGTCCTGGGGAATCGAGCCTGGGTCCTTAGGCTTTGCAGGCAAATGCCTTAACAGCTAAGCCATTTCCCCAGCCCGCTAGTTCATATTTTTAATACACACCAAATCACATTAAAATGATATATTAAGTATGTATTTTCTTATTTCTTTATTTTCAAAGCACAGACATAATATTTTGGCCCGTGCAAGTTTGTATCACTGGATAGACTGGAATTGCTCTAGTTACTCTTGAGGGTGGTTCTTCGTACTTGAGCTGATACTGTTTTACTTTGATCTTTTAAATAGTTGTGTGGAATTCGACTTGAATGTAAACAATACTGTTGGAATAAGAAACACATTCCTTCTCAGAACTTATGCATACCGTAAGTTTTTGGTTTGCTTCTAAACATCAGCTTCTGTTTTCCCTATATTATTTACTGCTTTTTAAAGATACTTATATAGTAAATAGCTACACCTCCTTACTTGTGTTGAGGCATAACATCTTATTCTTAATATAACATACTGACTCAGTAAAAGGATGTTTCCAGGGTTTTAGGTAAATCAAATGCATTACAATCAGTGATAGTTTCTAAAAGGCAACTAAGATAGTCACACATTCAAAGGGAATGCTCTCTTTAGTATGTACGTGAGTAGTCCTTACTGAGATAGTCACGCATTCATAGTGAACGCTGTCTTTAGTACGTACATGAGTAGTACTTACTGGCATGGAGTTGGGGGAAATTTTATAAATTTTCCAAGGAACTATAATATTGGCATTGTTTTAATTTTACTTGCAGTTGAAAATCGAGTTCGTCCATTAGTGCTGGTGATAAAGAAGTGGGCAAGTCACCATGATATCAATGATGCCAGTCGCGGCACATTAAGCAGCTATAGTCTTGTATTGATGGTTTTGCACTATTTACAAAGTAAGTATTATTGAGAATTTTGTTCAATTTTTAAAACTGAAATTCAGTTATCCAGTTAAATTTCCTTATATTATTTTTTTCTGCTTATCTCCAGCAAGCATTATTTTAATAAGGTTTTTTTCTTAGGTCTACAAAACTGTGTATCTTCAGTCAAGGGTATATGAGGAGCTGTGCTTCTCCCTAGAACCTCCAGATCCTCCCTAGAATCTCTCAAAGTCCAGATTTTAATGTAATTCAGATTAAAATTGCTTATGTGTTTATTCTAACAAAAGCCACACTTTTATCCCAGGCATAGTAGCAAATAGTAATATAATCAACACCTTTAATTTGTGCTATTTCATGATATAGCTGTGAGAATTGTCAGTATTGAAAGTTCCCTAGAAATCTATCACAGGCTGACTAGATCTGGTTGGACTCATTAATTTCATATGTAATAACCTTGTATATACAGTCCAAGATTTAATGCATTTTACACATCTGCTCAGCTGGACACTTAAGAGGTGCTAAGAAAACTACTAAAGATTTGTAGTTATTAGAGCCACAGGCGTTGGATGTTTAATGACTGACTAACCAATTTAATGTGTGATACCTGGAGGCTAGAGGTTGAGTAGTCTTGATGTCTAGGGCCTAGTCTGTTTGGGAGTGATGATTCCAAAGTCCTGGATTCCAGAGGTGATACTAGTGAGGGTGTTTTAGCATACATAATACCCAGTTCATTCTATGACCGTTTGCCACTAAGTAAATGCAGGGTATTGCTTTCGGATCTAGCACTACTGCAGCAAACAGAATAGACAGTGATATTCCTTATGGAGTTTATTTTTCTGTATGTGGAAGTTAACAGTTATTCTCTACCAAAACAAGCATTATTATGTGGTTATAGTGGTGCGTTCTTTTTGCTTGACAAGCTATATGGCAGGAGGATTCTGGCTTAGGGTTAGCTTGGCCTCCAAAGCTAGACTGTTAGAAAAAATAAGCCCTTGGTCTCATATCTTGAATATTGGTAACAAATTACTGAATTGTAATATGAATCATGTGAATTACAGAAGTTTTAAACTTTTTCTTTTTATAGCCCTACCAGAACCCATCCTTCCATCCCTCCAAAAAATTTACCCAGTAAGTGTTTCTTATAAATTATTATACTATGTATTATGTCAAGTATATATATATATATATAATATATATATATAATTACTATATGCAGTTAATGTGAATATAAAAGTTAATGCTAAGTACATAACGTTCTCTATGTGAAGCATCAGCCACTCACTGGAACATGTAAATGTTTTATATATTTTTCAGAAAAGTCTGGTATTTTATTTGGTTATTCATAGACAATTTAGTCAGTCATGCTAATATGAGGTATTTTTGTTACATGATACGCATGATTATCACTAATTGTGGTTAAGTATGGTCAAAGCCCATGTAGCTTCCTTTCCAATTTTCTTCATACAGCTTTATAGCATTTGTTTAGTTAGTGCTTCAGAAAAAATTTAGCCTAGTTTATTGATATTTTAAAAACCAGGGGAACATGAAGTTGAAGAATTGGATGATGTTTTCATGTTTGCATTGATGTTGTCAAGTGTTACACCAGCAGAGGTAACTTAGTGGACTGGTCTGTACAATAGTAAGACTCCTGATGGAGTGAGTTGAAAATGCCATAAATGAAGCGTGCCTGTAAGCTAAGCTGTAGTGCATGCTATTTCCGTTGAGGGAAACCTAGGTAAAGTACTGTCTACATTTGTAATTATAGGAATCTTTTCATTCTTTTCCAGTTTTCTTGTATTCTTTCTCTAAAATTCTCGGTTGTTTTGTTTTCCTCTGTAGTTAATACTTGTGCATGTTTGTTTGTTTTGTTTTGTTTTGTTTGTTTTTCCAGGTAGGGTCTCACTGTAGCCCAGGCTGACCTAGAATTCACTATGCAGTCTCAGGCTGGCCTTGAACTCACAGTGATCCTCCTACCTCTGTCTCCCAAGTGCTGCCATTAAAGGCGTGTGCCATCACGCCCTGCCTTGTTTTTGTTTTTGAAATAATTTTTTTTTTTTTGGTTTTTCGAGGTAGGGTCTCTCTGTATCCCAGGCTGGCCTGGAATTCACTGTGGAGTCTCAGGCTGGCCTCGAACTCATGGCAATCCTCCTACCTCTGCCTCCCGAGTACTGGGATTAAAGGCACTTTGAAATGTTTGCTTAACCTGAAACCATGTAATGTGTATGTATTCCGTACGTGCTCATTTTATGTAGACAAATACATGTCTGAATACGTTTTACACACAAAAAGTTTTTTTGGTTTTTTTTTTTTTTTTTTTTTTGGTTTTTTGAGGTAGGCTCTCACTCTGGTTCAGGCTGACCTGGAATTAACTATGTAGTCTCAGGGTGGCCTCGAACTCTCACCAATCCTCCTACCTATGCCTCCTGAGTGCTGGGATTAAACGCGTGCGCCACCACGCCCAGCTCAAAAAGCTATTTTTTAAGCTTAGTAGGCATACTAAAAAGGAAATATAATATCTAACTTATATGATAATTTCTCAAAGAACTTATTTTATTGACACACAAAATATAAGAAATATGCATAGTTAAATAGAACGTATAATTATTGAGGCAAACCAATCTTGTTTTTGAACATACGAAAGATGCATACTATAGATTTGCTCTCTTTCTTTCTGGTGGTCATGTACTAGAAGTGATTGACAAGAAGCTGACATCTAGCAGTCTTCCTTTTTTTAAATTTTATTTGAGAGAGAGAGAGAGAGAGAGAGAATATGGGCACGTCAGGGCCTTCCGTTGCTGCAAACGAACTCCAGACATGTGCATCCCTTGTGCGCATGTGCGACATTGCATGCTTCGGTCACTGTGCGTTGTCTGGCTTACGTGGGACCTGGGGATTCAAACTTTGAGTTCTTAGGCTTTGCAGGCAAGTGCCTTAACCACTAAGTCATCTCTCCAGCCCTCCTCCCTTTTTAAAATAGATTTATGTTAGTATGAGAAACTATTATAATGTGTTTCTAATATAATTAAGGATTAGTTTTGTGCTCTTAAAGGTGAAAAAATGAAAAGTTCAGCAAGTACAGAAAGGAAGGAAAGAAACTTGTTTTTCCCCCTGCACTGACTCCAGGAGGCGTTAATTCCTAAATCTCCATCAGTTGGGGAACCTAGCATTCAGAACAACTAAGTTTATGGGGACATCTGAATTAAACCACCACATTCCTCCCCTGGCCCTATAAACTGGTAACCATGCATGATGTAAAATGCAATGCATTCATCCAACTTTAAAAATCCCCATAGTTTTTATCAATTCCAATGATGTTCATACATCCCCATAGCCCAAGATCTTTTAACTGAAACAATCCCCCCAAAATCCATAATGGCACAGAATAAACATTCACACTGCGAAAGATGGCATTGGACATAGCAAAGAAATATTCAGCCAATATAAGATTTAAAACAGGGAAAACATCAAACTCTGTAGCTTCAAGTCCAACAACTCCAGCCAGTGACAAATCTCCAAGTCTGATAATTTTAACCAGCAGCAAATCTCTGGAGTTCCAAGTCTGCCCCTCCAGCTAGGCTACTCACAGTCCTACAAAACTTCATTAGGGCCAGTAGCTTTCCTTAGCAACTATCTCATGGTTCCAGCATCTCCACTAGGTCTCCACTACAACCCACAGTTCATCCTCATGGCCCCATGGGGTCTCCATGCAGGCATCCAGCAAACCTGCTTCACACTGCCCATGGCCATTTCCAAAACACAAGACCATGTTGCAAACTCAGCGACCCTCTCTTTCCTGCATTTCTTATACTCCACAACACTAGGTAGGGTGCCAGTTTGTTAATCCAGGGGGGAATAAAGGAGACTTTGAAGAACAGGACACTCCTTGAGAACTCAGGTCCCTTCAGAAGAGTCTACATTCTTGTCCCAGTGCAGGTCAGCTGGCCCTATCTCACAGGTTGTAATCTCTCAAACAATTTGCAGGTGAATGGGCAGCAGTTTAGGCCCAAAGATTTCATTTTTTCTGTGCCATATCCCTCTGCTCACACCAGTTCATTTCTACGCAAAGCAACCCTGCATAACTTCTCAGGACACAGGCTTAACAGCAAGCTTCTCATACAAACTGCTAGCCCAGTCCAGGCAAAGCTCTTTCTCACCCTCATAAGCCAAACCTCACAGTCCATAGTTCTTAGTGCATTCAGGTCTTTCAACTCTGATCAGAATAATCCATCAAGCTGTACTTACAGCACTACAAGGCATCTTTTAGACCAAGGTTTCAAATCCTTCCACATTCCTCTTGAAAATCAGCTCCAAAAGGCCAAAGCTACACAGTCAGGTGTCTAGCAGTAATCCCACTCCTTGGTACCACTTTACTGTTGCAGTCAGGTTCGCATTGCTGGTAGAAATCACCCGACTAAGAGCAGCTTTTGGGAAAAGAGAGGTTTATTTTGGCTTACAGGCTTGAAGGGGAAGCTCCATGATGGCAGGGAAAACAGTGGTATGAGCAGAGGGTGGGCATCACCCCCTGGGCCCACATAAGGTGGACAATAGGAACAGGAGAGTGTCCCAAACACTGGCAAGGGGAGACTGACTGTAATATCCATAAGCCCGCCCCTGACAATACACTGCTTCCAGGAGGCTTTAATTTCCACTTGCCATCAGCTGGGGAACCTAGCATCCAGAACAGCCAAGTTTATGGGGGACACCTGAATCAAACCACCACAGTGGTACATACCTTTAATCCCAGCACTTGGGAGACAGAGTTAGGAGGATTGCTATATGTTCAAGGGCACCCTGAGACTACATAGTGCATTCCAGGTCAGCCTGAGCTAGAGTGAGACCCTACCTCGAAAACCCAAAAAATGTATATATATTCACTTTAGCCAGGCATGGTGGTTCACACCTTGAATCTCAGCACTTGGGAGGCAGAGGTAGGATTGTTAGGAGTTTATTGTTATGAGACTGCATAGTGAATTCCAGGTCAGCCTGTGCTAGAGGAAGACCCTACCTTGAAACAAACAAAAAATACTTATTTGCTAGAGAGAGAGAGAGAATGGGCATAACAGGGTCTCTTGCCCCTGTAAAGATAACTCCTGACACACCACTTTGTTCATCTGGTTACCTGTGGGTACTAGGGAATTAAACCCTGGGCTGGCAGGCTTTGCAAGCAAGCACATTTAACCACTGAACTATATCCCTGGTCCACAAAATTTATTTCATTCTGAACAAAAGAACTTGAAAAATATCCTTGTTTCAGTAATTTATAAAAAAGGCTTGCCATGATTGATTTAGCTCATATAATTAAAAATGATTGATTCAGAAATTGGCATATTTCCATTGCATTATATTTCTTTTTAAAAATATTTTATTTTTATTTATTTGAGAGAGAGAGGAGGTACAGAAATAGGCAGGTAGAGAAAGAGAGAATGGACACACCAGGGCCTCCAGCCACTGCAAATGAACTCTAGATGTGCGCGCCCCCTTGTGCATCTGGCTTACGTGGGTCCTGGGGAGTTGAACCTTGGTCCTTTGGCTTTGCAGGCAAGCACCTGAACTGCTAAGCCATCTCTCCAGCCCCAGTATATATATTATATATATTTCTTAGTGGTAGGGATAATCACTCTAGTATTTACCATAACTTTGGGTTTTTTTTGTGTGTGTGGGGGGGTGAGGATTTCTATGTGTGTGTATGTGTGTGTGTGTTGATGCTGGATTGCTGGATAATGAACCCAGGGCCTTGTGCATGCCAAGCAAGCAGTATTTCTGAGTTAGTTGTAAGTCCATCCCAATTGTGAGTTCAAGGCCAGCCTGGAACAACTACAGTGAGTTCCAGGTCAGCCTGTGGCAGAGTAAGACTCTACCTGGGGGCGGGGAGTGAGAAAGAAAAAGAAACAGATGTTCTGAATTGAATTGAATTACTTTTCCACTAATTTAGGCTGTATTCCAAGTCTGCTTTTTCCATTTATTTATTTATTTATGAATGAGGAAGAAACAGAGATAGAGGAAGAGGTAATTAGAGAGAGAGAGAAAATAGGTGCTTCAGGGCCTTTAGAAACTGAAGGCAAACTCCAGAATTACGCAACCTTGTGCAGCTGGCTTGTGTGGGTCATGGGGAATTGAACCTGGGTCCTTATTTATTTATTTATTTTTACTACTCTTCCTGTGCTTTTTAACTATGAGTTTAGATTCTTCACCCTGTTGTATCCAATGTCTTGTGTATTTTTCCTAAACGCATAACTGATGTAGGGTAAGTTCCTTTTTACAAGAAATTGTTTGACTTCTTTCTTACATACAGAATCTTAGTGTAATGTGAATGATTAACAAAAGCTGGGGCTTTCATAAGGGTAAATGGAATTCTTATTTGCTTATAGCTTCTTTTTTCATTTTTGTGTGGGGGGAGGGTGTTGAATTTCCCCTTGAGCTTTCTGTTAGTAAGCATGACTTTTTTTGAATGAAGTCAAGACAAAAGAACAAAAAACATAAGCCGGGCCCAGTTATGAGCTGGGAAGATGGCTTAGTCTAGAAAGAACACAAAAAGTAAGCAGGGCCCAATTAAGAGCTAGACCCAGGCTAGAGCAATTCCAGCTTGAGATGACGAGGTGGAAACAGTGCAGCCATGAGCACTGTAAAGCCACAGTCCAGTCAGGTGTGCAGCTTCGTCAGTTGAGTTTGGAATCAGATTATTCTCTTAAGAGAAAGACAAACCACTTCTTTTAAAAAAAAATTTATTTATTTATTTACTTGACAAAGGGAGAGGGAGGGAGAGAGAGAATGGGCGTGCTAGAGCTCCAGCCACTACAAACAAACTCCAGACACCTGCACCCCTTTGTGCATCTGGCTAACGTGGGTCCTGGGGAATTGAGCCTGGGCCCTTTGGCTTTGCAGACATTGCCTTAACTGCTGTGCTAAGCCATCTCTCCAGCCTGACAAATCATTTCTTTATAGTTAAATACTGGTGATAGAATTACAGATCAATAAAGAGTGAATACTTTTAAAAAATTAGGGCTAGCATTCAATGATATACTGTCCTATTTCTCTTTGCTACCAATAGCATTTGGGCAGAAACTTTTGTTTGTTTGTTTTAACTTGGAATTATATAGATGTAACGAATTCAAAATAAAATAGAACCTACAAGTTAAGGTTGATTGTTTCATGGTTAAGAACCTTAACTCTAGTTATTATTCTGCTGCTGCAACTTTCTTTTCTTTTTTGTAAATTTTGCAAGGAGAGAGTGAGAAAGAATGAATGGATGCACCAGGACTCTAGCCTGATGCATGCACCACTCTGTGCCTCAGGCTTTATGTGGGTACTGGGAAATCTAACTAGGATCCTTAGGCATTACAGGCAAGTACCTTAACTGCTGAGACATCTCTCTAGTCCCTAACTTTTTTTAAAAAATCCTCTGCCTTTGAATGTCAGTGGGGATATGTAAAAATTATTCTTGGTGACATTGTGATAATTAACCTTCAAAAGATTTTTTTTTTTGCAGTTTATGGATATGTATTACTTTGTATATTTAGTTCTAGAACTTGCTGCTTATAGAGGAAAGATCAGATATAAAAATGAATGGCATACCATAGATCAGAACAGAAAATAGCCATTAGTGTTAAATGCCTTTTTTTTTTTTTTTTTTTTAGCATGGATCACACACAGCTAAAAACCTCATTTGTAAATACTACAACAAAGTTAGCTGGATATTGTTTGTTAGGATGTACTTTATCTTTTCAAACTTAAATCTATGTTGAATCTTTTCTTTCTTTTCCCTTCAAAATACAAAAGCAAAGTCAAACAGTTTAAAAGTCTTAACTTGTAAGTACTAGTCATGTATTGACGCTACTTTTGTGGCCTTTGAGAGAAATATTAAGTGGTAGTTAGAAAAAGCTGTTGTCTTATACCTGATAAAGCTTTCTTTCTATATATCTATTCTTTGTAGACATAATTAAGGGGATACATTTTCTCTGCATATTATTGGATAGTGTCATGATGTGGGTAATAATATGTGTTTGAAATCTTTTGCTACCATTGTAATATACTCAAGGCAAGAATTAGGCAATCTTAGTTTTCTTTAGGTACCTTCTGGCTTCTTTTCTCCACTAAAGAGTTTGCTAATCCTTATGGGAGAAACCTCCATTTTCTGCCAAGACAAAGAAAATGCCTGTCTTCAACAAGGTTTTAAATGTATTCTTTAAATGACTATATTTTCTCTTTTTCTTTTAATAGGAATCTTTTAGTACTGCAATACAGCTTCATCTTGTACATCAAGCTCCATGTAATGTTCCTCCTTACCTCTCAAAGAATGAATCAAGTCTTGGGGATCTCTTACTGGGCTTTCTGAAATATTACGCTACAGAATTTGAGTAAGTGAGGTCTTAAGTTGTTGTTTTCTTTGTGTGTAAATGAATGCCTCACATGGGTCCGAAGCTGCATTAGTTGATAATGCTATCAGTAGGTCTAAAACTGAGTAGTTTATGAAGTGTGTTATCCAACAGTTAATTATTAAAAACTAAATGGAGTTTGTATTCTCAGCTAATTAGACAGTAGTTTAATAAGCACAGCAGTAGTTGATTTCACACGTGGCTCCATTTTCTGCTTTGGCTCATTCTCAGCAGGGCCTTGTGGGCTGTGGTCAGTCCTTTGCTGGTGCTGTGCTGGACGGTCTGCTTCCTACGAATGGAAAATTCACAGGGGAAATACAGCCAAGACAGACTTGGGTTTTTTTAAATGCCTGATAACTAAATGATTTTGGTATGATATGCAAATCAAGAAATACATTTGTTATTTTCCTTCTTTCTGTGTAAGTGTGAAATACAGCCTATGATCCTGCTGGAGCCACCTCTTGTGAGGGTTCTCAGCCCAGATAGAGAGGGAGCAGCAGCTGTGTGAAGCTCTTCTAGTCAGTCTGGAAGAATGTGGAGGAAGAGAGTGGGGTTTAGGGGTCGAATAAAGTTGGAACAGAGTTCAGTGACTTTCTGATAACATCCTGAGGGGATGTGGCGAAGGGAATAATAGTAGTAATAAATTGCTATCAGTATATGAGGAAATGCTTCTAAGCAGATTATAAATTATCTCCTTCCCATGTATATAACCAGTTTGATGTGGTATTATTCACTCATATATAAGCAAAAGTTGACGTAGGTAACTTAGGTAAAGGTAGTGTCACAGATAATTGAACTACAAAATTCACACTTAGCTATGTTGGTTACTGCAGCATTAGCATTGTCTTTTCTGACTGAGATTATTTAGAACATGATATGAAAGAAAAAGATTACCACATTCGTTAAGGTAAAGTTTATTGTACCTTTTTTTTCTCTTTCTTTCTTTCTTTCTTTTTTTTTTTGAGGTAGGGTCTCTCTGTAGCCCAGGCTGACCTAGAATTCACTATGTAGTCTCAGGGTGGCCTTGAACTCACAGCTATCCTCCTACTTCTGCCTTTTGAGTGCTGGGATATGGCATGCGACACCATGCTTGGTAGGTGGGGGAGGAAGGAAAAGAGAGAGAGAATGGGTACACCAAGTCCTCTAGCCACTGCAGACAAACTCCAGATGCATGTGCCACTTTGTGCATACAACTTTATGTGGGTACCAAGGCATTGAACTGCATTCTTTAGGCTTTATAGGCCTGCGCCTCAAATGCTGACCTATCTCTCCAGCCCTAATGTGCCTATTTTATGTGCAGTCATGTCTTCATTACCTACTCCAGTGTCAGGTAGTAGTACTTGAAAAATGCTTGTTATAATTTTGAAGATGGTAAATCGTGAATATCACTGAGAGATTGTCAAAATACCTTAAAAGTTGCTGATTGAGGTTAAGAAAATGTTCTACATTTACTTTTAAGATGTTGCAATAGTAGTAGGTAATAGTTATTATTTTCCCTGTGTGTGTGTATGTAATATTTAGTGTTTTCCCAGTGTGTGTGGTTATGTATGTGATTGTATATGTAGTATTCAGTGTTTTCCCTGTGTGTGTGTGTGTGTGTGTGTGTGTGTGTGTATGTGTATGTATGCATGTCTATATATGTATATATATGTGTGTGTGTGTGTGTGTGTATAGTCCTTGTAGTAATCTCTCAAGTTTTTCGGGAATTTGTATACATGAAATGTGTCAACAACAATATAGCTAAATAGTGGGAGAACTAAGACTCAAATTTAAGTCTGATTCCAAACCCATACTCTTTGTTTTTTTTTCATATTCTTTCTTTAAAAAGTTTTTTAAAGTAATTTATTATTTATTTATTTATTTATTTATTTATTTATTTTGGTTTTTCAAGGTAGGGCCTCACTCTAGCTCAGGCTGACCTGGAATTAATGCACTAGTCTCAGGGTGGCCTTGAACTCACGGCGATCCTCTGGCCTGCCTCCCAAGTATCACCTGCATCACCACACCTGGCCTATTTATTTATTTGAAAGAGACACAGAGAGAGAGAACAAGAAACGGAGAGAGAGAGAATGGGCGCGCCAGGGCCTCCAGCCACTGCAAACAAACTCCAGATGCATGCACCCTCTTGTGCATCTGGTTTATGTGGGTCCTGGAGAATCGAACCAGAATCCTTTGGCTTTGCAGGCAAACACCTTAACCACTAATCCCATCTGTACAGCCCCAAACCCATATTCTTAATGCTTACACTGTATTGACATTATTATAGAAGTCAATCAACTACTGTGTTTGATTGCAGCAGTGTTACAAGAGTATGGGGTTTTGTGTTGATTTCACTTGGATAGAAACTAGTTTGCCTGGACCAAATGATACTAATTAAGTATATCACTTACTTTCTCATTGCTGGGGCAAAATACCTGACTAGAAGCAGCTGGAGGAAGGAAAGGCTATGTTTGCATCTTACAGTTTCAAGGGAAGTCTGTGTTGATGGAGAAGGCATGGCAAGGGCAGGAAGCCGGTATCACATCAGCAGGGAGGAGGTTCAGAGTCACGAGTGTTGAGCAGCTTTCTTCTTATAGTCCAGGAACCCAGTCTGTAGGTGCTCTCATCCACAGTTAGCGTAGGCCTTCCCATCTTGAAGTAGAAAATCTCTTGCAGATATGATCAGAGATTTTTTTTGAAACTATTTGTTTTAATATTTTACTTATTTTGGAGGGGGCAGAGAGAGAGAGAGAGAGAATGGGCATGTCAAGGCTTCTAGTTACTACAAACATACTACAAATGCATGGGCCACCTTGTACTTCTGGCTTCACGTGGGTACTGGGGAATCGAACCAGGGTCCTTAGGCTTTTTAAGTGCCTTAACTGCTGAGCCGTCTCTCTGGCCCTTTTAAAATATTTTTTGTCTATATGTCTAGCTATTTATTTATTTACTTTCTTACAATTATAGAGATAGCATGAGAGAGAGAAAGAGGAAATGGATATGCCATTGGGCCTCTTGCCACTGCAAATGAACTCCAGATTCATGTGCCACTTTGTGCATCTGGTTTTATGTGGGTACTGGGGAATCAAACCCAGATCCTCAGGCTTTGCAAGCAAATGCCTTTAACCTCTGAGACATCTCCCCAGCCCTGACCAGAGATGTGTTTCCATTGTGACTGATAGCTGGAAAGAGATTTTAAAACTTCCAAGAACAAAAACACAAAAAATAAACGAGAGAAAAAAAGTCCTCATACAGTACTTGTATTAAGTATATTATTATTTTATCCAAGATATTTTCAAATATTTGAAAGTAGGGAACTCAGTCAAGAGTGTAATCACAGTAATGAACAGAGTTGCTGGGAACAACTCTTGCAGGTGCTAGAAATGTTTGTAAGCCAGGCGTGGTGGTGCACGCCTTTAGTCCCAGCACTTAGCAGGCTGAGAGGTAGGAGGATCACTGAGTTTGAGGCCAAGCTGAGACTACGTAGTGAATTCCAGGTCAGCCTGAGCTAGAGCAAAACCTTACCTAGAAAAACTAAACAAACAAACAAACAAACAAACAAACAAAAAAGCTGGTGCTGGAGAAATGTCTCAGTGGTTAAGGTGCTTGTCTGTAAAGCCTAACAACCCGAGTTCAAATCCCTAGCACCCATGTAAATCAGAGGCACAAAGTGGCACATGCATATGGAGCTTGTTTGCAGTGGCAGGAGGCCCTGTCAGTCCCTCTCCTCTCCTTGCAAATAAATAAGTTTTTTTTGTTGTTGTTGTTTGCTTTTTTTGTTTTTGTTTTTCAAGGTAGGGTTTCACTCTGGTCCAAGCTGACCTGGAATTAACTATTTAGTCTCAGGGTGGCCTTGAACTCACAGTGATCCTTCTAACTCTGCCTCCCGAGTACTGGGATTAAAGGCATGCGCCACCACGCCTGGCTAAGTTTTTTCAGTACTACGTCATTTATATAGTAACATGTATTCAGTATCTGGTATGTACTAAGTAAGTAGCTGAACAGTGACAAAAAGGAAATATCCCTTGGAGATATGCTTATTTATTGGGCAAGACACACAATAAGTAGCATGTATAAGTAAATAAACCAGCTAGAAGCTAGAGAAAAAGGTCAAGGAAGGAAAGGGAGACTGCCAAGTTGAGAATTGAGACAGCTATTAAGCATCCTGTGAGTAAATCAGGGCCAGCATTCTTGCTGATATAATAAAGGGAAGTTATGGAAGCAGCTGACACAGTGATTTTTTTTTTCTTTCAGCTGGAACAGTCAGATGATTTCAGTTCGTGAAGCCAAAGTCATCCCAAGGCCTGATGGTATTGAATGGAGAAACAAATATATCTGTGTAGAAGGTAATGCTTCCAAGACTACTTCTAACATCTTGTTATTAAGTTGTTATTATTAGACGAATTCCAGTTTTTATTTCAATTAAAATAATATTTACGTTGAAGTGACTTGTACAGATAGGATTTCACTGTAGCCCAGGCTAACCTAGGATTCACTATGGAGTCTCAGGGTGGCCTGGAACTCACGGTGATCCTCCTGCCTCTGCCTCCCGAGTGCTGGGATTAAAGGCGTGCACCACCACGCCTGACTAGCTGTATGTTTTTTAAAACGTATTTTGATAATCATCCCCTCCCCTTACCTTCTCTTGTCTCCCTTTCCACTGAGCCCTGCTTTCCAACTAGTTCCTCTTTCTACTTTGATGCTTGCTTTTTCTATTTTTATATTTTTGTCTTCGCCATCCATGTGGCATGTTAATGGGTCAGTATTGTGCTGGTCTTGTGCAGATAATGAGTTGCCGTGGAGTCGCGTGCAGCGCCCATGTCGTATCTGCCGTAGCGTTCCTCCTCGGCCTCTGGCTCTTCTCTCCCATTCTGTCATGATACCTCCTGAGTCTTGCAGGGGCTGATGTAGATGTCTAATTTTGAGAAAGCATTTAAAATTCTCTAGTTGTAAGAAGTAATAAATGGCAATTTGAACATTTACACTTTGTAGTTGATAAGATTTGGACAGTGTATACATTACTTACACTTTTGGTTAATTCAAACCTATTTGCATAATTTATAAATGGAAGAAAATATATACTGCTTATTTGGGCTAGATTTTTTTGTTTGTTTTTTTGAGGTAGTGTCTCACTCTAGCCCAGGCTGACCTGAAACTCACTATGTAGTCTGAGGGTGGCCTCAAACTCATGGCAGTCCTCCTACCTCTGTCTCCTGAGTGCTGGGATTGAAGGCATGAGCCGCCATGCCTGGCTCAAACTAGATTTTTTATGAACTTGATTTAACTTTAAAAATTAAATGATCTGCTGGGCATGGTGGCACATGCCTTTAATCCCAGCAGTTGGAAGGCCAAGGTAGGATAATTGCTGGGGCCAGTTGAGACTACATAATGAATTCCGGGTCAGCCTGGGCTAGAGTGAGACCCTACCTCAAAAAACAAAAACACAAAAAAATTAAATGATCTAAACATAATTCTGTTTGGATATTAATTCACGTGTACTAAATATATCTTTGAGACATTTTCTTTTGAATCAGTGGGAAATTAATTTCAAGAGGTAAAATGGAGAGCTCTTGTGTAACTAGCTGAGCTCTAGCTAGAGAATCAATCTTGGTACTAAACAATCGGTTTTAGAATTTTAATCCTTTATTATAATACAACATCTTGAAACAGTTTGTAAATCTGACCTAAATCTGCTTTAACATTTTGTTTGCAAAGTGAGTCGGTTGTTTTAGTTTCTTGTATTCTTTTGAACATTAAACAAGTTATAGAGCAGTCATGATGTTCCATATTCTTTCCAATATTGAACTTCTACTTCCAGAAGTTACTGACCTTTCCCTGCTGGGCAAGATGAGTTCTTCAAGTTAAAATTAAGTTTAAAATTACCCTCTTGTGACATTTGACATTGGGACATTCTCTTGGATAGGATGTTTTATTCTTTCTGATAACTTTAACTTTAAAATTCCTTGAGGATAGGTAGGTCTTTGACATGTGGTCTTACTCTAAAGGGAAAACAAAATAGCACCACAGGACTATGACAGTAAATTCCTTTAAAAATACGAAAAATAAGTAAACATTTTAGAGATAATGTGCTTGCTTAGATTATATGACTGATCTAAAGTTAGCCTTCTCTGTCATATTTCCTGTGCTTTTGTTTTTCTAGCTCTTTCCCCTCAGCTGCCTTCTTTTTAGCAACTTTGTTTCTCTCTCATCCCTCCCTTTCAGTTGTAAGGCCTTCCTGGGCCTTTCGTATTTGGAAAGTATTGACTTGATCCTCCTGGTTCTTCTAAACCCTTTCTATGTCAGCGCCAGACTTCTTAGTCTCTGGTAGTTTTTACATTGTGCCGACACTTTAGTCATCCTGTCGCATTCCTCCTAACTTCAGGTACCCTTCTTTTAGTAGCACCTGCACTTTGTTTGTCTGTATGGACTCTGCTCCCTTAAGTTGTGCTGGAGGGTGACTGAGGAGGTGGTATAGACATGGAAGGTAGGGTGTGTTAGAGGAAGAGACAGCCCCCGCCCCCATACCCACATTGATCCTTTGTCTTATCTTTTCTCCCTAGTATTCTATTTTTCCCCTTTCTCATGGATGGTACTGTTCTCTATATGTCTTTGTAATCCATCCACTCACCTGATAATTATCTGTGCTGTCTCCCATTTTTTCCAGTATTGAACTTCTGCTTTCAATAGTTATTGACCTTTTCCCTCCTGGGCAAGATGAGTTTTTCAAATTAAAATTAAATTTAAAATTACCCTTATTTGACATTTGACATTGGGCTCTTGTCTTGGATACTGTGTTTTATTCTTTGTGATAACTAGCTTTTTTTTTTTTTTTTTTTTTTTTAAGCTCTTTAAGGATAGGCAGGTCCTTGACCTTCTATAATTCTTCAGAAATCTTGTCCACTTTTATGGTTTGGATTTATCATACCTCTACTGGTGACCTTCATTTTTAGACATCCCTCACTTGACTTTTACACCTTCTTAGCTCGTAGGTATTTAAGCTTTTCACTATGCATCACTCTAGTGAGGACACTAGACTAAGCCATGTGAAATTGCTGTTTTTATAGGTTAGAGGTTATGACACATTAGCAAGTACATAGACTTGGACCTAATCTAGACATGTTCTTGGGGTCTGGAGAGATGGTTTAGTGGTTAAGGTGCTTCTCTGCAAAGCCAAAGGTCCCAGGTTTGATTTTCCAGTACCCATGTAAGCCAGATGCTCAAGGTGTGGCATGTAGCTAGAGGCTCTGATGCGCTCATTCTCTCCATCTGCCCCCCCCCCCAATAAATACATATTTTTTAAGTGTTCTGGTCTGGGGTTATGGTAGAATGCTTGCCTAGCTTATGATATGCAAAGCCCTGAGTTACAGCCCTGATGCTGCAAAGTCCTTTCAGCATGTCTTCTTCACATGTGTGTTTCACATTGCAGAGCCTTTTGATGGAACAAACACAGCCAGAGCTGTGCATGAAAAGCAGAAGTTTGATATGATCAAGGATCAATTTTTGAAGGTAAACAGTGCATCTGATTAATTCTAGAAATATTAGTGAATTTATATACTAAAAATGAATATATATATATATATGACAGGACAGAATAATATTAAGTTGTAATCTCTGAAGCCACTAATGTAACAGAATAAGGAATTTATTACTTGAATTTAGATATATTTTTCCTGCAAAGACAGCTAGTCCTGTTTTTTCTTTATATTGGTTTCATTTCTGTGGAAATAAACACCTTTAAAAGGGGCTTATTAATATCCCAGTATGACTGAATAAAACTTTTCTTTTTAAGTCTTTTCTTTCCTTAAAATATCAGAGAATTTAATACAACCTTAGAAAGAAGTTGATGTTTGAAACTTTTTTTGCTTTCTGCTGCTAATGCTAACGTAACACTGTATTTTTGCTTGTGCTTTGAAAGTCAAAAAGCTGTGTGCGTGTGTTTCTGTCTGTCTACGGTGTGAATTTACCAGCAGTGGGTTTGATAGTTGATATTCCTGTGTTCAGTGAATCCCATAATCCAGTGTGGAAAGTCATTGTGAATAATCAGAACTGCAAGGGAAAGCTTTAGTGGAGATTAGAGAGTTGTCAAGATCCTTGAGGGAGATAGTCTTCCATTATTGCTAAATACAAATGGACTCTATTGTAATGATCATTTAAAATGCAAGCATTTATGCTGCCAAGAAGTCCTTCCAGTTTGGCCCACAATTTATCAACAAAGATACGGCTTGCTTATTGTTCAGTTAAACATTTGTAGTCACTTGAACAACTAATGTAAGAGTAAGTCACAGCATAGTGAGCCAGATTTTTAGCATGTGAGTAAAAATTTCAGTTCATTTTCTTTTTATAAATTTAATTCACTGTATCACAGGGGCATATAAAATGTTTTGTTTTGCATTTACTTTTGCCTTCATAAGCCCCCCCCCCTTTTTTTTAATGAGAACCTCTTCTGCCTAAGGGTCATAGGTACTATTTTTTAATTGAAAAAGCTAGAAAAAAAACAAAAAGTCAGTCAAATAATTGAACTAACTCTCCCTTACATGCTCAATTCCAAATTACTTTGCTATTTTAAATGAAATTATATAATCTATAAATACATTGTCCATTATAATTTTCTAATACCACTTGTGTGCCCAATTTTTAAAAATTAGTATATTGGATAACATTTTCTGGTGACAAATCAGCACTTGGATGGTGTGGAAAAACTAGAGAAATAAAAATAATAAGAGGAAAAAAATCATCTACAATATTTCTACTTAGAACCACTATTAAAATTCTCTTAAGTTCTCCAGATTAAGTCTTTTGTACATATATTTTATGTTAAGAATATTCTTTTTTTCTCTTCCAGTCATGGCAAAGATTGAAAAACAAAAGAGATCTGAACAATATACTGCCTTTAAGAGCTGCTATCCTGAAAAGATAACTGGCTTCTGTCTCTTAACTTCTTCTGAGAAATAAAGAACAATAGTTATACATCACAGTGCATTTTGTTTACCTCTATCATGGTTTATTTTTAATTGTTCTTGTTTTCATGCTTTATTTTTAAAGGACATTCTTATATAAAGATTGCATATTTTATTATGACATTTCCTAATAAAAATCTTTGATTTACAAATGTATTTTTGAAACTGTTTACATTGATGATTAGTAGTATTATGGCATGACCTTTCAAGCAATCAAATAAAATATATTTTGGGAAATTACCTGAACAAAGAAAGGTTTTTGATACAACTTTAGTTACTTGCACCACGTGCTGATACCGAAGAATATGTGGAATTTTGAAGAGTCTTAAGTCACGCGTGCTTACAGTATAGCTTGTACGGTTTAGTCTGTCCTAGTCAAGTGAAGACTCAAGGGAGCTCTTCCGCTACTTGAAGCAAGTGAAATCTTTCATTTCTGTGAAACCACTGGTGTCATGCAGTACTGCACTGTTGCCTTTGTCTTCACGTGACTCCCTGGGGCAGACGGAAGCTTGCTTTGGGACGTGTCTGCGTTATTTATGTTCCATTAGTAGTTCTCCCGCCTCACCTCGCTGTACTTGTGAGGTTGCTCTAGGCTTCGTGTTTGCACTGTGCTCATGTGAGCATTTACTGGGACAGCAGTTGGTGACTTGCTGATGGACTTGGGGAAATGAAGTCTCCTGTGCTTTTCGATTGCTTAGTGCAGTGTGCACTTTTGCTTCCCCTTGATAGGAAACAACAGAAACTGAACTATCAAAGTTCAAGATTATAACCTATTTGTAAAATTGGATTTCTTTCTGTGTAAAATTAAAGGATTATAATCTAAACTGGAATTTTAGGCAGTAAGCCACTACAAAGTGTTTTAGATAAGACATAATAAAATTATTATAATAAAAATTTAATGTTTATAAAAATCTTTTTTAGTATTTTCTTTCCATATGAAAGAAGACTACTGGTAGCTGTGAAAAAAAGCTATTGTGTTTATTAAGGTGTTTTTGACATATAAATATTTGTAAATTGGTCAGTGCCTGTAAATTTAAATATAAGAAGTAATCTTGAGGGAAGTTTTTTCAGATGCTGCCAACAGTTTCTCATAGGCCCACTGTAGCACAGTTTGTACAGTTTCTATGTGTTTTTGCAGACCAATTCGAAAACTAAAACTCTCAGAGTTTTTTTGCTTACAAAGGTGCATATTTTCATTTTCTTTAAGTTTAAATTTTTGTATGCTGTCAAGTGTAATAAAGTTTACATATGGAAATTGTTTAGGTGTTATTTTTCTGTGAGAGTCATTACTTTTGTAATGAGATTGAGCTAATTATCATCTAGAGCTGATATCCACTCATGCATGATTGTTCAATATGATGAATCTTGGAATTAAATTCATCTGTGGTTAAGTAATTAACCACATCAGTACCTTATTTTTCTGGCATTATTAGGATTGAAGCTTTGCACTTGAATGAATTTCTACATTACTGATCTGTAATACTTTTGATGAAGTTTTTTTTTTTTTTTTTTTAAATACTGATTTGAGGTGGGGAAAGAGAGTGAGGATGGGTGTGCCAGGGCATCTTGTGCTCCAGATGAATGCACCACCTTGTGGGTCTGGCTTTATGTGGGTGTTGGGGAATTGAACCCACACTACAGGTTTTGCAAGCAAGCACCACTGAACCATCACCCTTGCTCCAAGGTTGAGCATTTTATAGGAGGTCTTTTTCTTGAAAAGATTCCTAAAATTGATAATGCATTGTGTAACTCTTCTCTATCAGGTATGTTTAGTATAATAATATCCTAGTGGTAACCCAGGGACCCATTGTAAACAACAGACTCTGTACTGTTCAGTAATACTGCAGTTCTTAGGAATGGGTGAGGAGGGTGATCTATAGTATTGGGACATTGCCTAACAGAGCCCAGGATTTACCATGGTGCCTCCCTCCCCCGCCACTGTGTTCTCAGCTTTCAGTGGCCCACCCTGCTCTACTACTTTGCAGCTGATGTAACAAATAGATCAAGAAGTTCATAAGCTTACATTTTTATTCTAACTCCCATGGTCTGGCATCTAAGATGGCAGTCCAACTAGATCAGTGGGTTAGTATATGAGAGTCATTTAAACTTTTAAAGTTATTTTCCATCTCATTCATGTGGTAAATACTACATTATTTTTATTTTCCATTTGTGATTTTTACATTTCTATCTATTTCCATGTTAAAATATTGCTAGAGTTTAAAATGTACACTGTAAAGTCTGAATTGGTTTGACATAGGATTTTTGCAAGTAAATCTTGTATACTTTAATGTTTTGAAGAAATTTGGAGATATATGGAAGAAAGGGAATAAGATTCAACAGAGTTCCACAACCATTGGTAAACTTATTTGTCCTGGGTGAGCTAGCTAGTTCTGAGAGAGAGAACATCTGGACTTACCCTTTAGGAATACCTATATGGATGGACTTACACTGGATCTATGCCATTGATCTGCATGTCTTGTTGTTTATTTTTATTTTATTTATTTGAGAGCGACAGAGAGAGAAAGGGGCAGAGAGAGAGAATGGGCGCATCAGGGCCTCCAATCCCTGGAAACGAACTTCAGATGCATATGCCACCTTGTGTATCTAGCTTACATGGGTCCTGGGGAATTGACCCTCAAGCCGGGGTCCTTAGGCTTCACAGGCAAGCGCTTAACCGCTAAGCCATCTCTCCAGCTCCCGTGTGTCTTTTTATGTGCCAGTCCCGTGCTGTTCTTATTGCCATGGCTTTTTTATAGTATAGCATGGAATCAGGTATGGTGATGCTTCCAGCACTGTTATTTTTTCTGAGGATGTTTTTGGCTATCTAGAGTCTTTTGTGCTTCCATATGAATTTTAAGATTTTTTTTCCTGTTTCTGAAAAGAATGGAGCTGAGATTTTGATTAGGATTGCACCAAATCTGCACATTCTTTTGGTATAATGGACATGTTCATGACATTCCTTGTCCAGTCTGCGGGCCTGGGAGGTCGCTCTGTCTTCTGGTTTCCTCCTCAGTGTTTTCCTTCCTTCTTCAGTGTTCTCATTGCTGAGGTCTTTCACTTCCTTGGTGAGAGATACTCAGAGAGACTTAATTTTAGTGGGTGTGGCTATTGTGAATGGGACTGTTTGCCTGGTTTCTTTCTAGATATGTTTCTCTTTGGTGTATAAGAAGGCTTCTGACTTTTTTTTTTTTTTTTTTTGAGGTGGGGTCTCACTCTGGCTCAGGCTGACCTAGAATTCACTATGTAATCTCAGGGTGGCCTCGAACTCTCGGTGATCCTCCTACCTCTGCCTCCCGAGTGCTGGGATTAAAGGCTTGCGCCACCATGCCTGGCACGTCTTCTGACTTTTGAGTGTCGCTTTGCTGAAAGTGTTTGTCAGCTCTAGGAGTAGGTACAGTCTGAAGATCCTTTAGATGTCAAATTATATCACCTGCAGATAAGGATAGTTTTACTTCTTCCACTGTTATTTGTATCACTTTTATTTCTTTATTGTCTTACTGCTCTAGCTAAGAGCTCACAATCACTGTACTACGTAGGAGTAGAGACTGAATACCCTTGTCTTCTAGACCTTAGTAGAAATGCTTCAAGTTTTTCTTTTGTATGATATTGACTATACAGGTTTGTTATATATAGCCTTTATTGTACTGAATATATATATATATATATATATATCTCCATCCCTAGTCTTTCCAGAGTTTTTGTCATGAAGAGATGTTACATTTTTTCAAAGGCATTTTCTCTATTGAAATGATTATGTGATTTTTTTTCCATAAGTTTTTTTTTAAATTTTTTAAAAATATTTTTATCTATTTATTTGAGAGAGAGAAAGAGGGAGAGAGAGAATGGGCCTGCCAGGTCCTCCAGCCACTGCACAGGAACTCCAGATGCATGCCTCACCTTATGCATCTGGCTTATGTGGGTCCTGGGGAATTGAACCTGGGTCCTCTGGCTTTGCAGGCAAGTACCTTAACTGCTAAGCCATCTCTCTAGCCCATGTCCATAACTTTTTATATGATGATTACATTTATTGATTAATATATGTTGACCCATTCCTGAATTACTAGGAATAAAACCTGCTTGATTAAGGTAGATAGTTTTTTTAATTTTAATTTTAATTTTTTATAATTTATTTATTTATTTATTTGAGAGTGACAAAGAGAGAAAGAGCCAGAGAGAGAGAGAGAGACAGAATGGGCACGCCAAGGGCCTCCAGCCACTGCAAACAAACTCCAGACGTGTGTGCCCCCCTGTGCATCTGGCTAACATGGGTCCTGGGGAACCGAGCCTCGAACTGGGGTCCTTAGGCTTCACAGGCAAGCGCTTAACTGCTAAGCCATCTCTCCAGCCCTGATTTTTTTAATTAATTAATTTTTACTGACAACTTCCATGATTGTAAACAATATCTCATGGTAATTCCCTCCCTCTCCCCACTTTCCTCTTTGAAACTCCACTCTCCATCATATCCCCTCCCCCTCAATCAGTCTCTCTTTTACTTTGATGTCATGACCTTTTCCTCCTATTATGATGGTCTTGTGTAGGTAGTGTCAGCCACTGTGAGGTCATGGATATCCAGGCCATTTTGTGTCTGGAGGAGCACGTGATAAGGAGCCCTACCCTTCTTTTGGCTCTTACATTCTTTTTGCCACTTCTGCAATGGACCCTGAGCCTTAGAAGGTGTGATAGAGATATTGCAGTGCTGAGCACTCCTCTGTCACTTGTCAGCACCATGGTACTTTCTGAGTCATCCCAAGGTCACTGTCATCTGAAAATAGAAGGTTCTCTAACCAAAAGTTAGAGTAGCATTAGTATATGGGTATGAACATTAAGAGAAGTGCTTAATGCGCAGTTTGATGAGCATAGAATATACATTTAGCCAGACAGCAGCAGATGTTACACCCCTAGGTCTCCTGACAACCCCCTGTTGTACGTTTTCAGTCTCAGGGATGTATTCCCTCCCATAGAGCAGGCCTCGAGTCAAATTATTTTTATTTATTTATTTGAGAGAGAGAAAGAGGCAGGGAGAGAGGGAGAATGGGCGTGCCAGAGCCTCCAGCCACTGCAAACTCCAGATGCATGCTCCCCTTTGTGCATCTGGCTGATGTGGATCCTGGGGAATAGAACCAAAGTCCTTTGGCTTTGCTGGCAAATGCCTTAACTGTTAAGCCATCTCCCCAGCCCTGGATGATATTTTTAATGTGTTCTTGAATTTGATTTTCAAGCATTTATTGAGAATGTTTGTCAATGTACATGAAGGATATTGATCTGTAATTTGTTTGTAGATGGTCTTACTGTTAGTGTAATGCTGGATTTATAGGTGTTAGTAGCATCTTTTTTCTATTTTATGAAATAGTTTTATTTCATTTTTAATTTTATGAGAAGCAGTGGTTTCAGGTGTGATAGAATTCGGAAGTGAACCCATCTGGGCCTGGTCTCTTTTTGAGAGGGAGGTTCTTTTTAAAATATATATCTGAATCTGTGATTAAAGGTATGTGTTGCCACACCCAGTCCACTCAGTTGATACCTGTTTTTATAATGCAGACTAAATTTAGAGCTATAAATGTCCTTTTTAGGACTGCTTTCATAAGTCCATGTAACTACAGTCATTTGATTTCTGACAAGAGCCAATAAATACATTGTATAAAAGACAGCATTTTCAACAAATGATGCTGAGAAAATTACCTATCTACTTTAGAAAAATTTATCAAGGACCACAATGTAAGACCTGAAATCTTGAAACAACTAGAGGATGAAAAGGAAAACGCTTGAAGATACATGTGTGGGGAAAGACTCCAGTAGCCCAGGGAATAAGACAATCAGCAAGTAGGGTTTTATGAAACCAGAAAGCTGTTGTATAGCTAAGGAAACAGCTTAAAGAATGGGAGAAAGTCTTTGTCACTATATAGCTAACAGATTAATTTCTAGAATATACAAACAATTCAAAAAATTAAGCATTAAAAAAATCTAACAACCTGATTAAAAAGAAATGGGCCATGGAACTAAATAAAGTTCTCAGAGAAATACAAGGGGCCAATAAATATTTTCTTAACATCTTTAGTCATCATAGGAAGGCAAATTAAAACTACTTTCAGATGCCATCTCTGATTGGAATGGCTATCATCAAAAGGGGGAGGGCCTAGCAATTAAAACACTTGCCTAGGAAGCTTAAAGACCCAGGTTCTATTCCCCAGAACCCTTCTAGGCCAGATGCACAAGGTGGTACATGCCTCTGGAGTTTATCTGCAGTAGCTGGAGGCTGTGACACGCCCATTCTCTCCCCCCCCCCCCACTTCACTCAAATAAATAAAAAATATTTATTTAAAAATGACAAATGCTGGGCTGGAGAGATGGCTTAGCGGTTAAGTGCTTGCCCATGAAGCCTAAGGACCCTGGCTCGAGGCTCAATTCTCCAGTACCCATGTAAGCCAGATGCACAAGGTGACACATGCACCTGGAGTACATTTGCAGTGGCTGGAGGCCCTGATGCGCCCATTCTCTCTCTCTCTCAATGCCTCTTTTTGTCTATTGCTCTCAAACAAAAATAAAAATAAAAAAAAAAAGACAAATGCTGGCAAGGATTTGGGCAAAGAACATTAATCACTGTGTTGCGAATGCAAACTGGTGTAGCCATTATGGAAATAAGTATGGAAGTTTCTCAAAAAGCTAAAAAGAGATTACCATTTGACCCAGCTATGCCAGGTTTTCTTTTTTTTTTTTTTTTTTTTCGAGGTAGGGTCTCACTCTAGCCCAGGCTGACCTGGAATTCACTATGGAGTCTCAGGGTGGCCTCGAACTCACGGCAATCCTCCTACCTCTGCCTCCCGAGTGCTGGGATTAAAGGCGTGCGCCACCACGCCCGGCAGGTTTTCTTTTTTTACTAGTTACTAGCTTAACCACACTTATTGCTGCTCTGTTCACATAGGCAGGAAATGGAGTCAGCCTGGATGCCCATCAACAGGTAGATGGATAATGAAGATTTTACTCAGCTATGAATGAAGTTACAAAAGTTATAGGGAAATGATGGATCTGGAAAATACAATACTAAGTGAGGTAACTTGGGCTCAAAAAGCCAGATGCTGCATGTTTTGTAGATCAGTATATAAGTTGGAGTAAGAGTCAGCAGTAAAGGAGGGAAGTGTGGGGCTCACTGGAGGAGATAGATGTGAAAGCAGAGGGACAGAATGGGGGGGCGTGCAGAGATCCTGATGGAATCAGGAGAGATTGGGGTAGGAGAGAGGGCAGTATTCCATAAAACTAGTGACACAGCCATAGGGAAACCTTCATCAGTTCCTTAAGATACATAACAATAATGAAAGGGAGAGCACTCTGCTGAGGTGGTTGTGCCCAGAAGCCACTGTGAACCAGTGCTAGAGTTGGCCCCAACTCCATGAGTTGTTGGTCAGAAAGTCTCCCCAGACAATACAGACTATGCCAATGCTCTTGATTACCCACCTGTGGAGGCTTGGTTCAGGTGTCCCCCATAAGTTTAGGTGTTCTGAATGCTAGGTTCCCAGCTGATGGAGATTTGGGAATTAACGCCTCCTGAAGGGAGTATATTGTTGGGGGCGGGCTTATGGGTGTTGTGGTGGTTTGAATAGAATAGATGGCCCCCAATATATTCAGTTGTTTATTTGTTTGTAGTTTGCATCTCTAGCCATCTGGCTGGAGGCAGTGCCATTGTGTGGATCTTAAGGTGTGGTGGTGGGTTTGAGATTTCAACCTAAAGATATGCAAAGTGTGCCTTGCTGGAGTTCCTGAAGTGTGCTCTGGCTTTTGACCTTTAGGCTTGTCTCTCTCTGCTTGGGCCTGTGAAAGCAGGCCAGTTTCTTCTGCTTTTATGGAATTTCCCCTGGATCTGTAAGCCCCAATAAATCCCTTCCTCCATAACTGTGCCTGGTCTGAAAGTTCATCTCAGCGAACCTGAAGCTGTCTGATACAGAATTTGGTACAGAGGAGTGGGGTGAGATGAACCTTACTATGTGGATGTTGATCTTGTGGAACCTTTGTTTTGGAGGAATAGGCATGGACTTGGTGCTTGCAACTGAAGATGTCTTCTGGAGTGGTAAGCCAAGTTTTATGGACTATTCTGATGAGAGTCTGAGAATGCTAAGTGCAGATAGCATTGAACTTCAAGGCTTGGCTTATGAGCTTTCTAAGGGGAAGGAAAGACTGCAGAGGACTTTGCTAGAACTGGGCTACTGGCATAAGGGCTGGCTGCGTCCTGCTGCCCAGGTCCAGAGTGTTTGATCAAGGTTAAATTTGTAATGGACTGATGTGCTTGGCTAGAGATATTGGAATGAGAGATTTAAGATTTTAAGCTGGAAAACCTCAAGCAAGTTAAAATTACAGGCACTGAGACTGGTTTTAGGTTACTGAACCTGCTATTGTCAAACACATTAGCAATCTTAAGGAAGATGTTCCAACTGCTTTACATTAAAACAATGGAAAGGATGCCTGAGGAAAGACTATCATAGAAATGCAAACACTTTTGGAAAGAGTTGACTGGAGAAGGAACCTGCTTTTCAAGGCTATGATTTGTTTCATCCCTGAATTAAGAATATGGCTGTGTCCTGCACACCTGGTATTAGTTTCAGAAGCATGAAAAATGCATGGAGTGGCCATGAATTGCACATGCTTCCAGGAGCCGCTGCTGAGATGCAGCATGAGGTAGGGCCTGATGCCCTGATAGGCTGAAAGAGCCTTTGGAAAATGTGAAGAGTGGTCATGAATTGCACATGGTTCCAGGAGCTGCTGCTGAGATGTGGCATGAGGCAGGGCATGATGCCCTGATAGGCTGAAAGAGTCTTTGGAAGATGGACCATGGTTTGCATGAAGACCTGAAGATGTTTTGTATATACCAGGACTGTGCAAGGGCTACCATAGAGCAAGCACACTGTTGGCCTGGGATGGAAGTATTCCCCGGGTACTCTGCCCAGCTGGAGGGGCGGAATTGGAAAGACTGGAGACTGTTAGTCTCTGGATATATTGAACTTGAACTGCAGAAGTTTGATGTTTGTTTGATGGTGGTTGAGTTTGCATTGTTTTAGTCTCTCCTTTCTGTGCCTTATACCAGTTGAAAATGTTACTCTGTGCCTATATATGTTAGAAGTGTTTAACTTGTTTGATTTTACAGGTCTTCATATCTTAAATTGGTCAAGACTGTGGGGACCTTTGAAATTGAACTGAGTACAATTTATAATGTGTGATGGTTATAAATCTATTGGGGGCCAGGGGCGGAATGTGGTGGTTTGAATAGAATAGATGGCCCCCAATATATTCAGTTGTTTATTTGTTTGTAGTTTGCATCTCTAGCCATCTGGCTGGAGGCAGTGCCATTGTGTGGATCTTAAGGTGTGGTGGTGGGTTTGAGATTTCAACCTAAAGATATGCAAAGTGTGCCTTGCTGGAGTTCCTGAAGTGTGCTCTGGCTTTTGACCTTTAGGCTTGTCTCTCTCTGCTTGGGCCTGTGAAAGCAGGCCAGTTTCTTCTGCTTTTATGGAATTTCCCCTGGATCTGTAAGCCCCAATAAATCCCTTCCTCCATAACTGTGCCTGGTCTGAAAGTTCATCTCAGCGAACCTGAAGCTGTCTGATACAGGTGTTATAGCCAGTTTTCCCATGCCAGTGTTTGGCACACTCTCCTGTTCCTGTTGTCTACCTGATGTTGCCCAGGAGGTGATGTCCACCCTCTGCTCATGCCATCATTTTCCCCTACCATCATGGAGCTTCCCCTCAAGACTGTAAGCCAAAATAAACTCTTTTTTTTTTTTTAACCCCAAAGCTGCTCTTGGTTGGGTGATTTCTGCCAGCAGTGCAAACCTGACTGCAACAGTAATGTTGGTACCAGAGAGTGGGACTGCTGATAGGCACCCAACTGTGTGGCTTTGGCCTTTTGGAGCTGATTTTCAAGAGGAATGTGGAAAGATTTGAAACCTTGGCCAAAGAGACACCTTGCAATGCTGTAAGTACAGCTTGATGGACTATTCAGGTCAGAGTTGAAAGACCTGGATACAGTAAGAACTATGGACGACTATGAGGTTTGGCTTTTGAGGGTGAGAAAAAGTTTTGCTTGGATTGGGCTAGAAGCAGTTTATGTGAGAGGCTTGCTATTATGGCTGTGTCCTGAGAATTTGTGCAGGGTTTCTTTGCATAGAAATGGACTGGTGTGAGCAGAGGGATATGGCACAGAAATGAAATCTTTGGGCTGGAACTTTTGCCCTGTTCAGCTGCTGTATGACAGATTACAGCCATTGAGATTGGGCCAACTGACCTGCACTGGGGCAACAGGAAGAATGTAGACTTTTGAAGGGGTCTGAGTGCTCAAGAAATGTCCTGTTCTTCAAAGTCTGCTTCATTCCCCCTGGATTAACAAATTGGCACCATACCTGGTATTATGGAGTATAAGAAATGCAGGAAATAGAGGGTCATTGATTTTGCAACACGATCTTGTGTTTTGGAAATGGCCATGGGCAGTGTGAAGCAGGTTTGCTGGATGACTCACCGATAGGGCAGTGAGGAGGAACAGTGGATTGCAGTGGAGACCCAGTGGAGATGTTGGGACCACGAGATGGCTGCTAAGGAAAGCTGCCAGCCCGATGAAGTTTTCAAGGACTGTGAGTAGCCTAGCTAGAGGGGTGGAATTGGAACTCCAGAGACTTGTTGTTAGTTAGAATTGTTGGAGTGGATTGACTGGAGTTGTTGGACCTGGAGCAACAGATTTTGATGTTTTCCCTGGTTATAAGCCAAAATAAACCCTTTTCCCCAAAAGCTGCTCTTGGTCAGGTGATTTCTGCCAGTAATTTGAACCTGAGTGCAACACCACCAGACCTAGTTGGTAAGACACTGTTGTTGAAGACACCACATGCTGTGGTCACAGGAAGCTCAGAGATCTAGCTGGAACTGAGCTGGAAGACACCACTCTCTCCCTGTTGGCTAGCTGCCATAGTGCTGGGCAATGCTGTGCAGGCTCCAGGGTGTGGGGTGGTGGAAGGAATCATCAACAGTATTAACCAGCAGTGGACCCTGCATGCTATACAACCTAGCTGCTGACAAAATGTGCCCAGTGATGTGGTAGTGGCTCACAAGTTAGTGGGGAAACCACCTACTTTGTGTTGTTGAAAACAAGTCAGAAGCCTATGGCTTGGAAGATCATAGGCCCTAGGAGGAAGCTAGTACTGTCCTTTGGCTAAATGGATACATTATGCCCATCAAATGGCTTTTCTAAATATGTATGTTTATGTCCATTGATTAATGCTATTCTCCCTTTTGGTTAGAAAAGCTTCTGTTTGCAGATGTTGGTGATAATTGGGGAGACCCAAGACTCATCAAGTTGATGAGAAGTGATTCTTGAGTGCTCAGCAATGGAGGAGATACCTCCATCACTCAGGAACATTGTGGAGGTGAGGGTGAAAAGAATATTAGTGTTGCTTTCACTGCTTGCCAGAGAAGTTCCTTTCTGGAGATGGCTATGGATACTGGGGAGTCTGAAAACTCATCAGAATGCTGAAAAGGGTTCAGCACTATAAGTGATATCTCTATCACACCATCCAAGGCTCAGGAACATTTTGGAAGAGGGGATGGAAAGAATGTAAGAGCTAGAGGGTGGAGAGCAGTGCTTTGGGACACTATCCTCCTGGACACGAAAGGGGTTGGTGCCTTCGTAACCTCACAGTGAAAACAGCTAACACTTCACCCTCCAAGGCTTGGGGTCCGTTGTGGAAGAGGCGGCGGTAAGAACATAAGAGCCAAAGGAACGGTAGGACTCTTACAATGCACTCTTCAGACACAAAATGGCCTGTCTATCCATGACCTCACAATGCCTGCTACTGTCTACACAGGGCCCTCATAATAGGAGGAAAAGATGGTGATGCCAAAATAAAGGAGAGACTGAGAGAGGGAGGGGATGAAGGTTTAAAAAGAACAAAAGAAAATAGTTCTCTTGTAAGACCTGCACAATATTGAGCCCATCAGCATTTTGACATAGGTGATGGGGGGAGTGTTTCTGGAATTGGGAGTGTGGAGAGGGATTATGACCAAATTATACTATGTTCATGTATTACAGTTCTCAATTAAAAAGTTAAGCACACACAGAAGGCAGTGAGCATCACTGATGTAAACCAGGCCGGTGACACAGGGCAGGCTGTGCTCTCCCTTGGTCCTGTGTCTCATGCCTGTTTTGCTTCTGTATTGCCTCTCAACTCTTTGCACCGTGGAGCTGAGGATGTTGCTTGGGATAAAAGTGATTTGTCTGAGTTCCACCCCCTTGCCCATCCACACTTTGTCCACAGACCTAATGCCTGCATTTGAGGTGGGTTAACTGGTGAATAATGCTCAAACACCATGTTTAACAACTGCAAATATAATCTGTTGTAACTAAGAGACTTGTTCTAGCCATAAGCTCTTTCTACTTTTCTGCCTGTTGATGTACTCAGCAGGTATGGCCTATTCTCTTCAGAAAGTATTTGTTGAATTTCCATTATGTTCTAGGTACTTATCCAGTTTATGAGCTTGTAAGAGCCGGGGATAGTGGGGGTACTGATGACTAGTCAGTCAGTCTGCTGGGCACCAACATAGTTCGAAGGCACGCTGGTGTGGGTTCCTGGAAGGGTTCAACTCGGGATTTCATCAAAAGGTAGTGGTTTGAAGACGTAACCAGTAAGTAGAGATAGGACGGGCCTTTCAGGCAGAAGGGATTATGTAAACAAGGTATAGCGGAGTGGCCGTGCGTGGCGAACACTTGATGTCAAAGTGGGTTGGTAGGCAGCATTTAATCTTTGAGAACCTTGGGCTTTAATCCCTGCGCAGTGGCTGAGCTCTGACTTTACCCAGTCCAATGAGGTCTGGGGCCTTTGGACAAAACTTCCCTTAGGTAATAATGGCGGTTTAAGATTGGTGGGGGATAGTTTGCTGGCAGAAGTTAGCCACCCTCCACCCGCAAAAAGAATACACTTTAACACCTTGCAAATGAGCCTCAGTTTCCTCAGGCAGGGACCCAGCACTGAAGTTAAACCAGCAGCAGCCGCAGCACCAGGGAGTTGGTAGGGCATGAGGAAGAGCGAGGCCTGCGCGCCTGGTGCTCTGCAAGCCGTGCGCTCAGCAGTGCCTGGAGCCCCCTTCCTGCCCGGAGCCCGCGGCCTCCGCCAGCTGTCCGCAGGGCCCGGGAAGAGCGGCCAAAGCGGGCGGGGAAGGCGGGCCGGGCCGCACAGGCTGCTGGCGAAACTTTCTGACACTTCTATTTAAAGGCCCGGGGCTTGCCCGCCCCTCCCCCGCGGCGGCCGGGCAGGGCAGGGCAGGGCAGGGCGGGCAGGGCAGGCGCTCAGTGGAGGGAGAACACCGGGCGGGCGCGCGGGCGGGCGGCTCCGGCTCCAGGGCGAGCGCGATGGCGAGCAGCGACAGCGACCAGGCCTTTGCGCACAGCTTCCTGGGCTCCGACGGGGACGAGGAGGCGGCCCGGGAGCTGGAGACCGACGAGGAGGAGGAGGAGGGCGAGCTGGAGCCGGAGGAGGAGGAGGAGGAGGAGGAGGAGCCCGACGCCAGGTAGTGGAACCGTGCGGGGCCGCCTGCTGCCCTGGGCCCCTTTGGGGGAGTGCATTACCCTGGAGCTAAGTACTTCCAGCCTTTCCATCAAACGGGAGTGACGCGTGGTGCGGGGCAGGGGGCTGCTTGGATAGTCAAGTTCACTGTCCCCCATCCCCTCGCCCCCAAGCTCCCTGCGGCTTGCCGCTCGGGTTTACTCTGGGAAGTTTATACTTGGGGCGCTGCCTAATTGCAGAGCTGTGCTCCAGGCGCCTCAGCAGTTTAACCCACTGAGCGGGAAGATGGAGGCGGACAGACAGGCCTCTGGTACCTTCAGAGGAACAGAGGCCTTTTCTGGTCACAGTCCTGGGCTAATTCGCAAGAGGCAAACTTTATTCTGGTTTAAAGACCCTTAGAATAAAGAAAAGTGAAGGCCTGGTGTGGTGGTCCATGCCTGAAATATCCCAGGACTAGTAAGGCAGAGGTAGGAGAATCATGAGTTCAAGGTCAACATGGGCTACATAAATCCCTGCTGGTTCTGTATATCAACTGTCCAATAAAAGTGATGTGATTAAGTAATATATAAAAAGATAAGTCTTGGGCTGGAGAGATGGCTTAGCGGTTAAGGCACTTGTCTGCGAAGCCTAAGGACCCAGGTTTGATTCTCCAGGTCCGACGTTAGCCAGATGCACATCCTGGCGCATGCATCTGGAGTTCTTTTGCAGTGGCTAGAAGCCCTGGTGCGCCCATTCTCTCTCTCTCGCTCTGTCACTAAATTTAAAAAATTTAAAGAAAAGATAAGTCTCCCAGGGACGCTTTAATCTCATGGGAGGCAGAGGTAGGAGGGTCTCAAATGAGTTCAAGGCCAGCCTGGGATTACAGAGTGAGTTCAAAGTCAGCTTGGGCAACAGGGAACCCTACCTCGGAAACAAACAAAACGCCTCAGGCTATGAGGGCATACATTCACGTAAAAGGATGGCGCTCTCCTCTGCTTCATGTACAGTCAGAGCAGTAGTAGAAGTGGTTTGTTTTACCCCGAGGTGTCTCTTCCTGAGCACTCATATCAGTAGAAGGGTTTTGAAGGTGGCAGATGGATGGTACCATTTCAGAATAGCCAGCCAAGGCCACAAGTTGAAGAAGGAGCCCAAAGAGTGGTCAGGCAGACAGGAAGTCTTAAATCGCCAATCACACATTTTCCAAGCAACTTGCAAGAAGGAAACAAGCACAGCGTCAGTCCTCAAGACAGAGGGAAAGCTAGAGAGAAGTAAGGACGTTCCCAGGGCTGGGGAAAGCTGCCCACTGGGCAGGTGCATCAGCGGCTGCCTGCAGCTCTCTGGCCTTTTCCCTTTTCCTTGTCATCCTCTGGAGTCCATTGCCTTGGAGCTAAGCACTGTGACAAAGCATGGGTCCTGGTGAATACAGAGGAGAGCAGGCACGGCTGCCTTGAAGCAGTGGGCATGAGTGGGGCTTCAGAAGACAGTGGAAGATGTGCAAAGGAGGAGCTGGAGAAGGAGCCGTGAGAAATGGAAAAGAGTAGGCAGTCAGTGACTCTCGGCCACATTGAGAAGGGACTCCCTTAGTGGCACTTGGGTTCATATTCTTGCTCAACCACTGTTTCTCAAGAGAATCCGAAAATTCTTTGTGGGCATCTGACAATTTGAAGTGCCACATTGGGGTTGCCCTTGACTAGGGTGAAGACCCTCAAGTGAGTGTATGCTTCATCGGTGGTAAACTTCAGCCCGCTCTGACTAGTTGTCAGGTGGACACAACAAGGAAAGAGGTCTGGATAAGTTGGGGGAGATGAGGGAATAAAGTAGGTGGTGATGGAGGCCTGGAAAACAAAAACATATTTTTAAAAAACTGATGACCTATGTAACAAGAGTCAGTAAAACTTCTGGATAGAAAAGTAGTGTGAAGCTGGGTGTGGTGGGACACGCCTTTAATCTCAGCTTGTGAGGCTGAGGTAGGAGGATCACTGTGAGTTCGAGGCCAGCCTGAGGTACATAGTGAATTCCAGGTCAGCCTGCACTAGAATGAGACACTACCTTGAAAAATAAAAAAATAAAAATAAAAAAGTAAAAAAAAAAAAATAAAGAAAAGAAAAGAAAAAAGCAAACCAGTGTGATAGGCAAGTTGGGAAGCCCACATAAGCCAGATGCACATGGTGGTGCATGCATTTGGAGTTCATTTGCAATGGCTAGAGGCCCTGGTGTGCCCATTCTTTCCCCCAACTCTCTCTCATAAATGAATAAAAATAAAATATTTTAAAAGTTTGAAAGTGAAAATAGCCCAAGTAATAATAATACAATGGTTAATATAGCAACTATGTGATTTAATCTTACTAAGCCATAATCTAAATCCTATTTATGAATATTATAACAATATAGAAAATACTTCTGTTGAGTTTGAAAATAAAATTCATAATATAATTTAAAATGATATCAACCATAAGATAAAGGATGCACTGGAAATAGACAGAAGATGAATAAAGATTAAATTAAAGTTTACTTCATATAGGTTAGTCTTGAGGTTTAGAAAGACTAACAGCAGTTCCTGCATAGTGGGATTATAATTTAATAGAACTTTATATTTCTGTGACCTTTTCTGTCTTTCTACAGAGAGTATGTTATACATTATATTGTACAGAAAAATAAACTTTACTTTCAGAAATTGAAATGACAAACAGTAATCTGCTTCTAAAACATTTCCTTCCTCTTTCAGGTATGCAATATAGAATTACTTATAGTTACCTTTATGAATAAAGGGAAAAAAATCTCCTTTAATTATAAAAATATTTTTAAAGCTGGAGAGATGGCTTAGCGGTTAAGGTGCTTGCCTGTGAAGCCTAAGGACCCAGGTTCGATTCCCCAGAACCCATGTGAGACAGATGCACATGGTGACACATGCTTCTGAAGTTTGTTTGCAGTGGTTAGAGGCTCTGGTATGCCCATTTTCTCGCTCAAATAAATAAATAGATAAGTAAATAAAACTAAATTTAAAAAATGTTTTAAAAATATTTTTATTCACAAGCAGGGAGAGGAAGAGAGATGAGAATGGGTGTGGCAGGGCTCTTGCCACTACAGACAAACTCCAGGTGCATGTGCCACGGTGTGCATTTGGCTTTACAGGAGTCCTGAAGAGTCAAAGCTGACTTGTCAAGCCTTGCAAGCAAGTGCTCTTAACCAATCACTCATGTCTGCAGCCCACAAACATGTTTTTATTGTACAGAAAGCTCATATACACAAATCAATGCTTTTTCTTGGTGATAAGGATCAAACCCAGGGTCTCTTTCATGCTAGGCTGTACCACTAAGCTACACACCAGGCCCCAAATCAGTACCTCTACTAGTCTAGAGAACTATCTTTCTCACATCGTTTAGTTATGTGAATAGGACATATGGCATCAAGAAGCTTGGTTTGAACCCTATTAACTATTCTATCACAGACAAATTCTATCCTTTTGGAACTCATGTTTTTGTTTGTTTGTTTGTTTGTTTTTAAATATTTATTTTATTTATTTATTTATTTGAGAGCGACAGAGAGAGAGAGAGAGAGAGAGAGAGAAAATGGGAGCGCCAGGGCCTCCAGCCACTGCAAACGAACTCCAGACACGTGTGCCCTCTTGTGTATCTGGCTAACATGGGTCCTGGGGAACTGAGCCTTGAACCGGGGTCCTTAGTCTTCACAGGCAAGCGCTTAACCGCTAAGCCATCTCCCCAGCCCTGTTTGTTTGTTTTTGAGGTAGGGTCTCACTGTGGTCCAGGCTGACCTGGAATTCATTATGTAGTCTCAGGGTGGCCTCAAACTCATGGCGATCCTACCTCTGCCTCCTGAGTGCTGGGATTAAAGGCATGTGCCACCATACCCTTTGAACTCATATTTTTAATCTATAAAAGAATAGTATTATTTCTTAATTCACAAGGTTGTCCTAAGGAGTACAGGAGCTGTGAAGGGCGACGGCGTACTTGCCTCTCAGCTTCCTGATTCGCTTCCCTTTCTGACGGTCCTGAGAGGGTCATTGCAGAGCAGAGCTCCGCCTCTGCCCACCGGCTGCTGAACAGGGCAGAGGAATGCCATCAGTTTTCACCCAGAGCGATGGCTCCTTTCCACTGGGGCTCAGCGTGTTCATTTCTTCACTGAGTGTTCATGGAATGCCATGGTTCACGCAAAGTGTTGGAAACAAAAAAATAAGAATCTCTTCCTGTCCTCAAGGAGCTCGCATTCTGGGTAAAGACACAGACCATGATTGTGTCATTAATTGGTGAAAGAGACTGAAGGAAGAGGAGTTTCCGTGTGAACTTCCTCAAAGGGAGACAGTACTCTGTCACCAGCAAGGGTGTGGAAGGTTGCACCACCGGAACAGGTCTTCGAGTCATGATGAAGTTCCCTGAAGGTTTATAATAGGTGGAAAAACATTTTTGTGCTATGAAAATGTTACCCAAAATCATTTGTAAAAGCAAATCTACAAAACCCACAGGATTTTAGAGCTGGGAGAAGTCAGAGAAACACCTATTCTCAACCAATGCCCTCTGCAGATTCAGAAACCAAGTATCCAGGGACAGGGTTTGAAAGTTACACAGCTTTTAATGGTAGAATTAAGACTTGTCCCCAGATGCCTGGACTCCAACCGATGTTCATGAATTTATTCATTCAGCAGAGACGTGCTGACTCCCATAGTGTGCCAGGTACTGCTTAGGTGTAGGCCTGAAAGATACTGGCAGTTATCTACAGACTCACGTAACAGAGAGAAAGGGTAGATGGTGAAGAAAGCAGGCATTGAAGGCACACATCTCCTGGCAAGGGGGAGGGCATGTGTCGGCACTGTGGCAGGAGTGTGTGGTTTGCTTGGGAGCTCAAGGAGCTCAGGAGCTCAGGTTACTGGAACAGAGTGAGCAGAATGGTCAGGGGAGAGTGTAAGACATTGCTGAGCTGCACATCATGGACGGCCTTGGTAGAGATGTGGAATTTTATTCTGAGTAAAACTGGAAAGCCATATTCGGACTGTCAGGAGTAAAAACAAATTTTTAAAGATGGTGATTGTGGATTTTTTTTTTTGAAGTAGGCTCTCACTCTAGCTTAGGCTGACCTGGAATTCACTATGTAGTCTCAGGGTGGCCTAGAACTCATGGCAATCCTCCTAACTCTGCCTCCCAAGTGCTGGGATTAAAGGGATGTGCCACCATGCCCAGCTCTTGTAGTATTTTTTTAAATAACACATTCTTTTTCAAATATTTTTCAAGTTTTTATTTCTTTATTTATTACAGAGAAGGAGAGAGGGGGAGAGAGAGAGAGAATGGGTGTGCCAGGGCCTCTAGCTACTGCAAACGAACTCCAGATGCATGTGCTACTTTGGGTATCTGACTTACATGGGACCTGGAGAATTGAACCTGGGTCCTTAGATTTGGAAGCCAAGTGCCTTAACCACTAAGCTATCTCTCCAGCCCTGTAGTTTTCTCCTCCTCCTCCTCCTTCTTTTTAAGGAAAAAAGGGCTGGAGCAATGGCTTAGCAGTTAAGGTGTTTGCCTGCAAAGCCAAAGGACCTCAGTTCGATTCCCCACAACCCTCATAAGCCATATGCACAAGGTGGTGCATGAGTCTGGAGTTTGTTTGCAGTGGCTTGAGGTCCTGGCACACCTGTTCTTTCTCTCTCTCTTGTCTTTGTATTTTTCTGACTGTGAAACCCAACTTTTATTCATTTTTTTTTCTTGTTTGTTTGGTTTTCTTTCTTTTTCTTTTCCTTTTTTTCTTTTTTGGTTTTTGGAGGTAGGGTCTCGCTCGAGCCCAGGCTGACCTGGAATTCACTATGTAGTCTCAGGGTGGCCTAGAACTCATGGCGATCCTCCTACCTCTGCCTCCCAAGTGCTGGGATTAAAGGTGTGTGCCACCATGCCAGCTTGTTTGGTTTTCACGGTAGGGTCTCACTGTAGTCCAGGCTGACCTGGAATTCACTATGTAGTCTCGGGCTGGCCTTGAACTCACGGGGATGTTACCACTTCTGCCTCCTGAGTGCTGGGATTAAAGATGTGCGCCACCACACTCAGCTTCTTTTAGCCTTTTCTACATATCACTTAGGAACTTTTTTTTTTTTTTTTTTTTTTTTGGTTTTTCAAGGTAGGGTCTCACTCTAGCCCAGGCTGACCTGGAATTCACTATGGAGTCTCAGGGTGGCCTAGAACTCACGGCGATCCTCCTACCTCTGCCTCCCAAGTGCTGGGATTAAAGGCATGTGCCACCATGCCCGGCTAGAAACTTTTAAAAATCATTTTTGTTTTGGATCAATCTCTGTTGAGTAAGTTTAATTTTTTCTATTTAAGCATGGAAAATTTTTGCCACATCAGTAGCTAAAATTCAAAAAATCATCTTCTAGCCAGGCATGGTGGCACATGTCTTTAATCTCAGCACTTGGGAGACTGAGGTAGGAGGACTGCCATGAGCTCAAGGCCAGCCTGGGCTTTTACAGAGTGAGTTTAAGGTCAGCCTGGGTTAGAGTGAGACCCAGCTTCAATATATATATGTATATATAATCTTCTGTCACAGCTTTTCCAGGACTGTATTAAGCTTGTCTGTCTGAACTGACGGAACTGAAATTACTGGCGGCACTTGTATTTAGCTAGTCACTATAGAGAACAAGCGTTTTGGAAAGCAAAGGGAGTTGTACGTGGTCTTGGCTATCAGTACGGAGCAGTCTGTTTCCACACATCTATTTATGTACTGTCTTTCACTGATTTGCTTACCTGGGTGTTTTTACAAGTGTGTCATTTGAGCTAGTCCTCTTCTGAGTTCAGTGGAAAGAGCTGGGGATGGGAGGTGGGGCTGAGTGCCCTGGGAGGGAGGAGGGGGATAAAAACGAGGCACTTGGATGAGAAAGTGAGGCGCTGCTGAAGCGTTGACTGCATGGGCATCACATGTCCTTAGTGAGACTTGGACTGGACAGTCAGGAACAGGGAAGGAATTGGACTTGATTTTCCTTTACAACAGTAAGCCTACTAAAGTTTATGACACACACTTAGAGAACTAAAAGGACGTACCATGTGTTTCCTGGCTGTTCCTTTTCTCTTTTTTTTCTTTTCTTTTTCTTTTCTTTTCTTTTCTTTTCTTTTTTTTTTTTTTTTTGAGGTATGGTTTCACTCTAGCCCAGGCTGACCTGGAATTTACTATGTAGTCTCAGGGTGGCCTCGAACTCACAGTGATCCTCCTACCTCTGCCTCCGGAGTGCTGGGATTAAAGGCGTGTGCCATCACGCCCGGCTCCCTGGCTATTCTGAATGCAGGCTTAATGAAAACTTAATGTCTGGTTCCATCCAGGCATTGTCACCAAATTCACCTTCCTAGCAAGAAAACCGGCTGTGATTTGCACATGAAAATAATCTTTGGTTTAGTTGGCATTAATCAACAGAAATAAATGTCAACCATATAGGTAATTAAAAAATGTTGGGGCCTGAGAGATGACTTAGTGGTTAAGGCTTTTATTTGCCTGCGAAGCCAAAGGTCCCAGGTTTGATTCCCCATGTAAGCCAGATGCATAAGGGGCACATGCGTCTGAAGTTTGTTTGCAGTGGCTACAGGCCTCACTCTCTGTCAGTCTCTCTTCTCTCTCTCTGTCTGCTTGCAAATCAATAAATAAATATAAGAAATTATTTAAAAATGTTGGCTTAGCTATTCAGGTGCTTGCAGGCAAAGCCAAAAGACCCATGTTTGATTCTCCAATGCCCACATGAGGCCAGATGCACAGGGTGGTACATGCATCTGGAGTTTGCAGTGGGTATAGGCCCTGGTGCATCCATTTTTTTTCTCTCTCTCTGACTCTCTCTGAGTGAATAAAATTTTAAAAAGAAATGCTAGTAGCAATTAAAAATATTGAAAAAGAGGGGCTGGAGGCATGGCTTAGCAGTTAAGGCACTTTCTTGCAAAGCTAAAGGATCCAGGTTCAGTTTGCCAGGACCCACATAAGCCAGATGCACAAGGTGGCACATGCATCTGGAGTTCGTTTGCAGCAGCTGTAGGCCTTGGCCTGCCCATTCTTTCCTACCCTCTCTCTCTCTCTCTCTCTCTCTCTCTCTCTGACTCTCTCTCTGTCTTTTTCTCTCTGTCAAATAAACAACAATAAAAATATTAAAAAGGGACTGGGTATGTAGCTCAGTTGGAAGAGTGCTTGCGTAGCATGAAGTAAGCCCTGGATTTGATCCGGAGCAGAGCATAAAACTGAGCGTAGTGGTGCATGTGTGTAATCTCAGTATTCAAGAGGGAAGCTCAGCAGTTCAAGGTCAACCTTGGTTAGATAGTGAGTCTTTTGATGCTAATCTAGGTTAGATGATACCGTCTCTCTCAAAAAGTGAAAAATTGGGGCTAGAGATGGCTTAGCAGTTAAGGCGCTTGCTTGTGAGGACCCAGGTTTGATTTGGCAATACCGGTGTACGCCAGATGCACAAGGTGGCGCATGCCTCTGGAGTTCATTTGCAGTGGCTAGATGCACTTTCCCACCCTCTCTCTCTTTCTGACTCTCTCTCAAATAAATATTTTTTTAAAAAGTGAAAAGTTAAAAATTTATGTAATATGTAATAAATAAATAAATAATGTCCATTTTTTTTGTTTTTTCAAGGTAGCGTCTCACTTTAGCTCAGGCTGACCTGGAATTCTCTATGTAGTCTCAGGGTGGCCTTGAACTCACAGTGATCCTCCTACCTCTGCCTCCCAAGTGCTGGGATTAAAGGCGTGCGCCACCACGCCCGGCTATAATGTCCATTTTAATAATGTATTGTTTTAAATATTTTATTTATTTGCAAGCAGAGAGGGAGAGGGAATGGACACAACAGGGCACCTAGCCACTACAAACAAACTCCAGATACATGTGCCACTTTGTGCATCTGGCTTAACATGAGTACTGGGGATTCAAACACAGGCTGTCAGACTTTGCAAGCAAGCAACCCAACCACAGTGCAATCTTTCCAGCCCTTAAAAATGTATTTGACTTAATCCATGATCTCAACGTGAAATCAGAGTGAAAATATTAATGAGATAGTTTTATTACTTTGTACTCCTTTTGCATTTTACATTAGAGCATGCATCTTATTAAATCTTATATTATATATATTATAAAAATATTTTTATTTAATTATTATGCATGTAGGAAGAAAGAGAGAGAAAGAATGAGAAAATGAGCATGCCAGGACCTCTTGCCACTACAAAGAACTCCAGACACATGCACCACTCTATGATCTGGCTTACATGGGTACTGGGGGAATTAGAACCTGGCAGTCAGGCTTTGCAAGCAAGCACCTCAAACTGCTGAGCCATCTCTAGCCCCACAACACACATCTTACTTCATCTTCCCTCACCACATCTCAAGGGCTGTGGAGCCGCATGTATCTAGTGGCAACCATATTGAATGGTACAAGCCTGATAATACCTGAAAGCCTGCTAGCTTCATTGGAATCCGTAGAGCTGCTTCACTGGTAATGAGGTGTGTATGCCAGGCCCTGTGCCAGATACCAGGAATTAAAGTGATTAGATGAAACATTTGTTCCAAGGAGCTTGTTTACAGGCCAGGGAGGGGAAATAGAGACTTCCAACTTAATATCCAATTCACTACAGAAAGGATAACCGAGGGATAAAAGGCAGACCTATTTACTACAATGTGAGAAAGGTTTTATACACTGACTTTGCAGCTGGAGCAAGGGTGTTCCAGACACAAGATGCGGCTTGATGTTCCTTCACTTTCAGCTCCTTTGCCTCTAATTGCTGCTCTGCGCTTCCCTCTATCATCCAGAACCATTCAAGATTTCCCAGGGTTGATTGGATAAATGAATAATATGAATGAGTGAGGTCATCAAACTCTGCCAAGAAGCAAATGTCTTTGGGATATTGAACTGGAATCAGGTGGAATTGTGCTGGCTGTTGACGGCACCCTTACCACAGACGGACGATGGGCAGTAACTCAGGAAATCCAGTGGTGTGGCGGGACGGCGATAAGCGCTGAAGGATTGTTCAATTATGCTGTCTGCAGAGAACGCTTCCGTCTGCCGAGCCTCGCCAAAGCCGCTCCTACCAACCCCTGAGCCAGGTTTCAGAAGGAGGGATAAGAACAGGCTTTGCTTCTGTTAAGGCAACTAGAATATCCTCACCTCCTAAATTCTACATCCTAATCTGGTAAAGTCCGAGATGTGAGGGAAGATTACTTGGCACTTCTGTTCAATCTACCAAACTCTAAATGCTCTAAGCCCACTCCTGGAGCTGTCACTGTGTTTCATTTGATAATGTTTTTCTTTAAGGAAATGCCAGATGCTAAACAGAAATTTACATTCACCATTGTATACCATAAACATATTAAATTTTATTTATTTATTTATTTGAGAGAGACAGAGAAAGAAGGAGAGAGAGGGAGAGACAGGCAGAATGGGTGCACCAGCCCCCCCCTCCCCAGCTGCTGCAAACGAACTTCAGACACATGTGCCACCTTGTGCATCTGGCTTACGTGGGTCCTAGAGAATCGAACCTGGGTCCTTTGGCTTTATAGGCAAGTGACTTAGCCACTATGCCATCTCTCCAGCCCCAACATATTCAGTTTTATTTGTTTAAGTTTTAAAATTTTGCAAAGCTTATATTCACCACAAATTTTCTCTTACTGGCTGAATTCATTAGTACACTAAAAGTTGTTGACCTGTAAATAAAATTAATTTCCCCCATTTTCAGAAAGTTATCTACAATAGCCAAAAAAGCTTAGTCACTCAACAGGTATTTATTATGAGTTAACCCTGTGCTGGGCAATGTAAACATTGAATGAACCAAAGAGGTCAAGTTCCTGTTGTACCCACTGTAGCCTCTGTAGTGGATTGAGTGAAAGGAATAATTTTATAAGTCATGAATTATAGGCAGTACACTGGCAAACTGGATTGGTCCTAGGGAGCTGAGGTAGGGTCTTCAAGGACACTAAGCCTTCGAATTGCAGTTCCTCGTTCATTCTCTGGTTGTTTTCTGTCGGCTGTTCTTCCCAGTCCTCCTCCTGCCCAGAGCAAGAGGATTCACTGTCACTGATGGATCTGGCAGGAGAGTCTGGCTGTTGGTGACACTCACCCTAGAGGGACTTTGATGTCACTCTCTTGACCCTGTCGTGTTTGGGACCAGTGACAGAGGCCCAGAGAAGGGAAGGGAAATCAACACTTATTCAAGGAAAACCCAAGCTGTTCTGAGTACTGCCACTTAGGGATTTTTATAATAGCTCTATGATGTAGGTGTTGCGTTAATCCTTATTATGTGAAAGAGAAAATGGAGGCTTAGCACTGTTGAGTGATTTACCTAATTTCAGAAAGCAAGTAAATACACTAGCAAGGGTCTAACGTGGCCTGGAGGCAGAACCAGTGCTGGAACTCTCATGTGTGTTTGTCCCAAGATTATATCTAACTATATATAATGTGTAATAGGTTGTACATGCATATACACAGGTGTATTCTATATAATGTATATGAAACAGACATCTGTTGAGCTAATTTTCTGAATTATTTTTTCTTTGAGCATAATCATAGCAGTTTAAAATAATTATTTTAATTTATTTAAAGCTTTTGGAAAAACCAAAAGCATAAAAGAGCCTGCAAGCCTATGCAGTAGCCAGTCTTGACCAGCGCCTTAGCTGTATTAGGTTTCTTAATGTGGAACAGAGTAGATCTTATATTTAAAAATAGACATTAGATAATTGAGTATGCTTGCATTTTCATAAGGTCAAAGATAACAACACTAAAATAACTTCTATACAGGCTACATGGGATCATGTGATAAACATTCAGTAAGAACCATACTAGCCATGAAATTCTGATACTTGATTTAAAAGGCAGGATTTAGAGTAGTTTTACAGTGATAAACAATGAAGTTTCCAATCTATATTTTTGTATCTTGTGTATTTTATTTTGAATTTTTTTGAGATCAAGTCTCACACTATAGCAAAGGGTGGCTTGAAACCTACTATGTAGTGAAGGCTGGTCTCAAACTCACAGCAATCCTCCTGCCTCAGCCTCCCAAGTGTTGGGATCAGACATGAGCTACCATGTCCAGTAGCATATCCTTACACGACACGATATGGCACACTGTCCTGGGAAAGAGGACTCTGGAAGGGTGAGATGGGTACTTAGGTGTGAATGGCCCCCTCTGTGGTGAGCAGTTGTGCATCTATCTGTCTTACTCCCATGAGCGAACCTAGGACTCTCGCAGAAAGTTGAAGATACAGCTTTCTCCAAACACTTGACCTGACTGAGGTTGTGGCTAGCTATTGGGGAAAGTGTCACTTTTACTTATCTGACACCCTAGAAGATCCAAGGAAATGATAGGGCCTGGATAACATGTACAAACTAGGTAGTGTTAATATGTAAAATAAACTTGGCTCACAATCAGATGTGTGGTTATACTGGCTGGCTGATAGAACTAGGATCCCTCCTTCATGTACATTCTTGACATTCTGGGAGAAAATCCTGGAGGAGACCTTGGATGGCACCATAAGTTGTTGGATCAGGCAGGAAAAGCACTGATGGCATCAGAAAATTCGGTCTTGCCATTTCAATAACTTAACGGAATCAGTGGCCAGCTTTATCTTAGAGGAAAGTGGCAAGAAATGGCAACCATTTCTTTCTGCTCTAGTTCATACTTGCTGCTCAATCTGCCAGGCTTTCCACTTGTGAGCCCCATGAGTTTTGTTTGAGGTTGTAAAGCTTAGAATCATGAGCTGGGCAACCTGGACTTCAGGAATGCACAACTCCTGCATAGATTTCAGCCTGTCTGTAAGACTCCAGGAGTTACCTCTTCTAGTGAGGCCACTGCCCTGGCTTCCAGAGTCTTTCACCCTGTTTTGTTTTTTTCCCCCCTTTTTGGTTTTTCGAGGTAGGGTTTCACTCTAGTCCAGACTGACCTGGAATTCACTATGTAGTCTCAGGGTGGTCTTGAACTCATGGCGATCCTCCTATTTCTGCCTCCCGAGTGCTGGGATTAAAGGCGTACACCACTACACCCGGCTTCAGCCCTGGTTTTGAGTTGTAATAGAATCTAACCGTGACTAATTTAAGAAGAAAAAAAAAAATGCCAGCAGAACACAGAATCATGGGGGGAAGTGTGGAAAACAGCTGTACATAGTAGGTAGGAACAACTTCTCACACTGTGCCTCGAAACTGGTCTGAAGAATTACAATAACTCAATTATAAAGAGACAAACTGATTTAAAACTGAGAAAAGGATCTAAATAGAGTTTTCCAAAGAAAATATGCAAATGTTCAGTAAGCACAAGGAAATATGCCCGACCTTAGCCGTTGGAGAAATGCACATTAAGCCACAAGATATCACGTCATACCTTCCAGGATAGCAATAATTAAAAAGAGGATACGTATTGGTGAGGAAAAATCAGAATTCTCTATAGTGCTGGTGGGAATGTAAAATGGTGCCGCCACTTTAGAAAAGTTGAGCAGTTCCACAGTTAATTAAGCCTAGAGTTACCATATGACCCAGCAGTTCTACTTTAGTCATATGCTCCAGAAAAATAGATGTGTATATTTTCCTAAAACTTATAATGACTATTAATTGCAGCATTATTCATAGTAGCCAAAAACTGAAAACAACTCATCAGATGTCCGTTAACTAATGAACAGATGAAGAAAATGTCCTACAATGGAATGTTATTTGCCCATAAAAAGGGAACAAAATTCTGATATATGGCTGAATCCTGGAAACACTAGGCTAAGTGATCAAAGGCAGACACAAAGGACCTATGTCTTGTGATATTACTCGTATGAAATTACTCATATCTGCCTCTCTCTTTCTTTCAAATAAGTAAAACAAAATAAATGAATAAAGAAAACCCCATCCTTTTGGGGATGATGAAAATGTTCTAAAATTGGTTGGAGTGATGGTTGCTTAACTCTTTGAATATACCAACAACTTTAAATGGGTGAGGGTACAGTGTGTGAGGTGAGCCTTAGTGAGGCTGGTTTGTTTGTTAATGTTTTTTTTTGAGGTGGGTCTCACTCTAGTCCAGGCTGACATGGAACTCACTCTGGGGCCCCAGGGTGGCCTCTAACTCACAGCGATCCTCCTACCTCTGCCACCTGAGTGCTGGGATTAAAGGAGTGTGCCTCCATGCCTAGCAAAACTGGTTTTAAAAGGCTATCTGATAAACACACTGTCACTACTGGTCACTAGATGTCATAGTTTGTCCTGTTGCCATGTCCATCCCAATAGCCAAATATTGTGGCAACTGTAATCTGTGCTGTTATCAGAGAATGTTTCCTCAGGTCTGAATGGCATGCAGGCTATCCCTGGGGAAGCATCTGGCACTGTCAACTGTCTCCCCAGGACTTCCAGAGTAGGGATTTCACTTAATTGGCAGAGATATCAGCAGCTGGACTATTAATAGGGACGTGTCTAGGGAACATGGGGGACACCGAGTAGACGTTCGTCAGACTTGTTACCTGACCTTCAGATTGTCTGACACGACGTGGTAGATTTTGCACTTTCTACAGATATAAAACATTTCATTTACAATAGAACAAGCTAGTTAATAGTTCCCTAAATTTTTATTTTAAAATGCAACGCACAGCAATAAGCAAATACAACCACAGGTAGTAGTTCCCCATTAAATATCAGCAGGTTGTATTGTCGTTTGCTGCCGCGCGGACTTCCGTTTCACAGTAAGATCAACCAGAAGGGGGCGCTCGAAACACCCTGTCACAGATGGTGGTATTGGATATCTCTACTTAGGGAGCTCGCAGCTCTTCTGAAGTCCCTTCACTGTCTGTTTGCTATTATCAAAAGTGAATTCCTTCTAATCCCTCTGGTCTCCATACCAGGCCCATCCTCTGGAGAACTGTACTCCAACTCTCGGTGGTGGTGGTGGGGGGGACTCCATGGCTTGTAGAAGACCCTGGCCAAGGGGAGAAAGGAGACTAGTGCTGGGTCTCTCTCTCTGTTCACTCAGACATAGACACACAGGTTCCGTTTGCTTGGCCTTAGAAGAGGAGAACTTGAGTGACGTTCTCAACTTTTTGGAGATCTATTCAAATTTATTTTGATCTTTTCAACAACATTGTATGATATGGCATTGGTTTTTGTCTTTGAAAATTATTAGTTAACTTTATTAGTAAAAAGTTCTAAATATATTCTATAAACTGTCCAGTGTTTTTAAAAGAACATTAGGTATAATTTTTGAACATAATTTTGTGTCTGAGATAGTGCCCAAAAAACCATAAAATATATTATGTTCATGTTAAATAACAATGACCTGTCAGGACAGGGTGACTAGAGCACAGGAGGCTGGTAGGTAGGTATTCATACATAGCAGGGGCCTCATACTAGAGTGTGTTTCTTTTTAAGGTGGGTAGGTAAGTATTCACTCATAGTAGGGGTCTGAGTAAAGGATCATACTAGAGTGTGTTTCTTTTTTTCTAAATTTTTAATTTTTTAAATAAAATAAAAACTTTTATTAAAAATTTACATAATCCCTTTCCACTACCTGCCTTTGTTCCTTCTCCTACCCTCTGCTATGAAACTCCTACTTTTCCCCTACTATTCCCTCTTCTATATTGATGGTTTGTGTGTGTGTGTGTATGTGTGTGTGTCTTCCCAATCCTCCATGACTATCTGTTGTTGGGCTGTGCAGGTAACGAGAGCCACTGGGAGATCATGAATACAGTGTCTGCTTTACATCTGGGGACAGTACTCCAAAGCACTACTCCTCCCTCCACCTTTGGCTCTCACATTCTTTCTACCACCTCTTCCACTATAGTCCCTGAGCTGTTGAAGGGTATGACAGAGATGTCTCACATCAAGTGCTGAACATTCAACTGTCACTTCTTCTCAGTGCTTTGATGAGTTTTGAGTCTCCTCAGCAGTCAGTACCATCTGAAAAGAGACTTCTTTAACCAAAACTATAAGCAGCACCAATGTATGTGCACAAGCGTATCTGAAGGTCAGTTTGGTGGGCATGACATATCCATGTAGTAAATAACAGTAGGGACTCTCCTGCCCCACTTGAGTGGGTAACCCTCTCAGCCATAGGCTTTTTAAAATTTTTATTTATTTATTTGAGAGAGACAGAGTCAGAAAGAGGGAGAGGGGGCAGAGAGAGAGAGAGAGAGAGAGAGAGAGAGAGAGGGAAAGAATGGGTGTGCCATGGCCTCCAGCCAGTGCAAATGAATTCCAGACATATGTGCCATCTTGTGCATCTGGCTTACGTGGGTCCTGGGGAATTGAACCTAGGTCCTTTGGCTTTTCAGGCAAGTGCCTTAATAGCTAAGCCATTTCTCCAGCCCACCCATAGACTTTTGACTAGGTTTTTAGTATTAGACATGAATTTCCTCCCATGGAGTGGGCCTCAACTCCAATTAGAGAGCAGTTGGTTACCCCCATAACAGATGTCCCAAGTGGGAACAGCTTGCATGAGTGGTCAGTTGTGTAGGTTGCAAGGCCCTCACCTGTAGGGGCGCTGGTGAGTTTTCTCCTCCAGCAGGCCACATAGCACTTTCCAGCACTGTGATCTCTAGTTGGGGAGGAGCTTACAGCTCCGCTCCAGCTTGATTTCCCTCCGGGCCCTACAACAAAGCAAGTGTGTTTCTAGAACCTTAAAGCAGTCTTCCGGACACAGGCTACATACAAGACATGCTTTTGCTCAGAAGTTTTAAGCAAACCCCATTGTCTAAGGGTCTGAACGCTGCTTGACCCTATCTTACCACCCAAGCAAGGCTCCATGCTTGGTAAATGCCAGCAACCAGGTATGATCTTGTACTGGTTTTACCACCCCTTTCTTTTCCTTCTTTGGAAAGAATATAGAGATTAGAATTGGGAAAAGTAATAAAACTTTGCTGAAAGCCCAGGCTTCTTTTTTTCTTGGTTTATCTCTTAATCTCCTTAGGAAATATTTTCTTCCAAGAAAAACAAGGAAATATTAAGAACTCTAAGATAACTCTGTAAAATCTAGGACTTAGGGTGTCATTTCCAGATGGCCATGTGGGATGAGTGGGGGAGAAAAAGGAGAAGGGAGAACAAGAAAAAAGAGACTCATGGAGATCCGAGTCACAGAGACGCTCCCCTGCTTGCTCTTGGATTTCCTGTGAGGCCAGGATCCACCCTTGGCCTTTGGAGTGTGTGGAAAACATCTCTGTTCTCATGAATGAATGATGGATGAAGGAGTGATGTGTAGAAGAATATTGAAATGCATCAAACCTGCTTAGTTGCCTTTCCTAGACGCGATCACTATTGAGGTGTATTCTGCCTGACTTACAGCCTTGTTAGCGAGTTACAAGTGGAGACTGGGGGTGATGGTTCAGCAGTTAAAGGCACTTACTTACAGTGCCTGCAAATCTAGGCTTGATTCCCTAGTGCTCAAGTAAAGCCGGCTGCATAATGTGGGGCATGTGTCTGGAATACGTTTGCAGCAGCAGAGAGGCCCTGGCATGCCCATATTCTCTCTCACCTAAATAAAGAAAAATCTTTTTTAAAAAGAATGTGGACTTATGGTCCTTCATAATGTGGACTATGTAATGTCACTTCAGCAGTGGAGAGGAAAGGGAAGAGAACAAACATACAGTCCATTCCTTATTTGCCAAGTACAGACAGCTCACCACTTCCGGTGGGTTTATGTCCTGATGAACGCGCAGTGAGCATCACAGGGCCAAGTGTATCTGACACACCTCACCTACTAACTGTGGCTTGGCAGTGCAGTGCACTGTGCTGTTCATCGCTTACCCCCCTGATACAAAGCCTGGCTGACTGGGCGTGTGGCTTGCTGTCACTGCCTAGCATCATGAGTGTCTGACCCAGAAAAGATCAAAATTCAAAATGGGAAGTGTGGTTTCTATTGAATACATATCACTTGTACGTCATCATAAATATGAACAATTATTAAGCCAAACTATTGTCAGCCTGAGGCTGCCTGAGGTATTTTGCACATATCGTTGTTTTTTTTTCAAAGCAGGGTCTCATTCTAGCCCAGGCTCTCCCGGCACTCATACTGTGGTCCCAGGCTGGCCTTAAACTCACAGTGATCCTGCCTCCTCTGCCTCCCGAGAGTGCTGGGATGAAAGGCGTGTGCCCCCGTGCCCAGTGCACATATTGTTTGAACGCAGCTCCCTGATGAAGTAGGTGATAGTCTTCCTAGTTAACTGATGATCTTCAAGCCGAAGAGAGGAGGGAGGGAGGAATTTGCCTGATCTACAGTGTGTTGATCTGCACATCCTGCTTAAGAGACACCCACACTAGGTAATGTAAAGACATTAGAACTTGACTGCTACCGGTTCTGGAGTCTGGGAAGTCCAAGACCAAGGTGCTTCAGACACAGTGCTGGGCGAGAGGCGGCGCCTTTCTGCTGTGTGCATACGTGGTGGGAGGAACAGAACGACCCTCCCCTCTCTTTTAAGGTTGCTAACCCCACGGATGAGGGCTCCGTCCTCATGACCTGATCCCCTCATTCTCTCCATCCTGTCACATTAGTGATCAGTTTTCAACATCTGAAGTCTGGAGACTTCAGAGCATAGCACACATTGTGAGTAGTGAAACCCGGGCCTCTCGGAGGTGAAAACGCAATTTCTACCACTCCTCCATGCTGTCTCCAATCCCGTGGACATTGTGTATATATTAAAATACGGAGACAAGGTTTCCCTCTCAAGAAACTTACTGGCAAATAGAAGACACATTGAAAAAAAAAAGACACATGGCAAATACTAACTATAATAATGCAAAATAGCAGTAAACACTGTGGTAGACTTATCAACAAAGTACTTGTCAGTGCAGGATTCCAGGAAATTTCTGGTACTGAAGTTCATCCTACAAGTCAATGACTTCACAAAGAGCCAGTTCAGTCACACACTGATTTTCTCAAAATAGCTATCAAGACAGGATTCACATGTGCCCAGTGTTGATAAGAGTATGGGTCAGAATGTAAGGCTGTCATAACTCTTCTGGTAGAAATGCTGGCATCAACTACCTGGAGGAAAAATTTGGAGATAAATATATACTTATGTATTAGAGAGTTTATATATATATTGCTTGAAAAAATTCTGCATTATATATATATGTGTGTGTTTGTGTGTGTGTATATATATATATACATATATATATACACATACATACACACAATATATATATATTGCTTGAAAAATTCCACATTGTAACTCACATATATTTAAATTATATATATTTAAATAAATATACATTTTAAAAATCTAGTATCAGGTTTTGTGTGATATAAAGAAAACACCCGCAATTACCTGAAAGTTGAGAAAACAGTATTAGCAGTTGTTGTCTGTGTTATTATGCTGGTTTAAAACATTTCACTGAATAAAGTGTAGATTTTCTTACAATTGGAATTTTGTACTTTTTCTTCTGTGGGTGTTTAATCAGAGAATACTGTGGGAAATCCATCTTAATTTTTAGAATGGCTTCAGAGATATCTAAGTATCTTAATGTCTTATAAAAATCATTTGGGTGATGCAAAAATTTATAATAATTCCATTTATCCCAACAGGGTCTTTCAGAAAAACAAGTTAAACTATTGAATATGTTTTTCTGACTTCCAATTTTGAGATCTGATTTTACATGTTGCCAGCAAGTTACTTCTTAGTGTGCCAACAGGGATTTTATTGAATCTCTGTTTCTTTTTCCCTGTGGAATTTTGGAGACTTCCTCTGATGAATTTGACTTTGCAGCCTGTTGTGTTTTCAGTGAGGCGTCTCCTGCTACGTGCCTTTCCCTCTTTCTCCTGCTGGTGTGCCTGAGCCTAATGGCGCGGTCATCCGCTGGGTTTTGTGACTAATCCTCATTTGTCAGCTCAGCTGATCTGCTTTGAACATCTGAGGAACCCAGCAGCCACCACCGGAACAGGGCTGAATTGAACTTAGTATTGTCAGTAGAAAGAGATTAAGAACATAAAATACCTAGACATTGCTGGAAAGTTGATGAGGAGTATAATTGTGTTCGTATAAAAAACTCTGTTTGAGCCGGGTGTGGTGGTACACACCTTTAATCCCAGCATTTGGGAGGCAGAGGTAGGCTTATCACCATGAGTTCGAGGCCACCCTGAGATTGCATAGTGAATTCCAGGTCAGCCTCAGCTAGAGTGAGACCCTACCTCAGAAAACCAAAAAAAAAAAAAATCAAAAATCAAAAATCCTGTTTGATGACCACCTCCATACATATTCACAATATACCCTGATCACAATCCTCACTACCCTCCTTTTCCTCTCCCCCTTATCCCCTTCCACTGAACCCTTCTTTCTGTGGTGGTTTGATTCAGGTGTCCCCCATAAACTTAGGTGTTCTGAATACTAGGTTTCCCAACTGAAGGCAATTGGAAATTAAAGCCTCTTGGACGCGGTGTATTGTAGGGGGCGGGCTTATGGGTGTTATAGACAGTTTCCCCATGCCGGTGTTTGGAACACTCTCCTGTTGCTGTTGTCCACCTGATGTTGGCGAGGAGGTGATGTCTATCCTCTGCTCATGTCATCGTTTTCCCCTGCCATTGTGGAGCTTCCCCTTAAGCCTGTAAGCCAAAATAAACCTTTTTTTTTTTTTTTCCCCCACAAGCTGCTCTTGGCCAGGTGATTTCTGCCAGCAATGCAAACCTGACTGCAACAGTAATGTTGGTACTGATAGTGGCATTGCTGCTAGATACCTGACTGTGGCTTTGGCCTTTGGGAGCTAATTTTCAAGAGGGATGTGGAAGGATTTGAAACCTTGGCCTAAGAGATGCCTTGCAGGGCTGTAAGTACAGTTTGATAGACTATTCTGGTCAGAGTTCAAAGACCTGAATGCAGTAAGAACTATGGACTGTGAAGTTTGGCTTATAAGGATGAGAAAGCTTTGCCTGGACTGGGCTAGAAGCAGTTTGTGTGAGAGGCTTGCTGTTATGCCCCTGTCCTGAGAATTTGTGCAGGGTTGCATTGTGTAGAAATGGACTGGTGTGAGCAGAGGGATATGGCACCGTAAGAAATCTTTGGGCCTAAACTTTTTCCTGTTCAGCTGCAATTGTGTGAGAGATTATAACTATTGAGATAGGGCCAGCTGACCTGCACTGGGACAATAGAAAGAATGAAGTCTTTTAAAGGGGACTGAATGCTGAAGGAGTGTCCTGTTCTTCAAAGTCTGCTTTATTCTCCTCTGGATTAACAAGTTGGCACCCCACCTGGTATGATGGAGTTTAAGAAATGCAAGAAAAAGAGGGTCATTGAATTTGCAACATGATCTTGTGTTTTGGAAATGGCCATGGGCAGTGTGAAGCAGGTTTGCTGGATGCCTGCATGGACACCCAATGGAGCCATGAGGATAAACCATGGGTTGCAGTAGAGACCCAATGGAGATGCTGGACCATAAGATGTCTGCTAAGGAAAACTGCCGGCCCCAGATGAAGTTTGCCAGGACTATGAGTGGCCTAGCTGGAGGGGTGGAATTGGAACTCCAGAGACTTGTCATTGGTTAGAATTATTGGACTTGGAGATTTGTTACTGACTAGAGTTGTTGGACTTACAGCAACAGAGTTTGATGTTTGCCCTGGTTGTTTTAAATCTCATATTGGTTGAATATTTCTTTGCTATGCTCAATGCCATTTTTTGCAGTGTGAATGTTTATTCTGTGCCATTATGGGTTTTGGGGGATTTTTTTTTTTTTGTATTATGGCTCAGTTAAAATATCTTGGACAGCCGGGTGTAGTGGCACACACCTTTAATCCCAGCACTCGGGAGGCAGAGGTAGGAGGATAGCAATGAGTTCAAGGCCACCCTGAGACCACATAGTGAATTCCAGGTCAGCCTGGGCCAGAGTGAGACCCTACCTTGAAAAACCAAAAAAAAAAAAAAAAAAAAAAAAAAAAAATCTTGGACTATGGGAATGGTTTTGAACATAGGATTGATAAGAACTATGGGGACTTTTAAAGATGGATGAATGCATTGCATTTTATATCATGGATGGTTATCAGTTTATGGGGGCCAGGAGCAGAATGTGGTGGTTTGATTCAGGTGTCCCCCATAAACTTAGGTGTTCTGAATGCTAGGTTCCCCAGCTGATGGCAATTGGAAATTAAAGCCTCCTGGAGGAGTGTATTTTGGGGGGCGGGCTTATGGGGATTATAGCCAGTTTCCCCTTGCCAGTGTTTGGCACACTCTCCTGTTGCTATTGTCCACCTGATGTTGGTGAAGGGGTGATGTCCACTCTCTCCTCATGTCATCATTTTTCCTGCCATCACAGAGCTTCCCCTCAAGTCTATAAGCCAATATAAATCCTTTTTTCCCACAAGCTTCTCTTGGTTGGGTGATTTCTGCCAGCAATTTGAACCTGACTGCAACACTTCCCAACTGGACATTCATCTATTTTGATATTATTATTATTATTATTGCCTTCATATTATGCAGGTCTTGTGTAGGTAGTGTCAGCCACTCTGAGGTCATGAATGCATGGACCACTTTGTGTTTGGAAGACAGTATTTCAAAGTACTTCTTCCTATCCTTTGGCTCTTACGTTCTTTCTGTCACCTTTCTGCACTGGTCCCTGAGCCTCTGAGGGTGTGAGAGACATATCCCATAGTGCCAAACACTCCACTGTCACTTCTCAGAACTTTGATGAGTTTTGAGACTCCCGAGTAGTCACTGCCATCTGAAAAAAGAAGCTTTGGTAACCAAAGGTGAGAGTAGCATTAATACATGGACATAAGCTTAAATATTTAAAGGGAAATTTATTGGGCATAATATATCCACATAGCCTAACAACAGTAGTACCTTTCCCCCAGAGGTTATGACCTCCCAGCCATAGGTTCTTGATTAGGTTTTCAGTACCAGGCATGCATTTCCTCCCACAGAGTGGGCATCAAATCCAATCAGACAGCAGTTGGTTTCCCCCATAATAGACATGCCACCATTGCATCATTTGGCCTGGCTGGCCAGCCATAAAGCTTGCAGGGTCCACTGCTGGGCAAGACCATTGATATCTTTTCTCCTCCAATAGGCTGCGTAGGTCTTTCCAGCACCAAGACAGCTAATCCTTAGAGAAGGCTTCCAGCTCAGCTCTAGTTTATTTCTCAGTGACCTGCAGGCCAAGCATACAGAGTCTTCAGCAAGAGGTTCTTACCATCTGATTCTGGTGGGCTGCCAAGAACTTTGGCAATAGATTGTATTGTTTGAGAGGCATCAGTGGTCTCTCTGGGAAAAACTCTCTGGAAGGTATCCCACCCCTGCCACTGAAATTTTCTTGTAACAACATATGGTTTCTAGATGCAGCATTTTCCACCCCCACATGGTACTTCTGCCCAACCTCTCTGGAAATTGTGTTCTCGAGAGAAGAATCTTTCAGGTTCCAATTCTCTTCACTGCAGAGGACAATTAGCTACTTAAAAAAAAAAAAAGGCAAAACCAGATGAGGTTTTTCACACATACTTTTCAGATCATTACTTTGAGAATAAAGGGGGAAAAAAAATAGGAGTTGGGAATAAACATTTTGTGTAATGCACAAAGAAAAAAGTTTTAATACTGCATTTACAGAAAACTGATGGTGTTAATGAGTTATCATCTACAGTTAATCTAGCAGAAAATATCTGAGAAGTTGTCAGTAACAATGACATCATGATTAATTTTCCTGGGTGGATTATTGGCAGTTTAGTTTGGGGACTAGATGAAAATTCAGGAAAGGAGCACTTGGAAATTAAAGAGAAGATACGTGGTTGTGATCAGCCAGAATTTTCAGTGTGAGCACTTTCCGTCTACACTGCAGGGCTTGGAAGGTTCTCCAAGGAGCTGCTTCCCATGGCTAGATGGTGCCCACCTGTGCCTCCAGTGGAATCTCTCTGAGGTTCATCAGACGGACCCGGGAGAACCCACTCACTGCTCCCACATTTGCCTTCTCCATGCCAACAGCATCCCCTTCTTAACAAACACTCCAGTGCTGACAGTCTCAAGTTACAAAGTGTTCACTGAATTGATCACAACTGGATTTCAAGTCATGAAAAAAAAAACAAAGATGGAGCTGTTTGTAGGAAAGAATGCCTTCTACCCAGATTTGACACTGTTCAGAGGATTCTGAAGGATGTTAAATCATTGAATATTAAAAAAAAAATCCATTGTGGAAGAGGGGGCCAAAAGAATGTAAGAGCCAAAGGAAGGGTAGAACTGCTTACAATGTAATCTTCCAGACATAAAATGGCCTGGGTATCCATGACCTCACAGTGCCTGGTGCTACCTACACAGGACCCTCATAATAGGAGGAAAAGATGATGACATCAAAATGAAAGAAAGTCTGTTGAGAGGAGGAGGGGATATGATGGAGAGTGGATTTGTGTAGGGGAAAGTATGTGAGGGGAAGGAATTATCATGGTTTATTGTCTACAATGATAGAAGTTGTCAATAAAAAAGCTTAAAAAATAAAAAAAGAATTAAGAACAAATGAATAGAGCTGGGCGTGGTGGCACACACCTTTGATCCCAGCACTTGGGAGGCAGAGGTAGTTGGATCATTGTGAGTTCAAGGCCAGCCTGGGACTACAGAGTGAGTTCCAGATCAGCTTGGGCTAGAGTGAGGCCCTACCTCAGGGAGAGAGAGAGAGAGAGAGAGAGAGAGAGAGAGAGAGAGAGAGAGAATGAGTAAAGATTTGTGACTGTGTTACCCTCTGCTGAACAATCTACACACATGCATGTAGCTTGCCTGTTCTTCCCTATAATAGATAAATACCACTCAGTTTAGTAGGTTCTAGAACACTGGCTCTACCCGCCGTAGGGAAATGAGATGGCTGATCCCCATCTTGCTGACCCTGGGTGTGGATGAATGAATGGCACAGGACACTGAATCTATAAGAGCTGGATTCAAATACTTGTAAAAATCAGGACAGACTTTATATGAATATTTAACCTGTTTTCATAAACTCTAACAATAGCTTCCTGGGGAAACAAGAATGAGGAGTGTATAGGAAAGGCAATAGATCTATGCTGCTGACACAAAGTCTGGGATTTTAAAAATAAATACTGTTTCTAAAGTATGAAATATATGGAAGATTACTAAGATCAGTAAGGGAGCTATTTTCTTCCCTTGCCTCTGGTTTTTCATTAACCTTTTTCCTCCTTAGTCTTAATTTTGACAGTCTTTGGATAACACACCTAATAAGATAATATAGCCCTGGATAATTCTTTGTTGTTGTTTGACTGCTAAAGATCAAACCTGGGCCCCTTTGTGGATGCTACACAGGTGCTTTACCCCACCCCTGACTTTTTTTTTGCTTTTCCGAAGCAGGGTCTCGCTCTAGGCCAGGCTGACCTGGAATTCACTCTGTAGTCTCAGGGTGGCCTTGAACTCACAGCAATCCTTCTACCTCTGCCTCCCAAGTGCTGGGATTAAAGGTGTGCGCCACCATGTCCTGCTCTGCCCTTGATTTTTGACACAGGATTTCATTATATGACTCTGGGCTAAAAAATCTGGATTTCCCCCTTTACTCCACAGGGACTGGCTGAGGCCTTCATGACCCCCCAGTAAATACCATAACCCCATTGAGAAGAGTCCCTAGGGTAACACGAGCCAGGGAGAGGGGATATAAGAGTATATCCTGTTATTTATACAATAAAGTTTTAAAAAGCTTGGATTCCTCCTGCTACTGCCTCCTGAATACTGGTGTTACAGGTTTGTTCTACAATATCTGGCAGTGGAAGAGATTTTAATTGTTCCATTAGTAGAGTAAAATGTTTGCTTACAGTATATGTAACTGAGTCATGACACACACCCATGACCAGTGAGAATTTATAAATGAATACAATGCTAAAAGCCACATTCCTCTTTTTATTTTTTTATATCTATTTATGGGAGGGGGAGAGAATGGGCATGAGAGGGCCTCTAGCCACTGCAAGCAAACTCCAGATGCATGCACCACCATGGGCATCTGGCTTACCTGAGAGTGCTAGGGAATCGAACCTGGGACGTTGCTTGGCAGTGCATTTCTGCTAAGCCTTTTCTCCAGTCCCCTACATTACTCTTTCTCACTCTGGACAGACAAGTGATTTATGCAATTTCGGAGTTCTGTTTGGGTCACCACCACTATGAGGTAGACATACCCTGCTTGAACTAAATGGAGAATTTAGCTGGGTCTGATGGCACATCTGTAATTTGAGGGCTCAGGAGACTGAGGAAGGATTATGAGTTACAGGTCAGCTTGGGCAACACAGTGAAAACCCAATTCAAAGAAACAAAACATGAATCTCTCTCTTTCTTTCTCTCTCTCTCTGTCTCTCTGTCTCTCTCTCTCTCTCTCTCTCTCTCTCACACACACACACACACACAGAGAGAGAGAGAGAGAGAGAGGGAGGACCATTTATGTATATGGCTCCCATGCAGCGTTCTGCTTGAGGAGGAGGAGAGTTACTCTTTTGAAACTTCCTACTGTCAAATGGGTTACTTCTTTATCTATTCCTAATTTTTGAGCCAATTAACCTTTATAATTCATGCTTTTAGGAGTTATAGTTATGGTCTTTTTAAAAAACAGTTGAGCAGCTAGAGAGAAGTCTCTCTCTGATAATGGGTCAGAGATGGGTGGTGGTAATTAAAGGGTATGCTGTCCATGTTAGAGTACGTGTGTGTGTGTGTGTGTGTGTGTGTGTGTGTATTGGGGTTTAAATCCAGGGACTTGTGTATGCTAAGCACACATTGCACTCCTGACCTGAGCTAAACTACAGCTCTATAGGTTACTTAAAAAAATATTTATTTACTTGTGAAGGAGAAGAGAAAGAGAGAGAGAGAGAAAAAAAAATGAGAATGGGTGTGCCAGGGCCTCTCACTGCTGCAGACTCCAGACATATGAGCCACTTTGTGCATCTGACTTTATGTGGTTACTGGGGAATTGAACCCAGGCCAGAAGGCTTTGCAAGCAAGAGCCTTTAAGTGTGAGCCATCTCTCCAGTCCTAGATTACTTTTTTTTTTTTTTTTTTGGTTTTTCGAGGTAGAGTCTCACTCTGGCCCAGGCTGACTTGGAATTCATTATGTAGTCTCAGGGTGGCCTTGAACTCGTGATCCTCCTACCTCTGCCTCCCGAGTGCTGAGATTAAAGGTGTGTGCCACCACACCCAGGTCATTACTTTCTTTTAATTAATATATATATATTTTATTTATTTGAGGGAGAGAGAGAGATAGAGGCACTTAGAGAAAACGGGCATGCCAGGACCTCTAGCCACTGCAAATGAATTTCAGATGCATGTATCACCTTGTGCATCTGGTTTATGTGGGTACTGGAGAATCGAACCTGGGTCTTTAAGCTTTGCAGGCTAGTGCCTTAACCACTAAGCAATCTCTCTCTAGCCCCTAGGTTACTTAAAAATTTTTTTTTGTTCATTTTTATTTATTTATTTGAGAGCAACAGACACACAGAGAGAGAGATAGAGAGAGATAGAGAGAGAGAGAGAGAGAGAGAGAGAGGGAATGGGTGTGCCAGGGCCTCCAGTCACTGCAAACGAACTCCAGATGTGTGCGCCCCCTTGTGCATCTGGCTAATGTGGGTTCTGGGGAATCGAGCCTCGAACTGGGGTCCTTAGGCTTCACAGGCAAGCGCTTAACTGCTAAGCCATCTCTCCAGCCCCCTAGGTTACTTTTTAATTCAAAAAATTTTTTATTTGCTTGTATAACTAAAATTAAAAATGCGTATATATGCATGTATATGTAAAGCAAAATAAAATGTTTTCTACATCAAGGTCAGGCATATGTCTTATGAATCAAATTACTTTCAGCTGCTAATACCAAGTATATGCACAGCTCGTCATTGACTATCAGGTGGAACAAAAGCCTTGGGAAAGTCAGGGTGATAGGTGGTCTTCACTCTGCTTGCAGGCTGGAGTAGCATTTGCAAGTGTCTACATAGTGCTGACATTTATGTCCCTGAGTCACAACTCTCCAGATAATTATAGACTCTTGGCAAAGGTGCCCAAAGCACCCATCGTTCCACCTGTTCCTCCTTTTGCACGTTTTCCCTTTTACCTGAGTTGCTTTCAACTACCTGCAACCTGGTCCTCCTATAAAATTCATTTTCTAGTACTTTTCTATTTTTTTTCATGAGGCAAGCCCAACAGACTATTTTTTTTTTCATGTGAGAGAGTGAGAGCAAGAGAGAGAGAGAGAGAGAGAGAGAGGGAGAGAATTGGCATGTCAAGGCCTCCAGCCACTGTAATCTAACTCCAGATGTGTACATCACCTTGTAAGCATTTGTGACTCTTGTGTGCTTGTGTCACCTTGTGCATCTGGCTTCCATGGGATCTGAAGAAGAGTCGAACGTGAGTCCTTAGGCTTCACAGGCAAGTGCCTTAGCCACTAATCCATCTCTCTAGCCCTAGTATTTTTCTATTTTTATTAGTGTTGTGTGTGCGTTTATAGGTGCACACATGTCACAGAGCACATGTGGAGGTCAGAGCTTGGGGTATTTCTCCTCTTCTTCCATACTCTTTTGAGATATGGTATGTCTTGCCGCCACAACTGCTGCTTAGAGGGTTCTGGAGTCTACTGGCCCCACCTCCCATGCACTGGGATTACAGATGCTTGTGCTACTTTGTGTCTGGCTTTATTCATTCTTATTTATTTACTTATTTATTTGAGAGTGACAGAGAGACAGAAAGAGGGGGAGAGAGAGAGAGAGAGAGAGAGAGAAAAGAGAGGAGAGAGAGAGAGAATGGGCGCACCAGGCCTCCAGCCACTGCAAATGAACTCCAGACGCGTGCGCCCCTTGTGCATCTGGCTAACGTGGGTCCTGGGGAACCGAGCCTTGAACCAGGGTCCTTTGGCTTCACAGGCAAGCTGCTTAACCGCTAAGCCATCTCTCCAGCCCTGTGTCTGGCTTTATGTGGGCATTGAGGACCGAACTCAGACCTCTAACCATTGCTCCATCTCCTCAGCCCCAGGAACACTCGTTTTTATCTTGTGAACATTGCATCAACTTTTATACTCTGTGGTTATATTTCCGTACCACACTTCTCATACTTATAGTCACACAGTCTACCACACTTGATCCCAAAGATGGAAAAATTGCCTTCTCTGTACCACATCTGGTGCCTTTTGCACATTCTGTTGATGTAGGTATCATCATCTGTTTGCAGACATATTTCCATATTAGTCTCCAAGTTCGTAAAAGGGGAAAACTGTTTTGTTCCTTTTCTAATTCCATGTCTTTGCATGTTAAGGGTACTTATTAAAACTTAATTTTTTTGAAGTAGGGTCTCACTGTAGCTCAGGCTGACCTGGCACTCACACTGCAGTTACAGGCTGGTTTCAGACTCACAGCAATTCTCCTACCTCTGTCTCCTGAGCACTAGGATTATAGACATGTGCCACCTTGCCTGGCCCTACTCACTAAAACTTAAAAATAGAACTTCTATTATTTATTTTGTCAGGGTCAGTTTTTATTTTTATTTTTGAATTTTAAAAGAAACTCCCTAGGTACTAGCTTACATTTTGGTTTTTGTTTTGGTTTTTGTTTTTGAGGTAGGCTCTCACTCTAGTCCAGGCTGACCTGGAATTCACTATGTAGTCTCAGGGTAGCCTCGAACTCACAGCGATCCTCCTACCTCTGCCTTCCAAGTGATGGGATTAAGGGCATGTGCCACCACACCTGGCAGATTACTTTTTATAACAAAATGTCTTCATTTACTTTTGCCATTAAAAATTATGTGTGTAGGCTGGAGAGATGGTTAGCAGTTTAAGAGGCTTGTCTGCAAAGCCAAAGGACCCAGGTTCTATTCCCCAGAACCCACACAAACAAGATGCACAAGGTGGTGCATGCGTCTGGAGTTCCTTTTGCAGCAACTGAAGGTCCTGGTGTGCCCACTCATACTCTTTTATTCATACCCTCTTAGATTTTGATTAACCCTCCCCCAACCTTTCCTTTATTCAATCTCTTCCCATGATCTCTCTTAGGCCTTTCCACCCCAGTAAAAACCCTTTTTCTATGTCAGGGAATGCAGATTTTTTTTTTAAAATTTTTTTGTTCATTTTTATTTATTTATTTGAGAGTGACAGAGAGAGAGAGAGAGAGAGAGAGAGAGAGAGAGAGAGAGAGAGAATAGGCGCGCCAGGGCCTCCAGCCACTGCAAACGAACTCCAGACGCGTGTGCCCCCTTGTGCATCTTGCTAACGTGGGTCCTGGGGGAATTGAGCCTCAAACTGGGGTCCTTAGGCTTCACAGGCAAGCGCTTAACCGCTAAGCCATCTCTCCAGCCAGGAATGCAGATGTTTAATGTTGGGGTGAGGTTTAATGGCGGTTGAGGTGCATTAGTTAGGGATTATGTTAGCTGAGGCAACACTAGTGTTTTGATCACGAACCCACCACATTTCAGTGAGTTAGTATAATAAAAGTTTCTCTTTAGCTCATTTAAGAGTACAAGTTATTTCTGGCTGGACAACTCTTCTGCATGCAATGACTCCGGGATGGAAGCACCTTGCCTTGCTTGGCTCTGCCATCTTGAGCATGCGGTGTTTACAACTGCCATGCACCAAGCTGTGCACAGGAAAAAGAATGAGGCTCCCACCGGGGAAAATGTAGTGGTCCGTGCCTGAAATAGCATACATTACTAGCGCTTACTTTTCCTTGACTACAACTTGGTCATTTGGCTATCACCTGGGGACATTTGACTCAGGGGAGGCTAGGACACGTAAACTATCTGTGAGCTCAGAGTAATGACTACAGTGACAAGCTATCTTCTGTGGTAGCAGGCAAAGAGCATCCCAGACTATACCAAACAGAAAACAGGAGGTGGTGGAGAAATTCAAGGAGGTCACAGAGGAAATGGTAAACGGAGAGCCTGATTGGAACCAGGAGAATGCTGGATTGAGTCTAGTGTAAGAAGGAGTGACCACCTGCTCTACGTGCCATGGGTGTTCAGCCTTTGAGTCATTCTGTCTAACAAATTCCTGCTTGAAGTGGGACATAGGGAGCAGTGGGTTCCAGTGATCTTAGCCTGAGTCTGTATATCCCTAAGGTGCGAGAAGATGGCAGGGCCAATGGTCCAGTGGCTCATCACATGCTAAGTAACATGCCTGCCCTCTTACAGGCCCAGGGGAATTGGTTTCCACCTACTTCTCTGATCTCACGTCCTCGTCTTTCTCCTTCTTGCTGTGCTCCAGCACATGCCTGCGCTCCCGCGCCCATCTCAACTCCTTGGTTGTCTGTGTTCAGTTCTTCGTGTCTTTAGCTGAGTGGTCTTCCCTTACCACTATGTAACATAGCACTCCAACCCACAGCCTCCATTCCCATTTATCCCACTCGATTTCCTCCTCTTCCTTCTCCTTCCTTCTCCCTCCTCCTCCTCCTCCATCTCCTACTTCTTCTGCTGCTGCTGCTGGTGCATTAGTGATCTTGGTGGTTTAAGATGTCATCGTTGTCTTTCTGAGCAAATATTCTTTTATGTCATTTGCACACAAGAGCCTAAGATCCTGCTAATTCCTTTCCTCCTGAACAAGTCAAGATGCCTCCACTGAGGGCCAGTGTTTGAAGGCCAAATACCCAAAGACCACTGTCCCATGGACCTCCACAGACACTCCCAGGGACTTGCATACCACCACCATCCCTACCTTAGGTGGAGAAGGAGGGTTAACAGCTGAGATTGATTTTTAAGAAAGTGGAATTCCAGTCCTTAGGTTTAATGATGCCCCCATAACTCCTCAAAATGTGACATGACCCCCACCAAGTTCCCATTTTCCTCTGGAGAAACATTGGAAAACTTACATCTATTTCTTACTCACCAATGCCAAAACTCTTGGGCCTTTTCTCAAACAGAGGATTTACGACCGTGTTGGCTTCCTGCATCGGTCGCCTTCTTCCCCTTGGTCTTCTTCCCTTGCCGTATCTTGCTTGCTGGAGGAGAGCTTGATTTTCTTTGTTGCACTTGTCTTTTTAAATTTGACTAGAATCTGAGCAACGTGAGAGTTGGGACTTTGTTTGCTGCTGTGTCCCAATGTCCTAGAACTGAGTCTGGAATATGGTAGGTGTTAAAATTTGTTGAATAAACTATATAGTGAATTTAGGGGTGGAAAGTGATATGGGCAAGGTTCCTTTAAAATTGGTCTATGCTGCTCACGAAGGTGACCATCAGAGTTTTAAAACATGGAGTTTTAAAAGCTTGTGCCTGTAAAGATGTGGCTAAGTGTGACTCATGGGGAGACCATTACCTGATCAGGGAATTGCTCAACTCTGCTGGGTGGACTTCTCTTAGATTGGTCCCTATATCAAGTATCAGCAAGTACAAACATCTTGATTACTTATCATATCTGTTCTTTCTGTCCAGGGATATCCTTTAGGTCCTACAGGCTGCTGTACATGTGGTCACTACTTAGCAAGTAGAATTACTACACAATACTCTCTTTTCCTAGGTTAAGTTCAAAGGAATGGTAGGTGAAGACAAAAGTATCATCTTATTACTGGCAAAGCTGGTATAGCCTAGGTATATAGGACAATAATAGGCTTTCTAAAACCAAACCTTAGAAATAGGCAGATTTACATGTCCAGCCAAAGTCAGAACCACAGGCTTTTTCTCATATATCTCATAGCACAAGGAATAGAGTAACCTGGGGGAGAGTGAGAAAAGGAAGTTAGGCTACGTGAGTTATGCTAACAGATGTCCTTCTAGATGAGAGGAAACATAGAATAAGACATCACTGTCTCAACTAGTTATTCAATAAGTCACTGTAGTGTATTTTAGGATATTTTGCAGATAAAACCCTCCTTTAAGACACTGAAAAGATGTGCACATTTGATTCCTATACTCGTGTATTGATGAAGCAGGAACTGTATATTTCAAGCTGAGCTGCGGAGTATTGTGATTAGTGATTTCCTTGCACAGGAGCAGGTGAGGGCTTAGGCAAACACCTGGTTTGCTTCACTGTGGAGCCACTTCTAGAAGCATCATCCAAATACACCCTAAATACAACAGAATTAGTATAAAGTTCTGTTACAAGTCTGTAAATCAGACGAAGTTGGTTAATTCAAAGTGTATTCTTAAAATCTTTTGGAAACTTTGCACTGAACAATAAACTTGCTATAAAAGCCATTCCTGAAAGGCTGTCAGTACATAATGTACATTTAACTGTAGTACAAATAGGAAACATAATAAGACAGCAAATGTAGCCCCAGATATGTTATTAATCGTAGTGTTTAAATGAGCTAAATGTTTTGTTTGAATTATCAGAATGGATTTTTAAAATAATTGCTAGTTATAAGAGACACATGTAAAATGTAAGTATATAGAAAGATTCAAAATGAAAAATGAAAAAATGATATGTCATGTGAACATCAGCCAAAAGGGATCTGATAAATATGACTTTACTAATAGTCAAAGCAAATTGCACTAGTATCAATATTTTGATATATTGGGTGAAAATCGGTACATAAATGAGACATTTTATTATGATTAAAAGTTAAAAATCTCAGGGTAGGAGAGATGGTTAGTGGCTAAGGCATTTTCTTGCGAAGCCTAAGAACCCAGGTTTGATTCCCTAGTACCCATGTAAGCCAGATGCACAAAATGACACATGTGTCTGGAGTTCATTTGCTGTGGCTGGAAGATCTGGCATGCCCATTTACTTCTTTCCTTTTCTATTTTATGAAAAAGTTTAAGAAGCATTGGTGTTATTTCTTTCATGAAGGTATGGTAAAATTCACTGGTGAATCCATCTGGGCCTGAGCTTTTTTTCTTTTTCTCTTTCTTTCTTTCTTTCTTTCTTTCTTTCTTTCTTTCTTTCTTTCTTTCTTTCTTTTTGCTGGAATGACCTATCAATTGATGAGAGTGGGAGTCACTCATTACAATTGTGCTTGGTGTTATCTGTGACCTTCAGTTTAATAGCGTTTGATGGAATTGGGAGCACCCATGTTAGGTGTATAATGTTTAGAATTGCAATGTCCTCCTGTTGAATTGTTCCTTTAATAAATATAAAGTGAACTTCTTTATCTTTCCTAATTAATGTTCATTTGAATTCTACCCTGTCAGATATTTGGATAGCAGCACTTGCTTTTTTTTCTAGGCCCATTTGCTTAAAATATCATTTTCCATTCTTTCACTCTAAGATGGTGTCTGTCTTTTATGGAGAGGTAGGTTTCTTGGAGGCAACAAACAGAGAATCCTGTCTTTTAATCCAGTCTTCAAGCCAGTGTCTTTTGGTTGTGGCATTGAGGCCATTGATATTAAGAATTATTATTAGCCAGGTGTGGTGGCACATGCCTTTAATCCTAGCACTTGGGAGGCAGAGGTAGGAGGATTGCCATGAGTTTGAGGCCACCTTGAGGATACAGAGTGAATTCCAGGTCAGCCTGGGCTGGAATGAGACCCTACGTCGAAAAACCAAAAAAAAAAAAAAAAAAAAAAGTTATTATTGAAAGGTGTATATTTATTCTTGCCATTAATCTTGTTTTGCAGTGCTTCCTGTTTTTACTTTACTCTCTTGTATTAAATATTATTTGAGTATGGTTTATTTTTTCCTGTGTCCTCATGTGTATGCTTTTCTTTCTCTCTAGCCTGAAGGATCCCTTCAAGTATTTTCTATAGAACTGGCTTAGTGTTCATATATTCCTTTAACCTGTTTTTGTTGTGAAATGTCCTTATTTCTCCATCAATTTGGATAGAGAGCTTTGTTAGATAAAGTAGTCTTGGTTGACAGTTGTTACCTTGCAGAACTTGAAATACATCATTTCAAGCCCTTCAGGCTTTTAAAGTTTGTGTTGAACAATCTTTTGTTATTTTTATGGGCTTGCCTTTATGTGTGACTTGATGTTTCTCTTTAACTGCTTTCAGTATATTTTCTTTGGTTTGTGTGTTTAGTAGTATAATTATAATACGATGAGAAGTTATTTCCTGGTTTTGTCTGTTTTGTGTCCTAAAGGCTTCCTATATATCTATTGGCATCTCTGTCCCTATTTGTGGGGAAATTTTCTTTTATGATTTTGTTGAAAATACCAACTATACCTTTGGAGTGAAATTCTTCTACTGTTTCCTGAATTCTTATGTTTGATCTCTTCGTAGTGTCCCAAATGTCATGAAATTTCCATTCATACCTTCCTACTAGATTGTTCTTATCTTTATTGGACTGTACTGGATCTGGTACCATTTCTTATAGTTTAGATATTCTGTCTTCTTGATTCATTCTACTGGTGGACTTTCTACAGAGCTTTCTATTTGATTTACTCTGTTCTTCATTTCTAGTATTTTTGATTGGTTTCTCTTAATTATTTATATTTCCTTACTTATGTCTTGTATTGACATCCTTATTTCATTAAGGTGATTTCTGTGTTTTCTTGGGATTAGGTCAGGTGTTTGTTTTCTTCTTTGATTTTTTTGAACATAGTTATAATCATCCTTTTGAAATCTTAATCAGGCAGTTCATCTAAATCACTCTCACTGGAGGTCATTGCTGATGGATTTATAAATTTTGGTGGAATTATATTGTATTGAATTTTTTTGTTTCTTATATTATAGTATAGGATTTTTGCATCTTGAGTTAAATTGATGCTTGGGTTTTCTAATAATCTCCAGTATTCTTAGACATGTAAATATGACAATATGTATTTGCAGGGTAGGAACTTAAGGTACCAGGTGTGGCTTTTATATTACTTCCAGAATAACAATAGAAGTGACCCTAGGTGTTGGGTTTGCTTGCTATGCAAGTATTCTAGTAGGGTGGATGGAGCAAAACCTAGGTAAATTCTAGAATTCACCTGAGCAATATCAACTAAACCAGCATAGAGTATTTATATAAGAGTGAGTATTAAAAGAAACAGATAAACTAACAAAGTCAAAGTCCCTAAGGATGTATGTTGCCCTACACTCTCAATCTTGTCAACTGGGAGGCTGAGATTTCTGGTCTCTAATGGGTTCCATGTCAGCCTGGGTCAGAGTGAGACCTTGCCCCCAAGAATTACAGAAGAAGAAGACAAAGGCACTATAGATCAGGAAATCAAAAAGTAAAAAAAAAAAAAAAAAAAAAAAAAAGTCAAAAGTCACAAAAGTCAACCCCCAAATACAGCTTATTTAAGAATGGCAAAGTTAAAACAAAACAAAACAAAACAAAAATAAAAAAAAGAATGGCAAAGTTAAACAGGTTGGAAGGACTTTAAGAAAGTCTACCAAATACTTAAAGAAGAAATAATGCCATTTGCAACAAACTCCTCAGATGATAATAAAGTATGTAATAATTACCAACTTGTTTTATGGAGAAATATGATCTTGATATGAAAGCCTGGCAAATACATTATAAGCAAAGAGGTTACATTCCCATATTATCCATGAATATGAAAGCAAAATTCCTAAACATATATTAGAATCAAATTCAGTATTATATAAAAAGCATAACATATCATATCCAAGTTTAGTTCAGTTCAAGAATTCCAGATTGGTTTTGTATTGTTATACTGATACTATAATACACAGTATTAACAGGGTGGAAAAGATATGATTATTTTCATAGTTCATAAAACTTCAATAAAATTTAACATTGGTTCATAATGTTTAAAAAATGTTTTAAAAACTGTATCATCATATTCAAGTAAAAAGAAACTTCCTTAATCTGTTAAGGGCAATCCTTAAAAGGAACGTTTTGTAATAATTTCTGATTCCAGTCTGTTGCTTGCTTTATCTAACTTAGGCCGGTTGACTCTTCTCCTTGATCAACTCTGTTTTGGAGGAGGGAGGTGCTAAGTCTATATGAGAAGCTAAGCACCAATCAGAAAATTGCTTTGGGGGAATGTAATCAGAGGAGAATATATGAGATGATCTTCATAGTCAATATCCTTTAATTATGAAAATTTGATGTATCTACATGCATGAGAAGACCAGTGAGAAACAATCCTCTACTGGGGATGTTTCTCTTCTGTTAATATGGTACACTTTTAGATGCAGTGTAATATGAATTCTTGGTCTTTGGCTTTCTACATGCTAAAATAGTCATTCTCTGATTCCTGTTGCTCATTCACCCATGCCTCTCACTGAATCAGTCTACTGTGATCTTGTCCTAGAATTACCTCCCCATCCTCATGCTACCTCCTTTCCTTACTCTGTCTCACAAACTTATTTCTTCTGAAAATCTACTCAAGTTTCTTTCTTCTTTGAACTCTTCACTATGTCTTCATTGGATCTTATATGTAGTTCAGTGGTAGAGTACTTGACTAGCATGTGCAAAGTCATGGGTTTTATTTTCGGTAATAGCAAACAAACAAACACAAACACAAGCAAATAAAACAGATTCTGTGTCTTTATATTTGTATTCCTTACTGTTTAAACTTAACAAAGTTTATTAGATGCAGAAATAATGGTGGCTGAATACACAAGTGATTGATTAGGTAATCTACCTCAGTTGAGTTCTATCTTCCTATTACTACCTTCTGCATGCTCTGTTCAGCATTCTTGCACTCATCCTAGCTAGTAATGAAACTGTTTCTGGTTGGGTACACTGAATTTACAGTCAATAATGAACTCTAAATTGAATTTTTAATTGCTTTTATAATACTACTGCTGTCACAGGCATTCCCAGTGGTGACTTCCCAGATACATGTCATAACTTTTGTTTTTAATTTCACCCCATTTTTCTTAAGTGACACAAAAGGGAGGAGGAATAGTATGGTTGAAAATTTTGAGGAATAACCTTAATTAAATGTGTAAAAGAGATTGGAAGAACACTCAAAGACTCAATCCAGCCCCAAGAGTGATTGCTAATTAAGTTCAGTAGTCTGATACCAAAACAAATAAGGGAGAGCCAAGTTGCCAAAATAGAGAAGCTGGTTCATCCCTCTGTGTCTCAATCTTCTTCCTCAAGGCATGGATAAAGCATGGGGTTACTTACAGTAGACTAGAGTCAGTGGATGAGACTGCCTGCTAATGCCCAGCTTTGTGGGGGCTGAGGAGAGCAAGATCTCACCATGTTCACACCCCTCTGCCACACACTGCTGGGGAGTACTGAAACATTTAGCCAAAGAGAGAGTGTATCTGAAAACACTTCCAGTCCTGATTCTCAGCCAAACATCACACAGCAGGAAGGGGTCAGAGGAAGCCTAGATAGCTATGTGCTGCCCATGTCTCAGAGCTAGGATTGTGTAGGTGCATACTTTTCAACTCTGGATAAATACTGGAGTTGCCTGGGAACCTTTGAAACATAAAAACACAGCAATGTCCAGACTCTACCCTAACATTTAAACCAGAGTCTGTGCAGGGTATTTTTATAAGGCTCTCCACAAGTGTTTCTAGTGTTCCAGAGTTAAACACTAGATAGGAGCAATGACTAATGACAAAAGGAGAAAGGTTAATAAGGATCTCAAATTCTGTATTTATTTATTTATGGGAGAGAGTTATACAGCTGACAGTGTAGTAAGTTTGTTTCCACCAGCAGGAATAATGCATTGAGCCACTAGGAATTCCTCAGCTCCATTATAATTTCCTACATCCACACTCATCTATTATGTGGTTCATCCTTGCACGAATGTCATTATGTTGAACGTGATTGTAGATCTAACAAAAATTAACCATGGAAGGGTAGAAGGAAGTGGGTACATGAAGAGAAAGTCAGATAGAAATACATGAGCTAAGCATTTTGATATCATTTTCTCTTAAAAATATTTTTATTTATTTATTTTCAAGGGAGGAAAGAGAGGGAGAGAGAGAGAGAGAGAGCAGACAGACAGAGGGAATGGGCCTGTCAGGGCCTCCAGCTGCTGCAAACAAACTTCAGATGCATGCACCTCTTTTGTGCCTCTGGTTTTATGTGGGTAAAGTCCAGTCGACCAGTTAGGAAGCAGGTGGCACTACTCTAGGAGTATAGTGGCACACAGGTAGGTTTGGTGGTAACCATGAGAGCAAAGGACACAGATGTAAGAGTCATGATGAAGGTCCTAGTGACTCAGGTAAGCCTCAATGACTGAGGAACCATGAGGGGACTGGTAGGATGGGGGGAGACAAGGTGATGGTGGAAGGAACAGAAGTGAACTTCAGCATTTTGAGTGTGAGGGATACTGAATCATTTTGGTTCAGGATGTGTTATTGCACTTGATATCCTGATTTCAACTTTTAAACTTTATTTTATAAATATCCTTATATTTAAGGTAGATGGCAACATTTATATTTATATTTTAATTTCACATTAATATTTTCTTTTGCTGGTTTTTTTTTTTTTTTGATGTAAGGTCTCACTCTAGCCCAGGCTGACCTGGAATTTACTATGTAGTCTCAGGCTGGCCTCAAACTCACAATGATCCTGTCTCTGTCTAACGAGTGCTAGGATTAAAGGCGTGCGCCACCATGCCTGGTAGAGAGAGGTATGGGGAGAGGTAAAGAGAGGGTGCGAGAGAGAGAGAGAGAATGGGCACATCAGGGCCTCTAGCTGCTGCAAACAGACACATGTGCCACTTTGAGCATCTTTCTTTAGTGGGTAGTGGGGAAATGGGCTCTGATCATTAGGCTTTACAGGCAAGTGTCTTAACTGCTGAGCAATCTCTCCAGCCCTCACGTTAATCTTTTATTTATTAAAATATTACTTAATCTAATAATATGACTATTATTTTGTTACTTTAATGTGACTTTATTACTTGTAATAGGTTGTCAGACCAGGATGAAGAGGGCAAGATCAAGCAGGAGTGTATTATCTCTGACCCTTCCTTTTCCATGATGACAGTCCAACGGGAAGATAGTGGAATCACCTGGGAGACCAACTCAAGTAGATCTTCTACTCCTTGGGCTTCGGAAGAAAGTCAGACTTCTGGTATATGTAGTCTGGAAGGGTCAGCTCTGAATTCTCCTCCAGGAAATGTTTCCTTTATCGTGGATGAAGTTAAAAAATCTCGGAAGAGAGCTCCTAAGTCCAAGCATGGCTCACCATCATTGCGTCGGAAAGGCAGCAAAAAAAGACACTCTTTGGAATCCCAAGAAGTTCCAGCAAACAAAAAAGACAGTCCTTTAATTTCAGCAAGCCAGGCACTGGACACTGAGAAAGAGAAGTCAGCTACTGGCATTTGTGGAAGAACAAGTAAAAAGAAGACCACCTCAAACACACCCCCTATTACTGGGGCAATATACAAAGAACACAAGCCGTTAGTGTTGAGGCCAGTCTACATTGGAACAGTACAGTACAAAATTAAGATGTTTAATTCGGTGAAAGAAGAATTAATTCCTCTGCAGTTTTATGGGACACTGCCGAAAGGTTATGTCATTAAGGAAATCCATTACAGGAAAGGGAAGGATGCATCCATCAGTCTAGAGCCAGACTTGGACAATAGTGATTCTAATGTACCTTCCAGAAGAGGCAAATTAGTAGCACAAAGCCCAGAAGACGACACAGCAAGAGAGCTTGCCCCGCCCTGGAGAGGTGCCCTCTCCAAAGGATCAAAGTCCCTGAGCTCATTATTTGGCCATGAAGAGCAAAAGAAGATTTATGTTGATTCTCCGTTAAATGCCACCTCTGAAACTGAGCACACAGTTTCCTCTTATTCAAGAAATGACAGCACAGATCAAGAAGCACAGCTCAGCTCTCCGAAGTTAGTACCCCAACAGCCAGATGACAAAGCAAAAACCCTTGAGGTGGAGCCACCTGGTGCACCCGCAACCGAGTTCCTGGAAACAACAAAGGAAGGGTTTGAGCCTAACATGCGGGGCATGGGATCTTTAGAGAAGGACTCTGCAGCCTTCCCAGCTGTAGTTGGTGATGAGAAGAAGGAAGACGTGTATTCTGTCAGCCGCTCCCTGTCACTGGAGGCAGAGGAGGATTCTCTGGAGACAGGATCACCAGGTCTGGCACCATCTAGCCAAGAAGAGTTTAAGGCAGACAGGGAAGAGCTAGCACCCACTTCACCAGGAAGAGCAGAACCCTCCTCCAGGGATTGGACCTCTCCAGAGCCCAGCATCCAGGGAGAAGAGGAACTGGTGCTGGAGCTGCCTGTTTCGTTAGAATCACCAGAAGTAGAGAAGGAAGTAGAATCGTCCCTCGCTACAGATGAACCTGAGGACTCTAGTTTAGCAGAGGAGATCATAGAGCTTGATTACCCAGAGAGTCCTTTAGTTTCTGAGAAGCCCTTCCCACCGTCTTTGTCCCCTGAACTGGAACACAGAGAGGAGACTATTATACCATCACAGGTGACATCCACACCTGAACCTGTCACTTTGTCTGAAGAAGAAAGAGAGGAAAGTGAGTCTGTTTCTACTGATTCTGCTTTTGTATCTGAGTATTCAATCCCACGGGATTTGAACCATGAATTAGAGAACCAGGAAGTTGAGGCAGCTTCTCCATCTCATGAAAGAGCCGTATCTGAACCTGCAGTTTTTTCAGAAGAAGAGAATGAGGAATTTGAACCCTATGCTGCAGCTGTAGCCTCTGCATCTCAGGATGCTCTCCCACCTTCCACCACTGAGGAGACTTTGCAGCTCCAGTCCCCACTCTTTTCAACAGTTACATCAAGCCACCTGGTCCTCTCGGGAGAAGAGGCCTCAGGAAGTGGCTGTTACACACCGGATCCCACATCTGCTTCTGAATATCCAGCCATACCATCCACTACACAAGAGGTGTTAAAGAAAACAACTGACCATAAGCCCCCCTTCAAATCCCAAGATGTTTCTGAGCCCACGATTCGGCAAGAAGAGAAGGAAGACGCTGGACCACATGCCCCAGCTGCAGTTGCTTCTGCACCCTCCCTCACACCATCCCTAATGGAGAAGATGTCAGAACATCAGACACTTCGACCTCCTACTCTGGGGCATGCGGTCCTGTCAGAAGGTGAGGTGTTAGGAAGTGAACATCTGACACCAGTTAAAAAATTGATTTCCAAATCCCCAGTTCCATCCAATGCAATACAGGAATCCCAAAAGAAAATAATTGATGATGTACCCCAGTTCAAGTCAGAAGGAATTTCTGAGCCCATGATTCTGTCAGGAGAAGAAAAGGAAGACTCGGGGCCGTATTTGCCAGATGTGGCCTCTGCATCTGAAAGTTCTCTCCCGCCACATACAGTTGAGATGCCTTCTGAATGTCAGGCCCCAGCACTTTCAACCACCTCATCAGAACATGTGGTCTTATCAGAAGAGGAGACCATAGAAACCCAGCGCTATTCACCCTCTTCCACAACGGCTTCCGAACTTTCAGTACCATCATATGCTGCACCAGAGTTCCAGGAGGAAGAAATTGTCCGCAGATCCCCTCTGTATCTGAAAGGTGCCTCGTCACCCACGAATCTATCCGAGCAAGAGCAGGAAGACATTGGGCCCTTTTCCCCTGATTCTGCATTTGTGTCAGAATTCTCGTTTTCACCCTATCCAACTCAGGAAGCAGAGAGGAGGGAACTTGAGTTTGATTCTCCCATATGTCTGACGTCCCCATCTGAGCACACTGTTTTGTCAGATGATGACACAGAAGAAGCTGGCCTCTTTTCTCCAGACTCAGCATCGCAAGTTTCGATCCCCCCATATAGAATCTCACAGACAGAGAAAGGTGAAACAGAGCCAGATTCACCATCAACTGCAAGGTCTGCTTCAGGGCACTCCTACTTTTCTGAAGCAGATGAGGAGGAGGTCAGATCACTGGCTGCTACCCCTGTGCCTGAACACGTGGACTCATCACAGAAGCCAAGAGCTGAGCCTGCCCCTCTCATGTCTGCCTTCGAAGCAGCGAGCCTGCCGCCTTCAGCAGCTAATGCAGAGCAGACAGAAAGGATGCCAGATGCTTCAGCAATCTCAACCACTGTATCGGAATATCTCATCCTGGCCCAGCAGCAGGACACTCAAGCATTTTTGGAGCCTGAAGACTTGGTTCCACCACACTTAACTAGGGGATCGGAGAAGGCAGAAATGAAGACTGGTTCCTCAGCCACAATAGCACCCGCTTCTTCCCCTGCATGGTCATCCACCAGCAAGGAAGAAACCAGACCCGTCTTGCCTGCACCTCAGTCTTTGGTCTCACCTGAGTCAGTCCATGTCATTAAGACAGAGCAGGAACCCAAAGCAGTACTCAGTCTAAAAGCTACAGATGAGCAGATGGCATTACTGAAAGTCAGCAGGGAAGAAACTGTGCTTGATTCTCAAGAAGTTACAGCTCATGTGTCACAGGACCACAGACCAGAGCCACAGCCTCCAAGCGTTCCAGAGCCTGGGATGAAGTATTCAGTTTCGTCTGACTTGGTAGATGAGCGAAAGAAGGACGTCAAACCCAGTTTAGCTCTGAGTGCGACTTCTGACCTGGAACTGAGAATGTTGTCAAAGAACGAGTTTGAAGTAGCAGCACCGTGTTTACCCCCAAAGGAGGCATCTGTTTCTGGGCCTGCAGGGTTATCAGGAGAGACAAAGGAAGTGGAAATTGATTCCAAAATAACAAGAGAGCTTCCTGCAGCTTCATCGGGAATAGAAAAGGCAGCTGAACATGGTCCATCGGCACTGTTTTCAGCTTTGACAGAAAAACTAAAGAAAGCAATTGAGCCCAACTCTTCAAAAACCATGGCACCTTCAGCTAAGCTTGATCCAAACTTGACCAAATTGGGAAGAGAAGAAATCCTGAAAGGCTCATCTCCTTCCACCCCCATGGAGCATCCAGGCCCAGCAAAATCAGGAAAGGACGAATTAGCAAGTGATTTGCCAACGCTCGTGACATCTATAGATGAGCATTTGGTTCTTAAAGAGGAAGAGAAGGTGCCACTTAAAAGTGCTGCTTCTCTCATTGAAGCCTCCTTATCCACAGACTCTGCTTGGTCAGAAGCACAGAAAGAAATTAAACTAGATTCATCTGCAAGCACATCTTCTACAGCAGAGCATTCTGTTTGGACAAAAGCAGAAACTGAAGAAGTTAAACCTGGGTTGCCAGTGTCCCAGATGTCCCCCTCTCAGGATTCAGAGATCTGTGAGGAAGCAAGGGTGGAGGGCAAACAAACTCTTTCATTTTCTACAGTCCTTGACTCAGAGCGTTTGGTTTCATCACAGAAAAAGGACTCGGTGTCTGCCTTAGAGGTCAGCCCGCGTGATGAGTTAAAGAAAGCAGAAAGTGAACTTCCTCCATCCCAGAATGCGTCACCCGCATCCAAACATATAGTTCCTAAAGACGAACAGAAGGAAATAATGAGTTCTTCTCCCGAGTCTGAGAATTTAGTGTCAGATGATTTACTCTCAACATTACCGGCTGTCAGGGATGATATGAGCAAACAGGCAAAAGAAACATCCCCGCCGCCGCCAGGAGGTTTCCCATCAGGAACACAAGGTCTTGTAGTGCTCCCTTCTGAGCCAGACAAGAAACACAAACCACCCCAGCGGTCCGAACTCCCAGCTGCTGGGTCAGAGCTCGGTGGTAGTTTAGGGAGAGAGAGTGGACCCTTTGATTTAGAGCCCACAGAACCTCCTGTAAGTGGATCAGGGGATTCTGTTTTTGAAAGGGACCTAGTTGAGCTTAGGAACACAGGAAAAGACAGTGAAGAAAATGGGGAGCATCGTGTGTTTTCTGATATCCCTGATATTCTGAAGCCTGACGAAGTGCTTCGTTCAGGTCAAGCTGCTAAGGTGCCCGACACGCACACATCTTTTGCACATAAACCAGAGCTGGGTGTGAAGCAGTTCTCTGATAGGAAGGAGAATTTGCCTTTGGAGCATTCAGAATCACTCATGACAACAGAGCCTGCAGATGTTGAAGGAACAAAAGAGAAAGAGCCTCTTATTTCTCCAAAGGGTGATGACTGGGTGCTGAAAAAGGCAGCGACGGTGGCCAGTCACCACGAAGACAGAAAACTAGGACCTGTGCAGCCTGATTCCCCGGGCAGCACAGAGAATGATATGGGGCCCGGGCAACTCGCGGCTGTTCCTGTGGATAAAGATCACACATCGGAAATCAGAAAGCAGGTTCTATCTCATTCTGCTGAAGAGGAGCCAGCATCTACACTTGATGCGCTCAGTAGTAATGTAGACACTTTGTCAATTAAAACTTATGTTTCTGAAAAAATTAAGTTGCCCCAGGAGCCAAACTCTGTCATTCCAACTGGAAAAGAAGAGAGAAACACAATAGAGGAGAGGCAGATTCATTCTTTCATGGGGAGTGAACATTTGTTATCAGAGAAAACAGACACAGAACTTTCGAGGCCTTACAAAGATGTGGGCCAGGAAGAAATCAAACCAGCCCCAGAAAGAACCCTTCAGGCAGTACCTGGCCCATCAGTGGAACAGGCGAAGCTGGAAACCGTCCCCTCTCCTGTCCAAGCAGAAGCTGCAGAGCCTACACTGGACCAGGAAAAAGAAGCGTACCAGAGCACGAGTCCTCTGCTTGCAGAGAGAGCAGCACGAGACGCCCGAGTGGGTGACCTGCAGGTTGTCTATGATGCCAAAGAAGGAAGAGAACCAGCTCCTGAAGTGAAAATCTCCACCCAAAGTCGACCTGTGCTCCCGATTCAAGCACATGAAGCCCCTCAACCTGCAGAGACACCTGAGGGGACACAAAAGCTGTCTGAGAAGCCAACGGTAACTGAGCAAGGCCTTGCTGAAGAAAAGGGGAAGAGAGGAATTTCATCTTTCACGTCATGGATGTCCAGTTTATTTTTTAGATCAAGCACTCCAGATAGTAAGGCTGCTGAAAAGGAAGATTTAGAAACTCAGCCAAGTCCCACTGTAGAAAAAGCAGCCAGTCCACTGGAGCCTAAAGGTACAATTCCCAGCGATGTGGCTGCAACTGAGAAACTAGCAGGTCAGTCACTACCTGAGGTGAAACTCAAGTCTGCTGAAGAGTCCAGAAGTGATTCAGTTAAACCTGAGGAAGGTCATGACCTTAAAGAAAAACTGACAGTTTTATCAAATGTAGAAGTTGTAAGTCAGCCAAAATCCAACTTTGGGGTCTCTAGTGAAGATTATAGGAAGCAACAAATCCCAGACTATCCAGATGAGATGAGCAGAAAAGGAATTACTTCTGCTGGAGAGAAGCCTCTTAGAACTCAACCTTATTCCTCAACAGGTGAGCAGTTGGTTATGGAAGAAACCAAAAGGTCTATTCCTCTTCATGCTATTGAGAATCAGGGGTACCAGAAGCCAGAAATCGCTCCTCGATCTAAATGGAATATTTCTGCTCTTAAGGAAGAGCCAAGCCATGATCAAAAAGAAAAATCACTTGACGTCTTGGATAAAGTGACACAACAGCCAGAATCAGCTTCGTCCAACTTTGAAAGTAAAAATACCATGAAGGAATCCAAGAAGCCAGAGCCAATAATTTTGCCAGTAGACTCAGACGTCAGTTTAATTGATCGTGGTGAGGAAAGACTAAAGAAAGAAATGCCAAAGCCGAGTTCTTTGAAATATTCTGAAGAGGAAGTAAAACGCCCAATGCAGGGAAAAGATAGCTTGGAAAGCAGATCATGTGCCTTGGCAGAAAAGAGGGAGCTGGCAGGAAAGCAAGGCGTCATGGCCACCTTAGAGCTTAGAGAAAATAAAGAATTAGAGAGATTGCAGGTGACACAGGAAGCTCGGCCTTTCAAACGGGAAGAGTCCAAGCCTGCCTCTGAGCTGGAGCACGGGGAAAGGGAGAGAGAAGACCAAGAAGAGCCGGCAGGGCTGTCTCTGGAAGGGAGGAATCAGGAAAGGAGGCCTTGTTCCCCGAATGCAGCCACGGCCGTGCCCGACGAGGCAGCTGTCCCCATAAACCATGCTTTGGGTGAAACTCAACCATCTTCACTGGTCAAGACAGCGCCAGTTACTGCAAAGCCAGGAGGCGTGCTCTCAGAGCTGGTCCCGGAAGCCCGGGCAAGAAAACCAGCAGAAAGCCAACAGCAGCCACCGGAGGAAAGCGAGGCGTTGGTAGAGAAAGCCAGGACTTCCCGGCCTGCGGCGCTTCCCCGTGGCGAGGAAGACGATGAGCCCCCGTCAGCCCCGGGAGGGACCGCGGCGTGGGAAAAGCCACGCGGGGCCATGGCGGGCCTGAGAGAAGAAAAGCGCTTGGCGACCCCAGGGCTGTCGGCGGATGAGAGCGTGAAGCCAGCGCCTCTGCTGAAAGCCTCTGCGAGCACATTAGGCCATCCTTCTGAGGAAGCAAAGCCATCAGGAGCGCAGCCCTGCCCACCGCCATCCGCCAAGCCACAGGCTCTTGTTTCAGGAGCTTCTGCAGATGTTGAGGCCGCGAAGAAAGGAGAAGTGGCGTGGGCAGAGAGGCCTACGGTCCACACCATGCAGACGTTTAAAGGCCACCCATCCGAGATGCGCAAGCAGTCCGTCCTCATTTCGAAGCGCCGCTCGGAGGCCGTGGAGAACGCCCCCGGCAACGAGCCACCCCGTGCAGCGGCAAGCAACTACGCCCAGTTCATACTCGGCGCCTCGCCAGCCGAGGCCACTGCTGACCGCTCGTCCCGGAGGCCGGAAGCGGAAGAGCCAGCATTTGCAGTGACCAGTAAGCCGGCTGGACTTTCGGAGGAGCAGAAAAGCGCCTTCCGCATCATTTCTGAAGGCTGTGAGATACTGAACATCCACGCGCCCGCCTTCTTTCCTTCCGTGGACCAGGAAGAAAGCGAGCGAATGCAAGAGCAGCTCGAGGGCTTGCAAGAGAGAGCCTCCCTTGAAACCCGGCCCCTGCCCGGCGCTGGTGACGCCGCGGCTCCCCACGCAACACCGGCCAGCAGGCTGGACGGCTCCGACGGGAGAGTGACGTCACTGGGCGCGAAGGAAGCCACGGAACAGCTGGAACCCACCGGCCCAGAAACAGGTGGTTTTGCCTGCGTCCAGCCCACGGCCGCCAGCGAAGAGGATTATTTTGAGAAGTACACTTTGATTGATTATCAAATCTCCCCAGTCCCAGAAAACCTGAAAGCTGTGCAGAAATTAACTGCCGAAGGACTTTCAAAGGCAGGCCTGGAAGAAACCGCCTCGTCCCCAGAACGTTCACAGGACCGTGTCCTAGAGCGCGAGTATGACCTGCTGACGTTAGACGAAAGCTCTGATGGACTGGAAAAGGACCACAGCAAGTTACCTCACTCAGAGCTGCAGAAGCCTCTGGCTATCCAGAAATCACCGGGTGGAAGTGCTTCAAAGGGTGCTAATAGGGGTGTGGACTGCAGGTCACCCGGGATGCCTTTATTTGACCCCGAGGAAGGAGTTCTGTCAAGGAGTCCGATGTTTCACACCACTGCCAAGGCTGTTGATCCGGAGCTTCTGCAGGAGCCACCTGCACTTGCATTTTTATATAAGGATCTGTATGAAGAGGCAGTTGGGGAGGAAAAGAAGGCAGGGGAGACAGCTTCTGAAGGTGACAGTGCAAATCCTGAGGCATCATTTCCAAGGAGACATTCTGACACTGATGATGGAGCAGGGCTGTATTTTGAGAAGCACCTACTCAAAGATGACACTCTCTATGACACGTCTGTGACTCCAGAGGATCAAGGCCACGGTCTGGAGGAAAAACTGCTTGGCAAGGATGATTCACAGCAGCTGAGAGCTGAAGAAGGGGAAGTTGTGGGGAAGCCTGGAACTACTTTCTGGGAGAAGAGTATGGAAGACGAACGCAAGGCTGCTTACAGAGAACGAGAGTCCACAGACCACGGGAAGAAAACTCCCATCACAGAGGAAGTTCCAGCAGTTGCTCTAAAAATGAGCTACGCAGTTCCATTTGAAGACACTCCGCATGCTCTGGAGGGCGGAGATGCCCCGAGCAGTCAGGGTAACGAAGTAGCTAATGCGAGTCCAGAGATCCACCTGAATGTCCCTGTGCAAGTGTCTTTCCCAGAGGATGAATTTGCCTCTGGTGCCACTTATATTCCAGAAACACCACCAGGAGAACCTAAAGTGTTGGTCCCACCTGAGCCAAGTAAAGAGAGGGCCCAGAATAGCCCTGTGCAGGACGAATATGAGTTTGCTGAATATCTGGATCATGAAGTGGTCAGTCGAGGCATCTTATCAGAAGAACTGTATTCAGAAACCACACAGGAAGATGTGTTATCTCAAGGACCAGAATCCTTCGAACACATCGGGAAACGTGAATCTGTGAGTGAGGGAGAGCAAAGTATGTCTGCTGAACAGAAAGAGTTGGACAGAGAAAGGATGGAGCATGGCCAGTTAGCGCCAGCGTTAGTCACTGAGAAGGCACAAAAGGAACCGAGAAAACCCCAGATCGACTCATATTGCTACACTTGCAAAAGCCTAATTTCTGCAACGGACAAGGTGTTTGACACACATAGAGACCATGAGGTTTCAACGCTTGACACAGCTATAAGTGCTGTTAAGGTAAATCAATTTTAATGCACTCAAATGATAGATAATACACACATATTAAATTTGCACTCACATTTTCTCAACTTAAAAATGACAAATATTTAGGGCTGGAGAGATGGGTCAGCAGTTAAGGCGCTTGCCTGCAAGGCCTAAGGACCTGAGTTTGATAACCCCAGTACCCACATAAAGCTAGATGCACAAAGTGGCACATGCATCTGGAGCTAATTTGCAGTGGCTAGACATTCTCTCTGTTTATTGCCACTCTCTCTATCTCTCTCTGCTTGCAAATAAATAAATAAGTATTTTTAAATGACCCCTATTTGATACACTTACCTTTAAGCAAAATAGCCTGAAAAAAACTAAGACTATTTCTCTAAGAATTTAGTTGAAGCTTATTTAGATAAGACTGGGCACATACATGTGCCAAGCAATTTTTATAAATTCTAGTTATACCAAGATATAGCACAGGGTCATTGCCATTGAGGGACCTATCTTATAGTAATGACCATTAACATTATAAAAATGCCAAATATTTTTATATGAAAATAGACCTCTGAGCATGAACACAACTTATTTTCTATCATCAATAATATTGTCCTTTAAATATACAGATATTGAGTATTTTAAAGTTTTTATTTCATTTATTTATTGTTATTAACAACATATTTTGTATGGCTACATCATGTGTTGGCACCCTTTCCCCTCGTCTCTGCCCCCATTCCTCTGAGAACCCTCCTCAGTGGGGTTGCAGATGTTCCCTATGGGATTGTGGGAGCAGCAGTCATTTTGCAGGGGATGGGGGAGGGAATGCCTTTGAGCGTGATGTCTCGCTCTGTGGCTCTTAAATTCTTTCCACCCCCTCTTCTGCAAAATTCCTTGAGCCATGGTGGGTGAGTTTTAAAAAAGTCTACTTCAGTGATGAGCTCTTAGGAGCCTCAGGATCTCTGCTTTGGTAGGTGTTGAGTGTCCTCAGGGTCTGTCTCCTTCACCCTGGTGCTGGCCAAAGACTAGTGGGAGCTTGACACTGGAGAACACAATCTTTGTCTCTATAGGATACTGATCTAGTTCCCAATTCCAGATATGAGTTCCTTTATACTGAGCAGATCTCTTAACCAATCTGAAAGCTATTGGTTACCCACCAAGGCTGTGTGCCACTATTGCACTTGGGCATACATTCTGTCAGGGTGTTTGCTTCTGAGCAGCTTGGACCTCTGGTTGCTCAGACTGTTGTTGGCCTCTTTCCCCCAAGTAGCTCATGTAACACTTTTCAGCACTAGATGAGCTGTCTGGGGACTGGCTTTCTTCCGGATTCCAGCCAGGTGTCTCCATGCTCTGTGTCAGCAACATATGGTATCTTCAGCAATAGGGTCTTGAGGTAAGATCTCACTCTAGCCCAGGCTGACTTGGAACTCACTCTGTAGTTCCAGGCTGGCCTCACACTCCGTGATCCTTCTACCTCTGCCTCCTGATTGCTGGGATTAAAGGCATGTACCACCATGCCCAGCTTACAGTGAATAATTTTATTGTAAGTTTTATAAAAATACTCAAGACAATAAAATTTTAAGTTTGAATTTTCTCCATGTTTGATTTTTGCTTATAAAATTTATGTTAGAAACGGAAAAATCTTTATACCCTCTCTGGCAATGTCTGTAGGGCAATGTTCTAGATAAAATGTCAAAACACATCCTGATGTGTCTGAGTATAAATTCTCCACCTCTCCATAGATGCTATTGAGAAGCCTTGAGTCTTTTAGACTCTCATCTACCTTTCAATCACCCTTTTATTGTAGTCACATCTGTATTCCTTACAAAGCAGCTAGAATGACCTTAAAATGACCAAACAACAAAAATTGAACACTTATTCTTTATATAAGAATGCATATGCATTTCAGTTTGAGCCGGGCGTGGTGGCACACGCCTTTAATCCCAGCACTCAGGAGGCAGAGGTAGGAGGATCACCGTGAGTTTGAGGCCACCCTGAGACTGCATAGTGAATTCCAGGTCAGCCTGGACTAGAGTGAAACCCTACCTTGAAAAACAAAAACAAAAACAAGCAAAAAATATGTTAATACCTATTGAAGGAAATTGTAATGAGAATTTTCTAGCATTTTTCTGGATGAACTGTTTTGCCTTCTCAGGGCCTGCTGGATGCCTGTACAGTTTACCCAAAGTCTTAGCCTCTCCTCTTTAGTACAATCTCATCATGGCAACTTACTTCGCGTTCATCATTTATTTTCTTCTTTCATTTGCTCCTTTTAAAAAATATTTTTTACTTATTTGTTTGTAAGCAGAGAGAGAGATGAGAGAAAGACATAGAGAATGGACACACCAGGGCCTCCAGCTGCTGCAGACAGACTCCAGTTGTATGGGCCACTTTGTGCGTCTGGTTTTATGTGGGTACTGGGGAGTCAAGCTCAGGTCATTAGACTCTGCAGACAGGTGTCTTAACTGCTGAGCAATCTCTCCAGGCCCTCATTTGCTTTTTTTTTTTCCTTCCCACTCAGTGTCTATTGACCTCCTGTTCTGTGTTAGGATTTAATGCTAATCTTTGGGGGTGAGAAGAAAACCAGAAAGAAAGATGAGAAAATGGACTTGTAGATCCCCCTCAAATCAGTCCTGGGCTGTGGGACTGCAGTGTGCTAAGAAACTAACCTTTTGTGAGTCAAACAGGATGGAAGGGGAGGACCTAGGGAAGGTGTCTCTACAAGCCGCAGCTCTGCTGAGCCTTAAATGAGATAGAGCTCTTCTCGCAGTCAAGGTCAGGGAGAACATTCTAGAGGAAGAGAATGCCATAGGAAGAAAGCACACATGTGAGGAGAATCCACGAGAGGTGCAGTGTGTGTCATGGGACTGGAGGAGAGTAAGGGTCCGATTATGAAGCGCTGTATCAGTATAAACCAGTATACCACCATTGCCGTTCTGTGGAGAGGGAGGCAGGCCGCTGAAGCTCCGTTACTGTTTGTTAGTTATCAATTCTAGCAAGACCAGACCTCTGCTGGTCCAATGGCTCAAGTAGATGCTCTTCTTACTCATCATCCCACACATTTCCTAGTTGGTTGTCCCTTCTTTTCTTAAACTTTATTTTATTTTGACATGGGGAGTTTAATTAGGGTTGCTGGCACTAGCATGGATGGGGCTCATTTACTGGAATGTGGGCCACTCACTTGTGGCCACACCACTGAACACCATGACTCGTCCTCCCCTAGCAAGCATTAACTGCCAACGGCTCCTCAGGGAGGGACAAGACCTCGTGAGCTCCTCCATCAGCCAAAATGAAATGTGGGTGGGCTCAGTCTTATTCAGAAAACCACAGCTGCTGTGTGTTCCTGAGTGTAAAGGCCATGCCGTGTCCATTAGACCATGTTCCACAGCACTGGTTCTTAAATCCTTTATCCCTGTATTCTGGCTCTTGTATTCTTTCTGTTTCTCTTCCACGATATTCCCTGAGCCTTGGAGGAGGCAATATAGCTATACCATTTACGACTGATCACACAATGGTTGCTTATTCTCAGTACTTTGGCCACATATGCATCTCTGCATTAACCTGTGTCCACTACAAAAAAATTCTCTGATTGAGGCTGGCAGTAGGATGAATCTTTGGGTGAGACATAAATATTTAGAAGACAGTCTGACAATATGTTCATTTAGCATAATAGCAGTTGTAGGTTTCTCCTTAGTGCCCATGTTCCCATCCATAGGTTTTTTGTAGGTTTCTAATATCAGGGATGGAATCCGTTCCATGGAGCAGGCCTCTTATCATAAAGTTGTTGGTTACCCATGTAAGTCATGTCAGTGTCATTGTTGCAACCCAGTGGGCACTTCTTACCTGGCAGGTTTGTTGTAGAGTATACAGGGTCCCCAGCTGAGTACGACTGTTGATGTCTTTTCTCCCTGAGCAGTCACCCATAGCACCTTCTGGTCCTGTGAAAGCTAGGCGCTGGGGAGGAAGCTTTCAGCTCAGTTCCAGCTTTATTTCTCTAAGTCTGGCATTTCTTCTAAAAAAACTTTAATTCATTTATGTCCCTTGAGTAGACAGTTTCCTTCTGACATTTGGTGTGCTAGGCTTCTGGCTGGTGACATTCTGATGGCCTTCTCAGGTCTTTCAGGCATACTTGAAGCCATGTGCACATGTGAACCTACCTAGGTATGCTGGGCCAATTTACCAAGTTGTATGTCTCAGGATGGAGAAAAGAGAGCTTATTAAGAGAAAGCATTTCAGCCGAAACTTCATTAGAACAAGGATGCTTTGAGGTACCAGGAATTTGGTTCTTTTGCAATAGAAAACAAACCATCTTTCTATAGTTGCTTTGGGGCTCTCATTCACAAACCTCTTGTTTATCCCACAGAATTATGTACAGCCAATTTAGATGAAGCAGCAAAAATAATTCAAAGGTTGATTTTTTTATAGTGAACATAGTATATTAAATCTCTACAAAAACTTTAAGAAATTAGAGCCCACTGCTTGAAGGTTTTTTTCCCCCAAAGTTTATATACTAAAGCTAATTTTAATTTTTTTTCTTCAGGTTCAACTAGCAGAATTTCTTGAAAGTCTACAAGAAAAGTCACTGAGGATTGAAGGCTTTGTTAGTGAGATTGAATCCTTTTTTAATACCATTGAGGTAAGTGTGTATACTCTCCTTTGCTCTTTGTTAGTGAGATTGAATTTTTTTTTTCATACATTGAAGTAAGTGAGTATACTCCCCTTTACTCTCTCCTGGTTTGTTAACAGCATCATCAGTAAATAATAGTGAGGTAAGAGGATCTGAATTGGTGTGTGTGTGTGTGTATGCTGTTTGCATTGTCGTGTGTATTTATTCAATTTGATGGTTGTAGAGTCTTTCCTTTGTGTAAGCAGTGTGACTCCTTTCTGTCTATGGATAACGAATTTTCCCTTAAAGACAAACATTTATTAGGGACTTATCCACAGCAGAGCAGATGCTCCTCATGCTTGGCCTCAGTTGACCCTCACAAGAAGCCTGTGCGATACTGAGACAGGAGTCACTCTTATTCCCATGTCACAGACGAGAAACAGGTCGAGCATGCTGCCCTGCTTTCTTGCCTTTCACTGGGTTGACCTTCAGGAATGCTGTAAGTTGCTGACTCATGCACTGTGCCCAGGGCCTGCCTGCCGGTCTCATAGTACCCTTGAGTTCATTCTCTTCTGGCTATGGGCTTCTGTCCCTCCACAGTGAAGGGAGTGGGTAGGGCTGCTCCATCCTTACCCAGAGATGACCCAGAGACCCTCTGCTGTCAATCAAGAGTGGAAGAGGGCTCAGGCCACTGCAGAAAACTGCTGCTCAGTCTCCTGGCTCAGTGAACACCTGCTGTACTGCCCCCTCCTGCAGTTTTTCCTTTACAGAATAAATTATATCATAAACACTTTATTTTAACTTGATGGAGAAAGCGAGAGAAAGAGAGAGAATGGGGGTTCCAGGGCCTCAAACAAACTCCAGACGTATGTGCCACCATGTGCATCTGGCTTATGTGGGTACTGGGGAATCAAACCTGGGTCCTTAGGCTTCACAGGCAAGCGCCTTAACCACTAAGGATCTGTCCAGTCCAGATTATACTATTACTTTCTCACTATTCCTGCTAAGTAAAGCAGCTCCCTTTCCAGAGAACATTTGAGCAGATAGGTAAAAATAGCAAAAGCCCCTACCACCACCTGATGGCCAAGGATCTTTGCTCACTGTGGATTATTTTTGTATTTTCACATCTAAAACTTTCTCAATGATGATGATGGTGGTGGTGGTGGTGGTATGTGTGTGTGTTGTGTGTGTATGTGTGTGTGCATGAGCACACTAGGGTCTCTTGTCTCTGTAAATGAATACCAGATGACTGCACCACTTTCTGCGTCTGGATTTACATGGGTGCTGTGGTTGGTTGGTAGTCTTTGCAAGCAAGCGCCTTTAACTGCTGAGCCAATTCCCCAGTCCTCAGAAACTTAGACTGTCTCCATGTTTGATTTTTCCTTACATGTCAGAGGTTGTTTCTTTTCTAAATTTTTATTTGTTTATTAATTTATTTAAGAGAGAGAGAGAGAAAATGGGCACAGCAAGGCCTCCAGCCACTGCAAGTGAACTCCAGATGCATGCGCCACCTTGTGCATCTGACTTACATGGGTCCTGGGGAATCAAACCTGGGTCCTTTGGCTTTGCAGGCAAATGCCTTAACCATTAAGCCATCCCTCCAGCCCACAGGTTGATTCTTTAAAAGGTAGAGGTGGGGCATGCACTTTTTATTTCATTCAGAAGTGTTTTTTTTTCCCACCTTTGTAGGAAAACTGTAGCAAAAACGAGAAAAGACTAGAAGAGCAGAATGAGGAAATGATGAGGAAGGTTTTGGCACAGTACGACGAGAAGGCCCAGAGCTTTGAGGAAGTGAAGAAGAAGAAGATGGAGTTTCTTCATGACCAGATGGTTCACTTTCTCCAGAGCATGGACACGGCCAAGGACACCCTGGAGACCATTGCGAGGGACGCAGAGGAGCTGGATGAGGCCATGTTTCTGACTGTAAGCACCAGGGGACGTGGGCCCAACAGCTGGCGCCAACCCTGGCAGAAGCCGACTTCTAAAACTCCAGCTTTTGCTATGCCTGAGATTGTTCCTAAGACTGGTATAGGGGCACATCCCTATAATCCTAGGACTCAGGATGCTGAGGCAGGGGGCTCACCGGCACAAGACCAGCTTGAGCTCCATAGCAAGATCCTATCTCAAATACAAATATATATACATAACCCCAAAAGATCATTTTTATCTCAGCATTGGGTTTATACAATTCTGAAATCTAAAAATTACTTGGGCATGCATAATACCAATGTTAAAGGTTCCACAGATTTTGAAACCCCAAGCACCAAGATCCAGCTATTAGATCCATGGAAGCAGTCCACACTGCCGTCAGTCTGTCACAGTGGATTGGTAGTCTTCTAAGACAGAGAGAAAGAGCCTTACCACCATGTCTCTACCGCACCCGCCCTCTGAAGGCTGGTCCTGCTTCCTGGTGCCTGGTGTCCTCAAGCTGCCGTTGGACTTGTTTGTTTCCCTGTCTAATCTGAGGTGGCCTCTCATGGGGACCATTCCCTCTGAGCCTTGCCAAGTGGCTGAGGGTAACATTTTGGTTATACTTGTTAATGGAGAAGGATGGCATAAACTGTGGTCCCTCCTTCGAGTAGGACAACAAAGTTGCTACAAGGAGCTTGCTACAGGGTTCCTGAATTCACACAAGTGACCAGGGGAGGGAAACATTCCCTTGCATGTGCCTCAGTTTATACCACAGAGACATTGCTCTTTATAAATACCTGGAAGGTTTGTTCAGTAAGATGTTGGCTCTCTACAGAGCCATGATTAACAAGAGTAATGCAGATGTTTTCCCAAAGATCCAGTTAAAGCCCAGTTTTCAAATGGGAAGGCCCCACCCTTGCTCAATGGGACCACTCTCTCAAAGTGTGCAGATACAGTGAGGCAAAATGGGCAGTGTTAGGCTCATGGTTGACCTCTGGGTACAACTCTGGCCAGGGCAAATTTGGGTCAAGTGGATATGGCCATCTTCAAAGAAGAACTAAAAGTCTTTACGTGGTCTTATGTTTAATTAGGGCAAAGCTTTAAGATTTTAACATACTTCTAATGAAGTATAACATCAGTAAAGTGCTTATGTTCCCTGTTTGATAAGAATGTTTTCTTTTTTTCTAGGGGAACAAGTGGGGGGAGCATTTGTTCCTTCTTATAGGAGTGATTTTATCAATTCAAGAAACATTGGAAAGTACAGGAAAGAACAGAGAAGGTGCCACTCAGAGATAACCACTGATGACATCTGATATATCTATGTGTCCATGTATCTATATGTATATATATTTCCCACATTGAACACATTTAAGTCACTTTTAGTTTTTGGCTTCTGAGAATTCTATTCTCAGAAACTAAGCCATTCACTAATAAACAGAGAGGAGCAGAGCACAAATGGCTATTCCCAGCTTTGCTGAGCATAGGGTACAGAGAGAGGCATGCTGCACCCTGAGGCCCTGCATCCTTCTTCACAGTTGCCTCTACACCCCATCTGAGCAATGACCTTCCTGCTGTCTAGTCTAAAGCCCCCCTAGACATAAACAGCTCCAGGGAATCAGAAGGGTGACAATTTTCCAACACCTGTGATCTTAATGCTCCTGGTTATTTTTTTTTCAGTCATTAATTTGTTTCTTTTTTTTCTCTCTCTCTCGTTCTCTTTGTATTTCTGTCTTTCTTCCCACCTAAGTCGTTTGAGGAAATCAATGAAAGGTATATACTATACAACATCGCACAATGTAGTGGCAACTGAGAATAGCATGAACGTATGCTTTACTTTTAATATTTTGATGCTTTATAGGATGAGCTGCCAATTAAAAAATACATTTAGTGAGCTTCTGGGTCTTTGCTTTTGAACATCATGCTTTTAAAAGTTAAATGACAGCTTTGAAAGAAAACTGCATGTGCTTTAGTTAAATAACAATTATCATAATGTGGCTTTTTTAACTACTTCCTTGAGCTGTAGTCTGTATTTTCCACCCAATCTGGACCATCTTTCCTGTCACTGCATTCTAAAGCTTTATAGATGTTCAGAATTATTGGTTAAATATGAGTATTTGAAGGAACCATTCATACCTGCCTTGATTCATTTTATGAGTTATGGAATCTTAATGGCATGTTCTCTAATTTTCTCTTCAGAAGATAGTCCTGCATTTATCTTTTCTTTCTGCCTAATCTAAATGAATTTCACTCTCTTGACTTAGTTTGGTTTTGTTTATGTTATTAACACTCAGTCTAAGAGGTTCTTCAATCTTCTGAAAGGCAAACACACAAGAAAACAATTAGAAGATGTGGTGTATGAAAACTGATAAGATCTATGTTTATCTTTTGAAGCATCTAAAATTGGTCTTCTCACACTGATTTGCTGATCTCACCCCTCCTCCCTTTGCCTTGGGCAAGAACTAAAGTCTTTCCTATCTTTGAGCCCAATTGAAAATGGAAATTTCTAAGTTATAAAAACTATCATCTGGAACCGGGCATGGTGCCATACGCCTTTAATCCCAGCACTCGGGAGGCAGAGGTAGGGTTTCTGTGAGTTCAAGGCCACCTTGAGACTACATAGTGAATTCCAGGTCAGCCTGTGCTAGAGTGAGACCCTGCCTCAAAAAATCAAAAAACAAAACAAAACTATTGTCTATTTATTTCCATTCTTGTCCAGGTTGTGAAACATTAGAGAGTAAAACTAGAAACTTGTATCTGGGATATATTAAGATATAGAAAAATGGGGCTGGAGAGATGGTTTATCAGTTAAGCGCTTGCCTGTGAAGCCTAAGGACCCCGGTTCAAGACTTGATTCCCCAGGACCCATGTTAGCCAGATGCACAAGGGGGTGCACATGTCTGGAGTTTGTTTGCAGTGGCTGGAGGCCCTGGTGCACCCATTCTCTCTTTCTCTCTCTCTATCTGCGTCTTTCTCTGTCTGTCGCTCTGAAATAAATAAATAAAAATAAACAAAAAATTAAAAACAAAACATAAAAGATATAGAAAAATGGATTTGTATTGGAAGCCTGATCTTTTTGAAATACTTGAAACCACACTAATGAATCTTATCTGCTTATAAAGTTTCTGTTCCATAGAATATTGCCAATAAGTTTTATGAAACCAATTTATATGTTATATTGGCATTAACTGATAGAGATTTTTATAACACTGGCCTGTTATGAATACAATATAACAGAATTACCTGGGAAGCTTTAAAGAATTCATGTTTGAATCTTATCTCCTGTGATTCTGGCTTCATTGGTCTAAAACACGACCTGGGAATTTTGTGGGTAGTCCTAAAGGGCAGTCAGGGTTGAGAACCTCTGGCTTACATCAGTCTGTCTTAGACCCGTGGTTCTCAAGCTGACCCTGCTTGAATCACTGGTGCAATTTGTGTGTCCCATCCTGGGCCCCCTCCCACTGCATGGGAGTTTCCAAAATGGGATAAAGCAAGTGCACATTACCAGTTCTCGTGGGTAGGTTTGAGATATACCAGTCGGGTATGGAAACTAATACCCAAGCCTTGATTGTTATTCTCTCTCTTTTTTTTAAAAAAGAAACAGGGCTGGAGAGATGGTTTTGTGGTTAAGGGCACTTACTTGAAAAGCCTGAGAGCCAGGATACGATTCCCCAGTACCCATGTAAAGCCAGATGCACAAAGTGGCTCATGTCTGGAGTTTGTTTGCAGTGGCTACAGGCCCTGGCATGCCCATTCTCATTCTCTCTCTTTCTCTGCTTGCAAATAAATATTTCTAAAAATTGCATTAAAAATACTTTCCCCTAAATATTTTTTAAATTAAAAAATTGATTTATAGTGCCATTCCATATACATTGTGTCACGTAGATGTATATTTGTTTATTTCATCTATTCATATAAGATAATGATCAGGAAGAAAATTTGGTGGATCAAAATTTACAAAATGCCTTTACCTTAAAAATGCTATAGAGCTAGGCGTGGTGGCGCATGTGCCCCAGCATTTGGGATGTAGAGGTAGGAGGATCACCATGAGTTCAAGGTCACCCTAAGACATAGTGAGTTCCAGGTCAGCTTAGGCTAGAGTGAGATGCTACCTCAAAAAAATGCTATAGAATGCTTACTTTCCTAAACATTATGCTATTGCTATTGTGAATTGACAACCATTTCATACTAAGCACCATTTCTTTGGTTTTGTGCTTGAACGTGTTAATCTGTGTGTCATTTTAATTAATTTCTACTTTATCCTAAATTGACAATGAATTAATCTTGACTAAAGCTACATCTCATTACAGAGGATATACTTATGGTAAGCATTATTTTTTTGCAAAGAAAAAAGACAACACAATTTTTGGATTTGGTGAAAAAAATGATTAATTGAAGAGAGCCCTATAATCATGTACACACACACACAGCACTTTCATGTCCTCAAGAATTCTGCCTCCTTTTTATAAGAAACGCTAAGTTTCTGTTTTATTTTACCTTCCTACTTTTTCATCTCCACTTCCTATTATATCTCTAAAGGCAGTGCTTGTATAATAAATGATTTTTTTCAACACTAAAAATGCTTATATTAAGGAATTCTGTCAAGCATATTTAAACTCAACATTTGCATATCTTAAAAAACACATTTGCTTTAGAAATGCTATTCTGTTAAGGGGACACATTTTCCCCACATTTTGTTCTTGTGTATTATAATAGTGAACAAGAAAGACAGTATCACCCATTATAGACTTTCCTATTAACAGATGTCTACTTGCCCTTTCCTATGCTGTTGTTAAAATTGAACAGGCTGGTGTGGCCTCTATAATCACAGCTTCTGTGGTGCAAAAAGTTCTGCATTTTAATGTGGATTGAGAGAGTTTAGTGCACAATTGGTCATCACTTTAAAAAAATGAATTCCTAGTATATTGTTTCTACCTTCTGCATCCCAAAGTCTTCACATAGGCTCCTTTTGTCTTCTCTTACCTAGACCACAATACAGTCCTTCCAGCTTAGCTCACTGCCTCTCTTTGAGTCCTGGCTTCCAGCCTTCCTCAGTTACTGTCCAGTCTCCTTTGCATAAACACTGCAGTGGCTCCCCTTGCCTAAAAAGATAAAAGGGAAACTCTTAGTGACCCTCCTGCCTCCAGAGTGCTGGGATTAAAGGTGCACAGGCACCCCACAGAGAGACAGAGAGGATGGGAGGGCCAGGGCCTCTGGCCCCTGCAAAGGAACTCCAGACATGGGCCACTCTGAGCATCTGGCTTTACATGAGTACTGGGGCATTGGACTCAGGTCATTAGGCTCTGCAGGCAAGTGCCTTAACCACTGAGCCCTGGAACTGTTGAGTGTGAGAGGCTCTTTGCCATAAAGCCACAAACCGCCTTTCCATTTCATCTCTATCTCTGCCACCCGCCACGGCTCCCTGTGGTGCACTGTGCTCTCTGGTGAGCCATATATTCTCACTGCTTTGGCCTGTGCACATGTTGCTCTTCCATCTTTACTGCCTAGGAAGCTCCTACTTGTTCTTTAATACCCTGAATAAATTCACCTCCTTTCTGAAGTCCTGACTGAAGTCTCCCCCCAATCAAATGGTACTGTGTTTTGCTGTGTATCAGAGTAGTAAGCATAGAGGGACTCTATTAGTCCGTAATCATTCCCCTCAGTGTTAGTTACTCTCTTGCTGCTGTGAACAATACCTGACAGGAAGGAAGCAACTTAAGGAAGGAAAAGGTTCATTCTGGTCGCAGCTCTAGGGGAATATATGCATCATGGTGGAGAAGGCATGGTGACAGAGGCATGAAGCAGCTCGGCACAGTCAGGAAAGAGAATGAACAGGAAGTGAAGCCGGGCTATAACACCTCAAGACCCCCAGTGACCCACTTCCTTGAGCAAGGCTCCACTTCTTAAAGGTCCTACCACCTCCCCAAACAGCACCGGCAGCCAGGGACTACGTGTTCATACCCCTGAGTCTATGGGGGGGGGGGTGCGCTTTACATTCAAATCGCAGTTCCCTCCTACCCATCCCAAAGTTACCACCTCCAAGACTCTGTTACCTTTCTAAACAAAAATATTTGCTTTTTAATTCAAAACATATTTATTAAATGCTTACTATGTGCTAGGTAATGCATTACAATTCAGTAATGAATAAGATAGTCTTTCTTTACATGTAAATCATATTTTGGCAAAGTTGACAGATAGAGAACAAATAGGTTTGATACTCACAGAGAAATAGAACAAGATGAGGTAGTGGGAAAGAGCCAGAGTAGGGAAACCTTGCTGTATTAACATTATACTCTCCAGTTCGCTGACATCTGATTAGAAAGCCAAGTTAAGTGAAGGAAGAAGTTATACCACTATCTGGGAGAAGAAAGTTCCAGCAGCAAGTGCAAAGTCCTTGAGGCGCATCTGCTGCTGGGAAAACCAAAAAGTCCATGAGAAAAAAAGCCATTGTAGTTCCTCAAGTTTGAGGCTTGTTGCTGAAAGCAAGCTCTAGCCCTGCATAAGAGAGGTAAATGAGGAAAGCCCCTAACCCACTGTGAGAACCCTCTTGAGAGGTAAATGAGGAAAGCCCCTAACCCACTGTGAGAAAAAGATAATTTTTCTTCTTTTTTTTTCAAAGATTTATTTTTCTCATTTACTTATGAGAGAGAGACAAAATGAGCATGCCATGTCCTCTAGCCCCTGCAAATGAACTCTAGACGCATGTGTCATCGTGAGCATCTTACGTGGGACCTGGAGAATCAAACCTGGGTCCTTAGGCTTTACAGGCAAGCACCTTAACCACTAAGCCATCTCTCCAGCCCTATTTTTTTTTTAAATTTCAAGGCAGGGTTTCTATCCCAGGCTGACCTGAAACTCACTCTTAGTCCCAGGCTGGCCTCTAACACAGTTATCCTCCTACCTCTGTCTTCTGAGTGCTGGGATTAAAAGCGTTCACCACTATATCCAGGGCATGCCACTGCCTCCAGCCACTGCAAACGAACTCCAAATGCATGTGTCCCCTTGTGCATCTGGCTTACCTGGGTCCTGGGGAATCGAACCTGGTTCCTTTGGCTTTGCAGCAAGCGTCTTAACCACTAAGCCATCTCAACAGCCCTATATACTGCTTTTTAAAATTTTTTTTGAAAGGTAATTGTGTGTGTGTGTGTATGTGTGTGAACTCTCTTTTTCTCCTGAATCCAAATGTGAAGAGTTTGTTAGCCTTCTTCCTAGGTGCTGGAGTCCGCTGAAACTGTTTATATATAGACTATTGAATTTTTGCTCCTTTCCTTTTGTTTTTTCTTGTTTGGTGCTTTAAAATGATTGGCCTTGCTCTCTCTCACTCTGGGCTCCCTGCAGTGAGCACAGGGCCTGGCTCCTGGGAGGTGAGCATTTTTTCATGACTGAGTGACTGGGTGACTGAGAACAGCAAGGGCCTCCTATAGCATGTACGCTTCGGGAAAGGCTGTGAACACTTATGTGCTTTAAGAAATAAAGAAAATCATCATCGAAATAAATCACTTATTAGGACTATAACTAGAAACGAATTCAAGAATGTATAATTTGATAAACCTGTCAAATTTGGGAGCACAGGGACGAGATTTTCATCATGGCCAGTGGCCTAAGGACCCTAAGAACAAGTGGGTTTTAGACAGGTAGTTTCCAATTTCAAATTCGAAAACTGTCCAAAACCTTCTGGATGTTGGGAGGGGCTGCTTCATGAAAACCACCACTATCAAACCCAGCTTCCTGCTGAGCGGCTGTGCTCGCTTTGGCTGTGTATGTCAAGTCTCCCCCACTCAGCAGGGCTCTGATCCCACAGGCTGCTCACTGCCATGGACCGCACGGCCTCTTTAGAGCACATGCCCGCCGCCTTCTCGCTGTTTGAACACTATGACGACAGCTCGGCCAGAAGTGACCAGGTGCTGAAACAAGTGGCTGGTGAGTATCTTCATATACTATTTACCTAGATGAGATTTGGCAGCTCTTGCCTGTTTGTTTTGTAAAGTTTCTATAACCGGAAGAACTAAAATGTGGGCTGGAAAATTTGAAAGCTAGACTTTGAAATGACATTTGAGACCAGCATCCCAGCTCAGTGATAAAATGCATTTCCCTCTGGGGCCAGAGGAGGCTGAAGGAAAATGCCATGAACCAAAGGATTTCCTCCTTTCCTTTCCAAACTTTCCTTTCCTTTTACTATTTTATTTATTTTGTTTAAAATTAGAGGAGAATTGTTTACATCATGCCAGCAGTCACACATAGAAGCACAAAGGAATCAAGTGTTTCCATAAACATTGAGCCAATTCTTCCTTTATGAGTGGTTGTCCCTTCTTCAATTCAGATCAGTTTAGAGAACCAACAGCTCAGCATCATGGTCTGTAGTCAGGAGCCTCCCTCCCACTCAGCTGTCAGAAGCATCCTGCTGGCTCTTCAACTTTTTTTTTTAAAGTACTATTTTAACAAACAAGATAATGAAACTTATTTAGGCGTCTCAAGGCTGCTGCATTTTGAGTTACTGAGTTTCATCTATTGTCCTCCTTTGGAGATGCCATATTTGTCTAGATTTACTGTAAAAATGGGAACATGTTTAAACTCTCTTTCCTACAGGAGGTTTAATATAATAACTAGAAAAAGGCTACTGTGTATGAAAAGACAGCTCCCCAAATAAGTGTACCCCTCAAACTTCAAACCCCAACAACATTTCCCCTCCCTTTCTTCCCTTCCTCCCTTTCTTTGTTGGTGTGTTTGTGGTGGTTGGTTATGTGTGTATGTGTATGCTGTGTTCAGCTTACACATGTCTCTGTCTGTATACAGGTGCCAGAGGACAGCATCAGGTGTCTTCCTCTACTGCCTTTCTATCTTATTTCCTTGAGATGGAATCTTTCACTGAACCGGGCGCATGTCATTTTTCTCAGCTAGACTGACTAGCCAGTGAGCCCGGTGGCCCCTCCGTCTCTGCTCTCAGCACTGGTGTTATAGACATGTATGGTCACTCATGGCTTTTTCCATGGATGTGGCCTGTCACATGGGGCATACATGTGGGAGTCAGAGGGCAACTGTCAGGTCAGTCCTCAACTTTCCACCATATTTAAAAGAAAATTTCTCTTTTTAGACTCTTTCTCTGTTATTCTTTTTTTATTTGAGAGAGAGAGAGAGAGAATTGGCAAACCAGGGCATCAGCCACTACAATCGAACTATAGATGCTTGCACTACCTAGTTGGCATGTGTGACCTTGTGTTTGCCTCACCTTTGTACATCTGGCTTAAGTGGGATCTGGAGAGTTGAACATGGGTCCTTAGGCTTCATAGGCAACCACCTTAACTGCTAAGCCATCTCTCCAGCCCTCTGTTATTTTTTAATGCACTTGCTACAAGCTTTCTGGGAAATTCTTCTGTCTTTTCCTCCCATCTTGCCATCAGTGTCACCATGCTGGGGTTGCAGAAGCCCTCCATGGCTCTTTGCTTTTTCCGTGGTCTGGAGATGAGGGATTCTGGCTTCTGTGGTGAATGCTTTATCACCGAACCATCTCCCCAAGCCCCAACAACCACTAGTGAAGTGAAAAACTGAATCATTTACCCTGATGACTTTTTTTTTTAGATTTGTCTCGTAGCAAAGGGGTGATTCCTGATGTCATTAGGAGATGTTATACTAGAGCAGTGATTACAGATGAAGAAATTCTGATCCACAGAGCTGGCCTATTCTTTTGAGGGAGTCATTGCATGCAGTTGTGCATATGTAAGGGCAGTTTAAGTGCCTGATGGTCAGTGGGAGGGCAGTTTACATGTTAGAGGTCACAGGGGTGCATTGTCAGAGTGTCAAGGAGCACATGGGCAGTGCATGTGCAGCTCTAGAGGTGCAGATCCCTTGGTGGGAGGGAGACTCTGCCCTAAGGACCCATGTTCTACTCTCTAGATCCCATGTTAGCCAGATTCACAAAGGTAAGGCAAGGTTGCTCATGCCCACTAGGTGGTGCAAGCATCTGGAGTTCTATTTCAGTGGCTGAGGCCCTGGCTCACCAGTTCTCTATCTCTTTCCTCTCCCTGTTTCTCTCTTTCTCTCTTCCTCTCTCTAAAAAGAGAAAAATTTATCCAGGCATGGTGGCCCACGTCTTTAATCCCAGCCCTTGGGAGGCAGAGGTAGGAGGATCACCATGAGTTCAAGGCCACCTTGAGATTACATAGTGAATTCCAGGTCAGCCTGGACTACAGTGAGACCCTCCCTTGAAAAACCACAATAAATGAAAAAAGAAAGAAAGAAAAAGAAAAAGTTGCTTTGTGTCTGTTTCACAGAATTGGCAGCCCAGGGTGACCGGCTCCAGTGTAGTTTGTTTTGTGAAAACAGTCAAGTATAAGACCATCATCTGGTACCTGAGAAGTGAGTCTTATTGACTCCATAACCCAACTAATCAGATAGAGTGAGGAAAGGATGTGAGTTTTCCTGCCTTTTATTGCACTCTGAGAGAGGCCTGGCATAGGTGAGACATGCAGATCTAGTCATCTAATCTCCCACAACAAGCTCCATGGACAGGGTGGCTGTTATTCCCACTTTACAGGTGAGGAACAAGAGGAGTGAATCAAAGTGTTCTGTTGCTTACAGATTTGTGGCTGGTTGGGGATTGGATGAGGACAGTGTGGCCTCAGTCTTTGTACTTTATCTACTGCCTTATGGCAAGGAGACAGAGTGCATTGCTGTGAAAGATGGAAAATAAATTACTAAAAACTAGGCTCTGTTGACTCTAGATCCAAGTGATTTTTTATTGTGGTAAAATACATATATAATTTACCATAGCACCCGTTTTTAATTGTACAATCATTAAATACATTCACATTGCTTTATGACTATACACACCATCCATCTCCGTAACTTTTCATCTTGAAAAACTGGACTTCTATTTCTATTCAACATGAACTTTCTATTCTTCTCATCCCCCAGCTCCTGGAAATCACCACTCCACTTTCTGTTTCCATGAATTTGATGACTCCAGTACCTCAGTAAATGAAACCAGACAGTATCTTTTTATGACTGGATTATTTTACTTAGCATAGTATCCTCCACTTTAACCCATGTTGTTGCATGTGTTGGGCTTTTTTTCATTTTAAACTTTTTTTTTTTTTTTTAATTTGAGAGAGGGAGAGAATTAGCACACCAGGGCTCCAGCCACTAAAATCAAACTCCAGATGCTTGTGCCACCTAGTGAGCATGTGCATCCTTGCATTTGCCTCACCTTTGTGCATTTGACTTATGTGGGATCTGGAGAGTTGAACATGGGTCCTTGGGCTTCTCAGGCAAGCCAGCTCTCCAGCCCCTTCATCCTTTTTGAGATCTCTTATATGCCTGTGCCATCTTTTGTCCATCCATCCATCCATCCATCCATCCATCCATCCATCCATCCTCCATCATCCATCCTTGATGAACACTTGTGTTGCTTCTACCTCTTGGCTATTGTGAATAATACTTCTCTCCTGTGTCATTGTTTTTATTATTTATTTAAAATACTTTATTTTTATTATTTTAGAGGAGATAAAGAGGGAGGGAGGGAGAGAATGGGCATGTCAGGCCCTCTAGCTGTTGCAGATGAACTCCAGATGTGTGTGCCACCTTGTGCATCTGGCTTATGTGAATCCTGGAGAATCGAACCTCTGGGTCCTTTGGCTTTGCAGGCAAGTACCTTAACCACTAAGCAATTTCTCCTGTCCCTTGTTTTTTGCGCATACATGTGTGTGTGGCATGAATGTGTGGGTGCACACATGTGTGTGCTAGTGTGCATGGAGGCCAGAGGCCAATATCAGTTGTCTTCTTCACCCAGTCTCTTGCTTTCTCAGGTAGGATCTCTCGCTGAACCTGAAGCTCACCAATTTTGCTAGACTAGCTGGCCAGCAAGCCTCATGGGCTTTCCTGCCTTCATTTCTCCAGGGCTGGCATTATAGGTGCACACCCCCAAACCTGGCCTTTTTACATGGGTGCTGGTGATACAAACTCAAGTGTTCATGCTTGTGTATCAAGCACTTGACCCACTGAGCCATCTTCCCAGGTCTTTGTTTTAATTTTGGAGTCAGTGTCTCCTGTGCCTCAAGATGTAGTCTAGATTCATATTCACACTCCTGCCTTAGCCTCCTGAGTCTTGGAATGACAGGTGCATGCCACCATGACTGACTTTCCTATGGGCTTTCTGAAAACTAAATTGGGTGGAAATCTATATCTGGCCCCAGGCAGAGCAATCTATGTTGACTGATGCTTAACTCCAGAATGTGAGAGTTCTTTATGGGTACATCATCAGTCAGAGGGAATCCACGGAGTAATGCCTCTTCCCAGTCCCCCAGGCTGTGGCAAAGAAGCCCCAGGCTTCCATTTTGCCGTCTTTGACATCACGCTGCTTCAGGTCAACCACTGCAGAAATGTAGACAGAGTTGCTAACACATAAAATCTGGGTCCTTGATGTTCTTCCGCCACATGGGAATTGTACTCCAGCAATTACTATTAGATTGTATCTATGGAATATTGTTATTCTCCTTTGGAACACTTTGGAGAGTGAATGTATTTCTTGGTTGTAGAAAAGGTTATTTCACTTTAATTATTTGGGGAGGGGGCAAGGAGTATACTAGGGACAACATTATATCTACTCTACATACTTTGCTTAATTCCCTACAACGGCTCTTTCTTAAAATCAGGTGATTAGGGATGGCGGAAACTATCAGTTTTTAAGTTTGTTAAGTTGCTTGATAGAGGAAGCAGTCCAGAAAGATGCTGCCAGCCTTTCAAAGATCAGCCATAGCTCAGTGTATAGTTTCAGGAGGGAGGAAGGTCATTTGCATTGGTCGTGCTCCAGGGAGTTCCTTGACACTGCTTCAAAGGTGACTGACCAGCTGAAACATTCTGCTCAGCTCTTCAGCAAACCTAGGTCACATGAAAACTTCTGGACTGCTTCCATGGGGAGGGCATCTTTACAGTATAAGGACTGACTCTCTCCTGGAAGAGGAAACAGTAAAGGCAAAGATGGTATCAGGGTTCCTGTCAGGCCTTGGGGAGGGGCTATGGTGGGTGGCTTCCACCTTCCCATGCAGCCTGCTCAGCATGTCCTCACTCTGGCACCTGACACTTACCAGACGCGGGGTCCCTGTGCAGCCTCCGTCTTTGGGAGCCTCCTCCTTCACCCCTCCGTTTTCTGTGTCCCTGCCACAGCTGTCTTGCCTCTGAATGTCACCCCTGGTTATGTGTCATGAATATAACCACTTGATGCACATGATCTTGCTTTAGGTAGCAACTCTGGGAGGTAATGGTATTATGACTGCTGTTAATTTTAAAGATGGGGAATCAGAAGCTAACATCATGTAGACAGTGAATGGGAGGCCTCGTTTAACCCTGAGCCAGCCTCTGTACTCTAAAGCCAAAGAACTTGACCAATCCCCTGTCCTTGCTTTCACAACTGTGTTTTTCTTTAGTTCTTTTTTTCTATTGAATCAACTTAGTTTCTCTCTTTTTTTTTTTTTTTTTTTTTTTGGTTTTTCGAGGTAGGGTTTTCACTCTAGCCCAGGCTGACCTGGAATTCACTATGGAGTCCCAGGGTGGCCTCAAACTCACGGCGATCCTCCTACCTCTGCCTCCCGAGTGCTGGGATTAAAGGCGTGCGCCACCACGCCCGGCTAGTTTCTCTTTTTTTTATTGCATTCTTTAGATACATTTTTTTTTCCATTTTGACCTTGTTATTGAACTAACCCTTGTTTTCTTTTCCTTAATGTTCAATTTTAATACAGTAATCTTATGAAACTTGTTTGGCATTATTGCAGTAAGCTAATATCTCAGGAATCCGTTGGCTGGGGAAATACACATTCAACTTAAAGCATGACATCTTTTCCACTATGGAAATACTTCCCTCTAACATGAAATGTGTTCAATGATTTACTGTCAAATTCTCAAAGAGAATTGCACACAGTTTGATTTATTGTGGTGTGTATACCATTAATGTTCAATATGAATAATCATAAACTAAAAAATCTCCAGTAGAACACTTGAAAACACTGTTGTCTTTAAAATTCAGAACAAAGGCTAGAGGGATTGCTTAGTGGTTAAGGACTTGCCTGCAAAGCCAAAGGACCCAGGTTCTATTCCCCAGAGCCCATGTAAGCCAGATGCACAAGGTGGCACATGCATCTGGAGTTCATTTGCAGTGACTCGTGGCCCTGGCAGGACCATTCTCTCTCTCTCTCTCTCTCTCTCTTTCTCCCTCTCTCTCCCAAATAAATTAAACAAAATAAAATTCAGAACAACAGAATTTTACCTAAATTTATATGTTACTCCATTAATAGGCTACACTCCCCCTCTATAGATTTTATACTCTATTTTTAAAAAATATGTGGGAGCTGGAGATGGTGAGGTGGTTAAAGGTACTTTTTTATTTTTTATTTTTGTTTTTTTGAGGTAGGGTCTCACTCTAGCCCAGGCTGACCTGGAATTCACTATGTAGTCTCAGGGCGGCCTCAAACTCATGGTGATCCTCCTACCTCTGCCTCCCAAGTGCTGGGATTAAAGGTGTGTGCCACCATGCCCGGCCAAAGGTACTTTTTATATAAAGCCTGAAGGCCTGGGTTCCATTCCACAGTACTTAGGTAAAGCCAGATGCACAAAGTGCTGCATGCATCTGGAGTTTTCAGCAGCAGGAGGTCCCATGCTCTCCTAATACTCTCCCAAATAAATAAATGAAAATATATTTAAAAAAATCAGCAGCTATGGCATGTTGGCAAGAGAAAGTAGGGTTAGATTTACAAATCAAGTCCAGTATTTATTGACCGCAAGAGTTCTTCACCTACAATGGCATGTGAGATGGGTCCTGGGCTGCCGTTGTGAACATGGGCTGTATTGACATAGTGCAGTGTTGGTTATCTAGCGAAGCATGATATGCTTTTTGTTCAGAAGGAAAACCAAGTTACTGGATTCATCCAGGATCAGTATACACTTACTAAATATAAAACTACAGGACAGTATATTGTGATTCTAGCTTGGGTTGAGTTTTGTTGATTCTTGTTTATGCTGTGTGTGCACATATGAAAACACTTCGAAAATGTTCTGCAGGGGTTACACACCTAATGACAGGGGCTGTAGCTGTAGCCAAGGAATGTAGTTGGGCTTGGGTGCTGGAAACAGGGGGCTTGCCTCCTACTGTTTTTCTTCATTTTTTTTATTAACAACTTCCATTATTGTAAACAATATCCCATGGTAATTCCTTCCCTTCCCCCACTTTCCCCTTTGAAACTCCACTCCCCATATTATCCACTCCCCCTCTCAGTCTCTCTTTTATTTTGATGTCATGATCTTTTCCTCCTATTATGATGGTCTTGTGTAGGTAGTGTCAGGCACTGTGAGGTCATGGATATCCAGGCCATTTTGTGTGTGGAGGAGCACATTGTAAGGAGTTCTACCCTTCCTTTGGCTCTTACATTCTTTCCGCCACCTCTTCCACAATGGACCCTGAGCCTTGGAAGGTGTGATAGGGATATTGCAGTGCTGAGCACTCCTCTGTCACTTCTTCTCATCACCATGATGCCTTCTGAGTCATCCCAAGGTCACTGCCATCTGAAAAGAGAAGGTTCTCTAAACCAAAGTGAGAGTACCATTAATATATGGTATATATTGAGAGAAGTGCTCACTGGGCAATTTGATGGGCATAGTATATACTTCTAGCCATCACTTCCTACTTCTATTCCATTTATTTCTGTGTTGGAATTTTTTTCAACATGCCTAAGTAACTTTTGCAAAATATCCACTGGATAAAACAGCATTAGGTATAGTAAACTGTGGTTGTGTCCCAGTTCCACAGCCTCCCAGACTGGAACCCCAGGAACCAAACTCTGCTACCAGCACAACGCTAGCTGTTTACTGGAGTATGAACAAGGAAGATGTTGTTGACTCATTCCAGGTGTACTGCATGGAAGAGCCACAGGACGACCAAGAAGTGAACGGTAAGATTGCTGCACACATGCAGCTGCAGGTGTCCGTTTCTGCATTTAATGTGCAGTACTCAAACATCTATATTACATACACACATAAGTATATGCATATTGAAATATGCTTAATGCCAGACGTGGTGGTGCATGTCTTTAATCCCAGCACTCGGGAGGCAGAGGTAGGAGGATCACCGGTGAGTTAGAGGCCAGCCTGAGACAACAAAGTAAATTCCAAATTAGTCTGGACTAGAGAGTGAGACCCTACCTCAGAAAACCAAAATAAAATAAAATATGTATATATTTCTACAAAGCATTTATAGCCAGTTACAAGATAATAACAACAAAAATCCTCTTAACAACCACAAAGTGAAATAATAGTAGAAAAGAAAAATGTAGAAACCAGGATCAAGGAAAACAAAAGCATAAAGGTCATCGTAATGGTCAGAATGAGTATTATCATTGAGATTTGCATAAATGTCATCATAATGGCCAGCATGAATATTATCATTGAGATTTGCATAAATGTTATCATAATGGTCAGCATGAATATTATCATTGAGATTCAGATTTGACTTTGAGCTCTCAGAGTAGCAGGAATAATTAAGTGGTTCTCATTCTTGTAAAGGAGAGTTTCAGACAGAACAAAGCTTTTTTTTTTTTTTTTTTGGTTTTTCGAGGTAGGGTCTCACTCTGGCCCAGGCTGACCTGGAATTCACTATGTAGTCTCAGGGTGGCCTTGAACTCATGATGATCCTCCAACCTCTGCCTCCCAAGTGCTGGGATTAAAGGCGTGTGCCACCACACCCAGCTTGAGAACCTACTGAACTAAAAAACAGTGTAATGTGTCCCACTTTGTAGGGGAGAAACAAGCTGTATACTGAGCAGTGTCTTCTATAAAAAATTTAATATGAAGGCCACATTAGAGGCCATGATTAGCAGATTCAAATAACCTAGAATGTTAATTCAGCGTTCACAGTCCTCAAGGTGGGTATGACGCAGCCTACCGGTGTCCAAAGTGTTATGAAAGTGCTTGGTGGGGTGAGCAAATGGCAAGCCTTACACCTGACTAGTTAAGCCTTTATAATGGTCTCTCTCGCAGCAGGGCTTCTAATAAGACCTTGGAGCCAGGCAGCTTGAGGGTGCCCTTCCTGATGAGTCAGCGTGGGAGTGCAGCCATTCTGTGCTGCTTGCTGAAGGCAGACCCACATGCTTTGGAGTCTAGATGAGCCGGTGGCAGTATTGGCCTTCTATTACAAAACTCATGAGCCCAATTTATAATGAGGAAAGAACTATAACAAATTTCACAAGATAATTTTCTTAATTTAGTTGAAAAAAATTTAGTTTTTTTTGAGAGAAAGTCTTATGTATTCCAGGCTGGCTGTCAAATTGTTATCTAGCTGAGGATGACCTTGAACTTCTCATCCTTTTGCCTCTACCTTCCAAGTGCAAGTGCTGGGATTATAAGTGTGCCCTGCCATGCCCAGTTTAGGAGATGTTGTGGATGAAACCTAGGGTTTTAGGAAAGCCAGTCAAGCACTGTAATAGCTGAGCTATACCTTCAGGCCCCAAATTTAATTCTGTTGAAGTATAATGTGATAATTAATTTAGGGGAAGTTTTTAAAAAGATAACTGGAGGGGAAGTATAAATTTGGTTAAGTCTATCCATAGAGACTAATATTTTACTGTTACCATATTTTTTAATTTTTTACTGTTACCATATTCCTGTGAGCAAAAAGCATTATGACTCATTTTCAAATGGGAAAACTGATATTGTAAATAATTTTCCCAAATCCATATTAACTTGTACACAAGAGTCAGACATAAATCCTTCACTGATAACTAAAAGTTTGTGTTTTGTGTATTTCTCTGTATTTCTTCTGTTAAACCACATTTCATCTCCCTCAATGGCTAACTGTATCATGAAACCCCAAGGCTCTCCAAATGCCCCCTCCCCTTTTGGCAAGGTAGGGTCTCACTTTAGCCCAGGCTGACCTGGAATTCACCATGTAGTCCCAGGATGATCTCAAATTCACAGTGATCCTCCTACCCCTGCCTCACGAGTGCCGGCATTAAAGGTGCACAGCACCATATCCAGCCTCCAAATAGCTTCTTAATGAGTAGTCATTGCCCAGAATGTGCTCATCTCCACACTTTCCTAGCTCAGCTTTCCCTGTCCTTGTGTCATTGGCTCAATATCTTTAACTGTGTTGATGACAGCGAGCTGTCTGGTGTTCCGTCCTGTGATGCTGTGTAATGAGCAATAAGGTCTCCAGTAACATACATCATGTACCTTATTAAAAGGAGTGCCCAAAGGAATGATTCCAGTGAGATACTCTTTTATAAATATATTTTTAAATTAATTTATTCATTTTTATTTGACAGAGAAAGAGAGAGAAAGAGAGAGGATGGGTGCACCAGGGCCTCCAGTCACTGCAAACTCCAAACACATGTGCCACCTTGTGCCTGTGGTTTATGTGGGTCCTGGGGAATTGAACCTGGGTCCTTTGGCTTCACAGACAAGCGTCTTAACCACTAAGCAATCCCTCTAGCCCCCAGTGAGATATTCTTTAAATGGAAATATCTGCTCTCATTGGAAAAGAGAGAGAAAATTGAAAAGTCCTACATTGCTTTTAGGAAACAATCTGGGTTCTTAATGGGAGGAATTCTGAAGAGGTGACGCTCGGGAGTAATACAGGAGAATCACTGAAATTAACATTGATCATTTTAAAAAGAAAATTATTCTTTTAAAAAATATTTCATTTAATTAATTAATTTATTTGAGGGAGAGAGAGAAAGAGAGAAAGAATGGGCATGCCAGGGCCTCCAGCCACTGCAAACAAATGCCAAGTGCATGCACCACCTTGTGCATCTGGCTTTACATATGTCCTGGGGAATCAAACTTGGGTCCTTTGGTTTTGCAGGCAAGTGCCTCAATTGCTAAGCCATCTTTCCAGCCCCCAAATTACTCTTTTATGTACAGTGCATGTGCTGGTGGTGGTGGTGGTGTGTGTGTGTCTGTGCATGCGTCTGCAGATGTGTGGCCTTTGCACGTGCATGCAGAGGTCAGAGGAGAACGTCAGGTGCCTCCTTATTTTCACTCATGCACGTGTTTGCTTGAGCCCATAACTGACGGTTTTGGTCAGACTGGCTGACGATGAGCCCAGTGCTTCTGTGGGCTCTGCTCCCCATGGGACTAGGGCTACAGGTGTACATGGTTTTGCCCAGCTGGGGAATTAAACTCAGGCCCTTTCAAACTCTCATGTTTATGCACCAAGTGCTCTTGCTTGCTGAACCATCTCCCCAGCCCTAATTATTCCTTTTAAAGGAGAGAAAATTTTAGCAGCAGTAATCAGAATGGTTCAGAAGGCCAGATACCTCTGGGCATGGTGGATCATACCTATAATCCCAGAACTCAAGAGGCTGGCTAAAATAGTTGTCATGAGTTAAAGGCCAGCCTGGGTTACATAAAGAGTTCTGGCTTAGCCTGGGCTGCAAAGAAAGGCCCTGTCTCCAAAAACCAAACAACAAAATTAAACAAACAAAACCCCCCAAAGAGTCACATGTTCACAATAGTATTGAAAAATACCTAAAAAAATGAAAAAATATTAAAAGTAAAACCATTTAAGAAATATTTAAAGGAAAATGTCTTAATTGGACAAAGTTACTTCTTAGAAATATCTAATAAACTTTTAGATTTAAGTATTTCTGTATACTCTGGAAATATCTAGTTGAAAGTAATCTGAAATTCATGACAAATGGGATTTGAACCTTAGAAAGTCATGTAGAATATCAGAAATATTTACTGATCTGTAAAGGTGCTTTGTAGCATCTTAAATTTAGAAAACAGATGGTTGGTCTCTTCATGCTGCACTCCAGTGAAATGCTGCCACTGGCTTGTAAGTATTTTCTTGAGAATATGTCACTGAGATTTAAGTTAACATAAACTTCATGCAGTTTTAACATTTTTCATTGAAATAAGTTACTTTGATTGTGGTATATGAATTTCAGAAATTGATAACATGCTGTTTTTTTGTGAGAAGTGTTCACAAGTAATACTTTGTCATTCTGAATCTCACTGTCTAGAATTCTGTTGCCTTCTTATGCATTCTAAAGAGCTGATTATCACATAATGATATTTATAGTGTTTGGATTTTTTGAAAAACATCATAGATGACTTGTTTTCCTAACAATAATTTCTAGTTTACTTTAGAAGGAATCTTTGAGCTTATGGTTGTGTTTTGTGCTAGAATTGGTAGAAGAATACAGACTGACAGTGAAAGAAAGCTACTGCGTATTTGAAGACTTGGAACCTGACCGATGTTACCAAGTGTGGGTCATGGCTGTGAACTTCACTGGATGTAGCCTGCCCAGTGAAAGGGCAATTTTCAGAACAGGTAAGCTGATGCTAAGAAGCTCCCATGGGGTAATACTCAAGATTTATAGACTCTTAAGATCAACCAAGAAATATTTAGGAAGTACCTGTTATATGTTGGAAAGTGCTGGGTATAAAATGATGACTAAGACTGAGTTATAGGCTGAGGAGGTAGCTCAGTGTTTGAGTGCTTGTCTAGCATGCACAAGGTCCTGGGTTCAATCCCTAGTACAATGACAACAGCAGCAGCAGAAGCTAAAGGGGGGAAAAGTCGAGTTTCTTTTTGCTAGAAACTCAGGGTTAAGCAGGGGAGTTAGGACTGCAGAAGCTCACAGGGCATGTATAGTAAAGTCCGTGGTCCAGTGTGCATAGGTTATTATGCAAGCCCTCCCGTGGGTTACCCATAACAACCAGGAGAAAGACAGGATGAAGAATGGCTTCCTAGGGCTCATGCTGGCACAAAATGCTTTAAAGGATCAGCAAGAAATGTGTTACTGGAGCAGATTCCTCTGGCAGAAAACCTGTGAGTAGACACAAGTTAGGAAACAATAGGGGGTGTAGGACACTCTAAGAACCTTGTTATTATTTCTTAGACTTAAAAATAAGGAAAGGCATGGGTGAAACAGGCTAACATACGGAGCCTGCATTTGCAGGCTGAGAATCCTGGGCTTCATTGTGTGGATGCTGGGAACCCCCAACATGTTCAAAGCCATAGTATTCGGCTGGAAATCTGTTCTCATGACGACATCTTTTAACAAGGGGTTGAAGCAGGAGGTGTATCCCCAGCTAAGTCTGCATTGCCTTCATAACAACTCCAGCTATCTGAGGGTGGTAGTAGCTTTCTCCCATCCTTTATCCTTTCTTCTTTCTTCTTGCCTTCCAAAACAAATCTTTGCTGGGTGTGATGACTCATGCATGTGATCCTAACACTTTGTAGGATGAGGCAGGGGGATGAGGCGTTCAAGCCAAGCCCTAGCTACATAGCAAGTTCCAGGCCAGCCTGGACTATGTGAAACACTGTCTCAAAAACAAACTAACAATGGGCTAGGCTTGGTGGTGCATGCCTTTAATCCCAGCACTCAGGAGGCTGAGATAGGAGGAGTGTAGTGAGTTTGAGGCCAGCCTGAAGCTACAGGGTGAATTCCAGGCCAGCCTGGGCTACACTGACCACCTACCGGGGACAAGATCATGTCTACTTTTTGTGGGAAATGGAGGACAAGACTATTTTTATTTGCCTGCACAGATCTATAAAGAAACTGGAGTGGGATATACAGGATGCTAATGTTGCAGGCTGTTTGGGGATGGTTGAGAACTGGGCGATTTAGGGGGCAGAGGGAGGAGGGTATTGTAGTTACCTTCTTGTTGCTTGGGCAAAGTACCCAACCAGAAGTAGCTGGTGGGAGTAAAGTTGCTTATTTTGGTTTACAGTCTCAAGGGTAAGCTCCATGATGGCAGGGAAAAACATGGCATGAGCAGAGGCTGGACATCATCTCTGCCACAACAGGTGGAAAATAGCATCATGACAGTGAGCTGGATTCTAGCAAGGGGAAGTTGGCTACAATACTCCTAAGCCTACCCCCAATTATGCACCTCTTCTAACAAGGTGCCACCCCCCAAATTACCATCAGCTGGGGACCAAACATTCAGAAAATATGAGTTTATGGGAGACACCTAATTCAAACCACCATAGAGGGCAACCCTTAACTATATAAATGTTTATCTCTTTTGGATTTTCTGCCCAGAATGAGCTTTTTTGATTTAAAAAAAGAAAAAGAACTGAAAGTAAAACAGTGCCTAGGCATTCTTCCCTGAGCTGGAATTGCTCCATGATTGACTTACCTGCCTCTCTGCAGCACCTGCCACCCCGGTGATTCGTGCTGAGGACTGTACCGTGTGTTGGAACACAGCCACTGTCCGGTGGCGGCCTGCTAACCCAGAGGCTCTGGAGACCTACACTCTGGAGTACTGCAGACAGCACTCTCCCGAGGGCGAGGGCCTCAGGTAAGGACCACTTCCATGGAGATATTGCCCAGAGCCCAAGGTCCATGCTCCAGGCCCTAAGCCAAGCCCTGAGCAGTGCCCACCCAGCAAGAACAGTGCCATCCAATCCTGCTGAGCCCATGAAGCTGCTGTATTGATTTGCAGCCCCACCTCTCTTCGTCAATGAACTCCATACTTGTAATGAAACGTGCACACCAGTGCAGAACAACTCCCTTGTAAGAAAAATGTATGCGAATTTTAACAAGATAGAACATTCTTTGAGGTATATTTAACTTGAGTCATTAGACAGGATTCATGCATATTTTATGCACTTTCTACTAGTGCTATCAGAATAGGTACAACCTCACTCAGGAAGCTGATAGTGAGCTTGTGTATAATGCAAATCGGAATGTCTCTGTGATATATTGGTAACATAAAAAGGAGCTAATTACACATACATTATCACAAAGACATACCTGTGTCTCCAGAACAAGAAGAATATAGAGATTCCTGTAGTTTAAATAAATGAAATGTGAGGCTCTGTCGCTAAAATGATGGGGTAAAGTTGGTCAGCAAAGGGCCACACATCCTCGAGGCATTTAGTAAATACTAGCCCACTTCTGAAGTGGCGTCTCCTTAGCCTCCAAAGTCCTGCTCTAGAGCAACTTCACATGGTGAATATTCTGATTATTGTGATATTTTGACAAAAGACATTTTTAGTTTTTCTTTTTAACCAAGTTTACTAAGATAAACTATCTTGGTAGAATATGGAGATTAGGAATAATGGTATAAAATTAGACAACATTTTAATAAAGACTATTTATCTAGGCTCTTGATTAGCATCATGATCAATCAACGACTGTTTATTTAGTTATGATGTGAGGTTTCATGTGACTGAACAATAATTATAGTCTCTTTCAAAATGAAGACAGGCTTCACTAAATAATGATCAAAGGATAGATTGGAGTTGGGTGGGTGTGCAGAGATGGGAAGTAGATGTTTCTACAGAAGTGAAAATGTAGTAAATTATGAGAAATGGCATGTGTGCTCAAGGCAGACTTCAGGAATCAGCTAGAAGCTGAGATAGGACAGAGAAGAGGGAGGGAAGGAGAGAGAGAAAGAGAGGATGAGTAAGAACATGACCATGAGCACCTCTTCTACCCCCCTCTCCGGTGGGGGGTTTATGTCTGTTGCCTCATTTAATCCTCACAAGAGCTCCAAGAGGGTCCTCGGCTCTTGAGTGGCCATCAGGATCCAACCCCCATTTTGTCAGGTTTCAAGGTCTAAACTCTGGATAATGCTACTTGGGGGGAGTACGGAACTCTCTCTGCAAAGTCCCTGGGTGTTAGAATACTATTTCAGGGGTGCCTGAGTGCCGGGAGAGTCTCCCACTGTCGGCGAGGACCCGGAGCTCTCAGGGGAGACTGCGCTGTTTGGGAGTGCTCTGAAGTGACTCCTGGGCTAGAGCAGCCATCCCGGCTGCCATTCCAGAAGTCAGGTCAGCACAGCTGGTTTCTTAAGTCAGCAGAAACCTGGAAGCCTGGAGACTCAGCATCCTTCTCCTCAAGGGACCTCAATGTCATCTCCCAAATGTGGTAACAAGGAGAAGGGAAAGGGGGTAAGAAAGAGACAGTGTATCCACTGTGGGCTCTCACCACGCCAGGAATTGTGCATACTCTCATTTTACCCTCCCACAAGCCCATGAAGTACAGAATGATCTCCGTTAAACCGGGCTGAGAGCTTGCATGACTTGGTAAGGTATTAAGTTACAGTGGCAGTTTGGGGTTAGAATTTAAACCCAGATCGATGTTTCATTCTTTGTACTAGTTTAAAAACTCTTGTCACTACAAAGACAGACTTCACATAGCAGCCTGAAAACTGGGATTTATTATACATCTTTAGTTTCTTCTGTCACATGAAAAGCAGGTATGAAAAATGAATGCACCACCATTCAATCTCCTTTGATAATTATTTTTCTCTGCCTGGTCATCATGAGGCCCTCAAAATTGTACGGGGGGCATCCATTTGGTATCAATAATGGTTCCCCCCCCAAAAAAAACCTCCTATCAAAGCCAAAGAGACCAATGACAGTTCCATTTTTTTAAAATTTTTTTTGTTTTTATTTATTTATTTGAGAGTGACAGACAGAGAGAGGAAGAGGCAGATAGAGACAGAGAGAGAATGGGCATGCCAGGGCTTCCAGCCACTGCAAACGAACTCCAGATGCGTGCGCCCCCTTGTGCATCTGGCTAACGTGGGTCCTGGGGAATCGAGCCTCGAACCAGGGTCCTTAGGCTTCACAGGCAAGCGCTTAACTGCTAAGCCATCTCTCCAGCCCGACAGTTCCATTTTTAGGGAAAACAATGGTCATCCACTAATTTTGTCAAAACCAAAATAGAATTTACTGAAGCATAAAACTAGTCATTAGCTTATTCTATTTGAAGCTTTTCTACTGTGTTCATTTTTATTTTGTTGCAGGGAAACATATAAGAGGTTGGATAAGCAGAAGGTTCTTGTGGTGCTGGAACAATGCACAGCCTTTTGTCGTACAGTGGACATAGTCCACAGGTTTAGAAGTGAAGGGGATGTCACGCGCAGGGCACTGCTGACAGTTTGGAGCTGTGTTGGAAACGGAGCAGATTTCTAGCTACAGTCTGGATTTTCAGACTCTGGGTTCTGCTGAGTCTCACAGTAGATCATTTTCTGAAGAAAGCAAAATTTTTTCTTGGCCACAGGTTGTTACCTTCTTTCTCTGTCAAATCTGTTGCTGACCCTCCACATCAGAGCCATCCCTCATCCAGAGAAGTTTCTGGGTCTTATACCCCAGGCTGGCTTCAACAGACTGTCAAATCACTCTTCCTTAATCTCAGAGACCCAGGACTGCAAAACCCACTTTATCTTTTGGTTCTCCAATCTGAGAGTTCAGGAGAGAAGGGAAACTCTGCTCCTTTAAGATGGCCACTATCTTAGGTTTTCTGACTAGCCAGTTCTCACGACCAACTTTAACACATCTCTTAAGGCTCTGGTATTTCAAAACTCTAAAATATTATCTAGTTACAATCTCTATAGCTCAATCTGTAAAATGTCAGCTATGGAGAATCAGACAGTAAATTCAACAAATGAAGAACCACATAATTTGATCACCTTCCAATTAACAGGTAGCAACACTTTTGACTTTCTTCCTATTGTATTAAAACCCTATTCCTCAGCTGGGCTTGGTAGCACACGCCTTTAATCCCATCACTCGGGAGGCAGAGGTAGGAGGATTGGTGAGAGTTCAAGGCCACCCTAAGACTACATAGTGAATTCCAGGCCAGCCTAGGCTACAGTGAAACCCTACCATGAAAAACCAACCCCTCCCAAAAAAACAAACAGAAAACAACAACAAAAAACCTTGTTCCTCATTTGGTTCCTTGCACAACAGCCAATGGTTAAAAATTTTTTTTTTCTTTTACAGTTTTTCAAGGTAGGGTCTCACTCTGGTCCAGGCTGACCTGGAATTCACTATGTAGTCTCAGGCTGGCCTAGAACTCATGGTGATACTCCTACCTCTGCCTCCCGAGTGCTGGGATTAAAGGCATGCGCCACCACGCCCAGCAATTATTTTGTCTCTTAGAAAGAGTAGCAAGTCAAGAGTTGTCTGATCTCAGTTATTTATTGGCTCCTTTAAGGGATCATTATGTAAAATTGCAGCCTCCAGGTTTGCAACAACGCCTGGCATGTCATAGCTACTCCTTGAGTATATGTTCCCTTAATGGTAAATAAACATCAAACACATAATACCAAAAGAACAGTCAGGTAAATTTTGAAGATAATCTCAAAATAATAAACTGTGCTAACCAAGGAGAGAAAATGGCGAATGAGTTAGTTCATTTTCGTGTTTGTATGCTCAATCGGAGACAGGATGGGTCTAGTCTGAGGGCAGAAAGCCTTCCTATGGATGACATCTAGAGAAGAGCATTTAAAATCCTGTTTGCCCATTGGTTATGTAACACTTATATAAGTTGTAAGTTCATAAATCAGAGCCAACAATTAATTCAGAGGTCACTGACAAGGAGTAAAGAGGATCAAAGATTAGTTATTTTTGATGTTTTCGGTTTGATGGCACCTAAACCACAGACAGGGTGGTGGTGGGGAGGGTGTTGGTGTAGATGTGCACTAAAAGCTTGTTCCATGAATGAGGGAATACGCAGGGTTAGCTAGTCTCCTTTCTGCCTTGCCCACTTCAAGTCATCTAACTGGGTGGAATTTCTGGCAGAAGAGAGAAGGAGCAAGAATTAAATGAGTTCCCATTTTCCTCCTCCCCTCAATCCCTGAAAAAAGATGGCCTTAAAATCTGTGTGGATTGCTGTAAGAAGAGACGTTGAAATGGAAAAAAGTGAGAACAGGATGAGTAATATCACACACGCACATGCGTGCTCACACACATACACACATGCACAGATGCACACACACATACACATATACACACGGACACACACACACACACTCTTTGTCTCTCTCTCTCTTTCTCTCTCTCTCTCTCTCTCTCTCACACACACACTTATGGAAGGAGGGCACCCCTAAATTGGTGACTCTAATTGTCTGCTAGAATGAAGGCCCATCCATCTTCCATCCCGCATTCATTCACCCAGTGTGATGGCCCTTAGATATTTTAATTTACGAGCAAAGATGCTGGTTGAACTCTCCAGTGGGTGTTTGAAAGGAATGAGCCTACTGTGCCCTGAAGTTCCATGACAATGTCTGAAATAGCTCAGCAATGGAGTCTCTTCCATAATCTTTATGAAAATCTGCATATTTTTTTGCATGTGGGCACTGAAGCTTGGTCCCAGCAGTCAGCCCCTGTTGGGGCTGGGGGTGGGCGGGAGTGACAATCCTTGGCTTGTGTGGGGGGTGGCTGAGGGAACTCCTAGTCACCCTTTCCCTGTTTTTCTTTGAATGCTCTCCTCAGGTTGGGTGGGCTCACAACAGTTTCAGCATTTTTCCACCGCTCTGCTGTTTCCTCAGCTGTTCTGTCTCTCCTGTGTGGAGAGAAGTCAGCAGAAGTGTGGGTGGAGGAGGGAAAACTGAGAGAAATACAGTACAGGGATTAGCTGTGTGGGCTGTGCAGAGAAGCTGTGCACTGAATGACAAATCTGTGAGACTCAATACTCCACAAAACAGTCGGGGGTGAGCTTCCTGTCCCTGTCCCTGGCTGAGGCTGTGGTGTTGGGAGACCCTCTTTAGGCTTCAGGGAGAGCATTCTCAGGGGAGGTCCTCAGGGTGCTGAGCGTGTGAACGCACCCTCCTTCTGCATCTGTGTGTGTGGCCAACCTTAAAGCAGGAGCGGCGAGGAGCAGCATTGTAAGTCTTCAGTTGATGTTCCAGCCGCGGACACCTGCTGCTTTGTCTGTATAGTCAGGACAAATAGGTTTCCAGTTCCTGATGAATTCAATGCCTGAGCAGCCCGAAGGAATCTCAGCATTTCTTTATTTTTAAAAAAACATTCTAAGTTTTCAAATGGCTAGAGGATGACTGACCAGCAGTCACCTGGCAAGAATGTGGACCACCTGTGAGTAAAGGAAGCCTCTCCCTGCTATAGATAGGCTTGCTTTGCAGGGAGACAGGAGGACCACTGCTGAAACTAAGCTCAAGTTCTGTGAGCGTTTATGAGGTGACCACTGGACTAGGGAGGTGGGCCAGTGGGAAAAGTGCTTGCTATACAAGTAGGAGGACCTGAGTTCAGATCCCCAGCACCCACACAATGACCGGAGGTGGTGGCACATGTCTGTAATCCCAGCACTGGACGGCAGAGAGAACGTTCTCGAGACCTGCTGGTTAGCTAGTTGGGCTGAGTCTTTGAGCTCCGGGTTCAGTGAGACCCCATGTCCAAAAGTAAGGTGACACTGAGGACGATGATACTGATATCCACCTCTGGTCTTCACATGGCTCCCCCACAATACATGCACGCGCACACACATGCACACACACACACACCACCAGCAGCAGCAGCAGCAACAACAACAACAACAACAAAAGAGAAGCTACCGCCATGTTTATGTGCTTGCTATTGTTTTCCTAACCCAAGATGTACTGTCTCTCTACGGGGAGCCTCTGGGAGAGGGAGTGAGGTGAAGATAATTTCTCCCCAGCACTCTTCACAGTCAGCATTTTCTAAATCACATCTAAATGAATCTAACTCAACTGGTCATTTGAAACTACATACACCTCCCAGTTGTACATAGAAAACCACATGGCAATGCAGCGTGCTCTCTGTTAGGTCGAGATGGGCTTCCCAAAAGGGACTCACCAAAGACAACAGGAGGGTGACAGAGATAGAAGGAAGTGGCTCATCCACATTCCTCAAGGAATTGCCCAGCCATTAGCAATGCCCCAGGTCTAGATTTACTGTCCACCTATCTCTCATCAGGTCACTTCTGGTCTCACCCTATGGCTAATGTAAAGAACAAAGAAATTCCTTCCCTTCCTCTCCTTCCCCCAACTGAAGAGCCTGTAAAGCCCACTATCTGTAACCCCAAGCTGACTGTTCCACTCTTGAGAGTCAGTCCTGGCAGCTCGTGTCCATCCCCCCCCAATAAAACTTCCATCTTTGCCTCAGAGTGGTCTCCGTGGTCTTGGTCACTCCTGAACCTTACACTCTCCATTATGCTCTGTCACTTTCCAAAAGTATTCACAATGAAAGATCCAGACAGGATAGGACCACTAGAACAGTCCTGTGTGTGAGAGAGAGTTTGGTTGATAATGCAAGGGTGAAGGGACTTACCAGAAAGCTCAGACCAAGAACAGAAAGAACTCCAGTGGAACATAAAATTCAAGTCAAAACTTCCTGGCAGCTAAAGTGAAAGCTGGAGAGGGGGAGAGAGCAAGGGAGAGGAAGAAAGAGATTACATAACTCATCTCTTAAAAAGGAAGCACAACATTTCACTAAGAGAGACAATTATATTTCATGACATTCAGCTCTAAGATGAATTTTTCATGTAGATCTTTACATAAGGACTCTTAAACAAGATAATAGTGATTGTCTTTAAGAGCAGTTTTGTAAAAGATGCAACAACATTCCCTTTTTTATTTTTAAAATATTTTCTTTTATTATTTATTTACAAGGGGGGAGGGAAAGAGGGAGGGAAGAAGGGAGAGTAGACATACCAGAGGCTCCTGTCAGTGCAAACAAACTCCAGATGCATGTGCCACATTGTGCATCTGGCTTGATGTGGGTACTGGGGAATCAAACTTGGGCCATCAGGCCTTGCAAGCAAGGGCCTTTAACGGCTGAGTCATCTTCCCAGCCTGTGACCATTTTTTAATCAGGATTTGAAATCATAAGCTAAGTCATAGTTCTACTCCTGCAGGCCTCTGTAGGTGGCAAAGAATTGTCCACAAATGCGGCCAGTGAGTGGTAACGTGGTGCTTGGAGAATCCCGACAAGTGGGTATTACAAGGCTCCTGGGATTCTCTGCCTGAAATATAAATTTAATTACTCAGGCTTCGGAGGGTAACTATAGAGAAAACCCAGGGAATTTCTTTTGGAATCTTTGGTTCACATTTATTTTTGTGAGATTCTAACCATAGGAAAACCCAAGCCCCATAGTTATCAGCTTCTAGTGACCCCCCATGCTGTTTTTCTACACTGTTATGAAATAATGATGATGTTTAGTGTTGCAGTCAGGTTTGCATTGCTGACAGAAATCACCCGACCAAGAGCAGCTTGTGGGAATAAAGAGGTTTATTTTGGCTTACAGGCTTGAGGGGGATGCTCCATGATGGCAGGGGAAAACAATGGGATGAGCAGAGGGTGGACATCACCCCCTGGCCAACATCAGGTGGACAATAGCAACAGGAGAGTGTGCCAAACACTGGCAAGGGGGAGCTGGCTATAATACCCATAAGCCCGCCCCAACAATAACGCTGCCTCCAGGAGGTGATAATTCCCGAATCTCCATCAGCTGGGAACCTAGCATTCAGAACACCTGTTTATGGGGGACATCTGAATCGAGCCACCACATTTAGTTAATACTGAGTCTCATAATATTATTTATCAAGAGCAAAAGAGTTCTTTTCAAAATTTCCCATTTACCAAGTTTTTAAGCGATGAAAATTTGAATTTTTTATTCAAAAATGATTTCTATATTTATAGTTTGTTAAGGTTTTATAAATGACTTCAAAGAACCATTGGCTAGTTTGTCTTATATTTTTAGGCAGTGTCTCACTCTGTAGCTCAGATTGGTCTCAAGCTCACAGCAGCCTTTGGCCTCCCGAGGTGGGAGTGCAGACAAGAGCTCCTCATTCCTGTATTTAATGCTGCTTATGTCCACATGCACTTTCCCTTGTTTTCTTCTTCCCTCCACACCCTGTCCTCTTATGACCGTGTCTCCCCAACTTCCCTTCTCATGAAATTGGCGGGAGTGCTTGTCAAGCGCCCTTGCAGAATACCCAGTGCAGAAGCTTTATGTGGTGACACATGCCTGACCTCAGCACCCAGGAGGCTGCGGCAGGGGATCGTGAGTTGGAGGCCGGCTTTAGCTACGTTGTGAGTTCAAGTCCGGCCTGGACGACAGAGTGAGACCCTGTGTAAATGAATTACAAAGAGCAGCTGTTCGGATGTCCAGGCAGTTGGGGAAAACACTACTGCACGCGCTGCTTCCACAGGGCCCAGTACGTGCACCCGTTCACAGAAAATGGTATTGACTGACTGGATGGCTGTCGGTGCTGCCAACATGAATGCCAGTAGGAGCCAACTGTGTTTCTCAACAACAGTTCAGACTTAGCCATCTGTTGTGCACTGCGGTGACAGCGCCATCGTAGCTGCTCTTAGAAGTCACAGCGCTGGGTTCCTTCACACTGTTTGTACACAGGCGGCCCCTCCCTGTGGGGAAGGCAGGTTTCCTCCCAGGTGTTAAGATGTGACCGTGCAGAGAATAGACCATTGGCAGCCATAAGCTGCCTTACACAATGCTCCTTTCATTCTGCTCCAGCCGTTGAATTATCCGAATTCCTAAAGAAGCTGCTTCACAATGTTCAAATGAGTGTACACTTTGAGTTGTAAGCACGTTGGAAGCACATTCAATCAGTTCCTGGACTCTGTGTTGGCCTGGTAATATTGTTTTTAAAAATGGATTGTTAATTAATTTTAGATATATAATATGTGCTTTTGGTACAAATTCAAAAGATATGAAAAAGAATGTAGTGAAAATTAATTTCCTTTCTATGAATTCTTCACCACTCCATTCTCATCCTCAGAGGCAATTTCTGTTCCTGCTCCATACTTAGCTTTCAGAGAGTCTGTACACACAAAAGCATCTATAGTTTCCCAACAAATGGTAGCAATGCTACAGTATTTCTATCACCTTGTTTTCCTTGCTTACGAATAGGCCTTGGTGAGTATGTAAGGTTCGGGAGTGACCAAGACCACAGAGACCACTCTGAGGCAAAGATGGAAGCTTTTATTAGGGAAAAACACGAGCTGCCAGGACTCACTCTCAAGAGCGGAGAAGCCAACTTGGGATGACAGATAGTGGGTTATATAGAGCTCTTCGGTTGGGGGAAGATGAGGAAGGGGGAAGTTAATAAAAAAGGTTTCTTTAGGGGAGATCTAAGATAGCCAGGGTGTGACACCAGAGCAGTGACCAGGTGATCTGGGAGACAAGGGGGAAGGAAACCTAGACCTGGGGCATTGTTAGGCAAGGAAGGAATAATGGCTGGGTGGTTCCTTGAGAAATGTGGGTGACCCACTCCCTGCTATCTGTCACCATCCTGCTGTCTTTGGTGACTCCATTTTGTATTCTGGTTTTTTTTTTTTTTTTTTTCTTTTTTTTTGGTAGGATTTCACTCTAGTCCAGGCTGACCTGGGATTCACTCTGTATTCTCAGGGTGGCCTCCAACTCACTGCAATCCTCCTACCTCTGTCTTCCGAGTGCTGGGATTAAAGACGTGCACCACCATGCCCAGCTTGTATTCTGTTTTAAGGATGGCATTTACTTATTTGGCCAATAGGAAGGCATTTAAGTTGCTCCATTCTCTGGCTATCACAACAACGCTATAGGAGACAAGCCCTTGCACATATGATTTCACACCTGTACAAAGACATTTTTAGGGTGACTGTCTCAAAGTACAAAGACTGGTAAAAGCATGTGTGCCTTTTGAATTTTGAGTTATGCCCAGTCTTCATAGAGGAAAGAGCTGTTTGTACTCTGCCTAGCAGTGAATGAAAACTTGGTTCTTTGCAACCTTGCTTGTACATGGTGATATAACTTTTTAAAAAAATTTATTTGTATTTATTTATTAGAATCAGAGAGAGAGAAGGAAAGAGAGTGAGAATGGGCGCTCCAGGGCTTCCAGCCACTGCACATGAACTCCAGACACATGTGCCACCACGTGCATCTGTTTTATGTGAGACCTGGAGAATCAAACCTGGGTCCTTAGGCTTTGTAGGCATGCGCCTTAACCATTAAGCCATCTCTCCAGCCCGGTGATTCAGCTTTTGATCTTTGCCAACTTGATGGGTAGAAATGGACTAATATAGTTTAAGTATTCATTTCTGTTGTTGGGTTAATGCCTTTTCATATGGTTCAAAGTCATGCCTTTCCTTTTCTCTTTTTAAATTATTTATTTGCAAGGAGAAAGAGAGAGAGAGAGAGTGAGATTGAGAGAGAGAGAGAGAGAGAGAGAGAGAGACAGATAGAGAATGGGTGCGCCAGAGCCTCTAGCCACTGCAAACAAACTCCAAATGCATGCATCCCTTTGTGCATCTGGCTTACGTGGGTACTAGGGAATTGAACCTAGGTCCTTTGGCTTTGCAGGCAAGCGCCTTAACTGCTAAGCCTTCTCTTTAGCCCATGCCCTTCTTTTTCTATAGCCTGTTTATTTCTTTTACAATTCCCCTCCCCCCATTAGATTGTGGCATTTTTTTCTTGTTGATTTTAGTTCTTTTTTTTATAAAGGAAGTTATCATTTGTGTAAGATATGAATTGTAAGTCTTTTTTGATGTGTTTGCTATGCAGTATTTTAAAATGTTAAGTTAGGTGCATTTATCAATGTCTTTTGAAAGTAGTTTTTAGTTTTTTGTATATGTTAAAATGTCTTCTCTGTATGCATATATACATATGGTGTATGTATGTATCTTCCCATTTTCTGAATTTTATTTTTAAACCTGGATATTGTATCATTTGGAATTTATTTCAGTAAGAGGTATGATGGCTTGGAACTCACTCTGTCGATCAGACTGACCTTGATCTTGCTGTGTTCCTCCTGCCTCTGCCTCCTGAGTGCTGGGATTATAGACATGCACCACCACACTCAGCTCTGTGGTTTTTAAAATATGACTATCCAGATGTCTCAACAAGGAAACTTGTCATTTCTTCCATGCTTCCGTTTCTGCACTCAGGCACCTCTGGCCTATTCCTGACCTTGTAATCTCTTCCCCTTCCCATCGCTTTCTGCTTGAGCACCACACTGTTTTAATTAGCATTGCTTTATAATTTGGATGCCCTGGATCTTAAGTAATCTGTTCACAATGTCTTTTATTTGCTAGTTTATATTTTTTGGCCAGCATGTGTAACTTCTTCATCAGCTGGCCACAGAGAACCTGTTACATTTGGAGATCACGCTAAAGTGATAGATTACCTTAGGGAGAATTGAAATCTTTGTGACACATTTTCTTATAGAAGAACTGACTCTTTCTTTCAAGGCCTTTTTTTAAAAAAAATATTCATTTATGTGCAAGGTGAGAGAAAGAGAGAAAGACTGATAGAGCGGGAAAGAGAGGGAGAGAGAAACAGAGAGAGAATAGGCACACTAGGGCCTCTTGCTCCTGCAAACAAACTCCAGACATGCATGTTACCTTGTACATCTGGCTTTATGTGGGTACTGAGGAATCAAACCTGGGCCTGCACGATTTACAAGAAAGTGCTTTTAACCACTGAGTCATCTCCCCAGCCCTGGAGCTTTTAAAGTTATTTTTATTTATTTATTTCAGAGAGAGAGAGAGAGAAAGACAGACAGACAGACAGACAGACAGACAGTGAACATGAGTACACCCAGATCTCCTGCCACTGCAAGTGAACTCCAGGCTCATGCACCACTTTGTGCATCTGACTTTACTTGGACACTGGAGATTCGAATGCTGGCCATCAGGCTTTGCAAGCGAGGTCCTTCAACTGTTTAGTCAGTCCTCCAGCCTAGTCATGTTTATATGTTTTCCTTCTAAAAAAAATATTTTGCATATAAATGGTGGACAGTTTTATGTTTGTCACTGTTCTCCGTGAGCTCTTTCATGTTATCTTCTGTCTAGTTGTTAATTGTATATGAAGGCTTGGTGTTTTGTTTTTTTGTATTCTATTTTTGTTGTTGTGGTGGTGGTGGTGCTAGGGATGGAGTCCTGGGCCTCAAGCATGCTTAGCAAGTGCCACACCAGTGAATGACATTCCGAGAACTTGATTTTTTATATTAGTTTCATATCTATCCATCTTACTGAATCCTCTTATTATGTAAGAGTTTTCAGCTGATTTTCTAGATAAACAGTCATATCACGTGCAAATGACAATAATTTCCCCTCCTACCTCCCTGTTTCTTTTTTAACCTCATGTCTCTCTGTTACTTAATGAGAATGCTTTTAGTAGTTCTCTCCATGAGCATGTTGTCCCTGCTGACTTCTTACTTCCTACAGGCTCCTTCTCAGTTCCTACTTGCTCTGTTATCCATGGCTAGTTCTTTCCAAATCCCTAGTCACTCCCAGGAAGAACTAAAGGTTGAAAAGATTTGGGCTAGAAGCATCTTTCTTTCTTTTTAAAATATTTTATATTATTTATTTGCAAGCAGAGAGAGAGACAGATAGAGAGAGAGGAACAAGAAAGAGGCAGAGAGAATGGGTGCACCAGGATCTCCAGCCACTGCAAAGGAACTCCAGATGCTTGTGCCACTTTCTGCATCTGGCTTTAAGTGGGTCCTGAGGAGGCAAACTTGGGACATTAGGTTTTACAGGCAGGGTCCTTAACTGCTGAGCCATCTCGCCAGCCCATAGAAACATCTTTCTTATGTTGAGCAGCCATCAGCTTCTGCTGGCTTCCACTCATATGTCCTGTGACACAACAAAGAAGGAGACCAGTGTCTTGTAGAGTCTCAGAATTCCAAGTTATTCCTATGCTTAAAAAATGTCCTTTGTCCTACTGCTGGTGAGATGAGTGAGTCAGAGTCCTGCTGATGCTTCCTGGGCACAGCTAGGTAAGCTCCACCTCCACTCTACCAGCCACCCAGTCATCCACCTGCCAGTGTGTCGGGGCTTCAAGGTGCTGCTCGTCCTCGCCTCTCTGGGGCATCCTCACATAAAGCCATCTCTTCCCATTTATAGGGAGGAGCTCACGCTTAAGACCCAAAGTAACATCGCATGAATGATGTACACTGTGTTTTTCAGTCTTACTGTTGGCTCTAGACTGCTAACCATAATCCCATGATTGCATTCTCCACCTTTTGAGCCTCAGCCCGCCGAGTGCTGGGATTCCAGGTACGTGCCACCATGCCTGGCCAACAGCCTTTCTTAACTAAGCAGCAACCACTCTGTGCTTTCATCTGCTAACGCATCCCTTACCTCAGTCTGGATATTCTGTGGTGAACGTAAATTGTTCTGTAAACTAGGTCAGGCTCATTATCAGTCACATGGGTTCAGTTGCAGTTATGACAAGGTTTTGCTTTTGAGGTTAGAAAGTCATAATGGAGGAAAGGAGTCCTTCCTCAGATTGCAAACTCCAGAAATTTTGAGGTTTTCATTTGGCTAAAAACAGGTACAGTTGATATGCAAGCTTTGGCGACATCTAAGTAGAGTCAGACAGGGTCAGTTGACATGACTGGGCATCATTTGAGTCTGAGCTATGTCTTTTTAATTTTTTTCCTTTTTTGGGTTTTCAAGGTAGGGTCTCACTGTAGCCCAGGCTGACCTGGAATTCTCTATGTAGTCTCAGGCTGGCCTCAAACTCACAGATGTCCTCCTACCTCTGCCTCCCAAGTGCTGGGATTAAAGGCGTGCGCCACCATGCCCTGAGCTATGTCTTGATGCTTGAACATAAGGTGGCCATTTATGGGGCTGGGGAGACAGTCCCTCAGCTCTGCAAGCATGAGGACTGAGTTCAGGTCCCCAGCACCCGTATAAGGAGCTGGGTGTGGTGGCACACTCCTGTGATCCCAGGGCTGGGGCGGCGAAGATAAGAGGTACCTTGAGGCTCGCTGTCTGGCTGACTTGGTGAGCACTGGGTTCAGTGAGGGACCCTGTCCCAACACAAGGTGGAGAGTGATTGAGGAAGACATCCGTCCTCAACCTGTGGCTTCCACATGCACGTGCACACATGTACAGGCACACCTACATATGTATGCACTAGCACACATATACACATGTGCACCCCACACACATATACATGCCACAAAAGATGGCACTTTGTGGACAATAGAATACCACCACATTTCATATTACTTCTGCTTTTCATACTTGGCACTTTTATCTCACAGACTCAGTGAGGGCATCGCATATGTCCATTTAACCTGTACAGCCTGCTTCGTGTGCCGAGACCAGTATCTGATCCTGTATTTAAAAAAATCTTTTAAATTTATCTGCAAGCAGAGAGAGAGAGAGAGAGAGAGAGAGAGAGAGAGAGAGAGAGAGGGAGAATAGACACACCAGGGCATCTAGCTGCTGCAAACAAACTCCAGACGTACACACCTCTTTGTGCATCTGGCTTTACATGGGGAATCGAACTCAGGTTGTTAGGCTTTGCAGGCAAGCACCCTAACTACTGAGCCATCTCTCCAGCCCCTGATCCTATATTTTGATTTCAGTTCCATGTGGTCCTTTATCCTTCACCTGAGTAAGGAGGCAGCCTGGAATTAATTATATATGGAAGCTTCTCCTTGATAGACTTCTAAGAGCTAGTGTCTGAAGAACCACATCCTATTAAATGGGGCCAATGTATTATGTCTAGTCTCTAGAGCTAAAATTTCCTCATCTACCCTTGTCACTCCCCCCTCAACCTTCCTGGTGACAGAGCCTGGAACATGATAAGAGATCAATAAATATTTATTTAATGAGTGAATGAAGTGTGAAATTCAGTTCATGCTGCATGTGCTTGCTGAGACAAGAATTTTATTACTAATTATAATTAGTGTTTATTTAAAACATTTCTTTAGTTGTCAACTTAAATAAGATAAGCAAGACATCTACGCAGGAATAACATTCTAGATATTAGATGGGAATTACATCCTTAGTCATAGAACATGGTGTTTCACTAATTAATGACAGCAGGGCTGTTTGTCAGTGTTTGTGTGGCTCAATTTTACCCCTCCATCCTCAGGGTATCTAAATATAGTGCTCCCGAAATAACAACCTATATCATCTGAGGATTCTGCACTGACCTTTCCCAGGCACCTGCTAAACAGCAGAAACACAGAGCCAGCATGCGCCCCTCCTCCACCCTGCTGAGGAGCTATGTTTTTAGTGCACTCAGATAAGGGGTAGGCGCAAATCTGTTATTATTTTATTGTTTGTTTGTTTGGTTAGGTAGGGTCTCACTCTAGCCTCGGCTAGCCTAGAATTCTGTCGTCCCAGCTTGGCCACAAACTCATAGATCTTCCTACCGCAGCCTTCTGAATGCTAGGATGAAAGCCGCATGCACCTCCACACCAGCTGCAAGTTTGTTATTCTGCATAGACTATTTTTTTTGATTTTAGGAAATTCTAGGTGCCAAGCACGTGACTGTCTTTAAGGTACTCAGGAACAGGTAGCAGGAGGATAATTAATTCTGGGCCAGCCTGGGCTACGTAGTGAGTGTGAGGTCAGCCCAAGCTACATAGAGATACTTTGCTTCACAGAGTGCAACTCCCAGCCCTGGAAAACAAAGCAAAGCAAAGCAAAGCAAAACAAAACAACTACATTAATCTGTTTTCGTGAGTCAGTGATACGTTTTCTGATTCAGCCACTGAGAGTTACAATGCATGCAGGAATATCCTGAGAAAGGGAAAGACTCTCGTCCTAAGGCTATTGTAGTACACTCGTGAACAACAAGCAAGCTATGGAGACCCCCTCCCGAGAACAAGCAGGAAGGTCCATGTGATTGTTTTCAGTGACCTCTGTCCAGTGTACATCTTCCCAAAGCAGGGCGCAGCTTCTCAGGCAGCCACGGGAAAAATGGCAACCTTCTCCACGCCTCTGAAAACCAAGGCTATAGGAAAGACGCCTGGGTATTTGTATCCATGCTGTAGTCTAGGCCATGATATGAAGCAGAGCAAAGAGAATGAGAAAAGAGGGCTGGAGGGATGGCTTAGCAGTTAAGGCGCTTGTCTGCAAAGCCAGAGGACTCAGGTTTGATTCCCCAGGACCCACATAAGCCAGGTACAGTAGGTGGCACATGTGTCTGGAGTTGTTTGCAATGGCTAGATGCCCTGGTGTGCCCATTCTCTCTCTCCCTCTTTCTCACAAATAAATAAATTATACATATATATATATATATATATATATATATATAGTAAAAAAATATAAAAATAAAATAAAATATAAAAATAAAATATAAAATAAAAATAAAATATAAAAATAAAAAATATAATAATATATATATATGTTTTTTTTTTTCAAAAAGAGCACAGGTCCAGAAAGCTCCATCTTCAAACCCAGCAAGCCCACCTGTGTTTAACTGGTTGGGATATTGTACACTTGTCAAGCAGTGCCCATTAGACACCACCACCAGCACTTTCCTTTCCATATAAATGGGCGCATTAGCATAGTAATGTTGAGGACTTTTGGAGAGGGGCAATACAATCCTCTTTTCTTACCAGGATTAACATGGCTTGAAAGAGCTGCCATTTTTATTAACCTTGGTGGCGTTGGCATGGTGATCAGGTTCAACATCATGGCTCACCTGAAGGTTTTGACAACTTGGGTCTATTAATGAGATGACTCAAGTTTCTTGTACTGAAAATAGATTGGATGTCAACTTAATCCAAAATTGTCCCCTCATCTGTTGCAGCCCACAGAGCAAAGGGAATAAGAGAGAGTTTATTCTGAACCTATATGAGTGACCATGGCCCAGAAGCACAGATGCAGATTACCTCAAATACCATATTCCAATGTGGCCGCAGTCTTATGAAGTTTTATAGTACTAGAACAACGAAAGTCACAAAATACATTGGTGGGACATGAGGTAGGCGGTTACAGCAACGCAGAGAACGCGCTGGCACAGGCCTTAGATGCTGTCTAGCGGCATTCTTAGCCTTGGAGTGGTGGAAGCTGGGGTGTATTTGTCCATCCAAGACAGATTCAACCTGTAGTCACAAGGATGTCAGCTCAGAGACAGAGGTGGGCAATAAATGGCTATTCAGAGGGCTAAAGAGAGCCCAAGAGAACTTGACTCCAAACCTGTAACCCAGCTCTCCATAATCACAGAAGTTCTGATCAGTCAGCCTTGTAGAATCATTAATACAGGAGAGACATTGTTTCCTGGGAAATCCACTTCAAATATCCAAACCTACTAAAGAAAAGGACATGTTCTTTGCATTCCTTAAACACAAGATTACTACTGTTGTTTCTTCTTTTTTTTTTTTTTCTGAAAGAAAATTTAAAAATAAAAAGGTGTCTGGCTCTGTCCTAAAGAGAATTCTGGAAAGGACATGCTGGACAAAAGCTGACAACATTAGAAATGATTAGCTAAAGTAATCACGCGGATAGTGGCCATTTTTCAGAATCTGTCTTGCTAAATAAAATGGGAAGAAAACAAGTTATTTGTTCTGAATAAAAGATGTTTGTTCCCTACAAAATTGAAATATGAGTCATTTGGCACATGGCATTATATTTAAAATTATTTTCCCTTTGTATTTAGATCTTTCTCTGGAATTAAAAGACTTCAGCTGAAAGTTAACCTTCAACCCAATGACAATTACTTTTTCTACGTGAGAGCCATCAACACATTCGGGACGAGTGAACAGAGCGAAGCTGCCCTCATCTCCACTAGAGGTAGATCCCCTGTCCAGAAGGCGCCGTTTCACTGCTTGTCTTTTACCGCCCAGAGCCCTCTTAGGGGACAACTTCCTAAAGGCCCCACCTGCCGTTGGAGCTAGGTTTTTATCATACAGTCCCAAGATTGTTGCAAGATCAAGATGTTTCTTTTCTTTTTTTAGTTTTTTATTTTTTAATATATTTTTAATTTTTTTATTTATTTGAGAGCAACAGACAGAGAGAAAGAGGGAGGGAGAGAGAGAGAGAGAGAGAGAGAGAATGGGTGCGCCAGGGCCTTCAGCCACTGCAGACGAACTCCAGACGAGTGTACCCCCTTGTGCATCTGGCTAATGTGGGTCCTGGGGAATCGAGCCTCAAACCGGGATCCTTAGGTCTCACAGGCAAGCGCTTAACCGCTAAGCCATCTCTCCAGCCCAAGATGTTTCTTTTCTTTTTCTTGTTCAGAGGCTCTCAGGCTTTGCTGCCATTAGCCATTAGTCAGGGTGCTTAAAAATACGGATGCTCTGGCCTCACCCCAGAGCAGTGGGCTTAATTGGTCTGCAGACAGGCTTGAACATTTGTGGTTTGAGAAATCTTCCCTACTGACTTGTGTTTCACTAACAAGGCACTGTAATTTGTAGAGGTGTGTGTGTGTGTGTTTGATAAAAATAGTCCAATTCTATGATTCTGTGAACAAGTTTCCAGTATTGTTTTTCTGATAATTCTATCCTGTACTAATATTTGTTTTATGAAGGAATAAGTGAGTGAGTGAATGAAAAAATAATACAAAGAACTGATAAAACTGTTCAATAGCATTTTTGGGAAATCACCCAGATGACACCAGCACAAAGTGTTTGCTCTTCTCAATTATCATGGAAGGCAGCGGACTAGGAGGGTGGTCGTTATGCTTCCTTATCCTAGATCCAGGGACGCATTAAGTCGTTTGCCCAGCTGACTTGTGCGGCAAGATGTGAGGGCTTCCTGTCCAGGAATGTTTTTCCACACAGTCCCAATGTGGTGCCTGTATCTTCCATCATCAGGACCTCTTCTGTAGACTGCTAATGCACCTCCTCCCCCGTTTTAATGTGCGCTCAGAGCTTCTGAAGCTCTTGTTAGAGTGCAGATGTGGAGTTAGTGTACTGGGGTGGGGCTGAAGTCCTGCATACTTAGGGGATTGGAGGCTGCTGGTCTAAGGAACATATTTTGCCAACGAGCTCTCTGGCACAGGGGACATGTAACACGGGTAGGAGAGACCAGAATGAGCGTCCACTAAGCCTTCTCAGGAAGAAAAGCTTCAGCTGTGGATCTGCCAGTGCTGAGGGGCAGTTCTGAAGTCCGTGGAGAGGGAGCCTAGGGTGTGACTGTGGGGCCTGGCCTAGCCCTTGGCCTCGTGGTCAGGCTTTCATCCTGTTTTCTGACCTGCCACAGGAACTAGATTTCTCTTGTTGAGAGAAACAGCTCACCCTGCTCTGCAGATTTCCTCGAATGGGACGGTGATCAGCTTCGCGGAGAGGAGACGGCTCACTGAGTAAGTAGGAATAAGAGAGCGCTGTGGGCTGGCGCTCAGTGCAGCCTCCCCTAAGTCCATTCCTGATGCGTGTGAATAGAAATGTGTGCACAGCACTCGCGGTTCATCCTGAGGGGGGAACCTAGCCAGAGAGCTTATAACTTGGAACAAGCATCAACATATACATATAGTTTAAAGTAGGGTCTCACTCTAGCCCAGGCTGACCTAGAATTCACTCTGTAGTCTCAGGGTGGCTTTGAACTCATAGTGATCCTCCTACCTCTGCCTCCCAATGCTGGGATTAAGTGTGTGCACCACCACGCCCGGCTCCAAGCGCCAATATTTTTATGGGGAATATGTAAGCACAGATGGTTTTGGTTAAAACACTGGATTCTTAAAGGTATTATCTCTGGTTCAGTGAAAAACAGACTCCAGTAATGACTATTATTTTCAATAGCAAACCAGCTATCAACCATTTGAATAGGAATTGAAGAGAAGGATAGTTCCTTGAATTATTGGTTCTGGCCATAGAACCTTGCCCCATGGTTTTTCTCACAACAAAGTAGCATGAAAAAAAAATCAGTTAAAAATAAAATCACCTTGCCCAGTGTGGTGGCACACACCTTTAATCCCAGCACTTGGGAAGCAGAGGTAGGAGGATCATCGTGAGTTCGAGGCCACCCTGAGACTACAGAGTGAATTCCAGGTCAGACTGAGCTAGAGCGAGACCCTACCTCAGAAATAAAATAAAATAAAACAAAATCACCAGCAGCAGCTGGGTCTGGTGGCTCATGCCTCGCACTCTGGAGGCAGAGGGAGGAGAATTTCCATGAGTTCAAGGCCACAGAATAACTTGCAGGTCAGCCAGAGCTACAGTGAGACCCTACCTCAAAAACCAAAAACAAACAGAACCAAAAGTCCTAGAAGGACGTGGAAACTGCCCTGCCACGTGCCCGTACTTCCTCCTGGTTATCTTGAGGGTTGACACGCCAAATGGGAGAAAGTGTGGCAAAGCTTTAGAAACACAAGAGAAGTAGGCGTCAGCACGGCGGGGCTCGCGGTGAAGCACGCAGCCAGCCCTGGAGATGTGCAGCTGTCTTCCTGTCCTGGCTCCTCACCGGTTCACAGCTCAGTGTAACTGTTATTTGCTTCTGGAAATGACCAAACCTTCTCTGGGCTCCAGTATTCCAATCTGAATCTGTGGGAAAAGACTAATAATCGTGGAGTCATCTGCCAGCCTCACAATCATGAGTAAACACGGTCAGCGGCCCTTTCGCATGGTCTGTGATTCCACGGAGTCTAGCATGGGGCCTGGAATATCGTAGGCGCTAAAAATATACCCATGAGTGGATTCAGAAAGTAAATCTTTTAAAAAGAATTAAGAAATAGATTGGACTTCTCTGTCTCTCTCTTTTTTAATATCTCAAAAAATAAAAAAAAACTAAAAAAGGTGAGATGGGTTTGGCAAGAGTGCCTACATAATAATGGATGGAAACTGTAATGTATTCCATGGAATTGTGTTTATTTATTATTAACCCTAAAATTAGCTCATAAGTATCAGACAGCCTGGTTTTGCTCCAGGGAGCGAGGCCTCACCACCTCTCTGAAACGAATGTGCGGGGGAAAGACCTGCACAAGTGACGTTCGCACCCTGCATTAATCACCCCTCATCTGGCAGAGAGAGGGAGAGGGTGCTGATGGACCAGGGACACTGCTGGAAGTAAAGACGCCTCCTTGCCGTCCCAGCCGTTTCCAAGCAGAGCCAAGCAGTGCACGCAAGGCCACCTGTGGGCGGTTGAAAGTGCTTGGGTTCGTCTCACTGCGCCTCTTGTAAAAAAGAGCTGAGGCGAGGCAAAAAGAGACCTTCCACCTGCCAGGGGCGCTTTCCTAGTTGCGAAGTCCCAGAAGCCCAAGCTCTACATGGGCCTTTAGTGAGACCGGCCAGTCCTGATCTGTGCCCCGGCCTCGCCGCTGTCTCACCCTCTGAGAGCGGCATGTCACTGGGCCACTGTGCCCGGGAGGGTCAGCAGGTACAGGAAGCCATTAGAAAAGGTTGTAGAGCCTCGGCGTCGTGGCACAACCTGTAACGTCAGCACTCGGGAGGCAGAGGCAGGGGGATCACAGAAGTAAAGAGAGCCCATGTCTCAAAATCCAAAGCAAACAAAAACCATTTTGAAAGTTCTTTGTTTTGTGAATGTTGGAGGAAGAAAACCTTGCAAGTCAGGTTCCTCCCCTACCTGTTAGGTTTCCTCCATCTCTTTTAAAGTAGACTGTATGCCACTTATTTTCCTTCCTGTCATCACTCCAGTTATTTCTTGGTTCCCAGCCCCTTTAAGAAACACTCTCTAACATATGTTCATACAATGAGATAGTGGACATATGCCAGATGTATGTTGGGGGTTTGGGGATTCTGGGGCAATCTAGCCAGGGTCAGAAGCACAATGAACAGATTATGTTGTTAGCCAGTCTCCCACAGCTTCTGAAGTTTCGGCATGCAGGCTGTGTGAGTTTGCAAACATGGATGCTCGTAAGGTAAGGGTGGCTGATTCCTGTGTTAAGCTAACTCTGATCTTTCACCTGCAGAATCCCCTCTGTGCTGGGTGAGGAGCTGCCTGCCTGTGGCCAACATTACTGGGAAACCACAGTAACAGAGTGCCCAGCGTATCGGCTGGGCATCTGCTCCAGCTCGGCTGTGAGGGCTGGGGCCCTGGGGCAAGGGGAGACTTCATGGTACATGCACTGCTCTGAGCCGCAGAGGTAAGCTGGAGCCCTGCCTCTCCTGACCTAAACCAGTCGTCATTTATAGATGTCTAGCCAGAGGTCTGTGAGGGACCTAATAAGGAGCATCCCATGTGCACGCCCAAATTCCAAGCTAACTGAGACAGCAAGCATTGACTACCCATGGTGGTTAAAGTATTCCTCTCATTGCTGAGAAAGCTGGTGTCAGAGAATGTGGCTCACACCTGAGGAAAGGATAGTTTCTTCAACTGAACCATATTATTAGGCGTACTTACCCATAAACCCAGAGTCTTGCTAAGCAGTTTTGGTCTCTGGACAGGCAGAGAATGTTGTGTGTCGCCTCATCTAGCTGTGACCAAGAGGTAGGGGTGCTGGGCTATGTGTGCCACTCTCTCTTTCAAACTCATCCCATGGTGCAGAGAGACACAGGGGTGGTGTTTAGAGGCCTCCCCCTCCACAGAGAAGAAATCGAGGTCTGAAGGAGAAGTGGGTCCCCAGCTGTCTCCCTGGCACTGGTCTGTGTCAGAGGGCAGCAACTACTGCCCATAAGCCAAATCTGACTCCGTGCCTACCCTTGTAGATAAAGTTTTATTGAAACACAGTTATGATCATTGTTTAAATGTTGTCTGTGGCTACTTTTGCCCTAAAATGGCAGATCAGACAGAGACTCAATAGCCTCTGTCAAATGCCCAAGACAGTCACTGTTCCTGAAGTTTGCCAACCCCTGGCTTATGTCACGCATGTCGTTTGGTTGGTTGATGTGAAAAGCCACTAGCTTACGCTAGTCCCAGGGAGCTCATGTCGTGACCTCAGGGTATGGTCTGGTAGAAAGAGCACAGGACTGATTGGTGAACCTTTGAGCATCCCTTATGCCATGTATCTCAGCGGGCTTTGGCTTGAAGGTCTCTAACACAGACCACTGCTGGGCTGAGTGGAGACCTGGCCTTCCACCTTTAGTGTTGTGAGGATCACATGAAATCAGCTACGGGGAAGAGCTTTGACACTGGAAGGAGTCATACAGATGGAAGGCAGTCTTCAAATGCAAGGCTTTAACAAGGAAGCTGTGGTGCTTGCAAGTTCCCAGAAAAGGCCCACAGATTGGGATTTTGCATATCTTTGGCTGCACATTTCTCCTTGCGTTCTACTTGACAGTTTGATTCTCTGAGATAGTTCATAAGGATGCCATCTTCAAGTGCTATTTAAAGTCACGTTTCATCAAGTTGAGCAATTTTGATTAATTGATATTCAGTGCTGTGCAATGCTTGAGGACTCAGCCCCTGCCTAGAGTTAGGAACTGTTCAGACCTGGAGTTTATGACTGATAGATGCTGAGCCCAAATGAGCCACAAATTTCATCAGCATATCTCTAGACACTTGGACACTTAAGAACCCAGGCCAAAGACCAACCTCCAATGACACATTTCTTCAAGCTGTTTTGCAGAGAACAGAATTGTCTATTTTGTGACCAGTTCAATCTGAAACTTTGGTCCTTGGTTCTTTCAGGCCTAGGATGGGATTCTGGGAGGAAAAGTATGTGGTCACAGCACAGATGCCAGTCTTTTTTTCAATTTTTAATTTTTTAAAAATATTTTTATTTTTATTTATTTATTTGAGAGTGGGAAAGAGGGAGAGAGAGAGAGCAAGCATGGGTGTGCCAGGCCTTCCAGCCACTGGAGATGCATGTGCCCCACCTTGTGCATCTGGCTTACATGGGTCCTGGGGAATTGAACCAGGATCTTTTGGCTTTGCAGGCAATACCTTAACTGCTAAGCCATCTCTCCAGCCCTAATTTTTAATTTTTATTTATTTACTTGAGAGGGAGAGAGAGAGAGAGAGAGAAAGGGAGAGAATGAGCACACCAGAGCCTTCAGCAGCTATAAACGAACTCCAGACACATGTGCCCCCTTGTGTGTCTGGCTTACATAGGTCCTGGGGAATTGAACCTGGGTCCTTTGGCTTCACAGGCAAGGTCTTTAACTGCTAAGCCATCTCTCTGGCTCCCAGATGCCAGTCTTGAGTGCCTTTATCTCATGCTTCAATGCCTCCACATAGACCACCTGAAACTTCTAGGATTCTGGGAGAGTGGCTATGTTTGCTGTAATTTAGTAATTTATTTATTTATTTTGAGGTAAAGTCTCACTCTAACCCAGGCTGACCTGAAACTCACTCTGTAGTCCCGTGCTGGCCTTGAACTCATAGTGATCCTCCTACCTCTGCCTCTAGAGTGCTGGGACTAAAGGCGTATGCCACCACGCCCGGCTAGTTTAGGTGTCGCAGTTGGAAGGGGTATGAAGCTGGTCTCAGGAGAATCCACTGGCTCTCTTCCTGGTCACTTTTAACTTTGCCAAGCTAGTTCCTGGTGTTCTCACAGCCTTTACCAGTTTTACCACAACTGTCCTACCTGTGCCCTTGCTGAAAGGCTCGTCCGCCCTCCAGGCCCCAGAACGCCCCATCTGTCATCTCTTTCACCGCAGTGAGGCTGCCAGCTTGCCAGCCCTGAACACTTGCCTTGACCTTCTGGGCCTTTAGGCAGGCCTGACAAGGTCTAAAGGTCCTTGGCTTCCACTGCCTGACTACTTACCCAGATCGTCAGGCTGTAAACTGTCTGGAGTCACTTTGCCACCAACCACACAGGTCTACCTTTAGTTGTCTTCTTCTTCCCACCTCTCAGTCTACCTTTCAAGGCCTCAGTTCCTAAGATTGGCAGGAGAAGACCTCAAACTTCTGTTTCCTTCTTTCTCTTATTGTTCTTGCATAGAGCAATAAGCCTTTCCTGGCCAGTGATCAAGTTTTCTTTCTCTCTCTCTCTCTCTTACCTATCTCCTTACAACCCAAACCAGTGCCTTCAAAGTGTTGAATAAGCATTGCAAGCACTTGGGCAATCTATGCCTTACACGGATTCTCAGCCCTAGTCCTGTTTTCAGTCAGTAATATTTTCTTGGCTTCCTGTTTGCTCTGTAGAGTATGTGTTTCCAGAGGGTTCTTGTAGTCCTTCACATCCCCCAGGGTGCCCAGGGAAGTACCAGCTATACAAATTTGCCCACAGAATTGAATTTATTTGAGTTGAGGAGGGCATCAAAGGCAACCTCTGGCTGCTGAAGTCATTGATAAGATGAAAAGGGAAGTTGACTTGGGGCAGGGGACCAAATTAGCAAAAATAATGACAACATTTAAACTTCATAAAGGCCTTTATGTAAGCTTCCCATGAATCTTTAAAAACTGTAAAATTAATACATTGTATAGAAGGCAGGCCTGCAGTACCTTTAAAAATACATGGCAGCCGCAAAGGAGTTCTTTTCAAAAGAATGACACACTGTGAATGTGGTAGTTAAGGCATGTGGGCAGCTGGGAAAGAATTAGAGTGTTGAGAAAAATCACAAGGGAGGCATATGTTGGTTATTCTGGGACCGCCTCTTAATATGAGAGGAGCAGAATTATTAAAAATGCTACTGTATTAGGATGAGCTGTGCATTGTTTAGCATCTAGGAGGACTCTGGCTAAGAATTTGGGGCAATGTTACCACGACTCAATGTTGTGAACTGTTATGTTATGTTGTTATGTTATGTTATTATATTATGAATGTTGTGAAGTTAACTAAGACATTGGTTATTTCCAATTTTCCTTATCAAATTCTTCAAGATTTCTAAAGTGTGTGTGTGTGTGTTTTAATTTTCCCATTCTGTTTCATTTCAGATACACATTTTTCTACAGTGGCATCGTGAGTGATGTACAGGTGACAGAGCGTCCAGCCAGAGTGGGCATTCTGCTGGACTACAACAACCACAGACTTCTGTTTATCAATGCTGAGAGTGGACAGTTACTCTTCATCGTGAGGCACAGGTTCAGCGAGGCTGTTCACCCTGCCTTTGCCCTGGAGAAACCTGGCAAATGCACCCTGCACCTGGGCATAGAGCCCCCGGACTCCATAAGGCACAAGTGATCCTTGCCTTTCGGAATTTGCCAAGAGCAAGACCCAAATTCTGGGGAGGGGTGGTGGGTCTTTCTCTTGAGTCCCACACAGGTGCTCCACACTCTGCACGTGAGAAACCCACCGAGAACACCTTGACTTTGCAGAGTCACGTGTTCGTAAAGATGGGAAAACATTTCCACCCTTCCCTTCACACGATTGAATTCTTTCCTAGAGTCAAAGGACTTACAGGAGGTCCGGGAACCAAACTAGAGAAGTAGACTTCCATCCGTTTTATTGGTCAAACAAACCCTCTGGTAGATGAGTCAGAGTGATCACAAAGTCGTATTAGTGATACGTCTCTTTTGACAAAGACATGGATGTCTTCCACATGGAAATGTCACCTCATTTCCCAACAGGATGATGAGTCCTAATCTTTTAGAGAAAGTGTTTTATCTCACCTGAATTTACAATGAGCTCTTTTGTAATTATGTACACTGTAGGATGTAAGTCTCATTCCCTCAAGTTTCAAATGTAGAAAAGCAGTAGCCATCAAAAATGTCCATTTTGTTAAATAAATGGTGAGCATCTTATAAAACAAAACATGCTGTATGAACTTATTTACATTGACTTACCAGTCTGCCCCTCTGGACCAGGGCATGGTGCAAAGAAAATACCCAGTGCATTTCAGTGGGTTGTGCTACTGTAGATTTTCATGTGATAAACTTACATACTTTAAAATCAAAATACCCTCATCCACAGAACCATATAGTTGACTATAAAGTCAGGTACCTGAAGCCAGGTCTCTCTTTCTGCTAAAAAGTCTGATTGGTTTTTCTAGATATCATATTGAAAGTTCTCAAAATTTAGACAAATCTAGAATGCACATTGAGATAATTGCTTTTGTTCTCTATAATGTAAATGCTTTGATCATAGTTAAGGGTATCTTTTAATATTACGAATTCAGTTATTTTCTTCTTTGATGCATGTGGTATATGCCCGTGTGTGTGCAGATGCATGCAGAGGTCAGAGGCATATGTCATGGGTTCTTCTCTATCACCCTTCTACAATATTTCTCCAAGACAGAGTCTTTTACCGAACCAGAAGTCTATGGATTTTGGTTAGACTGACTGATCAGGGAATCCCAGTCATCCTTCTGCCTCCACCCCCAACCCAATACCTGGCTTCATACATGGCTGCTGGGGATCAAACTCGGACCCTCATGCTTGAACAGCAGTGCTCATATCTGTTCCACCATCTCTCCAGCCCCTCGTTTTCTTGAATTGAGAAAGAACATCCTACTTTTTGGATATATTCTAAAATGTGTTTAATAGCTAGAAAATCAAGTCTAGATCTGTAACTGCCTTCACTACCTTGTCTTGAAATTAGAGCAGCCATTGGAAAGATGGGCTTTTTTTTTTTTTTTTTTTCGAGGTAGGGCCTCACTCTAGTCCAGGCTGACCTGAAATTCACTATGGAGTCTCAGGGTGGCCTGAAACTCACTGTGATCCTCCTACCACTGCCTCCTGAGTGCTGGGATTAAAGGCATGCGCCACCATGCCTGGCCCAAGATGGGCTTTGTGTAACGCTGAAGGAATAACTGCTGCTCTGGGGAGAATGTGATTTCTACTTTTCAAGGCTTCACCTTGGGTTGTGACTGACAAGCCACCCTGCTCAGTATATTACCTCTCCCCCCCCGATGGTATTGTAATGCAGTTTAAAAACACACCAGTAAAAACCACAAGGATTTAAACATTTGTCTCACTTTGGGTTCTTGCAAAAGTAGATGCAAGACTTAGATCTTCCTATTCATGTGGAAAGTCATTCTAGAAGGAACACTTGAGGAAGTGGAGAAAGAAAGATGGAAGGAGGGATGCCAATGAAGCTCTTGTTCTGTCAACGAGTTATTATCACTATGGGCAATGAGCTATGAGCTAGGGCCACTTGATCTGAGGGCTCCACTGGAATATGCCAGAGGCTAACTAGCTTCAGTGGCTGGGAGGTTGCCCAGAGGGCACTTTGAAAATTCAGAAGAATTCATATCATTCTATTTGTGGGAACAAAAGATCTCACGTACATAAAACCAGAGTGCTTCTTTCTTTTTCCTTTTTTTGCAGCTTTGTGGAAGTTTCCACTTGTTAATTTTGCATTGTACTTCATCACCCCACCCTTGTAAACCAGCACTGATACTTTAAAGATGGGGCAGTGACACTCTCAAGTTGAAAGCCTCTTTTAGTTTCCAAGGGTCTGTACTGAAGTCTCTTCACATCCCTTAAGCCTCAGTTACCTGCAAACTCAACTATGCTCAGTGGCTGAGAGAGCCTTCAGGCTCCAAGCGCTCATAACCACAGGATAGCTGGCAAGGGCTGGAGCACAGGCGTCGAGAAGAAAACCCAGCAGCAGGGGCGGGTGTCTTGGTCTAAGCTTCCTCATCCGCCCACTGTTGAGTTGTGCAGCATGCATGTTGTCTGCAGGCTTTAAACCACCCCCACTGTGTGTGTGAAGCCTTGGTACCCAGAAGTTCAAATCTTGTCTGTTGCGGGGACGGGCATGGGGATGGTGGTGAGTCACTGGCCATGTGATGAGAACTGACCTTTGAAATCCATCTCCCCGACCCTCCTTCCTGGAATCCACCAAAAGCAAGTGCAAATGATTTTCACAAAATGACACTGACAGGCCAGTGAAAGAACTGGTGGATCTGCGGTTATAGATTGTCACTTATTTTCTGGTCCTGGTGCCCATGGAACTGTCCAGTGGCCTGTGGCTCTGACGTGGAAGTGTACCTGAGCTGGGCACTTAAGCTCCAGTAGTACTGAGCCAAGCCATGACAGGGCTTTTCAGAAACACGGCAGGTCAGAGCTAAGTACTCTGCTGCTGAGTGATCCCCTTTGTGGCCCTGGTTTGGTGACTGCTGGGGCCAGGGAGTGTTCCCAAGCACGCCTCTGAACTGAATGAAGTTGGACTCGATTTCCAGCTCCTTGGTAAGGCTCAGAAGACAAGCCATATTTGGAGCTGGTTTTACAGTCATGAACACTTCTCATTTTTTTTTCCACTGCCCTTAAGAGTGCATGCAGCTGTGTCCCCTCTTCTACATGCCCCGACTTACCTTAAATGAATGTCATTTTATGTTGAGTTTGCTTTCCCAACTGATGCTAGTAATTTCTGATTCCCACATAACAATGGACTTAAGAATAGTTTGACAAAAGGGTAAGGAGAAAGAATGTCTGATGTGGACAAAACACAACTTAGGGAAAAGTATAAGAATTCTTCCAAGGTTTGAAGGCCTGTAACAAGGAAAGAATTAGCTCTGTTTTCATTTCTTCCTGTGGGTAAAAGTCCCCTGGGTAGGTAGAAATCGAGGAGGCCTTTGGTCGCGTGCAGGAGCCCTCTGCCCCACCCCACCACAGAAGCGTCAAGAAGAGGCGCACCGCTTAGCACAGACTGAGCACGCAGTTTGGCAGAATGATGAGCTGAAATATCAAAAAGCAGATTGCTTCTTTAGTTCTAGGTCCATGGTTCACAACCGTTGCTTGCTTACTAGGAAGTATTCTAAAGAGGGCCCCAGAGACCAACATGGATCTAGTGGGAAGGCCAGGTGAACAGGAATGCAAACTTTTATCCCATCTCATCAGGATGACTCAATTTTCACATTTTTAACACGTTGGGTTCCATATAGCAACTGATTTGATAGGGGGTTTCTGTGGTTAAATGAAGTCTAAAACTTTGATAACAGAAACTCTGACAATAGTGTGACTCAGGGTAACCCAAGAGGAGCTAAGTCTCCCATGCTTTGAGGGCACCCTTTCCTATGCAAATACAGAGGTAATATTGATTGCAGGAAATTCTATCTCCTATCCCAAGTATCTTGAGCTCATGTAGATGATTACATTTTCCTCTGACTTCCTGCTTTCAAATTTCTCTTCCTTAATCTCTTAACCATTGCATTGCCAATCCTTATTTTGTTCCTAGGCCCATTTGGTCGGTGTTATCCAAACATGGACATGGTGCTCCTTGGAGGCCTCATGGCAGCACGTGTGCCAGGCTGGCGTTACTAGTTGTTAACATAGCTTTAGGGATAATATGGGGCCTTCTCATCTCATCATCAGCCCCATTTTGATGTCATATGAAGCAGACTAGCTTCTCTTTAGTTGACTTTATTCTTTTTTTTTTTTTTTTTTTTTTTTTTTTTGGTTTTTGGAGGTAGGGTCTCACTGTAGCCCAGGCTGACCTGGAATACACTATGTAGTCTCAGGGTGGCCTTGAACTCACGGTGATCCTCCTACCTCTGCCTCCTGAGTGCTGGGATTAAAGGCGTGTGCCACCATGCCCGGCTTAGTTGACTTTATTCTTGTGTACTTCTAGCTCTTGCTCACTGGGGTTGTTGAGATCAAACAGTGGAACTAGAAAATATCAAAACATAAAAATTTCTCTGACTAGAGTAGGAATTTTTTTTTTCTTCTTCTTTTTTTTTTTTTTTTTTGGTGTGTGTGTGTGTGTGTGTGTGTGTGTGTGTGTATACTGGTCTGGGAGCAGAACTGGCCCTCCTTATCCCTGCCTCTTTTATCTTGCACAAGCTCTGGGCCTCTTTGCAGAACTAAAAGATGCATTAAAGCAATTCCTCAAAGCAAAGGACATTCCTGTCCCCCAAGATGAATTTGGCCATTACCTTCAGAAGAGTTTAAGAATCCCCTGAGCACTTTCCCTTTAGTAGTTTTCTGGAGAACTAGCAAGTGATTGAAAATCCATTCTCAGCCCAAGTGTGCTCTTAGACTTTGTGTAGAGCTGCCCCGAAGCCATGGAGGATTTTACTCCTTAAAGGACTTCAAAGAGAGGTGATGCCCTTCTAGAGCCAAAATATTAGCAGATTTTATAATTTGGCAGGGGGGGTGGGGAGTAGATGCAGTCATATAAAAAAGGGAGATGAGGATGGAGAACAAGCACACCCACCATGGGCTGTCTCTACTGAAGCCTGGAAGAGGGAAGTCATTAACTCAGGTGATGTGCTCACATCCAAGATCCTGCCCTTTAGAGGGAGAAGACGGGCGATAAACATGTGCATAATGTGTCAGTTGGGAGTAGAAACTATGCACACAAATAAGTGAGGATAGGAGAATACAGCATAAAAGTAAGTAGAGGATGCTATATGTCTTGGATATGGTGGTAAGGTATTTCTGATTAGATAATATTTGAATGAAGGTCTGAATGAAGTGAGAATGCTAGCCACATGGATATCTGTACAGGAAGAGTACTTCATGACGAAGCAATAGAAAGTGTCTTGCATTAGGGCTGGAGAGATTGCTTAGTGGTTAAAGCACTTGCTTGCGAAGCCTAAGGACTCAGCTTTGATTCTCTATTACCTAAGTAAGGCAGATATACAAGGGGGACCATGCATAGGAAGTTCGTTTGCAGTGGCTGGAGGCCCTGGTGTGCCCATTCTCTCTCTCTAAAACAAGTCAATGAACAAAATATTTTTAAAAAGAGGGCTGGAAAGATGGCTGAGCAGTTCAGGTGCTTTCCTGGGAAGTCTAAGGACCCAGGTTCTACTCCCCAGAATCCATATAAGTCAGATGCCCAAGGTGGTGCATGCATCTGGAGTTCGTGTGCAGTGATTAGGGGCCATGGTGTGCCCATTCTCTCTCTTACTCTAATAAATAAACAAAAATAAAATATTTATGGGTTGGATAGATGGCTTAACAGTCAAGGCTCTTGCCTGTGAAGCCTAAGGACCCAGGTTCAATTCCTTAGAATCCAAGTAAGCCAGATTCACAAAGTGGCACATGCATCTGGAGTTCCCTTGTCATGGGTAGACACCCTGGTATGCCCATTCTCTGTCTCTCTTTAAGGGGGACTAAGGCTTGCAATGGAGGGAGTGGAGAAAGCAGTAATGGGGCAGAGCAGCTGGGGACAGGTTCATAATAGCCTTGAAGGCCAAGAAAGAAATTTAGGTTATCTTACAAGTTGGCAACAAGTAACAGGTGTGAGTTGTAGATGCAAGGCAGTCAGATGACTTGCTTTTCAGGCGTTGGTAGATTGTGTTTCTGAACATTACACAAGAAGTTTCCTGAAGGCCCCAGGGCTGGCCCTTTGATAGGTGTCAGCTCCTGCAGAGAAAGGCCTCCCGTAAGTGGGAAGGAAGAAGGGTGCTCGCTGTGTCCCCAGTGCTGCTTAGGGACCCTGTGGCCTTGCTTGCTTTCTGCTTCAAGGCCACCTAGCTGCTTTAGGACCAGCCTTGGGCAGAACTGCTGTTGTTTCCAGGTTGATTTTGTGCTGAACAGAGCCAGGCAGACACCGAAGCCGGGGAAATAAGGCACACTTGAAGGAAGGGGCCCTGTCACTACTGCACCGGTTTGCAGTTACAAAGAGGCTGGACTAGTGGTGCCATCAGAGAAGCTTCTGGCTACGCAGGGCCTCGGCAGTGTGTGGATATGTGGCCATGAGAGTGTGTGCACAATTCGTGTGCGTGTAAGTGTGTCTGGCCGTGTGTGTATTCGTGTTCATGGAGGGGTGGAGGATGGGGTGGAATTATGGCCGTATAGGGCCGGCTTTGCTGTCACTCAGCTGATGGTGCTGGGCTGCACACTGCCTCGGGCTGCTTACCTCACACATTCACACCCGGCAGAGATACTGCCTGTCCAAATGGGCAGTTGCAGGAGTGTGGGAAGTTGTTTGGTGAGCATGGCCAACATTACTCAACCACAGGCCCAGATACTGTCCATAGGTTTGCTGGTCCAGGTTCATTCTTCCTGCGTCAATGCTGGGCCCCCCTAAAAAAAATCCCCCTTTTTTTTGTAGAGAGTTCCTCCTATCTTTCCAATCCAACTTCTCAAAATCACAGTTTGTCTGTTTCTTAAAGATGGCTTTAAAAAAGGTACCCTGGCCGGGTGTGGTGGCGCATGCCTTTAATCCTAGCACTTGGGAGGCAGAGGTAGGAGGATAGCCGTGGGTTTGAGGCCACCCTGAGACTGCATCATGAATTCCAGGTCAGCCTAGGCTAGAATGAGGCCCTACCTTGAAAAACCAAAAAAAAAAAAAAAAAAAAAAAAAAAAACTTGAAAAAGATACCCTGGCCAGGTGTGGTAACATACCTTTAATCTTAGCACTTGGGAGGCAGAGGTGGGAGGATTATCACGAGTTCGAGGCCAGCCTGGGGCTACAGAGTGAGTTTCAGGTCAGCCTGGGCTAGAATGAGACCCTACATCAAAGAAGAAGGAAAAACAAGATACCCTGGCCCGGGACTCTAACTCAGTGGTAATATGTTTCCCTAGTGTGCCTGAGGCTCCGTGTTCAATCCCCTGCACTGGAAAAAGGAAAGATAAAAAGAGACCATTTCTAAGATGACCATTCTCTTCTCTCAGTGAATGCTCAATGTGATCTTGGGGCCTTGTTCCTCCTGCTTCTGTGTGTCTTGGTGACTGCTGCAGAAGCTGGAACCTGCCTCTCAGCGTGCAAGTCTCCCAGCTCAGTAGTCAGAGGGAAGGTCCCCGCAGGCTCTCACGTCCTGTCCCACTGGCTCTCTGGGTTGACTCCCGGCTGGAACTGATGTGAGAGAGCAGTTCAGAACATAGCTCCCGGAGTGCCAGAGACCTGGAGGCGCAGTTCTTCCTGTAGCTATGTGGCTTTGGACAAACTTTAGCCTCTCCTACAGTCCTCACTGTAAAATAAGAATACTGCTATCATGTCACAAAGTTGTTCATGCATCGCATTCACACACTAAACATTTCCTGAGTGCTAAGGAGCTAGGCACCATAGAGCAACCAGACAAATACCTCCTATTCTACAGAGAATAAACTGTTTAGCATAAAAAGGTGACATATACTACAAAGAAAAACAATAGGGGCTAGAGAGATTGCTCAGTGGTTAAGGTGCTTGCCTGCAGAACCTAATAACCCAAGTTCAATTCCCCAATACCCTCATAGAGACAGAGGCACAAGGGGCACATGCATCTAGAGTCGGTTTGCAGGGCTGGAGGCCCTGGTTCTCCCATTCTCTCTGTCTCTTTGTCTCTTTCTCTCTCTCTGCATGCAAATAAATAAAAAAAAAACTTCAAAAAACTTTTTTTTGTTTTTGTTTTTTTGAGGTAGGGTCTCACTGTAGTCCAGGCTGATCTTGAATTCCCTATGTGTCTCAGGGTGGCCTTGAACTCACAGTGATCCTCCTACCTCTGCCTCCGGAATGCTGGGATTAAAGGTCTGCACCACCATGGCTGGCTTCAAAAAATTTTTTGAAAGGAAAGAAAAAGGGTAGAATGATTGCTATGACAAATAAATAGAAAAGTTAGTGTTGTGGTTTGACTGTGAAATGTCCCCCATAGACTCATGTGTCTGAACACTTGATCCCCAGCTGGTGGTGCTGTTTGAGAAGGTTATGAAACCTTTAGAAGGTGGAGCCTTGATGGGGGAAGTGGGTCACTGGGGGCGGGCCTTGTGGTTTTATAGCCCAGCCACACTTCCTGCACACCTGCTGCTTCCTGACTACAGGTGCAGTATAACCAATGGGCAGTACACCTGGAACTATAAGCTGGACTAAACCCTCTTCCTTCCTTAGGCAGCTTCTTGTCACGCATTTGGTCATGGCCAATGAGTAAAATAGCCAATATAATGTATATATTGTATATATTCTTAGAATGCTCAATATAAGACAGAAGCAAATACAGAGGCCATTGGGTTAGCTACAATGACGAGAACAGTGGACCCCTCAGAATACCATAATGTCTTCATACACATCTTGGCATGTTATTATGCTACCAATTATCACTGTATCCCCAGTGAAAGTGTAATATGTTCCTGGTTTTACTCATTATATTATAAAAATCAAGGAAAAGTATTTAGGACTGAAGATAAATTACCCTTAATTTTACCACTCAGATATAATCAGTGTTCATAAATTGTTATGTATTTTCCTGTATTTTCCCAGGTTATTCTTTTTTTTCTTAGACACATTTTAAAAAACATTTTTTCTTTATTTACTTGAGAGAGCAAGACAGAGAGAAATAGTCAGAGAGAGAGAGGGACAGAGAGAGACAGAGAGAATGGGCACACCAGGGCCTCAAGCCACTGCAAAGAAACTCCAGATACGTGTCCCCCCTTGTGCATCTGGCTTACGTGGGTCCTGGGGAATCAAACCTGGGTCTTTTGGCTTTGTAGGCAAGTGCCTTAAATACTAAGCCATTTTTCCAGCCCCTTAGGCACATTTTTAAAACTGCAAGTAAAGGCATGTGGTTTTTTTAATCACTCTGTGCCATGGACACCTCATAACAAGCATAGATTCGCATGTCTGTTTAATACTCTATGCATTCTACTGAGACGACGTTACCTTAAACTGCTCCACCAGTCCCTCACAGGCGCATATACAATTTCCACCCAATATTTCATTTCTATAAAATGCTTTAGTGTTTAAGGCACTCACTTCACTATCTGTCTGGCCTGGGGTTTACATCAACTCTGCTGTAGGGGAATATATATTGTTTCCATATGTACATGAACTTTAATTAAAAAAACACACAACTTCCTGAGGAGCTCAGGGAGATGCCTCAGTGGTTAAAAAGACTTGATTCACAAGCCTGCCGGCCCAAGTTCAATATGCAGCACCTGTGGAAAGTCGGACTCAACGCGGCACACGCGTCTTTAACCCCAGTGTGCCTGCGGCATTGGGAGTCAGCTAGACTGCCAAAGCTCAGAGGCCAGCTAAACTGACCTTCACACTGGCAAAACCACCACAAAGGAGACTGCATCAAAGTGAAAACGGGTGCTAGGGGTTCAGGAAAGTGCTTGAAACCCAAGCCCTAGGTTTGTGTCTAATTTTAATCAAAGAATTGAATAAAATAAGACTGAGAGGATGATTATTAAATGATTTTATTTATTTAGGGAAGTACAGAATGAAGGAAAGAGACCCATGTGGCTTGAGAGAAAGACTCACATGGGCCTGAAAAAAAACGTGGAGAGGACAGAAAAGGAGAGAAGGCAGGGGTGGAGAGCCCACGTGGAAAGTAAGGGCTGGAGGGTTTCCTCTGGCCTCTGCCCAACTGGGCCTAGACAAGGAGAAACTCACCAGAAGGTGGAGGACCGTGAGTGATCAGGCAGCCCAATGACCTCACCATCCCCTCGCAAAACTACTTATAACCTTATGGTGTGAGCCCTACCTTCTGACTCATGTGAGCCAGAGAGACAGCTGATTGGTCTAGGCTAGGGGCTGTCTCAGGAAGAAGCCAGCCATGACCTGGGGTCTCAGCTTGACCAACCACAGTGTCAGGATTAGATTTAAATCCTAGGAAAGATCTCCCTCCCGGGAGGGGACCAAGTTGTTTGTGGAAAAACAGATGTAGGGAAGAGATAAGCAGTCAGATCATACTCTGATCTCTAGCAAAGTAGAGCTTGCAAGGAGACTTCCAGGGGCCCAGTCACCCTCACTGCCTAGCAAAGCGACCTGACTCTCTCTGAAAAGAAGGTAGAAGGAGAGGACCAACAGTTTGAGGTTGTCCTCTGACCACCATGTGCATATCATGGCACATGCGTGCTCAGATACATGTCCATATGTACATGCACATATAAGTCATTAATAAATTAATTTAAAAATACTATCTTGGGAAGATAGTGAAGCAGTAAAATTCTCTCATGGGGTAAGCTTGGTACCCACTTTTATGTGCAGATAATTCAATGTCATTACCTAATTATACTCAATTTAAACATATATCTTAACATCTACCATGTCAGCACACTATGTTGTTTCCTGCTGGGAATGAAGAAGAGTGAGGTGTCACCCTTACCTTCAAGGAGGCCATGACAGGCACATTAGTGTCTGCGAAACGGACAGGTTGGAATTAGAGTTTCAAAGTGGGGAGACCACTTTGGAGTGACCAATGACCATCAGGCAGGGGACAGAGCATTCGGGATATGCTATGTGCAATTGTGCAATTGTGACAGGCGGTGATGAGGATTGTGAAGTCTAGACAAAAAGCAATTTTTCTGTGGGGCTGGGAATCCAACCCAGAGCTTCATGAATGGCACTATGCACTGAGCTACACCGCCAACCTAGGAGCAATAAAGTTTAGGTAGAGGCCATAGTGTGAGACAGACAGGTCCGACAGTATAGGTTTGGGGAACCATCCTGCTGGGCATGGGGACATGTAAAGTGGAAGCACAACCTACATGAAGGTACTTTGGTCACAGAGGTGTCGTTGAGATAACAGGTATTTTTACTAGCACAAGCCTTCACAGGAGTTAGTAAAGATCTCTAGTGTGTGAGTGGAGTGGATGGGATAAGCATCATAACAGATGGAGACTTCCAAGAAGCAGCATAAGCAGGCGGTGACAGAGTCTGAGGTAGAAGACTGGGGGAGAGGAGGAAAGCGGGGTTTGCTCAGAGCCTCCTGGTATCAGCGCCGTGTGTCACGGCGGAGCTAAGAGGCGGTTACAGACGACACGGGCTTTTGAACTGGGACTCTTGGGAGCATGACTGTGCTGCGGACAGAAGGACCACGGAGAGCACTAGACTGGAGTGTGGGGAGAGACATCAGTTCAGCTGGGGACATGTTGAGTTTGGGATGATCCCCATGGAGTTGTCCATCAAATACCAAGCCACTGGAGAGCTCAAGGCCAGAGGTACATGATTTGGAGTTGTCTGAATTAAATGACTCCCTTACAGCTTTGTGAGCTTGAGGTTGAAGTGATTTGACCTTTTCATGCTTCAGTTTCTTCAGTAAAAGTGGGAAAATAATAGACGGGCTCGTCCTCCTCCTAGAGCCGTTGTGAGGAGCACACTGTTTAACATGCATCATGCACTCGGAAGAGTCTGGCATGTTCTAAACACTCAAGAAATGTTCACTTATGTCACCAGGATGAGTGGCAAGATTCCCAAGAAAGCGTCACAAGACACTTTATTTTTGTCTCCTCGTGTCCTTTTTAAACTTTACTTAGGGGACAAGTTCTAACTGAGAATATGGGCAGAGAAGCACAGGGCTTCAGTGGTCTCTGTTGGAAGACTTTTCTGAATCAAGGCGTGGCAGCTCCCTTTTCGTCGCTAGGACCGACCGGCGCAGCTTGTGGAAGGAAAGGGCTTGTTTCAGGCTTACAGTTTTGAGGGGAGGTTTCGTCATGGCGGGCAACCGGCTCATGTCTTCATACGTCAGCAGCAGCAGCAGCTGGAGTGGTGGGTGGGGAGAGAAAGAGACAGAGAGACAGAGAGACGAAGAATGAGCTAGCTCTGTGCACCCAGTGGGCTGGACCAATAAACCTCAAGGCCCACTCCAAGTGACATACCTTCTCCAAAGTTCACCTCCCAAAGTTTCCACCAGCTGGGAGCAATCACAAACACATGAGGTTATGGGGGACATTTCACATTCAACCCGCTGCACATGGCCTGATGGTTGAATGGTGGCTGGCTAGCTAGTTTGGAGGAGAGAGAACAGTGTTCTTTATATACAGTGAAGGCAGGGAGGCCAACAGCAAGCTGAGGCTCAGTGGGGCTGAAGGCAGAGCAGAGATCAGCTGGAGTAGGGGTGTTCTGTGGAGGTGATGGTGGGAAGGAACTATGATGGTTAGACTTGATTGCCAACTGGAGCAGATTAAGAGGTGGCTAGGAGATTAGTAAAGCACACCTCTGGATGCATCTGGAGCATATGTCCAGAGAGGATTAACTCACGGGGGAAAGACCTGTCCTGCACATGGGTGGTCCCGTCCCTTAGGCTGAGGCCCCAGATGGAATGGAAGAGGTGAGGACGAGAGCCGCTGAGTGCAGGCACTCCTTCCCTCACTGTGATGTGAACTGCCTTGTTCCATAAGACAGCGGGATTCCTCCCTACCGGGACGAACAGCAAACCCCTGAAACTAGGAACTCAAATAAATCTCCCCCTCTCTCTCTTTTTGTTTTTTTTTCAGGTATTTCGTCATAATGACCAAAGGTCTAACTAATACTGTGACTCTAGGGGTGGCTGTGTGTCTGTGGAAGGGATTATTAGAAGAGTGGCTATGGGGGTTGTTTGTGGAATAAATTATGAGGGAATAACTGTGTGAGGGTGCTTGTGGGATTATGAAATGACTAGGAAGGTGTCTGGGGTGTCTGTACGGGGGCTGTGATGGAAGTGATCTTGTGGGGGTGTGGAGGGGATTATGAAGGAGTGACTGGAGGTGTCTATAAAGGCAGTGACTGTTGGTGAGTGTTTGTGAAGGGTTTCTGGGGTGATTTTGTTCTCTGGATATGCTAAGATTTAACCCAGGACCTCATAACAAGTAGGCAAGAACAAACCATCATAAAAGTGAATTCTGAAAATTATAAAAGCTTTTGTTCCTTTTTGAACACAATTTCTTCTCTCAATTTAAAGTCACCACACATCAACTTCCTACTTTTCTCCACTGGAAAATTTTAGGGCTCCCTTAAAACAGTTCTTGGGTTTCAAGTGAGAGAGAGATAAATATTTCCTTGGGTTTTGCAAGCAGAAGCTCTCATGAAATTTGTTTTCAGATAACTAAGTTTTCTCAGATGGCAATGACTAAAGGAAAGCATAACTGAAGGCGTAGGGTCAAGAATTTTCATTCAGATAGGGTGAATAAACTTGACTGTTCAAAACAAAAGCTATTTCAAAGGTCATATGCCTCATGAAAAAATTCTGATCAATAATATCTTTTAGGAAATCAATTCTGGCTTGAAACATAATTTATACTGTTTATTACTTTGCCTTCTTTTAGTGAATTAACTATAACCAAGCTTATTTCTTGATTTGCAATTTTCCTTAATTATTCTGAGCTAAGCTCTACCCTGCAGAGCTCCAGAAAATGGATAAAATATGCATTTGAGTGTCGAACAGCAGTGGCAGACACCTACACACCAAACCCTGGCTGTGTGGGACGCTGCCATTTTCCCCAAGTCATTTCAGGTCAGAAACACCTCTGCTCCAAAGAATGCCATTTAGGGGCCCCCACACGAGGTCTCCCTGTGTCTAGTAGAAATCAGGTAGTGGCTCTACATCCTCCCGAGAACAGGTCCAAGGCTATTTTTCTGGCCCTAGAGGTATAAAAGAGTTCTCAATTATTAAGCCCAATGGGAAACCAAATGAATTACTTCCATAGGACTTGAAGTTCAAAAATCAGAGAATGAGAGCATGATTTTGCTTTGTTGCTGTCTAATTCATGAAGATTCTTTTAAAAACAGTACCAATACATATCACCATGTGTTGCAGTCAGCTTTCCATTGCTGGTAGAACACACCCGACCAAGAGCAGCTTGTGGGAGGAAAGGGTTTATTTAGGCTTATGGACTCAAGGGGAAGCTCCACGATGGCAGAGAAAACGATGGCAGAGAAGAGGGTGGACATCACATCCTGGTCAACATCAGGTAGACCATAGCAAGAGAGTGTGCCAAACACTGGCAAGGGAAAGCTGGCTATAACACTCAGACGCCAACTGCTAACAGTACGCGGCCTCCAGGAGGCTTCAATACCCAAACCATCTGCTGTGGACCTAAGCATTCAGAACACGTAAGTTTATGGGTGACACCTGAATCAAACCTCCACATTCTTCCCCTGGCCCCCACAAACTGATAACCAGCCAAGATGTAAAATGCAATGCATTCAATCCAACTTTAAAAGTCCCCCTACTTTTTATCAATCCCAATGATGTTCAAACGTCCCAATTATCATCCAAGTGAGCCATAATACCAAAAAAAAAAAAAAAAAAAAAACAGACAAAAAGCCATAATGGCACAGAATAAACATTCACACTGCTAAAGATGGAATTAAGCATAGCAAAGAAATATTCAACCAATCCAAGATTTGAAACCAACAGGGCAAATATCAAACTCTGCAACTCCAAGTCCCACAACTCTAGTCAGTGACCAGTCTCCAAGTCCAATAATTCTAACCAGTGATGAGTCTTTGGAATTCCAATTCTGACCTCCAGCTAGGCTACTCACAGTCCCAGAAAACTTCATCTGGTGTTGGCGGCTCTCCTTGGCAGCCATCTCATAGTCATGGCATCTCCATTGGGTCTCCACTCCACTACAACCCACAGTCCATCCTCATGGATGCATTGGGTCTCTATTCAGGTAATCCAACCAGCCTGCTTCACACTGCCATGGCCATTTCCAAAATACAAATCTGTGTTGCTGTTCCACCAGGAATAGATGATAAGACCTTATTGCTAAAGACACCACATGCTTGGGCTAATAGGTCACTGAGAAATCTTGCTGGAGCTGAGCTGAAAACCTCCTCCATGTAGAACAGCTGACAGAAAGCTGGAAAAAGCTACACTGCATTCAGTTCAATGGGAGAGAGAGAAGTCATTAGTGGAGATAAACAATGGTGGACACTGCAAGCATTAGTTGGGCCAGCCAGGCCAAATGAGCCAATGGGTGCAATAGTGGCATGCGTGTTATGGGAGAAACCAATCGCTCTCTAATTGGATTGGAGGTCCATTGCACAGGAGGGAATACAAGCCTGATACTGAAAACCTATGATGGGGGCGGTCATGAGCCCTAGGGGTATAATGCCTGTTCTTGTCTGGCTAAATGCATATATTATTCTCACCAAACTGCCCAGTAAACACTTCTGTTAATGTTCATATCCATACCCATATATTAATGCTATTCTCACTTTTGGTTAGAGAAGCTTCTCTTTTCAGATGGCAATGACCTTCGGATGACTTGGAAGGCACCATGGTGCTGAGAAGAAGTGACAAAGGAGTGTTCAGCACTGAACTATCTCTATCATACCTTTCAAGGCTCAGGGTCCATTGCAGAAGAGATGGCAGAAAAAATGTAGGAGCCAAAGGAAGGGTAGGACTGCTTATAATACAAGCTTCCAGACACAAAATGGCCTGGATATCCATGACCTCGCAGTGCCTGGCAATACCTATACAAAACCTTCATAATAGGAGGAATAGATAATGATATCAAAATAAAAGAGAGACTGGTTGAGAGGGGGGAAGAGTACATGATCGAGAGTGGTGTTGCAAAGGGGAAACTGAGGGGGGAGGGAACTTTGATTTCTTGTGTATAATTATGGAAGTTGCCAATAATAAAATTTTTGTAAAACGTGTTACTAATTCAATGACTCTCTCTTTCCTGAATTTATTATACTCCATAATACCAAGTGGGCTACCAACTTGTTAATCCAGGGGGAAATAAAGCAGACATTAAAGAACAAGATACTCCTTGAGCACTCAGGCACCTTCAAAAGAGTCTGCATTCTTCCTGTTGTCCCAGTTCAGAAAAGCTGAACCAATCTCAATGATTGTAATCTCTCAAACAATTACAGCTGAGCAGGCAGAAGTTTCAACCCAAAGATTTCATTTCTATGCTATGTCTCTCTGTTCATACCACTCCATTTCTACATGATGCAACCCTGCACAAATTCTCAGGAGACAGGCATAACAGCAAATCTCTCACTCAACCTGGTTGTAGCCCAGTCCAGGCAAAGCTCTTTCTCACCCTCATAAGTCAAATCTCACAGTCCATAGTTCTTACTGCATTCAGTTCTTTCAACTCTGACCAGAATAGTCTATCAAGCTGTACTTATAGCATGGCAAAACATCTCTTTGGCCAAGCTCTCAAATCCTTACACATTCCTTAATCAAATCAGTTCCAAATGGTCAAAGCCACACAGTCAGGTTTCTAGCAGTAACACCACCACTTCTTGGTACCAATTTTACTGTTGTAGTCAGCTTCATGTTGCTGGCAGAAGACATGCAACCAAGAGAAGCTTGTGACAGAAAAGGGTTTATTTTGGCTTATAAACTCAAGGGGAAGTTCCATGATGGCAGGGGGAAATTATGGCATGAGCAGAGGATGGACATCACCTCCTTGCCAAGATCGGATGGATAACACCAGCAGGAGAGTGTGCCAAAGACTGGCAAGGGGAAGCTGGCTGCCATACCCAGTAGCCCACCTCCAACAATACACTGCCTCCAGGAGGATCCAATTCCCAAATTGCCACCAGCTGGAGAGCTAGCATTCAGAACACATAAGTTTATGGGGAGACCTGAATCAAACCACCACACCATGGAACAGTTGGAAACCATAAAGAATTAAAAGGACTAAAATATAAAGCATCCTCAACACACAGACGTAGACTAGTTGACATGTTCTTTGGCCTTTGGTCTCTCTCCCTTCCCATAATGCACATGCAAGCCCTAGAAGTGTCCCGGGTGTCTGGCCATGTTGAGGGTGACAGTTACACCTGGAGATGAAGAAGCATGAAGGTAAAGCCTGGACTGTAAATGACGTTTGTTGAGCCACCACTGTGGTTGTCTATGACATAACCTATAAGAGAGTCAATAAACCATTGATTAAGAAGCAGAGTGTATTTGAGCCTGGTTGTGGTTTGAATGTGCTGTGTGTTTGAGCACTTGGTCGCCAGCTCTCAGCGCTATTTAGAGAGGGGGTCTGAGTGGAAACCTGTGTTTGAGAATTGTAGGTTTGCTTCTGCCCATTTCCTGCTCCTGACCATCTGCAACAATGTGAGCAGCTGCCTTGTACTCCACAGACAGAAAATGTGTCACTGTTCCCACTATGCCTTCCTCACGAGGTGGGCTGAAGTCCTCTGAAACCTAGGGCCAGAAGAAATTCATTCTGCTTTTGGATGATTCTGTCAAGCTGCTTCTTATCATAATAATTAATACAGGCTGATCTGAGTTGCAACTCAAGAGACACAAATTTCAAGCATGCTGAAATGTGCTCTGGGGTCTTACATATTTCAAACAACATTTTTTTGTTTTTGTTTTTTTGAAGTAGTGTCTTGCTCTTCCCCAAGGTGACCTGGAATTCTCTATGTAATCTCAGGCTGGCCTTGAAATCACAGCAATCCTCTTACCTCGGCCTCCCAAGTGCTGGGATTAAAGGAGTTTGCCACCACACCTGGCTTCAAGTTTTAAAGGTTAAAAAATCACAAGTTGAAAGGAAGTCACATTAATTTAGATTGGTACAGGCAGGGTAATGAACTCTCTTATAAGAAAGAAATCTGGGGGCTGGAGAGATTGCTCAGTGGTTAAACGTGCTTGCTTGTGAAGCTTGACAGCTTCACAAGTTTTATTCTCCAGTACTCATGTATGATGGTTAAATTCTGTTGTCAGCTTGTAGAAATCCACAGACATTCCTCTTAGATGGGTCTCTTAGGTTGCCTCCAGAAAGGATTACCTGAAGGAGGAAGTCTTTTCCCTAGAGTGAGCCCTTGTCCCAGAGTAGGTGGCCCTCCCGGTGGGGCCTTTAGGTAAGGAAGCTCTGGCAGAATAGAGCCCCTTCCTCCCACCTGGCTGCTGCTAGTGCCTTCACTTGTGCTTGCTGCTCTCTTGTTCAAGTCTCCTCAGTCTTCCAGCATGCACTGAAGACTAGCGTGGACTGAAGACCAGCAGGGACTGAAGATTAGCGTGGACTGAAGACCAGCACGGACTGAAGACCAGCACGGACTGAAGACCAGCATGCATTGAAGGCCAGCGTGGACTGAAGACCAGTTTGAATTGAAGACCAGCATGAACTAAGATCAGCGTGGACTGAAGATCAGCATGCATTGAAGACCAGCATGAACTGCAGACCAGTGTGGACTGAAGACCGGTGTGGACTGAAGACCAGTGTGGACTGAAGACCAGCGTGGACTGAAGATCAGCATGCACTGAAGACCAGTGTGAACTGAAGAGCGGCGGCTCTCCAGGAAGCCTCCAGGCCTTCCATGCTGGATTGGGACTGCTGAGACATTCAGCCTCATGGACTGAGCTGCTGGGTTCCTTGACTCTCAGGCCTACAAACTACTATTGTTGGACTGACATAAGCTAATCCAAGAAATTCCCTTTTAATGTAATTCATTCTACCAGTTCTGTTCCTCAAGATCACACTGACTAATGCACCATGTAAAACCAGACACACAAAGCGAACTATGCACCTGGCATTGATTTGCAATGGCAGTGTGCCATTCTCCCCCCCTTTCTATTGAAAAACAATAAATCTTAAAAAAAAATGAAAAAGAAAGAAAGGAATTTGGTAAGTTAAAGAATATACGCAAAGCAGTTTTCAAAAAGGGAGGAGCAAGAGCGAAGAAACTTTGGGGAAAGGAAGGCAGTTCAGGGTGAGAGGACCCTGGAGGATCAGGCTGCTTACTCAGTGGGACTGTTTTTTTAAAAATTTTGTTTGTTTATTTATTTATTTATTTGAGAGCAACAGAGAGAAGGAGGCAGAGAGAGAGAGAGAGAGAGAGAGAATGGGCGTGCCAGAGCTTCCAGACTCTGTAAACGAACTCCAGATGCATGCGCCCCCTTGTGCACCTGGCTAACGTGGGTCCTGGGGAATTGAGCCTCAAACCAAGGTCCTTAGGTTTCACAGGCAAGCGCTTAACCAACCGCTAAGCCATCTCTCCAGCCCTCAGTGGGACTATTGCTCTCAGTGTGTCCAGTGCATGATGGACCATGCTGCACAGGGTCAGGAGTTCATTTGGAAGTCAGTGTGACAGAAGCCTGGTCTCTCCCGTCCTCTCAGTCTAGTATTTTGGAGCACCTCCATCATTCTTTGATTTTTACTTTTTCCATGAGGTAAGTAAATCTTATCATTTAAAGTCATCAAAATAGCTTTCTACATATTTGTTCAGGGAAAGTACATTGTAAGTGATAACCTTTCCCTAGCCAATATATGAATGGACACTTTGAGAGCAAGGAAAAGAATAACATCACTGGGAATAGATTCCTAGTCACTCTTCTGAAAGCATATCAGATCTAAAAGGAACCATAGACTCACTTAGCCTGTTCTGGAACTTTATGTAAATAGAACCTCATGTTTGTTTTTGGTTTTGTTTTTTTTTTTGTTTGCTTTATGAGCAGTTTCTTCTGCTCAGTATTATATTTGTGAGATACATGTATGCTGTTGTAAACAGCACTATTTATCCTTTCTCTTGGCTATATGTGTGGTGAAATTTATGACTGTGTCACAATTGATTGATTCATTCTGCTACTGATGGCCATCTGAGTTGTTCCAGCTTTGAACTATTACAATTTTGCACATGATCTTTTGTGAATACGCATACACAATCTCAGAATAGAATTGTGGGCCACGGCATGCCTGCGCTTGGCTAGATCCCAAAGAGTTCCCAAAGTTGCCTCAGTTTATGTTCCAACCAGAGAGGCCTGAGGGTAGCAGTCACTTCCTGACCTTGCTCTCACCCGGTGTACAGGTCTCTTCCACTTTGATCATGCAGACAGACATGTCCTGGTGTCACATTCCACTGTACCTTTGCATCTTCCTCATGACTGTGCAAATTGGGCACCTTTACGCAGATTTATTAATCTTTATTTACTTGTTTGTTTTGGCTTTTCGAGATAGAGTCTCACTCTAGCCCAGGCAAATTCACTGTGTAGTCTCAGGCTGGCCTCGAAGTCAGTGATCCTCCTACTTTGCCTCCCGAGAGCTGGGAATGAAGACCTGCGCCACCAAGCCTGACAGAGAGAATGGGCGCACCAGGGCCTCTAGCTCCTGCAAACAAACTCCAGATGCATGCGCAACCTTCTGCAACTGGCTTTACGTGGGTACTGGGGAATCGAACTCTGGTGGTGAGGCTTTGCAGGCAAGTGCCTTAAGTGCTGAGCCATCTCTCTCGTGTCTATAAATCATTTTTTTTGTTGTTGTTGTTTTTGAGGCAGGGTCTCTCACTCAAGCCCAGGCTTACCTTGGGCTCACTCTGTTGCCTTGCTTGCCTCTAGCTCACAGTGATCCTACTACTTTAGGCACTTGAATGCTGAGATTAAGGTATGAGCTACCACACCTGGCTATCATTTGTATTTTTAAAATAGTTTTTTTTTAAATATTTTGCTCATTTTCTGTCCTTTTTTGTAGGGGTTCTGTATCCTAAACATGAGTCTTTTGTTGAATATACGTTTTTGCAAATATATTTTCCCATTTCTACAGCTTCATTTTTCAGTTTTTTAAAAAAATATGTTCATTACTTATGAGAGATAGGGAGAAAGAGGGAGAATGGCACACCAGGGCCTCCTGCCTCTGCAAACAAACTCCAGACACATGTGCCACATGCATCTAGCTTTATGTAGGTACTGGGGAATCACACACCTGCAGGCTTTGCAAGCAAGTGCCTTTAACCACTAAGTCATCTCTCCAGCCCCTCATTTTTCAGTAACTTAATGATTTTTTTTTTTAATAAGCAGAGGCTTTCTATTTTACTAAAGTTCAGCTTGTCTTCTATTCCTTGTGATTAGAAGCTTTTGTGTTCAATTTAAGTTCTACCTATCCCAAGGCCATGGAGATAGCTCTATATATTTTCTTTTTCCTCTCTAGTTTCCTGTGAAGTTATCATTGTTTCCAGTGCTCAAATAAAGGTACTAGATGTTTAAATGTACTAGATAATGCTGTAGTGCAGTTCCCACATCCCATGGAGGTCTTTCTCTGACATCCCTCTTCTGACTGGGAGTACTACGGTTTGAGTGTGCATTGTCCCCCAAATATCTATGTGCTAAAGGCTCAGTGGAAGATGGTGGAACCTTTAGGGGGTGGAGCTTACTGGGAAGAAGTTAGGTAACTGGGGTATGCCATTGAAGGGGATGTTGGGGCCTGTGGTGGTTTGATTCAGGTGTCCCCCATAAACTCAGGTGTTCTGAATTCTAGGTTCCCAGCTGATGGAGATTTGGGAATTAACACCTCCTGGAGGCAGTGTATTGTTGGGAGTGGGTTTATGGGTATTATAGCCAGTTTCCCCAAGCCAGTGTTTGGCACACTCTTCTGTTGCTATTGTCCACCTTATGTTGGCCAGGGGGTGATGTCCACCCTCTGCTCATGCCATCACTTTACCCTGCCATTGTGGAGCTTCCCCTCGAGCCTGTAAGCCAAAATAAAACTCTTTTTCCCACAAGCTGCTCTTGGTTGGGTGATTTCTACCAGCAATGTGAACCTGACTACGACAGGGCCCCGGCCTTTCCTCTCTTTCATGACCCCATGAAATGACCAAATACTCAGATAATAGCAACTTAAGGAAGAAAGGATTTATTTCATCTTAGTTTGAGGTCAGAGTCCATCGTGGTAGTGAAAGTGTGGTGGCAGGATCAGGAGGTAGCTGGTCACATTGCAGTCAGGAAGGAGAGAGCAATCATTTCATATATTTTCTTTTAAAAGTGGTGTTGTTTCTGTCTTTATGCTTAAGCTATCTGTGTATATACATATATGGAAGACACACACACACACACACACACACACATATAGTTTTAGGCTTATATTTTTGTATATGCTATACAATACAGGCCAAAATCAGGTTTGCTTTTAAAAAAATATTTTATCAATTTGATGAGAGAAAGAGGCCGAAAGACAGAGAAAGAGAGAGAGAGAATTAAGCATGCCAGGGCCTCTAGCCACTGCAAATAAACTCCAGACATATGCACCACTTTGTGCATCTGGCTTTACATGGGTACTGGGGAATCAAACCTAGGTCCTTAGGCATTGGAGGCAAGTGCCTTAATCAATGAGCAATCTCCCAAGCCCCCAAATCAGGTTTTAAAACTTGTTTTATTTATTTACTTGTGTGCATGTGCACATGTGAACTGCCAGGGTCAGTCTCTTGCTGCAAATGGATGTCTGGCTTTACAAAGATGGCTGGGGAATTGAACCTGGGCCAGCAGGCTTTCCAAGCAAGTGCCTTTATCTGCTGAACCATCTCTCCTGCCCTCAAATTCAGTTTTTTAATTATTAAAAATTGATCCAGACCCATTCATGAAAGACTTCTGATTTCCCAATGCACATTTGTCATGAATATCTAAGCCAATTGATTGTGTTTTTTGTTGGTTTTTTGTTTTTGTTTTTTGTTTTTTGAGGTAGAGTCTCACTCTAGCCCAGGCTGACCTGAAATTCACTATGTAGTCTCAGTGTAGCCTCGAACTTACATCAATCCTCCTACCTCTGTCTCCTGAATGCTGAGATTAAAGGTGTGTGCCACCATGGCCAGCCCAGTTGATTTGTTTTAAATGTATTTATTTGTTGGCAGTGTTGGGACAGAGTCCATGGCTTTGTGTATAATAGGCAAGTGCTTGATCACCAAGCTATTTATCCATTCATAAAGTGTTCCTTGTTAGTACAAGCCAGAGAATCACATTTGGTATATGAGTGCGTATATCTACATATTTTCTTTCATATCTTTAAATATTCATTAAGAATCTAGTTTTTAATATGTGCCTAATATTCTACTGCAATTATACACAATCATTTATTTAATACTAGTGATGTAAGTTGTTTCCAACCTTTTGGACAATTTCATACATGAATATATTTTGATCTTATTTCCCATCCCCCATTACCCTCTTTTATCTCATCTTCACTCCCATTAAACCCTTCTTTATCCCAACTAATCCCTTTTCTTCTTACTTTCACTGGGGGGGGGGCATTGGGTTAAATTATGGTAGCTTGCATGAGCATGTGGGAAATTATTTACTGGAGAATGGGCCACTGACTAGTGGCCATACCACTGAAGGGGTCACTGCCCTTCCACCAGCAGCCATTAGCTACCAATAGTTAGTCTGAGAAGAGTGGGGTCTTGTGATCCCTCCTCCATCCATGATGGAATGTTGACAGGCTCAGTCTTGTGAAGGAAACCACGACTCATGAGTGTAACAACCGCGCTGTGTCCAGAAGAAGACAGCGTTCGGGGCGCGCCTCCTCATCCTCACCGGCTCTTACCTTTGTTGGCTCCTCTTCCACAATGCTCCTCGGGCCTTGAAGGTGGCAGTTTAGTTTTCTCATTCAGGACTGAGCACACGAGAGTCACGTATTCTTCGCAATTTTACCAGCTATGCATCTCTGCATTAACCCCTGCCTATTGCAGAAAAAAAAAAATCAACAAAACACTTCTGTTTTTGAGAAGCAGCACTAATGTAAGGCAATTTGACCACCTGTTCATTTAGCATAGCAACAGTTGTAGGCTCCCCCAAGGGCCTATTACACCCTTCCGCACAGGCTTTTAACCAGGTCTAGGTACTGACCACGAATTCCTTCAACTCCATCAGAAAGCAGTTGACACCTTCTCACACCTCACAACAGTCATGACACTGATGCACCAGTGGGCACGTCTGGCCTGGCAGGTTGGTTGTCACACAAGGGCCACAGCTGACCAAGACTGTTGATGGTGCTTCTCCCACAGCAGCCTGCTAGCATCGTGTGGCACTAGGGCAGCCATCACAGAAGAAGCTTGCAGTTCAATTCCAGCTCTATGCCGCAGTGCCCTGCTACTGCAGCATGTAGTGTCTTCAGCAGTAGGCACTCACCATCTTATTTTGGTGAGCAGCCGAGAACTTTGGCAGTATGTTATGTTTTAGGGGCCTCTGTGGCCTCCCTGACAAGCAGTGAACTCACTGGGAGGTATCTCATCTCTGGTACGGATTTTCAATTCATAAGCTATGGCTTCTGAGAGCAGCATTACCCACCCACATAGACTACCTTCATTCACACTCTTTTTTATGTTGTTTTATTTTTTAACATTTTATTTGTTGGGGGGGGGAGGAGAAGAGAGAGAGAGAATGGGCATACCATGGTCTCTAGCCACTGCAAACAAATTCTGGATGCATGTGCCACCTTGTGCATCTGGCTTTACATGGGTACTGGATAGAACTTGAGTCCTTAGGCTTTGCAAGTAAGCAACTTAACCACTAAGCCATCTCTCCAGTCTGATTTTAAATATTGTGTTTATTTATTTGAGAGACAGAGAGAAAGAGGCAGACAGAGAGTGATTTTTTTATGGCACACCAGAGCCTCCTACCACTATTTGTGCCAGTTTGTGCATCTAGCTTCATGTGGGGACTTGGGAATTGAACCCAAGGCATCGGGCTTTGTAAGCAAGTGCCTTCAACCGCTGAGCCATCTCTCCAGCACCAAGCTCCTTTTTAAGTTACATTAAAAAAAACATTTTATTTATTTATTTAAGAGGGTGGGGGAGAGAGAAAGAGGCAGATGGAGAGAGAATTGCTATACAAGGGCCTCTAGCTACTGCAAATGAACTCCAGCTGCATGCGCCATATTATACATCTGGCTTATGTGGGTACTGGGGAATCAAACCTGGGTCCTTAGGCTTCACAGGCAAGTGCCTTAACTGCGAAGCCATCTCTCCAGCTCTTAAGTTACATTTTAATTAGCTTACAAAGGAATAGGTCTCCATACAGGTTTTTCACATGTCCTTAGTGGTTTTTGTTTTTGTTTTTGTTTTGTGTGTGTGTGTATGTGTGTGCGGTTTTTTGAGGTAGGGTCTTGCTCTAGCCCAGGGTGACCTGGAATTTACTAGACATGCCCTCAGCTTTGTTTGGCAATCCTCCATTCCTCCTCTCTTCCATTCTCCCATCCTTATTCCTGCTTAACCCCTACTATTCCCTTTCTACTTCCAGCTTTTGGTTACTATATATGATTCAAGAGCATACATCCTTACTTAAAATTATTTTCATACACACCCCATTACTTCCTTTCACTAAATTTCTAGAAGTAGAATCATGGGTTAAAATCCATGGAGATTTAATGGCTTTTGACAGTTATTGCCAAATCTGCATTGTTGAACACCGCGTGAGAAAACACATGGCAGGTGCCTATCTGAAGTGCCTCATTGTGCAGCTGAGAAGCCAACAACATTGCTTTCTAAAATACAAAGGTATTTATTTAGCTTTTCCTAATAAACTGCTGCATTTCCTACTATTTATTCTGCGCTGACAATAGGACTCAGCAGATTTGAAATTACTTGCTCTAAATGTGAGATTGACTGTCCAAAGACACGCTAAAAAGTCCCAACAGAAGAGACTGCCTATTGATCTTTGTACTTGAAGCCGGGGATGTAAGGGACAGTGACGGAGGCAGGCAGTTCTTGCTCGCAACACATTTCTGATTCCTCTGTGAGTTCATAGATTCCTTTTCCCCTTTCACGTACAACTGCCATTCTCTTTTCTTTTCGTTCCAGGGCTGTACAGGATTCAAGAACAAAATGGAACTACCACAGCATTTTGGAGGAATGGAGGCCTTGGCTGGTGGGGCGGGAGCAGGACAGGGGCTGCTCCCTTAATACTCCACAGTTCTTTCTATTTTCTTCCTAGCCAGGGAAGGGAGGACAGAGGAGAGCAGAAGCAGGGTTCTGGGAACATGGGACCCTCTGAGGGGCACCCTGTTCCCTCAGGAAGATTGCAAATAATTGTAGTCACTCTCTCAAGCCACAGCAGACTGAGCTGAAGGACACAGGAAAGTATTCTGCAGTTTCAGGACACAGATCCTTCAGAGTTGATGGGACTCTCTCAGTTGCCATGGTGATGGAGGGCTTTGTGGGAAAGTACTTACTTACTTTTCCAAAGCTGGAGGTTTATTCTTCAGAGCAAAGTCAAAATTACATCTTTTAAGATTCAGGAAAAGGAACCTTTGTGAGTAGGTTTGTTTGGCATGCTGAGCAGGGCCACAGAGACAGTTTTACGCTTAAAATACTTGCTGGTCTGCCACCACCATCTGGCCTGACCCAAAGGAGGGCTCATACATGATCTGTGCTGGATATAAGACATAACCAAAAGCATTAGGGGACAGTGTTCTCAGCGACTCCCCTGAGAAGAGTGGAGGTTCCCAGCCTTTCAGGAATGCCCCTCTGTTGTAAGTACCTTGCTTCTGAGAAAAAAACAAAACAAAAAAACAAAAAACAAAAAAACAACATCTGACCAGAAGCAGCTTATGGGAGGAAAGGGTTTGTTCTGACTTACAGTTTCCAGGTGAAGTTTCATCATGGTGGGTGGGGAAAACAAGGCAGATATCAGGGTCCAAACCTTATATCAGCTGGGAGGAAGTAGCAAGAGTGAACCACCTAGCATTGGCAAGGGGGCTGGACTATAAATTCCCAAGGCCCACCCCAGTGACTTCTTCCTCTAGCAAGGCTCCGAAAGGCCCCATAGCTTTCCCTAGTTGCCACCAGCTGGTGACCAAGTATTCACAACACATGAGCCTATTGCAGACCTTTCATTCAAATCTTCCCACTCTTCCACCATCACTGACCATTCAGGAGGGCATCTGTACCCTTTGCAGCCCTGGAAGAGAGACACTGAGATGGGTGCTTTAGTGTGGGACTCCCCAGGGAACTTCATGAAATCTCGCAAGCATGTTGATTATGACCTCCATGTTCATGTTTGTTTTTTCTGTTTGTTGCCATCATTGTTTATTAGTTTTTACTTTTCCTGTAATGTTCTTTTGAAAGCTTCCATTTTTTTTTTTTTTTTTTGCTTGTTTTTGCTTTTCATGGTAGGGTCTCACTCTGGCCCAGGCTGACCTGGAATTCACTGTGTAATCTCAAGGTATCCTGGAACTCACGGCGATTCTACCTCTGCCTCCCTAGTGCTGGGATTAAAGGTGTACACCACCATGCCTGGCTAAGTTTCCAATCTTTGTCTTAGTCAAACCAATTTGAAAGAAAAAGAAATGCCAGAGACTGTTGTGGTCTTGAGATGAAGTTTGCAAGGATTTAGCTGTGGGGTGACAGGAGAAAAGTGCAGCTGCATTTTGGTAGTGTGTGTCCTTGGTAAGGCAGGGAGTTAGACATGAGGAAACCAAAGAAACCGCAGCAGTGTCCTGGCAGCTGTGTCTCCTGCCAGTTGACATGCCCCTCGGTGGTCAAACACCCTTAAAGGTGCTGTTAGATTCTTCCTGCTTCAACAGAAACTAAAGTGCCAAGGCATTTTCCTAGTTGCTATATGTATGCACGCACAGAGGTCCACACCCCCAAAAGACCCTGACTTTCTTATACCATCACTTGCATTAGGGTTTGACCCCTTTACTTCCTGTGAGTTTTCCAAGAGGATCATAGTAAGAAATAGCCTGAAAGGGAACCTGGGGCTGGGGAGAGGGCTCAGTGGTTAAAGGCACTTGTTTGCAAAGTCTGATGGCCTGGGTTTGATTCCCCAGTACCCAGGTAAACCCAGATGTACAAAATGGAGCATGCATCTGGAGTTTGTTTGCAGCAGCAAGACACCCTCACGTGTCCACTCTCTCTCTCTTTCGTAAATAAATAAGTTCTTTTAAAAGGGAGGTCTGTTCCACCATGCTTTGGGAGAAACAGAAGGGTCATTTTATATCATACGTATTCCACTCATATCAAATATTCATAAAACCTCCTTTAAAACCCACTGGACCCCTCTTTGTGACAGCCTGTCCTAATCACTTTGGCATATACTGTACTTTCCTTTGCCAAATGAACTTCTCTTTAAACTGTGCCTCTCAGCTACAGCCATGCCTTTGAGAAGATGAGAACAGTCACAGGCCGGATTGTGTCTCAAAAGAAAGAAATGATAAAGTCCCAACCCCTGGTACCTGTGAACACGAATTTGCTTGGAACTAGTGTCTTTGTAGACGTTATGACGTGATGAGAAGAGGCTGTGCTAGAATAGGGTTGGCCCTAGATCCCATGACTGGCATCCTTGTAAGAGGCCAAGATTTGGAGACCGGCACACGGCTAAGAAGTCCACGCAAAGATGGAAGCGGAAGTTGGATGATGTGTCTATTGTGAAGAGATACTAAAGACTGCCATCAGTCACCAGCAGCTACGGGGAGGCCATAGGAGTCCTCCCCTAGCGCTCTGGAGGAAGCATGCCCTGTCCACATCTTGATTTCAGAACCACAAAAACAAGCAAACAAAAGAACAAAACTTTTGATTGTTTAAGCCACCCAGTGTGTGGTCCTGTGCAGCCCCAGGAAACGACTGGGCAGGCTGGGGACTAGAGCACCCCTAACTCAGTTAGCGTCCCAGGTAGAGGCCAGAACAAGCACGTGCCTGCAGCAAAGACAGTGCCTCCCTTGCCTAGGGATGTTTCCAGGCTGGAGCCTTCTCTGCAGGCACGCCAGGCCCCGCCACCAGGAGGGGCCACGCGAGGGTCTGCCTGACGGAGTGCACTATGGATGGAGCTGGACCTGACCCATTTTTAAAAATTGTAATAAAAATGAAACAACAAAATGAAAAAACACCCATGGTAGCCAGCCATGGTGGTGCATGCCTTTAATGCCAGCACTTGGGAGGCAGAGGTAGGAGGATCGCCGTGAGTTCAAGGCCACCCTGAGACTTCATAGTGAATTCCAGGTCAGCCTGAGCTAGTGTGAAACCCTACCTTGGGGGGGGGGGAGCCCATGGAGCATGAATTTCATTATCTTAATCATTTTTGTTTGTTTAGTTCATTTATTTGGTATTGTGTGTGTGTGTGTGTGTGTGTGTGTGTGTGCGCGTGCACACGCGCATGAGCATGGGTGAGTGCAGGCTCACATAAGGAAGTAGAAGATAACTTTCGGGTTGGTCCTCGCCTTCTGCCTGGTTTGAGGCAGGGTCCTGTACTGTTCGCTGTTGCGTTCGCAAACTTCCAGAGCCTGGTCCACCTCTGCCCGCCTCACTGCAGATGAACTGAAATTATAGCAGTCTGTTATTGCTCACAAACTTCCAGAGCCTGGTCCACCTCTGCCCCCCTCACTGCAGATGAAGTGAAATTACAGAGGTCTGTTATTGCTGTCAGCTTCTACACCATGCCTGTGGATTGGGACTCACATGGTCAGGGCCATGTGGCACACGCTTGTCCATCGAGCCATTTCTTTAGCCTCTGTCTTCACCATTGCTCATGTGCAGTTCAGTGGTGTTAAGTGAATTAACACTGTGTAGGGCTCTGAATAATTTTGGGACCAGAAGAGATATCACTCTTCCGATGTGACTACCCTACAATTATTCTTGCTCTTTACTCCCTACATACTGAGGACAAGCCCAAGTCTCACTGAATGCATCTCTCTCTCCAGGTTACAAAATTCACATTAAGTAAAGGAGATTAATACTAACATTTAGATTTTGGAATAATGAGGTCATCTCTTAGGAACAAAGCATAAGGCTAATGTCATGCTATACTGCAAATTTTGTACTAAATTGGCTTTGGTCAAGTTCAAAGTTGAAGAGAGAACGTGTGTGATGTTCTGGTGCTGTTATTGCTACATTATTATTATTTTTTTTTTTGAAGTAGGGTCTTACTGCAGCCCAGGTGGAGCTGGAACTCACTTTGTAGCCTAGGCTTGTCTCAAACTCATAGTGCTCCTCCTGCCTCAGCCTCCCAAATGCTGGGATTAAAGGCGTGTGCCACCATGCCTGGCTCTCTTGCTGTGCTGTGATGAATGCTATAATGAGGTGGGCAGTGGAATAATGTAGAGGTCATTCAACCTGGCATGGTGATGGCTGCTTTCCTGGAAGTGCCCTCATGGAAGAATTGTCACTAGTTTTGACCTTTAGGTACTGGTCTCATGTTGTTACTGACATCCAGGAACCAGTTAATGTAGAATTGGTCATGGTGGCCAATACCCGCAATCTTAGGCCTTAGGAAGCTCAGGCCAGAAGAGGCTGAAGTTCATTTCTTTACTGTTTAGGCAATACTTCAACAATACAGCCCCAGGACGTTCAATAGCTTACAAGCTAATGGTTTATTTCTTGCCTTTGCTTTCTGTCCATTGTGGTTTGGAGGCAGCTGAATTCCTTGTCATCCTTGCTGTAGGACCCAGCAGATGGAGGAGCAGTAGCTGGAACATTGCTCTGTCTTGAAAGATGCTGGGGTGGGGTGAGGACAGAGAATCACTCACCTTTGCCTAGAATTGATACAAGGCTCTTCTCTGATCCTATTGGTCAAAGTAAGTCATGTGGCCAAGTCTGTGCTCAGCACATCAGGGAGAGAAAATCCTCCCCTTCAGCAACAGTGTGAACATTTGTGAAAAATTAACACATCAGGCCACACTTAGTCCACAGAAGTCTAGATGTAATCTCTGTGCTGAAGGCTCTTAGGCTAGAGCAACAGGAGCTACTTTACATCACTGGTGGAAGCATGAGCTAGAACAATTTTAGAGCAAGGCAATCTCTGGAAAATTTGAAAATGTGCATTTAAAAAATTTTTATTTTGTTTATTTTTATTTATTTATTTGAGAGCAACAGGCAGAGAGAGAAAGAGGCAGAGAGAGAGAGAATAGGCATGTCATGGCCTCTAGCCACTGAAAATGAACTCCAGATGCATGTGCCACCTTGTGCATCTGGCTTACATGGGTCCTGGGGAATCGAGCCTCGAACTGGGGCCCTTAGGCCTCACAGGCAAGTGCTTAACTGCTAAGCCATCACTCCAGCCCAAAAATGTGCATATTTTTTAACCAGCCATTCTGCCCTGTGGTGGTTTGAATGGAAAATGCTCATGTGTTTGGGTAATCTGCAGTTGATGGTGCTATTTGGGAAGTTTGTGGAACTTCCAGGAAGTGCTGGGGGAGGGCCGTGGGGTGTCATAGTCCAGCTCTGCTTGGTACTTGTATGCTTTCTCCTTCCTCCCTGCTGATGTAAACACATGATGCCTGTCTGCTCCTGCCATGCTTCTCCCTCCATGATGGATGCTTCTCCTCGAAACTGTAAACCAAAACAAATCCTTCCCGTCCATAAGCTACTTTGGGTATTCTGTCCCAGCAAATAGGATATAATGGCTTCCTACCCAATGTGCATATATAGAGAAATAAATGTATGTATACCGATAAAAGGAATATAAACATAATCACAGTTTTCAATAGGGCAATGCAACATAAATTATGGAATATACCATAAAATAGTTTGTGGCATGAAAAGGAAACAGAACAACAATGTAGCTGACAGTCAATCAGAGTGGTTGATCCTTAAAAAAAATTAAAAGGCTAGACAAAAAGTCACAGAAGAACGCATACTAAATGATTCCATTTCCATTATGTTAAAAAGCATACAAGGGCCAAGGCTGTAGCTCAGTAGCAGGGCACTTGCTTAGTATGCACAAGGCCCTGGGTTAGATCCTCAGTACCACAAAGAACAAACAACAACAAAAAACGCAAAACACTATAAACCCACACTGCACTCTCAGCACGGTGTCAGCTGATCATCTGTGCTGCTTTATACATATACGGGGGTATGTCTGTTGCCCCAGCCTACTTATTAATAGTGACTTCAAAAGCATTCTACTTTGGAGGATAAATTATATCAAGTTCTATCTATGTGTATATAAAACCTACATTCTCAATAGGTCAGAGTACCCTAAGAACTTAGTCCTGGGGCTAGAGAGATGGCTTAGAAGTTAAGGAGCTTGCCAGCAAAGCAAGGAACCCAGGTTTGATTCCCCAGGACCCACACAAGCAAGATACATAAAGGGACGCATGCATATGGAGTTTGTTTGCAGTGGGTGAAGGCCCTGGCACATCCATCTCTCTCTCTCTCTTTCAAATAAATAAAATATATTAAAAAGAATTCACTTTTATGTTAAGGAGATGGCTCAGTGGATAACACTCTTGTTGGGCTGGGAGATTACTCAGCAGTAAAATGCTCTTGCTTGCAAAGCCTGCCAGCCTGGTTGGCTTGGAATTCGATTCCCTAGGACCCATCTAAAGTCAGATGCACAAAGTGGCACATTTACCAGGAGTTCATTTGCAGTGGCAGGAGGTCCTGGCACTAATCTCTCTTCTCTCCCCTCATAAATAAATAAAAATATTAAAAAAATTAAAGCACTTGTTGCATAAGCCTGAGTGTCTGCATCCAGGACCCTAGTTCCCATGTAAAAACCCAGAAGCTATAGCTGGTTTCTGCATTTCCAGTGCACCAATGACAAGATGGAAGGTAGAAGCAGGAGACTTTCCCAGAAGCCCACGGGCCAGCTGGCCTCAAAAATTCAGTAGTGAAGAATGATGAGATGGGCGAGCTTAAAATTAGAAGGTGAGGACAGACCATGGAAATTTGTCCTTGACCTCTGCATGCCCACAGTCATACACACACATGCGCACGTGCACACACACACACACACACACACACACACATTGACAGTTAATCTCTGATTGTCAACTTGACAGGATTTTCAGATCACTATGGAGCCAAATCTCTGGTCATGTCTGTGAAGGATTTTCTAAATTAGGTGGCAAAAACTGTGGGCGCCACCATCTCATGGGCTGGATTCCTGGACTGTATCGAAAGGGGAAATTTTGCTTGGTGAGGGCTCATCTCTCACTCCTTCCTCCCTGCTGACGCGATGCTGTGGTGTTACTTTCCTGCCGCCGCCACGTTCTTCCATCACGATAGACTCTGCCTTGGGAGCTATGAGTGGAAATAATTCTTTCCTCCCTATAACTGATTAAATTTTTTTTTTAAATTTTATGTCAGAGGGAAATCTATAACTGATTTTTTTTGGTCAGGTATTTTGTCACAGCAGTGAGAAGTCTACTGACACATATAACAAAATATTAATTTTTTTTTAAAAAATAAGAACTCAGTCTTTGTCCATTCTACCGATGACAGTAGAACATTCCTGAATCAGTGACTGACCTCAGTCCTGTGCTCACAAGCCCCGAGCTAAGGCTGGAAGCCGAGCATCTCTGTTTCCTCCGAGTGCTTCTGGTTTTTGTGCTGCTTCTTAAGTCTTAGAGTCATCCTGGAAAGTGCTGACTCCACAACCAGTAGTGAGTGCATCGACATCATCGATTCTCGTGTCTAGAACAAGATTTAGGGAGATGGCCTTCTGAGGGTGCACGCAGACTGTTGGAAGGCAGGCAGCAATTCAACATGACAAGTGAGGTATGCTTCCTGATTTGTAATATCCCAGGGTTATAACTCATGGAACTTGAAGCCTTCGTCCTTTGAACCATATGCAAGAGATTTAATCTGCCACAATGAGCAAAAAAAAGTCCACAGAACTACAATAAATGACCAGTGTCCACCTCAGTCCATACTGTGTCTTTAACACTCCCTGTCAGAAGGGGGCGTCTTTGTCCTTCATGGTATCACTAGGAAAGAAGAGTGCAGACTTAAGAGCACCCACCCAGGCCTTAAGAGCAAAGAATGAACTAATTCAGGTCGATAAAGTACCCACAGTTTAGCCGAAATGTAAAGGTTTCCGTAAGTTTACTGTGCTATGTAATATATGCCCATCCTTTTATTTGTCCAAAGAAAATCTACGTAGTAAAAGCTTCAAATGGTTTCACTATTTTCACTATTCACTATTTTTTTTTGCATTTTTATGATACAAGATATAATTAACATATAATAAACTGCACTTACCTAAAGTATAGAGTTTCATGAGTATTTGTGTGTGTATATTCATGTATCTATCCATGTTCACATGTGTGTTGGGTACATGTTAGTACACATGTGTGCGCAGGCCAGAGGACAACCTCAGGTGTTGTCTTCAGGAATCTTGTCCACCTCTTGTTGAGGGAAGGTCTCCCATCACTAACTAGGGAGGCCAGTGAGCTTCAGAGATTGTCCTGTCTCTGCAACCCAGTGCTGGGATTCCAGTTATAGGCCAGCTGCCCAGCATCTTTATGTAGGTGCTAAGGACTGAGCAGATTCCAGGCATGAGTCACCTGCCCAGCATCTTTATGTAGGTGCTAAGGACTGAGCTCAGGTTGAGATGCTTGAGAGGCAGTCACTTTAACAACTAAGCTATTTCCGGCCACCTCTTCCCACCCCAGTTCCATAAAGGACGGCATTGTCTTCATTAGTGATGACTTATGGGCAGACTGTGGGCGTATCCGTCACTTTAAAAGGTTCTCTGTACCTCTTTGTCATCTGTACCTGTCCTCTCCATGGCCCTATCCCTGCACAAGCACAGGTCTGCTTTCTACTTCTACAGATTAGTTTCCATTCTCTAAAGTTTAAGATGAATGGAATCATACAGCACACACTCATTCCTATTGCTCTAGCTTCTTTCATGTAGTCTAAGCAGTTTGAAAGTCAGTTGTGCATCAACAGTTCACTCCTGCACGTTGCTGAATAGTATTTCATTGTATAGATGTGCACAGTTTGTAAGTTCACCTACTGATAAGCAATTAGTTTGGGACTATTATAAATAAAACTGCTATGTAAATTCTTTTATTTCTCTTGGGCATAATGTCTGGGTCATGTGATAGTTTGTACCCAGCATTTTAAAAGAATGGCTAAATTTTCATAATATGATTGAGCTAGTCAACATTCCCCATGAGCAGAATGAAGATTTGCTTTTTGCCATTCTCCCCAACATCTGGCTAATGTAGTCTTCATCTTAGTCACTGTAGATGGTTTATAGAAGCATTTCATTGTTGTTTTTACTTTATTATATTTATTTGAGAGTAAGAGGAAGGGACAGAAAGAGGAGAGGGGGGGCCTTCCAGGCCCTTAGCCACTGCAAACAAACTCCAGACACATGCTTCACCTTGTGCATCCAGCTTTACGTGGGCACTGGAGAAATGAACTCTAGGTCTAGGCTTTGCAGGCAAGTGCCTTAACTGCTGAGCCATCTCTCCAGTCCTCATTGTTCATTTAGCAATCCATAGTTAACAAGATTTTCTTTCAGAATTGTAGTTTTGTTCTTAAATGTAAGTGTACAAAATTTATTTTCGTATATGGTGTGAGGTAAGAGTTAACATTCATTTTTTGTCATTTGAATTTTAAAAATTAATTCTTTGATAATTTCAAATATGTATATAAGGCACTTTGATCATTTTTGCTCCCACCTGCCTACTGTTGTCCCCTCCTCACTGCTACTGAACCCTACTTTATCCCACCAGTTAGTCTCCCTTCAGCTGCGTGTGTGCGTGTGCACACACATGCACGTGTGTCTGTGTAATCAGGGTGCTTTTGTATGAGCATGGACTGGGAGTTATTTACCAGAACATGAGCAATGAAGCAGTGTTTATGCCACTGAAGACATGATGCCCCTACTTTTAGCAAACATTAACTACCAAAACTCCTCAGTGAGGCGTTTGGCCTAATAACCTCTCATCCATTTATGATGGAATGCTGACAGGCCCAATCCGATGCAGGTCTTGTTAGTAACCTCAAGTGCTGGGAGTTCATGAGCACAGCACCCCATCACGTCCCACGCACGCCACCCCGTCCTCTGGCTCTTCATTCTTTCTTGTCCCTCTCCTGTGACGCTCCCTGAGCCTCGGAGGGCGATTTTGAGGTCCCTCTTGTGCGGATTCCTTATTCTGCTCTATTGCATAATATATTTACCTTTATGCCAATACCACACTACTGTAATTACTTATTACTTTATATGTTTTTAACATAATTATTTTATATTTTCAAATCATACTCTAATTACTTTTTGACATAATGGTGCCCAAACTCTAAGAGTTCTGCACACTTCATCTAGCATTTACCCCTATAGCCTGAAGTCTTCATTTTTATCTTTATTTTTCCTATCCAGGCATGGGATAATACCTATCAGAGCCATTCTTTATCCTATTGCTTTTATTCCTGAGGTATTTCTTTTATATATATATATATATATATATATATATATATAATATATATATATTTAAATATATTTTATTTATTTATTGAGAGAGAGAAAGAGAAAGAGAGAGAGAGAGAATGGACACACCAGGGCCTCCAGCCACTGCAAATGAACTCCAGATGCATGTGCCCCCTTGTGCACTGGGCTTACTTGGGACCTGGGGAATCGAACTGGGGTCCTTTGGCTTTGCAGGCAAATGCTTTCACTGCTAAGCCATCTTCTCCAGCCCACCCTGAGGTGATTTCTTTGAATGTAAGTTCCTTCTCTCCTCTCTCTTTCTCTCTCTCTCTCTCATACATAGGTATTACATATGCATATGTAAAACAAAGTATTTGGCACATGAGTAGGTAAAGTAAGGAGTAGGTAAAATAGAGTTGCTTCATTTCCATGCTGTTATTATAATTGTGCTTATTGTTGATATTGTCACTAATACAAATGGACTTTATTCCAAATATGCTTCCAATGTATGCAATGCCTGTAGTTTGGATCCCTGTTACTGACCCAGCTCAATTTCTTTAATAAACTTGCAATGACTTTTATGTTCTAGATCAGGTGTCCTAGCAGATGCTCTGAAGAAGCTTACTGTGGCTTTAATTTGCTTTTCCCTGTTTAGTGATGTGGGTCGTAATGATGGTGTACACTTCTTGAGTCTTAATAGAAAACTCTGATCTTATTACTTTCTGAGTATATTAAATTCTTTCTTCTTAAGTTTGTAAGTGAACTCTTTTCCATACCAATCCTTATTCAAGAATCTTCCCAATTCACCTATTTGTAAGAGACCATTCCATGGCTGGCCCTGATCAAATTAGCGTTTAATTGCCAGGAAAGAGTTCTGAAAACGAGATTTATTGAGTACTTTCTCCTCTAAATTAATTTATTTTTTTAATTTAAAAATCGTTCTTCAGTAATCCTGGGAAACCCCTGCAGATTCTTCTCCCCTAAAGAGGTGAGTTTGTCCCCATCCTTGTGTTCTGTCACAAGCCAGTCTATTCACGACAAAACTCCCAGTCCATAATGCCTAAAACACAGCTTTTAAGAGTGGTGCATGTATGCGCATGTGTGCGTGCATGTGTGTGCGTGTGTGCGTGCATGCGTGCATGTGTGTGTGTGTGTGTGTTTGAGTCTACACCCAAGACCTGGAAAAGTACAAATAAGAGCTCAGTGGCATCAAGCTTCTGCCCTGTTCTCCCTTGCTTAATGAAACCAGTGAAATTTTGCTCAAATTTCACTTTAAGTGATATTAGGACTTTAAGTGGGGGAAACTCCTTTCAGCTCTCTTGGAGGAAAAGGAAGGGAGGCTGACAGGCAAAGTTGTTAAATGTTAAATCAAAAGCTGAAAAGTCATTGAATGCAAAATAATTCAAACTCCAAGGGAGACAGTTCAGGAGGGACTTCTCAGAATGAAGGGGGAAAATGTCAAACCCGCAGTAATTGAGGGAAAAGTCAAATGGAGGGTGGAAGTCTCCTTTCTCAGAAGTAAAGGGCTACTCTGTCCTTAGCGCCTCCCCCATCCTCCCTCTTAAAACTTTAGATGAGGGAGGTGACAAGCCCTGGAGAAGATAGACGGAGGAATGTCAGGACAAACTGCTGGCTGAGCAAGAAGTGCAGGGCCAGAGGCTCATGGGCCCCACCCTGGGTTGAGAAGGATCTGAGAACTGGGTGACATGCTGCCAACAGCCGGACTGTGAATTAAGGAAGATGACCTTACGGAAATAAGAAAAAGTGACCTCTCTGTAAAATGTAGAGAGAAAAGATGAGGATATTAGCTGGTTAGGGGGAAAAAGTCATTGCAGGTTGGGATAGGAAAAGACCTTAGAGATCATGGAATTCAACCCTTCAATTTTACTGCTGGGCCAAGAGCCAAGGACGATGGACCATCTGTATAAATTGGTCTACCACAGTATAATATGTTTGCATTTGAGTAAAAGAGAAATAATTCCCCTACACATTTTTTTTCCCATGGTTTTGTGTAATCCAGGCTGGCCTCAAACTTGCTCTGTGTTTGATCTTCCTGCCCTTACCTCTCGAGTGCTAGGACTACAGATTTGTACCCCACACCCAAGTTTCAGTTCCTCTAGTTTTTGAAGAAATCATATAGTCCTGTAAGATGCTTTTTAAAATGTGATTTTATGTAACTTAGCCCCGCCGCACCGCTGTTTGACGTTCATCGACTTGGCTGAAAGCTGCATCTGGTTTTGTGAGATTGTTCTAAATGCTGACTTTTAAATACTCTATAATACTTCCATCAACCTATTTGGTGCTATATCAAATGTCCTGTATATTTCAAGTTTTAGAAATAAATAGGAATGCTATTTGAATATTATCGTGGGTCTCAGGGGCAGAATAGATAGGGCCAAGAAAGAGTTTTGGATCCACCTTCCCCTCCAGCCTGGGTTTCTCCAGCACGGCTTAGAGCGTGGTCATCTGCTCTTCCCGCCTCCTTTCTTTCCTTTTCCCACTATATCTCTCCATCTTCTACATTATCCCTCAGAGTTACCTTTTGTTTTTCTTTTCTCCTCCTCCATCTTGAGACAGGGCCTCATATACCCCATGCTGGCCTAGAGCTAACTATATAGCAAAGGTTGGCATTGAACTCTGGATCCTTTTGCTGGGATTACAGGCATGAGTTACCATACCTGGTTTATAGCTACCTTTCTTTCTTTCTTTTTTCTTTTTGGCTTTTCATGGTAAGGTCTCACTCTAGCCCAGGTTGACCTGGAATTCACTATGTAGTCTCAGGGTGGCCTTGAATTCATGGAGATCCACTAACCTCTGCCTCCTGAGAGCTGGGATTAAAGGCGTGTATCACCATACCTGGCTAATAGCTAGTTTTCTTAAATGGATATCTAATTATAGCAATCTCCTACTAAACATTCTTGGTAGAAACTCAATGGCCACTGACCACAGATGAGACTCTGAGCACCCCACCACATACACACTGTGTTCCTCACTTACGTTCCCTTATACCACACACTCAAGTACCATTCATCATTTCTTTCTCCTTGTCCATGAGGCCAACTTCCTGTTTCTCTTTGTTGGAAGTTTCCTTCTGCCTGTGATGTCCTTCTCCACTTCTTCCTCTATCTAGAGAACATCTCCTCATTGTTCAAGGCTGAAAGCAGCATTTTCCTTATACTCTCAGTTGACATCAACCACCCCTCTGATGGCATCTTGCTCCTTCCTATACAGTGATTTAACACTTGTAATGTTTCCTTATACCTATTTGTGCCACAACCATGCTATAGACTTGTAATGTTTTACCATATCTGTTTGTGAACACATCCATGTTACAGTGATCAGTAGTTGTCAAACGTCAATGTACACAGTGCTCTTAAGATTCCCCCAAGAATACCTTCCAGTGAGTTGTTGGCCAGGGAGGTCCCTGATGCCCCCAAAACATTATGGGCCATTGCTGAGGCCTTAGGTTCCCCACCAGGAATAGATGGTAAGACCCTATTGCTGAAGACTCCACATACTTGGACTGCAAGGCCACTGAAAAATCTTGCTGGAACTGAGCTGGTAACCTCCTCTGTGTAGACCAGCTGACAGAAAGCTGGAAGAAGCCATTCTACATACAGTTCAATGGGAGAGAGAGAAATCACGGGTGAAGATACTCAACAGTGGACACTGCAAGCCTTATATTTGGCCATCCAGGCCAAATGAGCCAACGGGTGCAATAGTGGCACGTCTGTCATGGTGGAAACCAATTGCCCTCTAATTGGACTGGAGGCCCACTCCATGGGAGGCAATACATGCCTGATACTGAAAACCTACAACAGGGGTAGTAAGGAGCCCTAGGGGTGTAATGTCTGCTGCTGTCTGGCTAAATGTATATACTATGCTCATCAAACTGTCCATTAAGCACTTCTCTTAATGTTCATACCCATATACTAATGCTACTCTCACTTTTGGTTAGAGAAGCTTCTGTTTCCAGATGGCAGTGACCTTGGGATGACTCAGAAGGCACCATGGTGCTGAGAAGAAGTGACAGAGGAGTGCTCAGCACTGCAATATCTCTATCACACCTTCCAAGGCTCAGGGTCTATTGTGGAAGAGGTGGCGGAAAGAATGTAAGAGCCAAAGGAAGGGTAGGACTCCTTACAACATGCTCCCTCCACACATAAAATGGCCTGGATAACCATGACCTCATAGTGCCTGACACTACCTACACAAGACCATCATAATAGGAGGAAAAGATAACGACATCAAAATAAAAGGGAGACTGAGAGAAGGAGGAAATATGAAGGAGAGTGGCGTTTCAAAGGGGAAAGTGGGGGGAGGAGAGAATTACCATGGGATATTGTTTATAATCATGGAAGTTGTTAATAAAAACATAATTAAAAAAAGATTCCCCCAAGAAATCTCCTTAGAAAGCTGAATGCCCAGGCCTCACTCACAAGGATGCCAGTTCAGCAGGCTGGCATCAGAGGGGGCCACAGGTATTGTTGAAGACACCAGTTTGCCAAGGATTGAGAACCTGGGCTGTTCCACCCACCTCTCCCCAACCACTGGCTCTCCAGGACCCCAACACCCCTCTTCTCCCCTCCCACTGCCTTGGGAGTAAAATATGCAAAACTCATTTATATTCCCGCAAGTAGGTGAGAATAACATTCTGGGCCATCACCATTCAATAATGGAAGCTTTGTGCAAAGTAGTGACAGGTGAGAGGAATGATTTCAGTTTTCACTTTGACAATTGGGTGAAGCCGATTCCTGGCAGTTCTGCGAAGGTTTTGATGCCCACATAGTTACCCCAGGGATCTGCTTAGCAACCAAGAGTTGCTGCAAGGAGAGGAGACAGCAGATGCTTCTCTCAGCGGCATCTTGGAACTGAGCTGCTGGAGAACAGTGAGGGGAGGGGCTTCTCTGCCTGGGTGTCTGCTTCTTTTCTGGCCTCCAGATACCAGCCCCGAGTGTCCCCAGAGCCCATGCAGAGCTCACCTTGCTGGGAACAGCTGGGAACAGGAAGGCTGTGCTCTGCTACATTTCTTCTTCATGCAACTGCTTCCTAACTATAAAATTCAACCAATTTGCTGGAGGTTTTGAAGGAGTCTAATAAATTGCACCTTTCTCCCATCCTTTACTATTCCCCAGTAATGCTGATACTGCAGAACGGGGTTTATGTCTGCAGATACGTTGGCACCCAAATATTGAACTTCAGAAGTGAACTCATTCCCCAGACAGTAGTCTGTCCAAACAGAGCAGACAGAGCCTATGCCTCTAATTTTAACAGGAACTAGTATTTAAAAAAAAAAAAAAAGCAAAAACCAAAAACCTTGCTTCCTGTCTGGTGGGTTTTCTTGCAGAGGAAGAGGGGAAAGAGTTGCTGGGAAATTCCCGTTTTTTTTTCTTTTTAGGCAGGGTCTTGCTCTAGCTCAGGCTGACCTGGGGCTCACCCTGTATTCTCATGCTGTCCTTGAAGTCATGATGATCCTCCCAGAGATGGATGTAAATGTGAACCACTACGCACCCCTCTGGTTTCTTTAAACCTGCAAATCTAGGAACTCTTTCAGACTCCCTGAGCAGAATAAGCTGGGGACCGAGAGAAAGCTCAGTGCTCCCCGCCTGCACATGGCCAATCCAGGACATTACTCAATCCTGTCAGGCTCACTTTTAAAGATTTGGAAAACACACACAAAAAAGTATGATATAAAAATAATAAAGAATCCTAGCAATATACAATATTTCCTTTATTCTGAAACATATATTCCTTGCCTTCTAATATGCCTTAAGTTGGGATGGATTTTTGCATTTTAATGTATGCTTAATGTGCTATGATTATTCTTCCTCAAGCATTTTATGTTAAGCTTGTGGTGCATCTTTCAGTTCTTATTAGAGGTTAAGAAATATGGTAACTTTAAGTTGGTTTTTAAAAAATAGCTGTAATAATAGAGCTTCTTCGTGTGTCAAGAAATAGACAAGACCTGATATATAATGACTATAAAATATTCCATCATCTGAATGTATAAGAATGTACTGAACTCTGTCGCCTGACATTTCTTTTTGGTTGTTTCTGTTGTTTACGTTCCAGTAATATAATGTCATAAATGTCCTTGTTTCTAAGTTGCCTCAACTATATTTTTCTTTAAGAATTGATCTTCAAACTCAGGATATCAACTTTTTATAAAGCTCTTGTGTTCATAGGGCCAATATTTCCCTTGGAAGTAAACCCCCTATGGGTGCTGTCTGAGTGGCCTTGCTTCTCAGCATACTTCACAGCAGAAAGCACTATACACAGAGTGTTTTTCTTTAATTATTATTATTTTTTGAGGCAAGCCCACAGACTGACCTTTTTTTATGAGAGAGAGAAAGAGAGAGAAAGAGGGAGGGAGAATTGGTACACCAGGGCCTCCAGCCACTGTAATTGAACTCCAGATGCATGTGCTACCTTGTGCACATGTGCGACCATGCACATGCATCGCCTTGTGTGTCTGGCTTACGTGGTCTCTGGGGAGTCGAACATGGGTCCTTAGTCTTCACAGGCAAGCACCCTAACTGCTAAGCCATCTCTCTGGCCCACAGAGTCAGTATGTTTTAATGAGCACATAGCATGGGAAGGATGGCTCTCAATGCTATAGCAAAGATGATATTTCATGGTTGTTGAGAGCTGTTCATGGCACCAGTTCCATAGATCCCATCCCCATTTTAACCTGTCTTCTGGCATCTAGGGTGTGGAAGGCTCACTTCTAGGGAGGAACACCATTACTTGCTCTGTAGACTCCCATGGGCAGGTGCAAGCTGGGCTGTGAAAAGATATAAATGATATCTACTATCTTTACTGGAATAAAAATGTTCAGCTCTTGGCTCCCCTAAAGAATAAAGAACCCAAACAAAGTGGGTCCTTGGACATTCCTCAGCATCTCCCCAGAATCTGGACACACCCAAATCTTCACTTGCTTCTCACCATTGGGGTACAAATTCTCTTGAGGCTCAGATATTTGGGAGCTTCAGGTCAGTAAGGTGGTTGATCAATTCTAGTGGGCTTTCTTTCAAGCTATACCAGCTTTGTTTAAATGTTTCTAAAATGAAGGGGTCTTGTAGGATTTCTGAACCAGGTAAACTACATTAGGTTAGTGTTCACTACTAAAAGAGATAAAGAATTCCCAAGGATCACTACCAGGGACAGTAGATTTGGCATGAGACAAGGGAGATTTGGATGGACAGGCTTCTGGTCAAGAAAGGTTAAAGAAGGGAACTGTTTTCCAGATAGAGTAAGTGGAAGTGCAGAGTGTTGGATTAGGTAATAATATCAAGGCAAACTCCCCTGGAGAAAGACAGCTTGCCCTGGTGCTTCTTCCAAGGGGACTCAAAGGAGATTGGCAGGCAGACTGTCTAGAGTTGGCATCTCAACTCAGACTGGTGCTGAGAGTTGGTGCAGGTGCCCTCTGCACTGCCACTTCCCCTGATAGGCACAATACTCTCCTGAGGCATAGCAAATGCACTGGAGAAGTACATTCAAACACAGTCCTGTGTTCCCAGTGATCCTCTGCACACTGGACAAGCAGGGAAAATGTTCAAGGGGATTATTTTTCCTAAGGCGCCTCTGTACAGTGATTACTGCTTGGGAATAGGGTGGGATTAGCCCCAGATTCCACTCTTACCTAGGATGGTCTCTATCATGAAAGAACCTCCAGATGTAGCCAGAGGGTGAGATCCCACCTATCCAGGGTGGGTCTCCACCTTCTGGTATATGTAAATCATGGAGAACAAAAAGATACTATAACTGAAAGATTAGAAGGACAATTTAAGTCTAATAATAAAAGAAGTCTAAAAATCAAGATGGGCTTAGAGTCAAATTTGAGTAAAATTCTCTCTAAATAACTTCATTTAAAATTTCATTATAAAGGAAAAATAACTAAAAGATGCAAGTTTTAAAATGAGAAAATAAAAGGCTTCAAATTAAAAACAATAAATAAATTTTATGTATAGGAAGTTAGAAAAGTTGGAAGTTACAATTCCAACAGAGGGATTTAAGAGTCTTCCCCTCCCCCCCCCCAGGTAGGGTCTCACTGCAGCCCAGGTTGAACTGGAACTCACTTGTGCTCAGTAATCCTCCTACCTCTGCTTCCTGAATGCTGGTATTAAAGGTGTGTGCCACAATACCCAGTTCAAGAGTCTTTTTTTTTTTTTTTTTTTTTCCAGGTAGGGTTTCACTCTAGCTCAGGCTGACCTGGAATTCACTACATGTCACAGGGTGGCCTCAAACTCATGGTGATCCTCCTACCTCTGCCTCCCAAGTGCTGGGATTAAAGGCATGTGTCACCACACCTGGCACAAGTCTTTTTTCTTTTATAGATGATATACAACTAGATAAAATTCAAAATAAGATAAATGGCTGAATTCCCATAGAAACCTGAAGCCTAAAAGTGATGCTACACATGATTAAAATAAAAATCATGAGTCATGAGGTAGACATTAAAAGCATTAGGAAGTGAAGTTGACAGTAATGAAAGAATTATATACACCCTCAAATTATTCAGCTTTCTGCCACTATAACAAATGCCTCCAATCAATTTATAAAAGAGAAAGGTTTTTTTGCCTCATGATTATGAAACAACACATTATGGTGAAAGCATAGAAAAATCACTCACCAGGAAGTGAAAAAGAGAAACAGGAAGTGGCTAGGTTCCATTATCCCCTCCAGGACACGTTTCCCATGATCCAAAGACCTCTCACTTTGCTCCAGTTTGTAACAAGCATGTCTGCAGCATGTGGGCCTTTGGGGGACATTTAGGATCCAAACTATAACAACGATAGAAAAAAGGAAAACGTACACAGGATGACGTGAAAGTGGAGCGTTTTTAAATTTAGAGAAATGAGTAAAATAAGAGCGAGGAGGAGCAATCCAGTAACAAATTCTAGTGAATACCAGCTCCGGGGCTTGGCTTACCTCTTCCCGGACATACCTCTAGTTCAAGATGTGCCGTTTGTTTTGGGGGAGGCAAAGGAGCTCACCTTTCATCTTTATTCTAAATATGGTTTGACATCTTGATCTGACCCTGGCAACACTTCTCCTTGCTTCATTCACCAATGTCCTGAAAGAAAGAAATATTCCAGAAGCCCTGGGCCAAAGAAAACAGTTCTAGATCCTACTGGTCCCTCCACCCCACAGAGGAGACATGAAAATGGATGAAGAGGGAAAATCAACAAGGATGGGGGATGAAACATCTAGAACTGTGAAGCATTCGGTAGCATCTTCTCTTCATGTCTTCTGCCTCCGAACATAAATACCAGTGGCAGGAAGTTCATCTCTAAAGTTGCTAAAATCACCCCGCATGGAATTACATATTCTTACTGTATTGGCTCAGAACTGAGCAGAATAAAGTGTAACCTAAAGAGAAACCAGAAATAGTTGCTTCATTTCCTTTGCCAATTTTTTTTTGAAAAATGTAAATGCGTGAGAATTTAAAATTAGATAATCAGCTAACGAGTATTTGCTGAGTATCCTGCGCTGGGGGCTTGGCAAGCATCGCTGGACGAGGTGAGGACAGACATTCTGGCCTGGGTTGGTACCAGACGGGTGCAAGGCTGAGTCTAGGCGAGTGTTCATCGTGGGGGCCTGCTTGTCTTCCGTCTGACAACGTGCTCTGGGGTGTTTGCCCCTTACAGATCTCTCTTAGGTCCACTATGAAGAACTGGGCTGGTGTCGTTTAAAGCAGCGTTTGTTTTTGAGAAGACTTCTGTAGACCAGTGGGCATTTTGGAGGAGCAGCTGCCTTATCTTCACTTCTGTTCTCACTCTTTCTTGTCTCAGACCGTGCTGCAGATCTGATGGCACAGCCTACGTGACAGCAGGCAGGAGGCTCTGCTAAGAGCCTGGGTGACATTTTGACATTAATCTTAGACCTCTATTTTCTTCTTATTGCCATGTGTCTTAGTCTTTTCCTGCTGCTATAACAAAAAAAAGGTTTAAAAAAAGTTTAGACTGGATAATTCATAAACAAAATGGAAGTTGGGGCCGTCCAAGTCAAGAGCCCAGAAAGTTCCTTGTCTGGTGAGAGCTCACTCTTTCATAGATGGCACCTTCCTCACATGCTGAATGGGCCAAACAGGCTCCCTCAGTCCTGTTTTAGGAGACCTCATGACTTCATCATTTCCCAAAGATCTTACCTGTCAAGGAGAGAAGATGCAGATCAGTTTCACCATACAGGTTCTGGTGTGGCACATTCAGGCCATAGCTCGGCATAGATTGGTTTCTAGTCTCATTAGCCTATTGGCAACAGAAAAGCTGTATGAACAAAAATAACCTACTGTCACTGCCTGTCTGTCACCTCCAGAGATGGACAAATGCATTTCTAAGCCTTCCTCCATCATGCCTGGGATCGTCTGTGGCATCTCACAGCATGTCACCAAGGTCCCTCCGCTCCTCATCTTTGCTCACTACCTCCAAACTTGTGACATGTGAGTGTCACATTGCTGCTAAGTTCCATGTTCGCAGTAAGTGGGAACTTGGCAGGGCAGCAGTCTACACCCCTCACCCCACGATCCTCCAATAGACCAGTGGAGGCAGTGTGCAGGCCATCTCCTACCAGGCCCTCCCTTCCCTATTCAGGCATGATCCAGTGCTGGATCCCGCTTAGTTTCAACCTTGGGAATCTGCTCCACACAGAACATGAACCTGGTGATCATCCACAAGGCACATGTCTATCTCAAACATCAGTTTCTTCCTTTCTCCCCTTTCATGATAGTTTATGAGATTCATATGAATAACCTGTTCAATACTGAGTTAAGGAAACTGAAAACTGATTGCTTTGTTGTCTTTCAGCCCAGAATGGCCAACTTGTGGCAAGACTGGATTCTCTTTCCTTAATTATATCTCACTGGCTTAATTAGCAGCACAAAACTAAAGTATATATAAACCACATATATATTTTAGTAGTAGTATCTTGCCAAAATACTTTAGAATGACACAGTATTGGGAAAAGAGAGAGAAAGAAAACATGAGGCAGGCTATTGTAAAATAAATTTAAAGTCATGGTCTTTACATAGGTACTTAATATGTGATTTTAGTTAGTTCAATAGTTCTTGAAGCAAACTACAAGGACAAGAGGCAGGGCTGGCCAGTATGAGAACCAGTGCTACCATCTCACCTGGCTCTCCAACCTCGGCAGACTTTGCTAATGGAATAAGGCATGCTTTCAGACTGAGATGAAATTGGACTTACATTCCTTCTCAGGAAAACATTTAATGGTTTGGATTGGAGTTAACATCCCAGATAAAACATATTTTATTTTGAATTCTAGCAGACTTAAAGAGAATGGCCAGATCAAGAGCGCCCATGTAACAATAGTAGCTAGAAGTGACAGTCATTTAAGAGAGACTATGTATCCACATGCTTCATGAAAAGTAGTAGTTTATGGAAGGATCCTGCACCAGAGGAGGGCCGAAAAGAGAGAAGGCTGGAGCTCGATGCAGCAGGAGCTCAGTTCTTATCTCCTTGAGCCACACACACACACACACACACACACACACACACACACCAACAAACCAATCTCCTAAGCTGTGTACATACTTTAATACTTGGATATGTGAATTTAGATTAGGATCCAAGTTAATTAAAATCGAGTAAGTTTTAAAATGCAATGCTCACGTGTAGCAGCCCGTGTGGTCAGTGTCTACTGCCTTGGACATCACAGGCCTTGAGTGCTGCCATCACCTTAGAAAGGTCTCCTGGCGGCCTGAAGCGAACGCCACAGCCTATCTTCTAACTCTGCCCAAGAGCCCAGCATGACGGGGCTCATCCTTCCTTGCAGGAGTTAGTCACACTAACATATTAGCAGGAACTGGCCTCCCGCCTTCCTGTCTCACCTATGCAGACAGGAGCACCAGGCTAGGAACAAGAGAAAAAGCACACAATTTCAAAAATCAAAAAAAAAAAAAAAGTACTTTTTCTTCAACAAGAAAGTTACAGGAAGAACAGATGGCACTCTTTAAAAAATGAAAATCTGGGATCAAAGAGAAGGAAAGAGCCAAGAATGAGCCTCAGGGTTGCTGTTGATTTTTCCTGACCACCCAGCCAACTCCACATGATCATTGTTGTTTCTGTTAAATACACCAATGTTCTCAGCTTGAGGATTTGGGTTGCAGAGAGACTCTTACTTTTACATTCCGCTGAAAATAAGGTGCTTGCTTTTGCCCAAACTTCCGAGCCTTTGATTTCCATCCTGCCTGCCTGTCAGCTATTTTGCGCATGAGGCAGAACAGATAGCTTTGACCTTGACGCAGCTCCATGGGACTTTCTGCAGATGGTTCTCAATAATAAGGTGTTTGCTCATTTGTTTCTAGGTTCTTTTTATTTCAAAATAAAAGTACAGCCAAAATGACCCATGGGGAGAAAACAGATTAGGCAGAAAATGGTATCTCTTTAGCTTTCTTACTCTAATGCACTGATTCCATCTCCCCGTGAAATTGTCCCACCAGGATGCTGGCAATGATAGACCGGCACAGGCCGGGGAGGTGTGGGGGGTGGGGGGCGGAAGCAGAGACCTCAGTTCTGGGCAGGCTCGTGCTCAGGGCCAGGAAAGTGAGCTGAGGCCCAGAGAACAGATGAGAGAGTCCAGGAGGTCAGCAAGAGGGCGAGTCTGAGCTGTCCCAGCAGGCTGGGCAGGCGCCTCCGAGGCGGGCGCGGGCGGTGTCGCCATCAGTCTGGTTCAGCCTATAGAAGTCATTTGGGAGCAGGTCTTGCCTGTGATTGAGCTAAAGAGAGAATTCAGGTATGCCACAGCGAAGAGGATGGTAACAGAGGCTCTTTAACCCTTCTATAGTGGCTACTGTATGTTGATTATCGCACTATTCTCCACAGTAACTTCATGAAGGAAGGCCTACTGTGACCCCTGCTTTATGAGTTAGACTGAGTGGAGAGGTAACCTTTTCCAAGGTCACACAACTACTAAGGGACAGACAGAGCAGGAAGACAAGTTATCTAACGCCTCACAATTGTGCAGCGCTAACCTTGGAGAAGAGCCACTTGACCGTGCTTCTTGTTATAGTGGGCTCCCTTGCTAATGAGAGTCTGAAGACGCAAGATCTACTCCAATCTCCACCACTTACACATGAAGGATAAAAGTCCTAGAGAGATGAAATAACTTGTGGTCACAAAGTCACAGACTCAAGGGTGACATCTTCCACTAGAGAGCTGACATTAAAGGCATGTGTCACCACACCTGGCACAAGTCTTTTTTCTTTTATAGATGATATGCAACTAGATAAAATTCAAAATAAGATAAATGGCTGAATTCCCATAGAAACCTGAAGCCTAAAAGTGATGCTACACATGATTAAAATAAAAATCATGAATCATGAGGTAGACATTAAAAGCATTAGGAAGTGAAGTTGACAGTAATGAAAGAATTATATACACCCTCAAATTATTCAGCTTTCTGCCACTATAACAAATGCCTCCAATCAATTTATAAAAGAGAAAGGTTTTTTTTGCCTCATGATTATGAAACAACACATTATGGTGAAAGCATAGAAAAATCACTCACCAGGAAGTGAAAAAGAGAAACAGGAAGTGGCTAGGTTCCATTATCCCCTCCAGGACACGTTTCCCATGATCCAAAGACCTCTCACTTTGCTCCAGTTTGTAACAAGCATGTCTGCAGCATGTGGGCCTTTGGGGGACATTTAGGATCCAAACTATAACAACGATAGAAAAAAGGAAAACGTACACAGGATGACGTGAAAGTGGAGCGTTTTTAAATTTAGAGAAATGAGTAAAATAAGAGCGAGGAGGAGCAATCCAGTAACAAATTCTAGTGAATACCAGCTCCGGGGCTTGGCTTACCTCTTCCCGGACATACCTCTAGTTCAAGATGTGCCGTTTGTTTTGGGGGAGGCAAAGGAGCTCACCTTTCATCTTTATTCTAAATATGGTTTGACATCTTGATCTGACCCTGGCAACATTTCTCCTGCTTCATTCACCAATGTCTGAAGAAGAAGCGGGGTGTGGCGCACGCCTTTAATCCAGCACTCGGAGCAGAGTAGGACTGCTGTGAGTCGAGGCCACCCTGAGACTCATAGTGAATTCCAGCCTGGCTAGAGTGAGACCTACTTGAAAAACCAAAAAAAAAAAAAAATAAAAAAAAAAAAAAAAAAAAAAAAAGAATATTCAGAAGCCTGGCCAAAGAAAACAGTTCTAGATCCTACTGGTCCCTCCACCCCACAGAGGAGACGTGAAAATGGATGAAGAGGGAAAATCAACAAGGATGGGGGATGAAACATCTAGAACTGTGAAGCATTCGGTAGCATCTTCTCTTCATGTCTTCTGCCTCCGAACATAAATACCAGTGGCAGGAAGTTCATCTCTAAAGTTGCTAAAATCACCCCGCATGGAATTACATATTCTTACTGTATTGGCTCAGAACTGAGCAGAATAAAGTGTAACCTAAAGAGAAACCAGAAATAGTTGCTTCATTTCCTTTGCCAATTTTTTTTTGAAAAATGTAAATGCGTGAGAATTTAAAATTAGATAATCAGCTAACGAGTATTTGCTGAGTATCCTGCGCTGGGGGCTTGGCAAGCATCGCTGGACGAGGTGAGGACAGACATTCTGGCCTGGGTTGGTACCAGACGGGTGCAAGGCTGAGTCTAGGCGAGTGTTCATCGTGGGGGCCTGCTTGTCTTCCGTCTGACAACGTGCTCTGGGGTGTTTGCCCCTTACAGATCTCTCTTAGGTCCACTATGAAGAACTGGGCTGGTGTCGTTTAAAGCAGCGTTTGTTTTTGAGAAGACTTCTGTAGACCAGTGGGCATTTTGGAGGAGCAGCTGCCTTATCTTCACTTCTGTTCTCACTCTTTCTTGTCTCAGACCGTGCTGCAGATCTGATGGCACAGCCTACGTGACAGCAGGCAGGAGGCTCTGCTAAGAGCCTGGGTGACATTTTGACATTAATCTTAGACCTCTATTTTCTTCTTATTGCCATGTGTCTTAGTCTTTTCCTGCTGCTATAACAAAAAAAAGGTTTAAAAAAAGTTTAGACTGGATAATTCATAAACAAAATGGAAGTTGGGCCGTCCAAGTCAAGAGCCCAGAAAGTTCCTTGTCTGGTGAGAGCTCACTCTTTCATAGATGGCACCTTCCTCACATGCTGAATGGGCCAAACAGGCTCCCTCAGTCCTGTTTTAGGAGACCTCATGACTTCATCATTTCCCAAAGATCTTACCTGTCAAGGAGAGAAGATGCAGATCAGTTTCACCATACAGGTTCTGGTGTGGCACATTCAGGCCATAGCTCGGCATAGATTGGTTTCTAGTCTCATTAGCCTATTGGCAACAGAAAAGCTGTATGAACAAAAATAACCTACTGTCACTGCCTGTCTGTCACCTCCAGAGATGGACAAATGCATTTCCAAGCCTTCCTCCATCATGCCTGGGATCGTCTGTGGCATCTCACAGCATGTCACCAAGGTCCCTCCTGCTCCTCATCTTTGCTCACTACCTCCAAACTTGTGACATGTGAGTGTCACATTGCTGCTAAGTTCCATGTTCGCAGTAAGTGGGAACTTGGCAGGGCAGCAGTCTACACCCCTCACCCCACGATCCTCCAATAGACCAGTGGAGGCAGTGTGCAGGCCATCTCCTACCAGGCCCTCCCTTCCCTATTCAGGCATGATCCAGTGCTGGATCCCGCTTAGTTTCAACCTTGGGAATCTGCTCCACACAGAACATGAACCTGGTGATCATCCACAAGGCACATGTCTATCTCAAACATCAGTTTCTTCCTTTCTCCCCTTTCATGATAGTTTATGAGATTCATATGAATAACCTGTTCAATACTGAGTTAAGGAAACTGAAACTGATTGCTTTGTTGTCTTTCAGCCCAGAATGGCCAACTTGTGGCAAGACTGGATTCTCTTTCCTTAATTATATCTCACTGGCTTAATTAGCAGCACAAAACTAAAGTATATATAAACCACATATATATTTTAGTAGTAGTATCTTGCCAAAATACTTTAGAATGACACAGTATTGGGAAAAGAGAGAGAAAGAAAACATGAGGCAGGCTATTGTAAAATAAATTTAAAGTCATGGTCTTTACATAGGTACTTAATATGTGATTTTAGTTAGTTCAATAGTTCTTGAAGCAAACTACAAGGACAAGAGGCAGGGCTGGCCAGTATGAGAACCAGTGCTACCATCTCACCTGGCTCTCCAACCTCGGCAGACTTTGCTAATGGAATAAGGCATGCTTTCAGACTGAGATGAAACTGGACTTACATTCCTTCTCAGGAAAACATTTAATGGTTTGGATTGGAGTTAACATCCCAGATAAAACATATTTTATTTTGAATTCTAGCAGACTTAAAGAGAATGGCCAGATCAAGAGCGCCCATGTAACAATAGTAGCTAGAAGTGACAGTCATTTAAGAGAGACTATGTATCCACATGCTTCATGAAAAGTAGTAGTTTATGGAAGGATCCTGCACCAGAGGAGGGCCGAAAAGAGAGAAGGCTGGAGCTCGATGCAGCAGGAGCTCAGTTCTTATCTCCTTGAGCCACACACACACACACACACACACACACACACACACCAACAAACCAATCTCCTAAGCTGTGTACATACTTAAATACTTGGATATGTGAATTTAGATTAGGATCCAAGTTAATTAAAATCGAGTAAGTTTTAAAATGCAATGCTCACGTGTAGCAGCCCGTGTGGTCAGTGTCTACTGCCTTGGACATCACAGGCCTTGAGTGCTGCCATCACCTTAGAAAGGTCTCCTGGCGGCCTGAAGCGAACGCCACAGCCTATCTTCTAACTCTGCCCAAGAGCCCAGCATGACGGGGCTCATCCTTCCTTGCAGGAGTTAGTCACACTAACATATTAGCAGGAACTGGCCTCCCGCCTTCCTGTCTCACCTATGCAGACAGGAGCACCAGGCTAGGAACAAGAGAAAAAGCACACAATTTCAAAAATCAAAAAAAAAAAAAAAGTACTTTTTCTTCAACAAGAAAGTTACAGGAAGAACAGATGGCACTCTTTAAAAAATGAAAATCTGGGATCAAAGAGAAGGAAAGAGCCAAGAATGAGCCTCAGGGTTGCTGTTGATTTTTCCTGACCACCCAGCCAACTCCACATGATCATTGTTGTTTCTGTTAAATACACCAATGTTCTCAGCTTGAGGATTTGGGTTGCAGAGAGACTCTTACTTTTACATTCCGCTGAAAATAAGGTGCTTGCTTTTGCCCAAACTTCCGAGCCTTTGATTTCCTATCCTGCCTGCCTGTCAGCTATTTTGCGCATGAGGCAGAACAGATAGCTTTGACCTTGGCGCAGCTCCATGGGACTTTCTGCAGATGGTTCTCAATAATAAGGTGTTTGCTCATTTGTTTCTAGGTTCTTTTTATTTCAAAATAAAAGTACAGCCAAAATGACCCATGGGGAGAAAACAGATTAGGCAGAAAATGGTATCTCTTTAGCTTTCTTACTCTAATGCACTGATTCCATCTCCCCGTGAAATTGTCCCACCAGGATGCTGGCAATGATAGACCGGCACAGGCCGGGGAGGTGTGGGGGGTGGGGGGCGGAAGCAGAGACCTCAGTTCTGGGCAGGCTCGTGCTCAGGGCCAGGAAAGTGAGCTGAGGTCCAGAGAACAGATGAGAGAGTCCAGGAGGTCAGCAAGAGGGCGAGTCTGAGCTGTCCCAGCAGGCTGGGCAGGCGCCTCCGAGGCGGGCGCGGGCGGTGTCGCCATCAGTCTGGTTCAGCCTATAGAAGTCATTTGGGAGCAGGTCTTGCCCGTGACTGAGCTAAAGAGAGAATTCAGGTATGCCACAGCGAAGAGGATGGTAACAGAGGCTCTTTAACCCTTCTATAGTGGCTACTGTATGTTGATTATCGCACTAATCTCCACAGTAACTTCATGAAGGAAGGCCTACTGTGACCCCTGCTTTATGAGTTAGACTGAGTGGAGAGGTAACCTTTTCCAAGGTCACACAACTACTAAGGGACAGACAGAGCAGGAAGACAAGTTATCTAACGCCTCACAATTGTGCAGCGCTAACCTTGGAGAAGAGCCACTTGACCGTGCTTCTTGTTATAGTGGGCTCCCTTGCTAATGAGAGTCTGAAGACGCAAGATCTACTCCAATCTCCACCACTTACACATGAAGGATAAAAGTCCTAGAGAGATGAAATAACTTGTGGTCACAAAGTCACAGACTCAAGGGTTGACATCTTCCACTAGAGGAGCTGACTCAGCTGGGCACTGTCCCGAGCCACCCACATGCCCTGTGTCCACATGATCTGTGGCCTTTCTACCCATCTGCACACTGGATGGCCTCCACTCCCTTTCGCAGAGCTGGTGGACACAGTCTGCTGAGAAAGGTGTGGGCCCTGCTGGGGGTTGGACCTGCTACTAAGGACGTTTAGCCAAAAGAGAAAAGAGAGGTCTCAGCTTGTTGCAAGGGACCATGGTCATGACGCCTTTGTTAGCCTGCCAGGTTTCTCTACCATTCCAGCCATCTGAATTCTTTTTTGTTTTTGTTTTTGTTTTTGTTTTTGTTTTGTTTTTGTTTTTGTTTTTGAGGTAGAGTCTCACCCTAGTCCAGGCTGACCTGGAATTCACTCTGTAGTCTCAGGCTGGCCTCGAACTCACGGCTATCCTCCTACCTCTGCCTCCCGAGTGCTGGGATTAAAGGCGTGTGCCACCACACCCTGCTATCTGAATTCTTCTAATAGTGTTTTTATGTATCCAGGTGGCTGCTAGGGGTTTTCTGGGAGAGTAAAATATCTTTTAAGTGGCCATATTTCAGATGCTAGTGACATTTCTTTCTGCCTTGGGACAGGTTCATCAATCACTGGGAGATGTTTTGTAATCAAAGGGCAAACGCGTTTCTCAGAGGAGCGGCCTCCACCCCAGGGCCCCAAGCCAAGACCAGGTCAGGAAAGGGCCTGGGGAACAGCCAGCCCCTTCTTCCAAGAGCAGCCATCTGGGAAGTGGATATGCCTGCCTTCTGTTCCCACTGGGGGTCGGCCACACGGCGAGATGCTTGTGAGTCTTGCTTCTGGAGCACATGGGTTTCTGCCAACTGCTGTCCTTGGAGGAGAGAGGACATTTTATAAGCTGAACACTCTTGGAGGATCAAGCTCGGAGGATTCGGTGTCAAGACTGAGTTGTTTTTCTCCAGGGCTACTGTTGAGCACTTAGTTCTCTTCACTTGGCTGGAACAGATTCACATGGTGCATGTTTGGGAGAGACCTTTGTTCTAGAAGTTACTTCTCTGGTGACCTGCCTCTTGACACTGTTCTTTCTTGGAGGGGCTGACAAAGGAGGGGGAGTTACGGCTCCTGTGGCGAGCTCCTGGTCCTTCTGAATTTCCAAACACAAAAAGGGTGGTTCCATCAGATAGCCCTTAAACCCTCTTCTCACTGAATGACAGACGGACTGGAGAGAACGTCTGTCTGCACATTTTTGTTTTTTCCCCACAGTAGTAACATCTCTGAATATCTTGGCAGAAAATCCCACACTAAGCATATCTGACCAAAGAAATCTGACATTTATTTCAAAGAATAATAACACAATTCTACAGGTCTGTGGGAGTGCCTGGGAAGACAGGTTAGTGACTTAGGCGAGGGTGGGAGAAGCAGTCACCCTTGGAAGGAAGCAGGGTGGACCACTGGAGGCATCATAGGATGGCAGATAGCGGTCTCAGATCTCCAACCCACCCGGCTTGAGTCCTGGCCCTGCCACTTTCCAGTAATGTGTCTGTGAGTGATTCTTGGTGGCTTGATCTGAAAATATAACGTACTTTATAGAGTTAGGATCAGAGGAGTCAGTGAGTATGAGACACTGAGCACTGTGCTCTACCTACTGTAGGTGCTTGGGAAATGTTCACTGCCATTACCCCTGACTGAAATCCTGGCTTAGTGTGGGGACCTGACCAGGGAGCTTTCGATGCTCCCCTGAGTGGCTGCCATGTTTTCAGGGGTGCTGCACTCTACTCATCAGCTTCCTAAAAACGAGGAGGCAGAAGGCCAGTGATTCCTGCAGAGGCGAAGTGCTCCTCAGACACCTCCTGGCCTCACTGTGCATTCTGATTATGAAGGAGAGACCAGCTACATTCACCTCTGCCTTCTGCAGAGACCCGCGGGTTCCCAGGCCTGCCTCCTCCATGCCAGACCCTTCCTTTCTCCCTTCTCCTGCCTCCAGGGCAGCACACCTGTTTCTTGTCACTTTCTTCAACAGGAAGATGAACTACCCTCACGTAAATATACAAATGGAAAGGATAATTAAGTCTGGCAGTATTTGAAAATAAGGGTCTGGACGTGACTCTCCTTCTACTCCCCACAGGCCACTCACTCGTGGCCTGTGCAGACTTCTCAGGCAGAACTAAATAACAAACAGCCTTAGCACTGTGTGGCAAGGAGCAGTCAACCATGTTTATGAACTGCGGGGCAATTTTCCCAGCTAGAGCCTCAAGGGCTGGCCTATGGGGTCGGTGCAGCTGTCTAATAAAAGACTATCTTCGTAATCAGTGTTCAGTGAAAACGTACCATCTTCATTTATAGAAACAGCGAAGCCACCTGCTATTTAAAGGGCCCCTCCTCCTCTTCTTCCTCACCCCAGGCTGAGTCTTCCAGCTCACTCCCTCAGCCAGCTGTGCCTTGTCAAAGTCCCAGGCTGCTCCAGCGAAACATGACTCTGCCCATCCGGGCCACGTGCCCTGCTTTTTATACCCTGTCTGAAGTCTAGGATTATGGCTTCACCCACAAAAATAGCTTCCATGAGAGTGGTCAAGCAGGTAAGAACAAGGTGTCCCCAAATGAGGGAGGAAAAAATGGGTGAGTCTCCAGTCACTGATTCAGCCTGCCTTGGTTCCCACGCAGCTCCCGCTGAGTCAGGCACTGACAATGGAGAGGGCGGGAGGGCAGCGAAGAGGACGAGGCGCCCCTGCAGAGGGCGCCCAGCATCCCAGAGCAAAAGGAAGGGTCAGCACGCACACAAGGGCAAAGCCACAAACCAGCTGCAGCAGACCCCGAACGCAGCCAGCTCGGGGAAGGGAACGTGTTGGTGAAGAGAAGTTTCTAGTTAGCTGTGACTGGAGCCACAGTCTTTCTTTTTGTCTTAACCATGAGTTTATAAAAAGCTCTCCACAGCCGGGAGTGGTGGCGCATGCCTTTACTCCCAGCACTCTGGAGACAGAGATAGGGGGATAACCATGAGTTCGAGGCCACCCTGAGACTACATAGTGAATTCCAGGTCAGCCTGAGCTAGAGTGAGACCCTACCTTGAAGAAAAAAGAAGAAAGCTCTCCACAAACCACTTGCTCTTTCTAAAGAAAAAAAAAAAAAAAGTCTGTTACAGATGGGGAATGTGTGACTTTACGGCATCTTCAAGGATAGCAATTGGAACAGGAAGACTGATTGCACCCTGTAAGGAAAGCCCCCTACCCAGCTGACATTTATGCTTAATCTCTCTGCTTACCCTAAAAGCAAAATTCCCAATATAAACTTGATTTTTCCTGTGTTTGGCTTATCTTAATCTTAGATGCTGAGAATGTTAGCATGCTCCTATTCACCCTTCGTGCCTCAACTCCATGCCCCCTCTCTGTGAAGCCCCCTGATTCCTCCTTCCACACTCCCACCAGGCCCCTCCACTTCTTTCCCTTTCTGCGTAACGTGCTCTGGGTAAGTCCTTTGCTGTCACAGGATGCAGTGGGCAGGTGGCTGAGGGAAGGCTCCATTTATGAGTCTACTTGTTCAGCTGAGCTCCAGACCTTTGCCTCGTCACGGGAATCAATGCCAATCACTCCCAAGTTCTTAAAAGCAAGAAAACAAATCCTGTTCCACTATCATGCCCCCAGCTTATAACCAGAAACAAAGAAAGGGAGGAGGGAGAAATAAAAATCAGGGGAAATTATATAAACAGGTCAGAAAAGGAGAGAGACGTACACATGGTGATTTAACCTGAATTCTGAGAAGATGTGGTCCGTATCTGTTTCACTCTGACCTGCATAGTAAAGTGTATACAATGACATTTCCTTGCTTTGGAACCATTCAGGAGCATGATATTTTATTTGATAAGACAATCTACTCCCTAAATGTACAATAGAGGGTAGGGAAGCATTAGGGGTTTAGGCCAGAGATCTTCAAGGTAGATAGCTAAATAAAAGCCAGTAGAAACGGTGGTTGGATTTGTGGAAGTTGAGACTTAAGGGAAAGTTCAAGACCAACCAAGACATGGATGGTCTATTCCATTCAAAGTTTGCCGAGTCCCACTCGGGACTCACCAAATCACCAAAGCGGTGCTCACTGGCTCATGAGCTGTTTGTTGCTTGGCTTTGGCTGAGCTATGTCTCTGGGCGAGGAGACAGCCGCCTGGCCCCTAGCCCTTGGGGCACTGGAAACGGAGGCCCAGGAAGGAGCGCGTAAAGGCTGTTGTGTGGAGGAGTAGTTCCATCTGCCCTGAGGTCAGTGGGAACCTCTCACGTCCTTCTTCTTCACTGGGCCTCCCACTGGTGTCTTGCCACCCAACTCTCCACCATGCCTGCCTGGCTGTGATGTCAAGTGTAGTTTAAACCAGGGTCCTGTGGTCCGTTCTGAGGTCCTCTGGGAAAGACTGCCCCTTTCATAACAACACAGCAGCAGTCCTATTACTCTATAGGCCGCCGTGGTACATGACATGGTGCAGGGTACGGCACTTATTCTCAGTGGAGTGTGTATGCCAGCCCGGAGACCACCTGCCTGAAGTGTGCACCAGCTATGTGTGCAGTCTTTCACCCACCGGTGCTCCCCGGGGAGCTGGCGGCAGATTCCCCCCGTGTGTCTGGACTCTGCAGAAGGCAGGCCTTTGTCCTCTTTCTTCCGTGTTCTCAGTCTCCAGCACAGAACCTGACAAAGGGTAAATCCTTTACAGATGCTTCCCAAATGAACAGAATAAATCTATTTTCAGGATTCAGTTATGACTGGATAATGTCTGGCCCAACGTCCCTTTGCTTCTTTATAGAGATGAGCTCATCAGCTCTCCCAGGACCCCAATAACTCATCTGTTACTCAACTGCCAGCTCTCAAGTGAGAAGAAAGGTCCTCGTGTCAGCAAGTCAGAACACATGGCGGTTCCGCCTCAGGGCCAGCTGGGCCTCCTCTAAGTCACTCCTTCCTCTTTTCGCTAATCTGTCTGCCTTTTTTCCTTCCTCTACCTGCCTGTCAGCTACGGTGGGCAAGTGTCTCCGTTTGTCCAAGTCTATGGGAGTTCTCAGGACGTGATGCTAAAAACAGGGAAGTCCTAGACAATTCGGGTTGAGCTGCCCATTTTTCACCCTCTTTCTTTTCCAGAAACATTTGGTGAACCATGATGTAAGTTTTGTCCTGAACTAGACCCTAGAGACATGTCCGGGGCAAGTTACAAATGCTACCCTAAACAATTTCACAGAGTACCAAGGAGATAATGAGGTCAAACTAGAAAAGTCTCCACTTAGGAAGTTACATCAAAAACCATCAGAGGGGCTGGAGAAACGGCTTAGTGTTTAAGGCACTTGCCTACAAAGCCAAAGGACCTAGGTTCCATTACCCAGGACCCACGTAAGCCAGATGCACAAGGGACACATGCATCTGGAGTTTGTTTGCAGCTCCAGGAGGCCCTGGCACGCACATTCTCCCCGCCCCCCACAACCTGCCTATTTCTCTCTCTCAAATAAATAAAAATTAAAAATTAAAAAATAAGAGGGTTGGAGAGATGGCTTAGCAGTTAAGGCAAAGCCAAAGGACCCAGGTTTGATTCCCCAGTACCCATGTAAAGCCAGATGCACAAGGTGGCTCATGTGTCTGTAGTTTGTTTGCAGTGGCTAGAGGCCTTAGTGCACCCATTCCCCAACCCCTCTCTCTCTCTCAAATAAATAGATAAAATATTTTTAAAAAACCATCAGAGTCTTAGTCTAACCCAACCAGTTCTGTTCAAGGAAACAAAAAAAAAAAGAATGTTTCCTGAAGAGGTAGGAGACTACTCTATGACAGTATCTACTATGTGGGGTGCTATATCACTTCCTGGGAACAAGATAAAATTTGTAGAAGCTGGAAATATTGTATATGGGGCAAGTATAAATCCAGACTCCGGCAAGATGAGTTGACTGAGCTTATTGGGGAAAGCTGATATAATTATAGAACCAAATTCCCTTTGACTAGGAGTGAGAAACTGTTCGTTGCATTCCACCGTTTCCTGCTGTGTTTTATATCCAAAACAGATACAAGTAAAGATCTTGGCCATGTCACAAGGAAGATCATTTCAGTTCCCGATTTCCACCACTTCTAGAGCACAGGGTCTGCTACCACTGGTCTAAGGATGCGCTCGTACTCTTTGGCCTGGGCTGTCATGTTCTGAGTTCTACACAGCCATTCAGCCACGGCTTGAAAGCAAACTCAGGACTTTCAAGTGCCTCTTTCCATTACATAGTATCTGGGACTCTATTCACAGCCTGCTTCTTATTTGGTATTCTCATGTTACTCTGGAAAGTGCAATAATACCTGGCCTCTGGCTTTTTTCTGGCTTGAGAGACTCACAGTGCTTGCTAAGAGGAGAATAACACACAAACTTGGATTTGAGGGTTGCGATGTCTTTCAGGTACAAGGTACACCAGGCTGCCTACCACGTGTGCACACCCATAGCACATGTGTGCAAGGCACTCCTCTTGGCTCAGCCCATCAGGACCCTGGTTGTCTGTGTTCAGGAGGCACTGGAGGATAGAGTGACCCCTGTGGAGCTTGCTCGTATCAGAAAGCCCTCTGCTGACTGACAGATCAAGGCCTCAGTCTTTAGTCTGACCATGTTCCTTAATTTTATTTTTTGTATCACTAAATTTAGGGGCAACTAGAAGTATTGTCTCACAGTCAAGCTTAGGATCTTTATCCTATTCAATTATAGGCAGTGCTATTTCTCCTTGTCCTACACCTACCTACTTTCTACCTATACCGTAATGGCTTCTCCCCGGAATCTCACAGTGGAGATGCCTTGGTGTGAGAAGACGTGCGTAGTCTTCAGGTAGCATGGAGACAGAGTTCTATATCTCATCATTAGGGAAGCTGGGGGTCATGTTTCTTCCCTCCATTTTTTCTGTTTGTTGTTGTTCTTGTTTGTTTTTTCAAGGTAGGGTCTCACTCTAGCTCAGGCTGACCTGGAATTCACTATGTAGTCTCAGGGTGGTCTCAAACTCACAGCGATCCTCCTACCTCTGCCTCCTGAGTGCTGGGATTATGGTATGCGCCACCACACCTGAATTTTTCCCTCTAGCTTTGCTGTTAGGTCCCCTGTTTTGGCATGGATGCTTCTATTTTATTTTATTTTATTTTATTTTATTTTATTTTATTTTATTTATTTATTTTATTTTAGAGAGAGAGAGGGCAGAACGGGCACACCAGGGCCTTCAGTTGCTGCAAACAAACTCCAGATACATGCGCAACCTTGTGCATCTGGCTTACGTGGGTACTGAAGAATCAAACCTGGGCTCTTTGGTTTTGCAGGCAAGCGCCTTAACTGCTAAGACAGCTCTCCAACCTGAGACTGCTTCTTATCTGCACACATAGCTGCTACATCTTAGACTATTGTCAAGCTACTGAATCAAGAGGTCAAGGAAAGTAATCCGAAAATAATGAATTTCACCGCTGAATATCTTGCACCTTAGTGTGAAATGCAATCACCTATAGGAACCTCCCCTGATTCTTCTCTTTGACTGAATTCCTTGGAAATTTGTTGTAGAATTTCTATGAAATGTTCTTCTCTAGAGTCTATTTCATTGTAAATAGTTTATTCTTATGGTTTCAAAAGTTCATTGAGATTCTGAACTGGAGCCAGGTGTGGTGGTGCACACCTCTTAATCCCAGCATTGAGGGAGGCAGAGGTAGGTGGGCCAGCCTGAAACTATACAGTGAATTCCAGGTCAGCCTGGGCTAGAATGAGACCCTTCCTTGAAAAACAAGCAAGCAAGCAAGCAAACAAACAAACAAAAAGATTCTGAATTGCATTTGTGGTATAATATAACTATTAATTATGGGAGAGAACCCTATGCTGAAAGGGACACTACCCATACTTTGCCTGCCTGCCTGCCTTCTTTCTTCCTCTTTTGAAATATATTCGGTTAGGAATGGAACTTGGAGGCAGAGCAATAAAGGAAAGGGTTATGCTGACGTCTTTAGTAAACTGGCTTCATCCCTGAATCTAATGCCCGAAAGTATGGAGTAAATGACCCTTCAATCCTAGGAGAGTCTTATATCAAAACTAAAGTGCCTTTTGGATTCTGGGGAGATGGATCAGCAGTTAAAGGTGCTTGCTTGCAAAGCCTGCCAGTTCAATTCCCCAGCAGCTACATAAATCTGGATGCAAAGTGACGTATGTACCTGTGATTCCAACGCGCCAGTGACAATGAGAGGCAGAGCCAGGAGAACCCAAAAGCTCACAGGCTACCTAGTCTGATGCTCATTTTCAGTCTAGCAATTCATTTGCAGTGGCAAGCGAGCCCGTCTCTAAGAAGGTGGAGCACAGACATCTCAAAGTTGTTGCTTACTCCATACGTGCACCGCGCTCACATGCTTTCCGCCCACACAAATAAATCAGCACAATTTTTAAAAACGTAAAGTGCCTTTTCATGAAAATAGCTCAGATTTGTGTTTTTCTTACGACATGTTCAGTGACAATATCAATGGTGAAGATGAGGAAAAGAAATATATGAACAATGGTAATGTGGTTTGAGTGACCAAGTGCCATGAATGCCTAGTTAGGTTATTGGAACCTTTGTAGTGGACACTTGGACAGTTTCTGGACCATTAGCACCCTTGGTTTGCTAGCAGCAGCTGCTTAGTCAGCTGAGGGGTTGAGGAGAAGCTGGAATGCACCCAGGGTCATCTGCCGCCCCTGCACCCGTCAACCCACGGCGTCATTCAGCCTAGAGAAGAGAGGGGAGCAGGCGCTTCCTGTGCTTCTCATCCATAGAGAAGAGAGGGGAGCAGGCGCTTCCTGTGCTTCTCATCCATGTCTATGGCTTGTTTGTATCTGTCCTCATCCCACCAGGAGTTGAGTCATCTTAGCTGTATTTTGGTCAGGGTTATTTATGAAAGCACTGTGTCTGGTCTAGCCTTTGTCGCTCTTCTGTTCCACACAGAAGAACTCATTCTTTGATTCAATTATCCCTGCGGCTCAAGAAGGACCAGGCAGCTGCCCTTTCTCAGAGCCCCTTTGAGTCCCCTCATCCACGCTGCTCCCTGCTTCCTGTGGGTGTGTAGTCAGGTTTTCAGCAGCAGGACTGGTGTCCTAATGACTTCAAGTGATTTGGCCCAAAGACAATACCTACTCCCTGAGTAATATCCACGAAATCTTGACACAGTAGCTTGGGTGAGTCACATTTTCCCTGTGGATGTGATTTGCAGCTGTGATTTGAGATGGAACCTCACAGGGCTTTCTCCTGAAATGGAACTTCCAGAAAGTAGCAGGAAAACTGCAGAATATTCTTCCCAGAAAAAGATAAGCTCCCTATAGAACCACAAGAGCTCTCGCCACATAAACACAAGCAAATTTTCCAGGGAAATAAAAAATGATAGCTTAGAGAATTAGGGCAGAAAAATTTTCATGAAGAAATCCAAATTCACACTATACCTGACTTAAAGATATCTCCTCCCTTGCTTTTCCTCTTCTCAAACTGTAGTCCCAAGTACTGGCTTATTCTATTTTCATAACAACCCGTGGAGCTGGGGGATGGCTATATGCCGTGCAAATGTCGTCCTCCGGGGGAAGACATCAGTGGCTTTTGTCCTGGGTACCTGACTAGTGAGTGGTTGAGACACTATTTGCTACTTTACTCATTTCTGTGGCCAAATGCCTGACAAGAAGCATTTTAAGGAAGAAAGGGATTGTTTTGGAGTCCCTCGTGGGAGGGAAGACATGATGGCAAGAACAGGGAGGCAGCTGGTTACATTGCAATCAGTCAGGGAGCAGAGGACAAAAAAGAAGTAGAGACAAGCTGTGACACCTCAGGTCCCATCCCCAGGGACCCACTTCCTCCATCAAGGCCCCGCTTCCAAACGGTTCCATTACCTTCTCAAACAGCGCTACCGCCTGGGAACCAAGTGTTCAAATATGTAAGCCTGTGGGGGACATTTCTCAATGAAACCACAAGAGGCCCAGGCCTCCTGGCCACTCCTAGCACAGGAGTCTTCTTAGCCCACCCTGCCTTGACTATCTCAAGCAGACCATCTCAAAAGCAATTCATTTCTTTTTCTTTTAGAGAGAAATCTATCTTTAGAAGAATAATAGTGAACATCAACATTTGTATTAAATTAACATGAAAAATTATTTTAGTTCTTTTTTTTTAAATAATATACTTGAAGATTTTTTTAAGGTTAAAAAAAAATCTAAGTGGCAGAGGGAAGAAGAGAAAAAAACAACAGAAAAAGCTACCCAGTTTACCATACTTGCCTGAGATGACATGGAGTAACAGCCCCATAGTGTGGCTTGTTGGGATATGAAAGTGTGATTATGTCTTCCTAACTATCAGAGAAATGTGGGTGACACGGAAGATTGATGAGGACCAGGAAAGAGGACCCTGAGTGCCAGCCTGAAACCAGGGCACTGCATGGTTCTGATGTCATCACGTTTAACATGACAGAGCTGTCGCCCTGGCCTTGACTTTTCTGGACGCAGTTACTGGACAGCTCGCAGAATTCAGGGTGAGAGACAGTGAAGATGGCCAGCAGAAACCCAGGCAGCGGCACCTAGCAGAGACCACCTGGGGAGCTTTAACCTGCAGGGCTCAGGCCCACCCTAACCTAACTGGATCAGAACCTCAGGGTGGGACCCAAACATTGGAATGGACAGCGCCCGGAGAGATTCTAATGAGCAATCCAGGTTAAGAACCTGACCTAAGAGCTTCGTCCGAAAGGGCTGCTGAGGAAGGAAGACTGGAGGGTCACTTCACAATGCAGGTGATGGAGCCCACCTGTGGAACAGCCCGGAGCCCTGTCCTGCTCCTGGGGAGGGGTTTGAGAACAGACGACAGGGAGGACTTCTGAGGCCAGAGAACAGGATCCGCGTGGGTCAGAGGTGGCCTATTACGCTTCTGTGGGCTAAGGTCCAGAGGAGAGCCAAGGCTTCACTGGAAAGTGCTTTTTGTTTCGATTGTTTTAGTCAGGTTCTTGATATGTGGGTCAGGTTGTCCTTCAGCTTTGATCTCTTGCCTCAGTCTCCCAAGCACTGGGGTTACTAGTATATGCCACAATGCCCAGGTCCAGTGAGATTTTGAATGATTTCTTTTTTTTTTGAACTATTAGGAAAAATATCTGGCCGCATCATGCTAGGCAAACACTTTGTTGTTCTGTCCTTCTGTCTTATTTATTTTCACATAAAACATCTGGAGGGCTAGCAGGAGGGTGCTCAGCCTTCTTTATCTGGGCTTGGGCCTCATTCTGCTTCACCCAGCAGCAGCGTAAGAGGAACTCTCACCCGAGGGAACAAGTTTCTACGTAAAACTCCTCAGCTTTCCTGTTCTTAAAGGAGGAAAACACCCTTCCTTAAGAAGGCTGTGACGAGGACAGCCACACGCCAGTTGCACAGAGGTGACCAGGGACTAGACCAAGCTGGCAGGAAGAGCGCCGGAGAGGCGCTGCCCTCTGAGACGACATGCCAGGAAAGTGGAAACAAGACACGTCCAGATTCACTCTGAGGCTGAATCAGGACGAGGAGTTTCTCCTTTTGTAGCTAATCTGAATGAGCTTTCAGTGTAGGTCACTGCTGGTATTAATATCTACTCTTGAATCCCAGCCCAGGAGCCACTGGCCTCCTGACTCCTCATCAGTGGTTAGAGTAGAAACCGAAGGAGGTCAGAAAACAGGGCATCCTCAACTTTGCTTCTCTACAAGTGGCGCCTTCTGTGATTAGAACTAACCTGTAACATGCATGGATGAAAATGCCAGTAATAAGTTAATGTTTTTTTTGAGGCAGTGTCTCACTGTAGCCCAGGCTGACCTGGAAATTCACTCTGTAGACTCAGGCTGGTCTGGAACTCACAGCAATCCTATCTCTGCCTCCTGAGTGCTGAGATTAAAGGCATGTATCACCATGCTCAGCTAAATTCATTTTTTGTACAACAAATAACTTTCTTTAAAAATATTTTTTATTTTTTAAAGTTTATTTAGAGAATGGGTGCACCAGGGCCTCTGCAAACCGCTGCAAACAAACTCCAGACACATGCATCACAATGTGCATCTGTCTTACATGAGTTCTGAGGAATTACACTTGAGTCCTTAGGCTTTACAGGCAAGTGCCTTAACTGCTAAGCCATCTCTCCAGTCCAAATATATGCTTTTTTAAAAGCAAATTACAGAAGCCTGGCTAGCTCAGTTGGTAGAGCATGTGGCTCTTAAAAAAGCAAGTAAAGATGTAAGGGCAATGTTTTATAAAATATAGAATCAATTGGCAGAAATTATATTTTCAAATAATTACTTAATATATAGTTAACTCCAATGTACATATAAAAAGCTAATGTAGCCGGGCGTGGTGGCGCACGCCTTTAATCCCAGCACTCGGGAGGCAGAGGTAGGAGGATCGCCATGAGTTCAAGGCCACCCTGAGATGACAGAGTTAATTCTAGGTCAGCCCTGGACCAGAGGGAAACCCTACCTCAAAAAAAAAAAAAAAAAAAAAAAAAAAAGCTAACATGTTGTAAGTGTGTTAGAATGAATAATTAGAACATAGCTGGTAAGGCTTGTGGACCAAATTCCTCATGTGTTCTGGAGAAGTAGCTCTTGTCTCCTGTTGCTATGGCAGTGTAAGTGGGAATGCTCCCTATGGTAGTTTGAATAGATGGCCCCCAATATCTTCAGTGTTTTATTAGTTTGTAGCTTGCATCTGTAGCCACCTGGCTGGAGGTGGTACCACTGAGGGATCTTAAGGTGTGATGGTGGGTTTGAGATTTCAAAATAAAGATATGCAAAGTGTGCCTAGCTGGAGTTCCTGACGTGTGCTGTGCTGGGTGCTTTTGGCTTTTAGGCTTGTGCTTCTCTCTGTGTGTTCGGTTCCATGAAAGTGGGCCAGTTTCCTCTGCCATTATGGAACTTCCCCTAGACCTGTAAGCTTCAGTACATCCCTTTCTTCATAACTGTGCCTGGTCTGGAAGTTCATCTCAGCGAACCTGAAGCTGTCTGCCACACTCCATGAGCACAGGCTCCAGAAAAGGATCATTCAAAATGGAGGCAAATAAGGGCAAAATTGACCACAGTTCTCTTCTCTGACAGTATACTGGCTGCTTTTGCATCCCTGTGAGCATGACACCTGACAGAAAACACTGAGGGGAGGAAAGATTTATTGGAGCTAATGGTTTCAGAGGATTTTAGTCCGGTGTGGCAGGGAAAGCGTGGTGGGGGCACTCAGTGCCTGGTGGTGGAGGCTGGACAGGAAGCAGGGAGCAAGACAGGAGCCCGACGCTGGACTGCAGCTTTCAAAGGCCTGCACCTAGGGATCTGCTTCACCTACCAGAGTTCTCAGAACATTACCAAAATAGCACCACCAGTTGGAGACCAAGAGTTCAAAACCCAAGCCTGTGAGGAGCACTTCAGATTGGGACCATGACAAGAAGTGGGACATGAAAGAGGACATAAAAGAGGGAGGGACAGCGTGGCTGAGCTCCTCGTGAGAGCAGGCTCACCATTGGTCCATGGAGTGGTCACAGTTGTATTTGATCCTATAGTCATTGAGATGAGCTGCTTCTCAGCCGCCATGTCTTAAAACTTACCCACATTAAACTTGGCAAAACTCTGCTTCTGGTTTCGGCATCTGCCTGCGAAGCCTAAGGACCTGAGTTCGATTCCCCAGGGCCCATGTAAGCCAGATGCACAAGGGAACACATGTGTCTGGAGTTTGTATGCAGTGGCTAGAGGCCCTGGTGTGTCCATTCTCTCTTTCTCTCTGTCTCTTTCTCTCTCATAAATAAGTAAATAAAATATTTTTTTTTTTAAAAAAGAAAAAAAACCTGCTTCTTATCCCCTATGAGCAGATAACGCTGCTCCCCAAAGCAAGTTTGTTACAGGAAATTCTCAGTTCCTAGTGAGTTATTGCTTGGTGCCTCCCCCCACCCCCAAACAATATAAGCTATTGCCAATGCTCTTGGTTGCCCACCAGAACTAGATGGCAATATCTTATTGTTGAAGATGCCACATGCTTCAGTTACAGGGCACTGAAAAATCAAGCTGGAACAGAGCCGGATGCTAACTGTCATAGTGCTGGGAAGTACTATGCAGCCTGCTGGGGGAGAAAAATCATCAACAATCTTAGCCAGCAGTGGACCCTGCAAGCCACACCAGTCAGTCAGGCAAGAGGTGCACACTGGTGTCATAGGGGCACGAGTATTTCCAGGGTAACCAACTGCTTTCTTTTTTGGGGGGGGGGTTCCAAGGTAGAGTCTCACTCTAGCTCAGGCTGACCTGGAGGGTGGCCTCGAACTCATGGTGATCCTCCTACCTCTGCCTCCCAAGTGCTGGGATTAAAGGCGTGCACCACCACGCCAGGCTACCAACTGCTTTCTGACTGTGCTTCCATGGGAGAGAATTCAGGCATGGTATTGAAAACCTACACAAAAGCCTATGGCTGGGAGCACCCTGGGGGAGAAGCTTGGCTAACTAGACATGTTGTGCCCATCAAACCGCCCTCTATTTATGTTTTTGCCATAGATTAGTGATGCTCACACCTTTGGTTAGAGAGAGGCTGTTTTGTTTTGTTGTTTTTTTCTGTTTGTTTTTGCAGTTCGTAGTGACTCCTGGGGAGACTCAAAACTCATCAGAGCACTGAGAATAAGTGCCTATTGAGTGCTCGGCATGGAGACATCTCTCTCACCCTCCAAGGCTCAGAGAACATTGTGGAAGAAGGGGCCGAAAGAGTGTAAGAGCCAGAGGATGGGAGCAGTTCTGTGGGAATGCTGTTTTCCAGACATGAAGTGGCCGTCGCGTTCCTGACCTCACAGCGACTGCCATCTCCTCCACAAGACCTGTGCAGTATTGGTCCCATCAACATTCTGTCATGATGGAGAAGGGGGAAAAAAAAGGAAAATAAACAAGTAGAAGAGGGACTAGTTGGAAAAAAAGAAGGGGTTCAGTGAGAGGGGGATAGGAGATAAGAGACTAACAGGAGGAGATTATGATCAAAAGGTATTATATATAAATATTATACAAATTGTTAATAAAATGTTTTTTTTTATTTTTTGGTTTTTTTAAGGTAGGGTTTCACTCTAGCCCAGGCTGATGTGAAATTCACTATGTAGTCTCAAGGTGGCCTTGAACTCATGGTGATCCTCCTACCCCTGCCTCCCGAGTGCAAGAATTAAAGGCATGTGCCACCACACCAGGCCTAATCATTTTTTTTTTTTTTAAGAAAACAACTCCATTTCTAGATGTGGATCTCTAGTGGCAAGAAAAGTTGAAGTTAGGCCATCATAGACTTCAACCACATGCTCCTTGTCTGGCTTGGCACCAATGAACATCATCATGCCTTGGTCCAAAGGACTATGGCCACTCTGCTTGGCCTCACCACCGGCACCCCACGTGCCAGTCTGGAGCCTAGGTGGGGGCAGTATGAGACTGAAGACATCACTGTCCACTGGAAACATCTGTCTCAAAGCTCTCTAGGGTAACCTACACCAACCACAGCCTGCGTATACTCCCAAGGAGGCTGGCATTTGTCGTTAGCGTACACCAGGTCCCTGTGAGGAACGAAGGTTGAGCTTAACTGGTAGCACAAATCTAGACAGGTTCTTGAAGTGACATTTAAAATTGAACCCCAAGACACAGGGCAGAGGAGCTGAGGACAGAGATAATCTGGATGATCTGAGTTAACCCCTCAGCGCCGGGCCTGCTTGGTGAGGAGGCAGGCGAGGAACACATTGTACCACCTGTCACTGATGCTCAGAAAACGTTGCTGGAAGTCTAGCAGGGGAAGAGTTTGTGATGCTACAGTCCTTTTTGGCAGGACTGTCTCGTCTGAAACTGGGTGTATCCAAGTGGGCCTGAGGACAGGACTTTTCCACTGATGAGAAAAATTCTTGTTTCCTGAAGCAGTAGGTCCTGAACAAGCTGTGGGGCGTCTCTGGGGCTTTGAAAAGCTTGCCACTTCTGAGCAAAGCATCCTGTGCATACCCTCAGGAAGAATGTCTTGGAAGCGTCCATCCCCTCTCAGTCATGCTTTTGCTCCGCCTAGCATACAACAAGTTTCCAGTCTGTGTCTCCTCTGCGCTGATGTTCTGATTAATCCCATTCTGAGGGGGAGCTTGGAGCCTGGCCCGCTTGGAGCTGTCAGTGAGAAGAGGCAGATTATGTTGGTCAGGACAATTAGAGAGGAGGGCTGGGGCAGCAGAGGCTCTGGCTGCAAGTGCGGGTGATTAGACTAGATTAGGCTAGCATCCCTTGCACTGCTGGATCCCTGTTGGGAAAGAAAAGACAACTTTAATCAAGACGAAGCCTCATCCCCAGCCAGGCAGCAGCCTCAGTGCCTAGGAATGTCTGCTCTGGGACGCAGCAGTGGAGCCCGCCGCGTGAGCTGGGGAGCCGCACCTGCACTGGATGTGGCTGCGATCACAGCTGCAGGCCAGGGGGAGAGGAGTGTGGGTCGGCCTCTGCTGCTTCCTGAGGAGTTTATGGTGATTTGGTTTGATTTTGAGGCGCTGGGGAATGAACCCAGATCCTTACGAATGCTAGGCAAAAGCTTTGCCATCGAGCCACCCTCAGCCATGAATATTCCAGATATATATATATATTTGCTAGCAGAGAGAGAGAGAGAGAGAATAAGAACGGATGTGCCAGAGCCTCTTGCCACTGCAACAACCAAATGCATATGCAACGTTGTGCATCTGGCTTTTCGTGGGTACTGGGGGATCGAACCCCTGTGGTCAATCTTTTCAAACAAGCACCTTTAACCACTGAGCCATATCTCCATCCCTCCAGTTTTACTAGGTATAAATTACTACTGGGCCCCAGTTTATGAACATGGGTATTACCAAGTCAAGTAGATGCCAAAAAGTAGATGATTAGTGTCAGGATTGAACTGTGCTTAGATTGATCTTGGTTTTCAAAGCATTCTCCCATCTCCAAGGTCTCATCCAGGGCCCACTGACCGGAGTAAAGAGACCTGCCAGGTGTGGGCAGAAGGTGCTGCTTCCGTCGTCCACCTCTTCACATGCTCCACAACGGAGACGGTTTCTTACACATTTCTCTGACGGAAGCCCTAGTTTCTTGAGGATTAATCCATAATATTAATTCCTTATGGCTGAGGGAATCAGGAAGGGCAAATTGATTTCTTTTTTCTTTCCTTTTTCTTTTTTAGAGAGAGGTAGCAAGAGAGAGAGGCAGATAGAGAAAGAGAATGGGTGTGCCAGGGCCTCCAGCCACTGCAAATGAACTCCAGATGCATGTGCCACCTTATGCATTTGGTTTACATGGGTCCTGGGGAATTGAACCTGGGTCTTTTGGCTTTGCAGGCAAGTGCCTTAACTTAAAAAGCTATCTCTCCTGTCCCAAAGTGACTTACGTCTTTAAGGAGAGGCTAGATTTAGGCCATTTTTTTTTTAAACATCTGATGCTATCTCAGAATGACATGCGGTAGGGAACAATTCAGAATATAAATGACTGGGTATATTTCTCATTTAGCTTCTTTGGGGTGAGGCTCAGGTACTGTAATTGTTTCCAAAATCTCTTCAAGAGTTGTTAACATGTGGCCATGGCTGTAAAGCCTTGTTAGGTTCCCAGCTGAAAGGAAGGATGTGTGTGTGCACCTGTGTGGACATGTGACCTATCTCTCTAGCCTATGAACTCCTAGGACAGAGCCTCACTTTTTGGCATCTTCTCCCGCCAAGTTTGACAGAGGATTGTACATGGTGGGTCTCAGTGACCTTTAAATACGAATGCTTGACTCATGGGTAAATAGTACCATTCCCTCAGACACCCAATCCCCTGAGGCAGTGACTACTGTTTTCAATATGCTGCGATGCAGAGGCCCTGCTAGGAAAATCTGGGCCAGCTGGACCTGCCATGGTTCCTCTCAGCACTGTTACAAATGCTTAAGAAAGGTCTAGACAGAAAACCCTTCCAGACAGTGAAAGGTAGATGTCTACAGTGGGGATTTTTCTGAATATTTTTGGGGAGGTTGTTTTGTTTTGGTTCAGTCTCTGATAAAGAGAAAAGCCTTCTTTCAGGCAGATTATTGGCTTCTGTAACTTGCTGGGGAGGATTCTCTTAGTGTCTGCTTTCCCTTGGGAAGGAGAGAGCATCACTTATCTAAATACGTCTAGAAGGCTTCTCGGCAACTATCTCCTATGATCCAAGTGCTTATAATCTAAGCACTTCATTCTGATAAAAAAGTTTATTAAGGAAACTAATAAAATCATCAGAAAACAGGGAGGTTGGCAACAATACGTCAGGAGAGAGTGGAAGTGGAGTTTACAATGAAGACTTTCTATGTAAGCCATTGTTGCTAAGGAGCACTGTCACCATAGATTTTATTTAAAAATATAGAGGGAGCCCAGAGAGATGGCTCAGTGGTTAAGGCACTTGCCTGCAAAGCCTAACAACCTGGGTTCGAGTCCCCAATACCCACGTAAATCCAGATGCACAAAGTGACGCATGCATCTGGAGTTTATTTGCAGCAGCCCTGGCATGCCCAGTCTCTCTCTGTGTGTCTCTCTGCTTGCAAATAAATAAATAAGTAAATAAAAATAGAGGAGCATTTTGGATTTAAAAAGTAGCAAACAGGGCATCAGTAGGTAAGAGCTCTTGCTGCATAAGCATGAGGACCTGAGCCAGCACCCATGTAAAAAGCAGGGTATGGCCACACATGCCTGCAATCCTGGCACTGAGTGAGTCATACAAGAATTTTTGCAGCTCACTAGCCAGCCAATCTGACTGAAAAGTAGCTCCAAGCTCAGTGAGACACCATCTAAAGGAAACAAAGAGGAAGAGTGATAGAAAAAAAAAATACCCAGTGTTCTACTCTGGCTTTTGCATGTGTGCCCATGGGGCACATGCGTCTGCACACACAGGTGCATACACTATACATGCACACCTCACAACCCACACTAAAAAAATAAATTACTAATACAAAGTATCAAGCAGAAGGAGGGGTTATAACCAATGGCATGGTTGAGAGACCAGACAGAGCATCATAATTAAGCGCCCAAAGCACCAAGAAAAGTAGGATTGAAAAAAAATAAAGAAAAGCAAAGTAGGGTTGATTGTTTTGTTGTTGTTGTTTCAGTGCTGGGGATTAAACTCAGAACTTTGCACATCCTAGGCAAGTACTCTACCACTTAGCTACAGCACCAGCCTGTGGTTTTCTTGAGACAGGGTCTCACTGTATAGCTCAGGCTGCCATTGATCTCACTAAGCTGACCTCAAACTCAAACTCCACGAGCCTTAGCCTTCCAAATATGGGATTGCAGATGTGTGTCACTGGGTCCAGAGACAACGTAGGCTGATTTCTTTTTTTCTGCTTTCTTCCCTCCCATCCTTCCCATACACACTAATTAAGCTAAGAAGAAACCCCACAGCAGAGAGTTGCTGAGGACAGCTGTGGCTTGACTGGGGCGCTAGGGAATAGCAGCGGAAGCTCGTCACGTCACGATGGCACACGAACGACACGTCCACACCTAAGCAGCCTGGGAAGGAGACAGCATGTGGCACAGGAGAGAAGAGTCTGAAAGGACTTCCAGTGTCCTCTACTGTGTCCATAGCCAACCAAGGGTTGTCTGACCTTCTTCGCTAACTGCAGCTGCTCTGTTGCCACTCAGCTCTGGCTTTGTAAGACAGGCAATGCACGGATCCAGAGTGAGTCAGTGGTGATCAGCATTGTCTGTTTACAAGAGACTGAAAACTGATCACCTGGTTGAAACAACAGGGCTCAGTGAGCTGGCTCATACAACTGAAGCAGACAGGAAATAGGTCTGGAGTTCGTTTGCAGTGGTAGGAGGCCCTGCACATCCATACTCACTCTCTTTGTGTCTGCCTCTTTCTCGCTCAAGTAAATAAATAAATAAATAAATAAATATGGTTTTGTGAAAGGAATGTGTTGATGTATGTAATGGGCGGACCAAGGCTCCGATGCATCCAGGGCTCAAAGATGCTGGGACTTACTGTACTTACATTTTGCTTTGTCCTTCCCATACTGACTGAGAAATTTCTCCTCATGGTGACAACACAGCTCCATTCTCTTTCTCCAGCCGGAAGAGCACGTTTCCCTGAGACACTTCCAGTGCAGGTCTCTGCATTGGATTGACTGTGGCTGTGGCTGCCCTTACCTGCCTACCGCTAATTCACCATGGCCCGGAGGTTGGTATGTGCAGCCATTCAGAGCTGCAGCAACACGGAGCGCCGGAGGCTAGCAGAAAAAGCAACATCTGAGCCACAGGGGCTGAGAAAATAGTTTCAAGGAGGAAGGGGTGGTGTTGGCTTGCTGTTTGAGGTTACAGTCGATCATGGGAGGGAAGTGTGGCAGGAGGAGGCCAGGGTCAGTAAGGAGAGGGCAGTGAGCAGCTGGGCTCAGCCAGCTTCCTCCTTTTTATCAAATCCAGGAGGGATCTTCCTACCTCAGTTTACGTAATCAAAACAACCCCTCACAAGAGTGTCCAGAGGCTCCTTTCCTACAGGACTCTAGGTGCTGTCCAGTTGACAACCAACAGAGATGTAGAAACCCAGGTGTGTGGGTGTGTGTGTGTATGTGTGTGTGCACGTGTGTGGGTGTGTGTGCACGTGTGTGGTGTGTGTGTGTGCACGTGTGTGTGGGGGGGTGGGCACACCCAGGCCTCTTGTCTCTGCAAAGGAATGCCAGACGGTTGCACCACTTTTTGCATCTGGCTTACGTGGGTGTTTGGGGAATTGAACCGTGGTCTGCAGGCTTTGTAGGCAAGTGCCTTTAACCACCAACCCATCTCCCCAGCCTTAGGGAAAGGTTGTAAATGAGGGTAAGTCAGCTTCGGGCGAGCCTGGTGGAAGACAGGAGGGGCTGAGGGGGCAGTTCGGAGCACATGTCGACAGTGGCATAAAGAGTGACCCAGTCCTGGCAGGGCCAGGGAAGAGGTGCCAGAGTGCAGGGATGATGGGGAGCTGGTGAGGATGGCAAATTGGGGATGCGGGGGGTGGGGTAGAAGGAGAGAAGCTTGGGAGCCAGGTGATGGAACCAGCAGAAACCGGTCCTCACCAAGGGAGATGCAAAGGCGCAGACGGAAGGGATCACAAGTGGGTGGGGGAGGTGGGCTCCTAACATGCTGGGCCCTGGGCCGGGAGAGGACAGGAGAGCTGTGCACAGCACGCCTTCTCCATTCAGAAAGCAGCGGGCTTCCTAGACCCCCGTGGGACAAGAACCCACAGAGAATCACGTCTGCTCCCACGTTCCTTCCTTTCCCTTCTGCTGCCCTCGCCCCTGGCAGGCCTTCATTAAGGGCCCCAGACGTTCCAGTGGGGCTGGGCTGCTTGGCAAAGTCTCCAGCACCCCGGAGTTCCCGTGGACTCTGGGCAGCTCACTCAGAGGGTCCAGAAAGAGCCCCCCACCCCGACAGGAGTGTTTGCGCTGTCCAGTGGAGGAGCCTCTGAAAGACATCCGAGCCATCATCACAGCGAAAGCCTCACTCAGCACACAGGACCCAGTGCTGCAGTTTGCCACGGCGTGGGAGAAGACGGGGAGGATTCATTTGCAGAAATCAGGTGGGTGAAAAGTGACTCAAGGAAGGAGGGACAAGGAGAGGAGGTGGCTGCGCCAGCAGGCGCGGGCAAGAGCGCGGGGGAAGGGGTGACTCCTGGTCTTCCTGGGCGGGGGTCTGCATCTGCAGACCGTGCTGGCCCCATCTCCACCCTGACTTCCCTGTCACTTCAGCCTGTGGCAGCCGGCAACCGCGTGCAAGGCAACATTTGCCTGCGGCCTATAAAAGCTGGGCGCTGCGAGGACAACTGATTATTCTTGAAATATCTTGGCTGTTCTTCCAGGTGCAAGCCATGTCAATGTGGAGGAAAAAAGGACCCCCAAACCTTTGACAATAGGAGCTTCAGAAGTGTTGTCGGTTTGTGTGCACCACTGCCCTCTGCTGGCCACTGTTAAGCCTGCAGCTGAATGGCGTGGCATCTTGCCTTTTTCTTTTAATATTTTTTGACAACTTCTATCCTTACAGACAATAAACCATGATATTTCCCTCCCCTCCCCCACTTTCCCCTTCACAAGTCGGCTCTCCATCATATCCCCTCCCTCTCTCTGTTAGTCTCTCTTTTCTTTTGATGTCATCGTCTTTTTCTCCTATTATGAGGCTCTTATAAGGTATTGCCAGGCACTGCGAGGTCGTGGATAGGGAGAGTTGCTGTCTTGACCTTAGGGAGGACGGGTGAGGCGGGCTTTTCAGTGATTGAAGGCCAAGGACAGGCTGTGTCATTAAGTCTACAGATCCCCTTCTTGTAGGCCAAGGACACTCTGTGTCATTAAGTCTGCAGATCCCCTTCTTTACAACAAGCAGACCGCAGCTTTAGGTGTGAAAAGTTTCCAGCGCACTGTTCTAATCTAAACAAACTCACTACGAAAAGCACCGGGGTCCAGCGTTTTCCTTAGAAAGTATCTTAATGGATGCATAATGGTTATAGTCACGGGGAGATGAGCTTAAGAAATAGAAAGTTTTGGGCTGGAGAAATGACTTAGTGGTTAAGGCATTTGCCTGCAAAGCCTAAGGACTCCGGTTCAATTCCCCAGGACCCACGTAAGCCAGATGCACCAGGGGCACATGCGTCTGGAGTTCATTTGCCCTGGTGCACCCATTCTCTCCCTTTCTCTCTAATAAATAAATTAAAATAAATTTACAAAGCAAGTTTTTCTAGAATTAATTAATTGTCCAACATTGTCTGATAATTCTATGCTATGAATAATAATGGCCAACATGTACTGATCATTTATAGGCACTGGTACCTTCTGTGCCTTGCGTCAATTAACTTTGACAGCAATTCAATGAGACAAGAACTATTATCATCCCCACTTCACAGACACACAACTGAGGCACAAAGAATATGCACACAGTGCCCAAGAACAAGGAATTCAACGCAGAGCCGTTTCATAGCGTACTCGTTAAGGTCATGCCAACTGCTCTATCACCAAGATTCCAAAGTGCGGAATTGCTTCAAAATCACTGATGCTTATTATAAAGGGCCCAAGGCGAGTGTTCCTTGTGACTCAGCATGCCTCCTCCTGCACACACTGTGATGGAGGGACCCAAGTGTCGTCCAACGTGCGGCTGCGCTCTTGTCTGGATCCCGTCATGTTCAAACATGCTTTGCCAGCCGGAAGGAGAGAAATGAGCTTGAAGGCACTTGTTCTCCATAAGATGTTGTACTTCACATACCCATGGCAAGAACTAGTCCTCTGGCTACACACGGGTAGATGCGCAGGGGTCTGGGAAAGGTGGTCTTTAACTGATCATCCCTTTTCCAGCTCCAGCTCCACATCCTGGAAGGGGGAGTAGGGATTCTGCTCAGTCCACTATCTCTGTGACCCCTTTAGTAAGTGTGATGGGATGGTTTGCCTAGTCTGGTCTCACTTTTGAGAACTACCCCCTTAAGGGGCACTATATTAAGATCTGGAAACTGGCATCTTTGAGCAATGAGTGTTTTGTGATAGGCTTTTCTTGTTGGCGAGGCACTTTTAGACCTCCGGTCTCACTGAAGCCTCACAACTCCTGTGAGGCAGCTGACCGGCTTTATCTTACAGTTAAGGAAAATGAGGCCCACGGTCAGGTGGTTTGCCCACATTCATACAGCTGGGTCACTGATTTATTCTCATGGCTAGATCTTGGAAATGTGGCTGCTGCTAAGCTTAAATAGAACTTGGCCATGAGGTTGTTTGGTGAGGAGAGGCGTAGGCAGAACTGTGAACTGATACAGGAGCCCACAGCTCTGTGACCCGAGTCAGCCCGGCTCATTAGCCTGAAGACTGTACATCCAGGCTCTGCCAGAAATTCTTAAATTGGGGACGTGAGGGTAGAAGCAGAGAGGACTGACAAGTCGAGGTGGCTGGAGAAAGAGCAAGGTTCTCAGAACTTGTCCTTACCTTCCGCTTTGGTCCAGTGTCAGGAGCACGTAGAACCCAGGCCGCCATGTCACAGTGTAATTGTTACACTGCAGATTTGTTTTCAGTTCTACCTTGTGCTTGATTGTTATTAATTTTCCCTTCCGGGTGGTTATGGGAAGACCTCATTTTTCTTCTCATTTTTCTTTCCCCACTTTAGTGTTACCAGAGTCTCTGATATGCTCTAGTAAGGAGGGGCTGTTATGGTTTTAATTCTCACCAACCTTTAACTATGGGTTAGTTTAAGTATTTAAAGTTCTAGCCAGGCGTGGTGGCACACGCCTTCAATCCCAGCACTCTGAAGGCAGAAGTAGGAGGATCACTGTGAGTTCGAGGCCAATCTGAGACTACAGAGTGAATTCCAGGTCAGTCTGGGTTAGAGTGAGACCCTACCTCAAGAAACCAAAATAAATAAATAAATAAAAATAAAGTACTATTTTATAATTTAATTTATTAGTTTTTTCAAGGTAGGTTCACACTCTGTAGTCCCAGGTTGGCCTCAAACTCACAGCATCCTCCTAGCTCTGCCTCTCAAGTGTTAGGATTAAGGTGTGTGCTACCATGCCATGCTTATTTTATTTATTTTTTTATTGTGAAACATTTAAATTATACCAAAAAGAAAAGTAATATATAAGCATATAGGTACTCAATAGCTAAATTTAAAATATTAGCATTTTCCAAATATCTTTACATTATTGATTTATAAATTAATCCCATTATGTTTGGAGAATATACTTTGGCTTATTAAAAAGAAAATTTCTTAGGCTAATTAAATTTAGTAAGGTTTATCTGAGCAAGGCAGAGCAAAGCAAAATAGGAATTTTCAAGTGAAGAAGCTTTCAGAACCAGAGAAGAGTACTTTTTCTTTTTTGCAGGGAGGAGGGGAAGCTTTCTAGAAATTTATTTCCAATTAATGTATAAAAATATAAAAATTATACAGTAAATGGGGTTCTGTGTTATGTATATGCTGTATAGTGTTTCAACCCATTTAACTACATATATATGTGTATATGTTTAAATATATGTAAGGACTCTCTCTCTCTCTCTCTCCTCACTTTGAAAACAGTGAAAATCCTGTCTTCTGGCTTTTGGAAATGTGATCTGCAATCACCCCTTCGGCCATGACAGAACTTGTTTCTGTGTAGCCTTAACTAGTACCCACTGATCCACCTGTCCCCATCTTACCTCACCTGAGCAGGTTCTGAGAACTCCAGTCAGCAACATGATCAGACAGAAATTTTTTTTTTTTATGTGAGATGTAGAAAACAACTTAATTGGCTACAGTGTCATTAGTCAGCCAGCCAATTGGTTACAGTTTCCTAAACTCACTGACTACAGATTCTCCCATAACCAGCCAAGGCTCTGCTGTCAAACTCTGTATTGGTGTGGTCTGTTTGACTGTGAGCAGGAGCCCAGTCCTAGTCAGTGGCCTCACTTAACATATTTAAAATTGTGTTGCACTAGCTGAATTTTGTTTGCAGTACATTGAGGGCATAGTTAATCTTGACCAGTGTTCCATCTGCACTTGAGGACCAAGACACACACTCTACTGATGGGCAAAGTGCTCCAGGTCGTTGTTCCATCGTGTTCTGGTCTGCCTCGTCCTGCGGGTTCTCTCTCCCAGTTCTTTTGACAGCTAAGTACAGTCTTGAAAGCTTCAGCAGGTGATTATGGATTTGACTATCTCTTTTTAGAATCTTCCAGTTTTCACCTCCCATGCTTTTGAAATTCTGTTGTTAGGTACATATTTTTAAAAATATTTTATTTATTTATTTACTTATTTGACATAGAGAAAGAGGGAGAGAGAGAGAAAGGGAAAGGGAAGGGGCGTGCCAGGGCCTCCAGCAGCTGCAAACAAACTCCAGACACATGCGCTCCCTTGTGCATCTGGCTTCCGTGGATCCTGAGGAATCGAACCTAGATCCTTTGGCTTTGTGGGCAAGTGTCTTAACTGCTTAGCCATTCCTCCAGCCTTTTTTTAAAAAAGTTTTTTTTAAATGCTTTATTTATTTATTTGACACAGAGAAAGAGAGAGAGAGAGAGAGAGAGAATGGTTAGGTACATGTTTATTTAGGATTGTTATAGCTCTACTTTCTTTTGGATTATTTGAACATTTAATAGAATATTTGATTAATTAGCCTTTGGTTAATTAGTATTCCACTTGAATTCATCTACTGATGTTGGATTTAAAAAACGACTAGTATTCTAGGAGTTACAATACATGTCCTTAAACCCACCAATAGGTAGCATTCTACCACTTCAAGTAAAATACAGATGCCTTCCACTTATATCAGTCCTTTTTACCTTCCTTCCTGCTTCTATAGTGAAATATCCACTATGTAACTTTATGATTTTGCTTTCAGGAGTTACACATATTGTAAATGACCAACGAGGAGAAAGATATCTCCATTAACAAATATCTATTAATTTTGCTCTTCCTTCATTTCTTACATTTCAAGTTTTTCTTTAATATCATCTATCCCTCTGTAGCCTCAAGAATATCTTTTAGCATTTGTTTTAGATCAGATCTATCAGTCATAAGTTCATTTGATTTTCCTTCATGTCTGATGACCCCATGAGGAGCATGATTGGGTCAAAGGAAAAGAAAGAAAACAACCCTGTAGTTTTTGCTTTTATTTATATATTTTTTAATCTTTTAATTTTTTATTTTTATTTGAGAGTGACAGACAGAGAGAGAAAGAGTCAAAGAGAGAAAGAGAATGGGTGTGCCTGGGCCTCCAGCCACTGCAAATGAACTCCAGATGCATGTGCCACCTTGTACATCTGGTTTATGAGGGTCCTGGGGAACTGAGCCTCTAACCGGGGTCCTTAGGCTTCACAGGCAAGCTCTTCACCACTAGGCCATCTCTCCAGCCCCCTCTTGCTTTTATTTTTAATATTTTATTTATTTATTTGAGAGGGAGAAAGAGAGAGAGGCAGGTAGAGAGAGAATGTGCACACCAGGGCCTCTAGCCACTGCAAACAACCTCCAGATGTGTGCGCCACCCTGTGCATATTACATGGATACTGGGGAATCAAACCTGGGTCCTTAGGCTTTGCAGGCAAGTGCCTTAACCACTAAGCTATCTTTCTAGCCCTGTACTTCTTCCTTTAAAATGTTGACCTCCTCTTTCAATCCTTTACTTTCCAGATATTTCATATAGTTCTTTGGCTTTACTCAATGTAATAGTCTGTAATCGGCTAACTCTATTTTGGCTCTAGTCTGTTTTGTCTAGGTTTGGTTTAATTTTCTTCTTTTCCCAGCTTCTCTTTTTATCTCAGAATCTTTTTAATTTGTGGCATTTTTGAATACAGTTTGTTTTTCTTTGATTCTTAGCTTGTTGATGTGGAAGTTTATATCTAAGATTTGGAATGTGTTGCTTTTCTCATGTACATGTAGAGCTATAAAACCTCTGAGCACTGCTTCCCTGGCATCCCACAAGCATTGATACGTTATATTCTTATTGTCTTCTGGTTCAAAATATTCTCTAATTTTCCTTGTTAGTTCTTATTTGACCTCTGAATTAGTTAAAGCTCATTAATTTCTAAATATTTACTCCCTCTGGATATCTTATTTGCACTTTTGAATTCTAATTAAATTAGACCCAGGTTGAGATGCTTTACGAATGTGCATCTTTAACCTCATAGCCATCTTCCAGCCTCTCCTTTAATCTGGATGTGCCCATAGTAATAGTAACTTCTACCCTTTTGAGGCTTGCCTTATGGTCAGTACAATGGTTCATCCTGGCAAATACTTACTGCAATTTGAAAAGGAAGTGTGTGTGATTTCTTGTCATGATGTATAAGTGGTAACTAAGCCAAGTGTGGGGTAGCACCTCTAGATTGCCACTGATTTCCTATATGCTTGTTTATCCATCACTGGCAAAGTGTGAAACCATGCTTCTTATATCTGTGGGCATATAGTTTTCATCAAGTTCAGAAACATTTTGACCATAATTTCTTTAAAGATTACTTCTGAATACTTCACTTCCTCACCTCCCACCACTTTTTGAGGTAGGGTCTCACTCTAGCCCAGGCTGACCTGGAATCACTCTGTAGTCCCAGGCTGGCCTCGAACTCACAGCAATCCTCTGCCTTTCAAGTATTGAGATCAAAGATATGAGTTACCACGTCCAGCTTGCTGCTCATCTTCCTTGAGACTCTAGTTACATGTACTGCCCACAGGTCACTGAGGCTGAAGCTGTTTGTTTTTAAGGTGTTTTTCCTTCTCAATATTTCAGTCTAATTGCTGTGTCTTCAAACTTCCTGATTCTTTTTCTATAGTGTCAAAGCTTCATTAAGCAAACCAGTGAATTTTTCATTTCAAACAAACCTATTAGTTGGCCTAATACCATTTGTCCTCAATGATTTTAAACTTGAATTAAATGAACGTAAATTTCCTTCATGACTTTATATTTGTTGTCTACTAAATTCTCATAGATGTTTGTATTTAATGTACTTTCTATTGTTACATTGATCTGTTTGTGTAGTGAGGCTGTATAATCTTATTATAACTTAATGTATATTAATATCTCATAGTGTTGGTTATTTCTTAATTCCTTTGTTTTTCTTCCTGCTCTTATTTGTTTTCCCACAAGATGTTTAATGTCATCTTGTTCCAGCAGAAAATTCTGTTGATTTTTTTTTTTTTTTTTTTTTTGGTTTTTCAAGGTAGGGTCTCACTCTGGTCCAGGCTGACCTGGAATTCACTATGTAGTCTCAGGGTGGCCTCGAACTCATGGTGATCCTCCTACCTCTGCCTCCCAAGTGCTGGGATTAAAGGCATGCGCCACCACGCCCGGCTTTCTGTTGATATTTTTTAAAATTCTATTTGTAGGTTAACTTAGGGTAATTCATATTTTTTTCTGTTTTTTTTTTCTGATCTTATATCTTCCTGTACATGAATGGAGTTTGTTTTGTACATTTTTTTCAAGTGTGTGTTACTAGATATCATTTAAAAATTTTCCTCATATGGATTTTAAATATTTCTTACTACATTTATTTTTGGGTAGTTTATATTTTGTGGTTGTTCTTACAATAAATGAGATTTCTGTGTAATCCTCTAAGTGGTTATTGCTTCTGAATAGGAAAAATTTTAATCTTTCTTAGTCTTGTCGTAACATTCCATTATTGTTTTCTCAGGTGTACACTGTGGTACCAAAAATGGCACTTAATTGAATTTGAATGTTCTTTTTCACAGTGTCCCGATATTGCTTGTGCCTTTTGTTTCTCTTTAGTTTTGAATGTTTTAAATGTTCCCATTTAAAACCCTTTTCATTTTGCTCCTTTATTTGTAGCTTATGGGGCATAAATGTTTCCAGTTAACTTGCCTGTCAGCTGTCTTTCAAGGTAGCCCCTTCTTCATGTAGTTGGGTCTATTTGGCCATGAGTTCTTCTGCAGTAGGAGTAGCTTCCTGTGGCATCGCATGAGCCTATCTCGTGCCAGCGTCTCCGAGATTCGGTTCACATTCCCCCTCTGGGTCCATTCTTAGATAATTCATATGTTTATTTTTTAACTATAACTTCTTTCAGTTATGGTTAGGAGAAACTTTGACTAACACCCACACACGTTGCAATTTTGGAAGTTTGATTTTTGGAGGTCTACTCTTCTACCACCCACCACGCCAGGCAGATGGTCAACTTCCTACCGCATCCTTACACCAGTGGGCAGAGTTTTTCTAGTCTTCATTTCATGGAGGAAACAGCCCTGACTTCTAGCTTAATTCAATGAGGTCAATTCTGCTTCTTATCCTTTGCAGGCCTGGGGCCTAATTCTCTGTCCATGTGGGTCTTAAAGCTCAGCCTCTGGTTTTGACATCCCTCTGAACTATTTGTGTTTTATCACCTGTTCAATTTTATGGGTTGGATTTTCAATTTCCTTCTTGAGATCTGGGAATTTTCCTTGCTTATTGAGGTTGGCTATGAAATGATGATAACAACAGCAACAATAACATTTTTGTCTTTTCAATAACTACATGACTTTGGGTAATTTCTTTTAACCCTTACCCTTCCTGTGCTTCAATGTCCTCAGCCATAAGGGGAGGCAGGCACTGTCCACATACAGAATTCTATTCTGAGACATCATGTTGCCCAAGAGAGGACTGCTTTTGTAATGGTTGCAACTGTTGTTTTTGTTACTAGTACTATTATGAAATCTCACTGACTTTAGAAGCTTAGATAGTATTTTCCCGAGAGAAGTGTCAATGAACTCAAATGACAAGCAGACTGGTTTTTCTATTATCTAATGTTGTCATTTTGGCTTCCAAAATTAAATAATGACAGTTGATGTAACAGCACAGCCAGTTAGAAGACCTGATTTTACAAACTGTACTACGAGGTAAGGAGGCTGTGTTTCATGATGTGCAGAACCCACCCTATTGATTTATATCACAGCTCAGGAGCGTGTTATGGGTAGACACAGGGTGTGAACAGTAATTGTTAGTGAATCCAGTTGGAGGGCAACAGGGAGATGCTCAGAGGCCAAGATTCCAAATGCTTCACGTTAATTATCTTCAAAACAAACTCACAGCCTCAAAATCCCAATTAGGGAGCGGCACATGGCTTAAACAGACATGGTGGTAAATTTCTTGATGCACTGGTTTTCATTTTGGAAATTGGAAAAGGACAATGGAAAAAATGTGGACTCTGGAGTCAGCCAGACTGGGGTCAAAGCTTGGCTCTCCAACTTACCAGCTTTGGAACAGTGGATAAATTGCTTGGCTCATTTGGGCCTCAGTTTCCTCTTATGAAATAGAATGACACATGTTTCCCAGAGCTACTGCACAGATGAAATCAACTGATATGTGATGAGCACTTGGCAGTCATATAAATCTTGGATGTAATGATTTTCCCCGTGTGGTAGTTTGAATAGGAAATGTCTTTCATAGGCTCAGGCATTTGTGAATAAGCCTCATACTGAACCCCTAGCTGGAGGAGCCTTTGGGAGGCAGAGCCTTGCTGTGGGAGGTGTGTCACTGGGGCAGACCGTGAGGTGTCTGGGCATGAGCTGTCTTGCTGCTCCCAGCTGTGACAATGTGAGCCAGTTTCCTGCTCATGCTATGCTTCCTCTGCCATGATGAGCCCTCCACTCAAAACTGTATGCCAAAGTAAACCTTGCTCTCATATTGGCTGATTTTGGTCATGTGTTTTGTCCTAGCCACAAGAAGGTAACTACTACACACCACAACAAAGATTTAAATAGATAGGAACAAAGGTTGTGTGTGTGTGTGTGTTTTAAGTTGAGGCAGGGGATAGGACTATAGTTCAATTTGTAAAGGGTCTACCACACATACACGAGGACCTGGGTTCAGATCCCCAGAAAGTATGTAAAAAGCCAGGAGAATCCAGGGCTTGCTGGCCAGCTAGCAGCTGAATAGGTGAGCTCCAGGTTCTGTGAGAAACCCTGTCTCAAAACTCAAGTGGAGCTGGGCGTGGTGGCGCACGCCTTTAATCCCAGCACTCGGGAGGCACAGGTAGGAGGATCGCTGTGAGTTCGAGGCCACCCTGAGACTCCATAGTGAATTCTAGGTCAGCCTGGGGTAGAGTGAGACCCTACCTCAAAAAACCAAAAAAAGAACCAAAAAAAAAAAAAAAAAAAAAAAAAAAACCTCAAGTGGAGAGCTCATCATTTGGCAAGATACCTACCCACTGTTGACCTCTGGCCTCCACATATACACACAGATATGTGCACACTGACTAATACACACACACACACACACACACACAAACACACACTAAAAACAAGTTGAAGCAGATATCAGGCTTCTGATGATATTTTGGGGGTTTATCACCACAGACCTCACTGATATGGAACTTCCTGACATTCTATGTGAAAAATCAGCCTTTCTGGGACAAAAACTACCCCTGGGTGGCCAGATCAGCAAAGACTACCCTGAGGGTCCCAAAGACAATCTCAAGTACTTTGCCATAGGACAGTGGATTTTGAAGCTGATGGCTCCTTTCCCTTCATCAGCCCTGTGCCTTCTTCTTTTTGGTCTCCCTCACTCCCTTTAGTTCTCCTGTCTCCAGCTTCCTCTCCTCCCAGGCCAGTGTTCCTGCATCAGCCTCCCCCATGGGTGTCACTCAGCCTGGAGATTACCTGGAGGGCAGAAGGGAGCCCTGACTAGTGTCCTTATTTCAGCCTTGTCCATCCAAAATGTTTCTTCCTCCTGTCACGACTTGACTGGGGGTCAGCCTGCTGCCCCTCCCTCCACCTGGAAAGAGCCCACTTGCCCAGGATGGGTCGGGTAACTGCTTGGATTTCCTGCTCCCCTGACAAAGTCTTTTTCTCATACACGCATTTGGGTCAGGACAGTTTGCAAAGCACAGACATGCCAACTTGGATTCACCCTCATTAACTGGAGCAGAGGAGTCCAGCCCATTCTGGCTTTAATTAAAAGAACACAAAGCTTGGGGTAAATTTTGGAAGTAAGAAACAGGAGCAAAAAAGATTAAAGCCATGCTTTGTTCTTATTGGAAAGTTTGACGTTTTGAGAATATCAAGTTGTTATTGAGCCCTCCTCATTATGTCTGAGGAGGAGGACAACAAAACCAACCCATGGGGCATGCTGACTAATGTCTCTTTTTATTTTTATTTATTTATTAGAGATAGACAGAGGGGGTGGGGAGAGAGAGAATGGGCATGCCAGGGCCTCTAGCCACTGAAAACAAACTCCAGATGCATGTACCACCATGTGCATTTGGCTTATGTGGGACCTGGAGAATCGAACCTTGGTCCTTAGGCTTCACAGGCATGTGCCTTAACCGCTAAGCCATCTCTCTAGCCCTAATGTCTCTTTTTTATAAAAAGGGATTCTTCCTAGCAATAGGTTTTGGTGCTCTCATTTTCACTTTGAGCACTTTTATGGACCTCTGATCACATGTATTTCCACTCAGTGTACATATTTACACACACCGAATCTTATGGGGTCACCATTCATTTTCTTAGGCTGCTGTCACTGCATACCACTAAGTGGGCATGTTAGTGCAACAGAAAGATTGTCTTACAGTTCTGGAAGATGGGTGCTCAAGATCAAGGGGTGGTTGGAGCATGTACCTGCTGCCAGCAGGAGGAAAGGATCCATACCTGGCCTCTTGTGGTTCTGTTGGTTCTTGGCTTGTGGTCACCGAACTCCACCCTGAATGCAGCATGCTCTGTGTGCCTGTCTAGGTCTAGGTTCCTCCTTTATAATGACATCAACCATATGGATTAGTAGCCAGGTTTAATCTTCTCTAATTAATTGTATCTGCCTGCTTCTCCAACTTTTAACAACATTGGGTCCCTAATGAATTCATGATGGCCCAGAGGACTCTTCAGATAGGTTTGCAGAGACGGCATTACGATTTCAACATATGGGGCTGAAGAGATGGCTTAACGGTTAAGACATCTGCCTGTGAAGCCTAAGGACCCATGTTCAACTCTCCAGATCCCACCTTAGCCAGACGCACAAGGGTAAGGCAAGTGCAAGGTCCCACATGCCCACTAGGAGGCACAAGCATCTGGAGTTCCACTGCAGTGATTGAGGCCCTGGTTCAACAATTCTCTCTCTCTCTCTAAAATAGAAAAAAATATTTCAATATATGAATTTGATAGGGGAGGGGTGATACAGCTCAGCCCATGGTAGATTCCATAAAACATGAGTGCTTTGTGTAGCCCATTCTACAGCCTGGCATTTGACGGGTCCCACATCTACCTACTTGATAGAACTACACTGACATTTAGTCACTATGTGTTAAAAATGGACCAGAAATGTGGGTAGGGGCTGAATCATACAAGGCCTTGGAAACCATTTAAGATTTTGTATTTTATTCCAGTAGCAATGGGGAGCCATTGAATGTTTACAAGCAGGAGAAGGGTAATTAGATTCTAGAAGGATCACTGAGAACTGGATAGAGGTAGGACAAACTGTTGCCATTAGTCAAGCAAATAGGAGATTGGGCCTGCACACTAATGGTGGTTATAGGAATATAGGGAAGATAATTGGAAGAAACATCTATGATTTTGATATCTAGGATACATAGAAAAGAGGAACCTCAAGCACGTGTTATTTCAGTCAAGGGAGCTGCCCGTTGGGGGTTGTTGGCAAGGAGAACTGTCATTTGGGTGTCTGGAGATGGATACTTTAATTTTGGAACAGAGAGTCTTATTTTCAAGTAAGTTACCGGGATAAACAATCTAGTTACATCAAAATAAAGCTTCTTGCTTTTGGAGTAAATGATGAAGACATCACACACCTGAATGCGGTAGGTGAGATGGGAAATGGTGAGGAATTAGAGGACATTGTTCCTAAAGGACTTAGATGGAATTAATGGTATCATTCTGTAGTAGTTATCTATTTGCTATTTCAACAAACCACCAGAAACTTAGTGGCTTAAAGCAACATGGATTTTTCTTTACTATTTTTATTTATTTGAGAGAGAGCATAGGCATGCCTGGACCTTTTGTCACTGCAAACAAATTCTAAACACATGTTCCTCTTCGTGCGTCTGGCTTTACACGGGCACTGTGGAATTGAACCCAGGAGGACGGGCTTTGTACGCAGGCGCCTTTAGTCACTGAGCCACCTCCCCAGCCCCTAGGTGAAGTTACCGCCTTTAGCACTGTTAGGCCTTAAGTCCAATAGGGCTCTCACGAGGCCATAATTAAGCTCCTAGGAGGCCTGTGTTTCTTCCTGAAGGCTAAAAGACCCTTTTCTACACTTCTAAAGCCACTCACATTCCTTGGTCCGTGACTCCTTCAAAGCCAACAATGAAGTTACTATCTCTCTGGTCCTTCTTCTATCACCACACTCCTTCCTTCCTTCTTTCCTTCCTTCCTTCCTTCCTTCCTTCTCTTTTTAATTCTTTATTTCTTTTGTTCTGATGCCTCCTTTTCTTCTGTCCTCTGCTTTTATAAGTTCTTACAGCTGGGTGTTGGTAGCATATACCCATAATCCTACCACATTAGAGACTAAGGGCTGAGACAGAATTTTGAGTTCCAGGCTAGCCTGAGCTGCATAGTAAGACCCTGTTTAAAAAAAATAAAATAAAGGGCAAGTTAGTTAAGTTAGTTTGGTTTTTTTTTTTTTTTTTTTTTTCGAGGTGGGGTCTTACTCTAGCCCAGGCTGACCTGGAATTCACTATGGAGTCTCAGGGTGGCCTCGAACTCACGGCGATCCTCCTACCTCTGCCTCCCGAGTGCTGGGATTAAAGGCGTGCGCCACCATGCCCGGCTAGTTTGTATACTAAGGAGATAAAGACAGGAGGTCTATGAACTCCAGCTTGGGGCTGTAGAGCAGGACCCTATCTAAAAGATAAAGAAGCCTTAACATATCATCGTCCCTACTCCAGCTGAGGGTGATACAAGGTACTCTCCCTAGCTCATGGTCAGCTGATTGGCAGGCTTCATTCCATCTGAAAGCTAAATTCCTGTTTATCATGTAGTCCCATGTGGTAAAAGGATTTGCAGTAAGGGAGGCATGCAGAGGTTGGGGTACCATTATTCTTCTGCTGTCTCCTGCAATGGTGCTGAAATTAGCACAGAGCTGACACCAAGCGGGAATAGTGCAGTTGTGGTCTGGAGAATCAGATGGGACTTCTGAAAGAAATGGCGGTTCCCGGAGCTAGGGGGTCTGGGGAAGCCTGAGTATGTCTTGGGCCAAGAGAAGGAATGTTATTTCTTGCCCTCTGCGAACAAGGTGGAGGAGGTTGTATTAGTACAATCTTCTTCCATTGTGATGAATACCCAAGAGATACTCTTTAAAAGGAGGAAAGATTTATTTTGGCTCATTGTTCCAGAGGTTTAAGTTCATAGTTACTTAACTTGGTATTTCTTGGCCTGTAGTGAGACAGAAAATCTTGGCAGAGATCATGTGATGAAGCAAAGAAGGTCTGTGGTGGACAGGACAGGAGGCAGAGATAGACAATAGATGACAGACAGATAAATAGATAGACAATAGATAGATGAGAGATAGATGATAGATAAGTTGGACTGAATGCATTGCATTTTATATCATGCATAGTTATCAGTTTATAGGGGTCAGGGGTGGAATGTGGTGGTTTGATTCAGGTGTTCCCCATAAACTTAGGTGTTCTGAATGCTAGGTTTCCAGCTGATGGAGATTTGGGAATTAATGTCTCCTGGAGGCACTGTATTGTTGGGGGCAGGATCATGGGTATTATAGCCAGTTTCCCCTTGCCAGTGTTGGGCACATTCTCCTGTTGCTGTTGGCCACCTGAGGTTGGCCAGGAGGTGATGTCCAACCTCTGCTCATGACATCATTTTCCCCTGCCATCATGGAGCTTCCCCTCAGGTCTGTTAGCCAAAATAAACCTCTTTTTTCCCACAAGCTGTTCTTGGTTGGGTGATTTCTGCCAGCAATGTGAACCTGCCTGCAACACCAGGATAGGTATGAATATAGCCCAACACATCTGTAGATGACAACATTATAAAGCTATTTCAAAAGATTGGATATCTCTGGTAGAGCGGCTCGGTGTTGGCTGATCTATCCTAAAGATAATTGTTGAGGTAGGGACACACAGAGAGGAGCAGAGGACTGAGCCACATCAAGGCTGGAGTTGTGTAGGGGGTGTTACTCCCAGACATTCATCCACCTCAGCTGGGAAGTTAAGTGCCCAAGAACCAGTGATGAGGAGGGGCTAAGGGACCATGTGCCATCCAGGGACTCTATATGTGGGCAAATCACATCCCGGAGAAGTGAGCTACAACTCATCTATGAAGTAAACTGGTGACATGGATTAGAAGCAAGGTAGCTTTTTCATGATCAAAGTAGCTAGGGCAGTCACCTAGGGACTGGCCACTGGAACACGGATGCCATCTTGCTTGTGTTGACAGGACTTTCTGGACCCAATCCAGCCTTATCCAAGATGGCTGAAAACAGCAGCCTCCTAATCCCCCCTCAGCAACAAACGACAGTTTCCTGTTTCTTCCTCAGTTTGGCAGGCTCAGCCCCGAGCTTGAGCCCTTCCTGAGGCTGTGTTCCTCTTGCCCCCCCCCAACCAATCAGTTTTCTCCCTACATACCACCCAACCACGAGGCTCATTCTAATTCGAAGCCCGGTTCCTATAAATGAGCCTGAGACGTGTGGGTACCCTTTTCCTCCTACCCTTCCTTCTCCCCTTTTCTTCACTTCTCCCAGAAGCGTGTCGGGAGATTCTTCCAGTCTCCTCTCCCCACTTCTCAGCCTGGGAAGGGGGAGAACTTCGTCTGTCCTGGGTGCTTTCATGCTTGCTATCCCTATTAGTTCTCCCTAAAATCAATGTATGTTAGATATATGTGTAATAATGTAATACTATAAATTGGATATATATAATATTACTAATGTGCAAATTTTACAAAATCCTAAAGGTTAAAATGATACATGGTCAACATTCTCCCTGTGTCTTGTTCCTTACTCACCCAGTTCTTTTCCCAGAGGCCATGTTATTTAAAAATATTGGGCTGGGCCTGGAGAGGTGGCTTAGCAGTTAAGCGCCTGCCTGTGAAGCCTGAGGTGCGAGGCTCAATTCCCCAGGACCCACATAATTATGCCAGATGCACAAGGGGGCGCATGCATCTGGAGTTCGTTTGCAGCAGCTGGAGGCCCTGGAGTGCCCATTCTCTCTCTCTCTCTCTCTCTCTCTCTCTCTCTCTCTCCCTGCCTATTTCTGTATCTCTTTCTCAAATAAATAAAAATAAAATAAATAAAAATATTGGGCTGGAGAGGTGGCTCAAAGGGTAAAGTGCTTGTTGGACAAATGTTCAGAACTCCAGAAGCACGCAAAGCCAGCTGTAGTAGAGTCCGTCTGTAATCCTGGTGCTTCTTCTGTGAGATGGAAGAGAGGCAGGAGAATTCCCAGAGCTCACAGAACAGCTAGCCTGGCACACAGCAGTGAACAAGACGCCCTGTCCCAAACAAGGTGGAAGGCGAGGACTGACACCCAGAGGTTGTCCTCTGACCTTCACATATGCCGTGGCATGCGTGCACCTACACCCACCCCCACACACACTCCATGCGTACATATCACACACACAAAATTTAAAAATATATTTAACAAACACCAGAAGCCCCCCATCCCTCCCCCCCCCATGGCTGACAGTTGAACAACCATCTCTTAAGAACCGAAGAATCAAACCTGAGTGTTTCCATTGTTTTCTCTATGGTGCTTTATGTGGCAATTCTTTCCAACCACCAAATCCTCACAAAAGGCTTCCCACAACATTTTGGGGGTCAAGTTCCTTCCCCAAGATGCAGAAACTTGAAACCAAAGATAATTATATAATGCTAACCACCCCTGCCACCACCCAAAAATCCACAAAAATTTCTAGGGGACATCGGGCTCCCACAGGCATTGGTTGTGCCTTTGAGCCAAGAGGACTGACATTTAACAAACCGGTGGCCCAGCTGACCTGTGGGCTGTGCCTCAGAGAGAAAAGAGATAGGCTCAGGTGGAGACCAGACTGACTGTCTGCCCCAAGTTGTTGTGCCTATGAAGGTACTGGGGACCCAGAGAAGCAAAGGGTAGAGTACTGACAGGAACAGGGTCAACCGGCTGGGTGGGGGAAGCAGAGAACACACAGGAAACCGGGCTCTCCCCAGCAGGGCTTCCTGACTGGAAGAGGACTCCTGCGTGGAAAGGTTACAAGGGAAAGATTCTGATTTTTCTTCTCCTGCTGTGAAATCAATTAAAACCAGGATGGACACAAAATGGTTTTATAACCTCCTCCACCTCCTAGATTCTTTTTTTTCCTTTTTCCTTGGGGATAGGCCAGCTCAGAGTGGGGACAGACAGGAGTCTCATGGTCTGAAAATTCCACAGCAGCTTAAATAATAGTGACCTATTGCTCCAGCTCTCCTCAGGGGACCTGAGGCTGGCAGAAGAACCGTCTCCCTGGAAAGTGGACAGATGAAGGAGGATCCCAGGGAGAAGGGGTGATGGGGAGGGCCAAATCCAGCCTCAGCCTCTGCCGCCCACAGAGCCTGTCTAATCTGGGAGAATGAAACAACTAGCTTTAGGAGAGAATTTATCTCCTACAGAACAACTCAAAGGGCTTGTGATGCTTGGACTTAATTGCTTTATATGAACCAATATCGATAATTTTCATTCTTGCTTTGATCTACAAAAATGATGATGGATAACTTTTATTGAGTACTACTTTGATCCAGGCATACAATTAGACACTTTTAATAAATTAACTCCACTCATGCAACAGCAATCCAGATCAATATTTTCTCCAATTTAAACATAACTAATGAGGCTCAGAAAGGCTGAAAACCTGCCCAATACCAAACAGCTAGGTGTCCAACACAAGTCCAACCATTGTCCAGTGATAATAATAGTGGTAGTGCTAATATTTCTCATTTATTGAAGACTTCTGTGTACCACATATGTGGATATTTGGCATAGGTTACTTGAATTCTTCATAACAAAGCTATTAGGAAGGTTCCCAAGGTCCCTTCTACAGATGAAAAGTCATAGTTAAGGAAATGGCTCAAGGTCACAAAGAAGACTTGATGATGTCTGGGCTTGACCCCAGGTCTTCAGGTTCCTTGATGTCGGTATCCATTCCAAGTAGGCCATGTAACTTCGTGGAACCGGGAAGGTCCTCTTGTCCCCAAGGTCTTCTAATGGGCACTCTGGGGCTAGAGAGGGACCCCAGCTTGTTGTCCTGATACCATGAAGCTGAACTGGGCTGTGCACAGGGTGTAAGAGTAGACTCTGCCAACACACATTGTTCTCACCAGCATGAAATATTTCCTAGGGCCCTGGCCAACTTGGCTGAGAGAGTTTAGACATCTTGAGGGACATGGTTTGGTGCATCCTGAAAGGATTGGCAGACGTTCTCAAGACATGCTGCTTCATACCACAGAGCTGCCCACATTTTTCTCAGTGAAGAGTATTAGCTGGAACCGACTGGTAATTTCAGAGTCTGACACCCTAGGACTTTACTTGCAAACTCAATGCACAAAGGCATGCAAATGAACATCCGTGGCTTAAACACCCTCCTTATTCATCAGAAACTTCTCACCAACACTGTTGTTGAGCCCCTGTCTACTTTCCAAGGCATAGTCTCTCCTGATATGTCTGGAGAATCTTGGCATCTATATCTTCATTCATTTCCCCCTAGTCCGTATCTTTACTCACTTGTTCCCATGCCCCCCTTCAACTTGAAGCCTCGTAAATCCATACAGAGGCTCCCAGTGGTTTTATTGTTCCCACCTCTCCTGCTCCATACTCTATTCCAAGACGTAGTTAGGGAAATAGCCACTGTGACTCAGGAACATTGCCCTAACTGGAGAAGTTTCCCTCAAAGGGACCTTAAATTGTTCGGAAAATGCTGAAAATCATAATATAAAAGTCATAGCCAGAAAAGTGAAGCCTATACCCAGAGCAATCCATTTTAGAGGCTCATGTCTTGAAACCAAGATTGCCACACAACTTCAGCTATCTCACCAGCACCAGTGATTATTTACTTAACAAATGCTTAGTGGCTGTCTTCCAGGAGGGCTGGAGAGATGCTCAGAGGTTAAAGGCACTTGTCTGAGTGTCTTCCCGGGACCAGGTACTGGGAGGTACTGTGGTTTCCATGAGATGCAGTATAGAGGAGAAAGTCCTTGCCTCCTACCATCCTAAAGTTGGGAATACATCAAGGAGTCAGATAAGCAAACAGGAAGTTACAGTGAAGTCTGTAATACCAGAATAGAAAGCAGGGAAGGCTTTCTAGGCATAGGCAACCTGATTTGAGATGACTTCCATGAGGAAGTGGACTGTTGATTTGAGATGACTTCCATGAGGAAGTGACTGTTGATTTGAGATGACTCCCGTGAGGAAGTGACTGTGACAGTTATATCACATTGCTGACACAAACATCTGACCAGAAGCAGGTTAGGAGAGGAAAGGACTTATTTCAGGCTTCTAGATTCCAGGGGAAGCTTCATCATGGTGAAAGAAGCTGGTTCACGCTGTCATACACCCACAGCAGAAAGACAAAGACCAGCACCCACAAGCACATACAGCCAGAACTCAAGTTGGCTCACCACATACCAAGCAGGGCTAGACTCAAGATCCGTCCCCAGTGACATACCTCCTTCAGCAGGGCTCTGCCTGCTAAAGACTAAGTAGAAAGCTTAGTCAAACATACATAATACTGGGGGGTGGTGTGTGGATATACATTTATATTCAAACCAGCACAGTGACATTTAGTTAATACCGGGAGGACGAGTAGAAGCCGACCATGTAGGGGAGAATCAAGGAGTCATAAGCCTGAGCCTGGAAGACCTCTACAGTCTATCACCATGTCTATACAGAGGCTCTGCCTCCCACAGGCAATTCCAAGCCATCAACTGTGTCTAGGAGGCTAAGACAAAGAACAGCCTGTTCCTTGGAAGCTATGACTCTTCTGATGGCCACTACTGTTGGGTCAAGGATACCCTAACACCCTTGTTGAACTGCTCTCAGTTGTCAGGTGGTACTAGGTTGCTTCTCTTGGCCTTTATCCTCCACTGAGAGTCACAATTGCTGTTTATCCAGCCACTCCATTCTGCTGTGTGATGTGGGAGTGGATGACACTGCCCAGGGAGGGAGAATAGGGTGGCTGAGCAGAGCCAAGACGCAAGGACAAAAAAGGGGGAAGGGCCGGACATGGTGGTGTACACCTTTAATCCGAGTACTCAGGAGGCAGAGGTAGGAGGATTGCCATGAGTTCAAGGCCACCCTGAGACTACATAGTGAATTCCAGGTCAGCCTGAGCTACAGTGAGACCCTACCTCAAAAAATCAACAAAAAAATGGGGAGGGCTTGGGGCGGAGCCCTGCAAATTCTGTTATTCACAAAGGGGGAGGAAGAAAAACCAGACATGAGAAGCTAACAGTTTACTTCATGGATTATTTAAGACTATAATTCCATCTCCTCCTTTAAATGTTCCAGAACAGGGGCCAGGGATATGGTTTAGAAGTTAAAGAAAGGTGCTTGCTTGCAAAGCAGGTAAAGTCAAGTCAGATGCACAAAGTGACATGTGTGTCTGGGGTTCATTTGCAGTGGCAAGAGACCCTGGTATGCCCATACTTACTCTCTCTCTCTCATGAAAAAATATTTTTTTAAAAACTTTCAAGAACAGCAGGCTAGAGAGGGCTCTATGGTTGAATGCACTTGCTTGCAAAGCCTGACAGCCCAGGTTTGATTCCCCAGTACCTACCTGAAGCCAGATACACAAAGTGGCACTTGTATCTGGAATTTGTGTTTGCAGTGGCAGAAGGCCCTGATGTGCCCATACTCTTTCTCAAACAAGCAAATAAACATTAAAAAGTATTCAAGAACAGCTTTGATGGAGAACATTGTGTTTCAGGACAGAGTTTTGAAGGGCTCTGAGGCATAGGGAAATTGCAGAGTCATCTTTTATTATACCTGCAAGAACTTTGTCCCTCCCGTAACATGTTTGTTCTTACAGTGTCAGAAAAAATGTGACAGCCCCCCCACCCCACCCAGAGTCTTATCTTGGTAGGGTCAACACCAGCCCTGACTTGGGAGAGGCCCAGACTGGACCACTTCAGGAGTCAGTCATGTTATTACAGCGATGGACCCTGCAGGGTCTTTGCATCTGATGCCTTTCAGCTTCTAGATCTTTCTAACCTACAGCCCAGATTCAGATTCTTCCTGGCTGCCTGGGGATCATGTCCCACCCTGGTTGCCATGAGTCACTTGACCAGTCTAGTTCTCACTACACATTAATAAATTGGTTTTCTGGTTTTATTTTAAAAATAGGTAAAAGAGTAACATTAACATCCAGGGAGGTCATCAAAGAAAAAAAGAGTTATAAAGAAGCAACCTACAGTCTGCGAGTGTTTGGTAGAAGGTAAGGGAGTATGCATTTGGGCTTCCAGGTGGGCATGGCTGCCCTTCTCAGGCCTTCAATGGTGCCTTTCAAATCCGCTCTTTATCTGTGTGATGTCTGGAGGTTAGGTAGGAGTACCAAACACTGCAGTTACAAATAGAGGAACCAATGACCCCGCTGGTGATTATTTAACTAAGTATTTTTGGACAAATAAAAGGAAGTACATCTTTACACAGCCTGGAGCCTATAAATAGAGCACATTTATTTCTCTGATGAGGTATCCAAAGTGAAAGTTAAAAATGGGTGCCGGAAGAGCTCATACGACGTCATGGACATTAATAATAATAGTCATTAGGGCCATCCTATGAAGAGCAAGTCACCACGTTCCAGCAGAACATTCCCGCTGACCCTCTAGAGGAACTGGTGGTGTGGCCACACAAGATTCCTCCAGGTGCCTGAACACCAAGTCTTCTTTGTCTGTGGGATGGCTTCACCATGCTGGGCCTCTGGGTTTCTTGCCAATGTTTTCCAAAACTAGTAAACTACCACTCTCCAAGATGCAGTTCAAATGGTGCATCTTCCGGGAAGACTTCCTGGACGTTCTGAGGTCACTAAGCAAGGGTGACCACTCCTTCCTCTGCATTCCCCTGGCACACTATACAAAGGACACATACACTGCCTCCACCGCTGCCCTGTCACTGCTTGTCTGCATGACTGGACCATAAACTTCTCGAGGACAGTGGTTGTGTCAGATTCATGTGGCCATTGGTCATTGGTCCGTTGTGGTCACTGACTTGTGATTAACACAGGGGCTGGCCGATGGTTTCTCTGCAGGAAATGCATATTGAATGCATGAATGAGCATTGAGCTCCGCCCGCCAGTCCTCTCACTGCTTGTACTACAGAAATATTCCTCATGACCTTCATAGACACTTTGCTTCTTCTATCACTTGGACAATTGTCTTCTTCCAGAACAGGTGCCTGTTTCTCTCAGCTAATGTGCATGCTTGCTTCCAGAGCGGCCGTCTGTGTACCTAAACTAAAGCAGCCATGAGGCTTGCTGAGACTATAGTGTCTTTAGCTGCATCTGTCAGGCAAGTGAGCCAGTTCCCCAGAAATCCGGACTGGACGTATTGCCAATGCACACCCCAGTGACTCAGAGATGCTAGAAAGACAGACATATCTTCTTTCAGGCTGAAATCACTGGGAACTGCACTTGAAGTTGGGTTTCCTTCCAATCCTTAGGTTGTGAATGACACACAGTCTGTGGAAACTGTGAGATCACTAGACAAGCCACGGTCCGAAAATTTCAAGAAGTGTTTAACCACAGATCAATCAAACACCACATTTGTGTGTTAGAAAAGGAAAAGGAATAATAAAAGAAAAAAAAAAACAGCAAGAAATAACTAGCAAGCAAAATGCTACCGGAGACAAGCCGCCACATGTGGACACTCAGGCAAATGGGGAAAATCTGAAGATGGTGAATTGCAGGCAGAGTCAGGAGAGGAGCAAGAATCCTGAAAAATAAGAGGGAGTCTGAGAATGAGGGACCTGCTAGTGAGTGAAGTGAGGAAACCTACAGAAAAACTCACGGAAGCTGAGTCTTGAGTTCTGATCTCAGTTTTCATCCTTTCTGACACTTTTTGGACTGTGCCAATCATCATACTTTAACTATAAACATCAACAAACTCGATTCACTTAAAGGCAAACGCAAAGAGACGACGCTGGTCATACATCAGAGAACTTTGATATTCATCCCACAAAGCACTTCTACACCTGGGATTATTTTATTTTAATTTTATTTATTCTGTGCATTTCATTGAGGATTTTGCTGCATGAACATATTATAATTTGATATATTCCCTCCTACCAACTTTCTTTTGTGCCCCTCTCTTACCCCTATGCCACTTAGCCCCCTTCCTCTTTCCAAGTAGCCCTTCTGTTTTGATGCCTACTTCTTTTGGCCTCCCCTATCCTCTAAGTCAAATTGTTGATGAGTTCAATATTGTGCAGGTCTTGTTGGGGTAATGACAACCACTGTGAGGTCATGAATGCACCAGTCAGTTCATGTCCAGAGTACCCCCAAAGTACTCCTGCCCACCCTGTGGCTCTTATATTCTTTCCACTTCTTCTTCTCTAATGTTCCCTAAAACTTGCAGGGTATGAAAGAGAGGTCTCATTTAACATTGAGCTCTTAACAGCCTCTTGTTTTCAGTACTTTAATGACTTCTTAAGTCTCCTTAGTATCTATTGTCATCTCCACAGAGAAGCTTCTCTGGCCACCAATGAAAGCAGCACTAATTTTCTTTCCACTACTACCTCCACAGTGCACACAGGATTTTCCAAGGTTAAGAGCTGTGTGTACAAGGAATGGAGCTCCTTGACATGGTGAAGCCCAGGTGACTGAAGAGTTTGATGACTTACTCTACTCTTCTGTCATAGGTATACCCAGGAGCTGCAGAAGGTGAAGTTTAGCCTGGTGGGAAAGACAAGCCTTGGAGAAGGGACCTCAGCAATGGCTGATGAAATTTTGCTGGGGGCCTTCCAGAAGGTTCTGCTAATGCACAGTAAGGAGTTTTGATCTGTTCCAGAGGGCAGAATAGATCTCTCTGAGGAAGTGATTCATAAGCCAATGCTAGCATTGAGGTGGTCAGACAAGAGTGTTCTAGGAAGATGGAAACTGGATCCTGGATATTCCACACCCTCACAAAGGGAGACAAACAGTGAGTGAGAAAAAGAGAGTGAAGAGAGAGAGCAAGAGAAAGAGAGCAAGAGACACGAACACACACACACACACACACACAGAGAGAGAGAGAGAGAGAGAGAGAGGAGAAAGAGCATGAGTGAGAGAATGAGAATGGTGAGAAAAATGCAGGGATGAAATAAAAGTATTTAACAACTGAGACATGAATATAAATTCATGAATACATAAACTCAAGATTTAAAGTGTGCTCCATTTTACTCTCTAAATAAGCTAAATTATAGATATTTTTCAATCTCTTAAGAGGTTTGAGTAATAGTACAAACTGTTCATAGACTTGACTCTTTTTTGTCTGATGTACCTGCCACTAGATAAATGATGTTCTTGAGTCATGACAAAACTTTCCCAATGTTTTCCCACTAAATTGCTGGGCATTAAGTAACATGTAGTCTCAGGAGGAGGAGAATTCACTTAACTTCAACTGTTTTTCAGGATGCTTAATTTTATCCCAGCACTGGTGAATTAATAATTGTGTTAATAAAACTTCTTAGCCTTTTTGATGTTGTCTTAGATTTTCATCTATTCAATATCTCTATATTGACTAAATCATGAAATTTGTACAATGGAATAGCACAATACCATCCTTCCATTAGATGAAGGTTTCCAGTTGGCAGTTAAGTGCTGAGGGCTTGGAATCTTGGCTCAGCTACTTGGTTTTAACCTCTCTACACGCCCATTTTCTCATATATAAAATGAGGATGATCATATCTATTGTCCTCAGCTGGACTCACATTCATTTAGAATATAGCAGAGCTGGCACTCCATACCAATTAGCTCTTGCCTTGAGATACTAAGTTAAGATTGTGACTGTTCAGACCAAGTGATTATCAAGTGGCCTCCAGAGCACCCCTATGAACATCCATCTTCTTCAGGAGCCTCTCCCTTCTGGGGAAAATAACAGCTTGGACTTGAAGAGAGCCTATGAACACCCACCCCTCTGCTCTCTCTTCATGGCTTACCCAGGGAATCTGAGTCCAGCAGAGACTGAAGTTACCACACGTGGTCAGATGAGGACCGCCCTGAGAGACCACTGGCCTGTGGAGGGCCTCGGGGCACAATGCCCTTCATCAGGCATAGAGTTGCTTCCGTACCATGAGGCTTTAGAACTCTGAGCTCAGGGGACCATGGAGGGGCGAGGCTGGGAACTGAGGAGGTGGTATGCTGAATTAAAAACACTAGAATGATCCCTAAGCAACCCTCTTATGGGGCTAGGAAGGGGGCAGTAGCAAGACCCACATAAGCCAACCCTCTCATGCCAGAAGCAATGGCAGTAAGCAGCAGTCCATCTTTTAGGGGAACTGATGGAACAAGCTCCAACCAGTCAGAACATATTCAGCATTAAGTCTAGTTGCTAGGAGGTAGTAACAAAGTATGGAAGAATCTCAATAGTTAAACAGACAATGCAACTTCCAATACAAGCAAATACACATTGACGTTCTCCTTGGGAGTCATCTTAGTGACTCTGAACTCCATTTAAAATATTTTTATTTATTTATTTGCAAGAAGAGAGAGAAAGAAAGAAAGAAAGGAAGGAAGGAAGGAAGGAAGGAAGGGAAGAAAGAAAGAAAAATGAGAATGGGCTTCTAGCTATTGTAAACAAATTGCAGATGCATGCATCACTTTGTGCATACAGCTTTATGTGGGTACTGGGTAATCCAACCAGGGTCCTTAGGCTTTGCAGGCAAGCACCTTAACCACTGAGCCATCTCTCCACACTTGACTTCCATTTAAAGGAATGGAGAGTCACAAGAACTTCGGTGACCTGCTCTGTGTTTTTGACAGTTTTCTGAAGGAAGGTTAGGTTGGAGGCAAGAAAGTCAGTTGTGACATCCTTTCAGAAGGGCAGGTTGGGATATGAGAGAGTTTTGGTATATGTCATTCTCATGATGGGGTGATTGATTGATTAGAGTAGAACTAGGAGGAGGAGTGAAGGATGATCCCTGAGTTTCTTGCTTATTTGACTATGTCTGACCATCTTTTTGTATCACCATAGGGAGTCAGATGTCAGAACACCTTTAGGGAGGAGACCTCACCACTTTGGTTAGATTATGTTACTTTGAGGTACACATGGCATCCCCAGGTAGAGATGTGGCAGACAGTTGGGGATAGGAGCACCGCACAGGAAGTAGGCCTGGCTGGAGAGAATTATTTTGAAATATTTTCATACTGAGTGGATGAAACTGTCCAGAGAGAAAGAAAGAGAGAGAGAGAGAGAGAGGAAGGAATAGGTCCCGAGAAACAACATGTAAGGAAGAGGTAGAGCTCGGGCATGGGGGACACTGTGCTATAACAGGGCAGGAGAACAGTGTGTTGGGCACTAAAGGGCACTTAGTATCCACTGTTCCCTTCATTCTCTGTTTTGTCATCCTGGACAGCTCAGGACAACTGTTCTCAGATCCTTTCACACCAGACACCTGGATGCACATTGTGTTTCTCAGGTAGAAGTGAAGCAGAGGTGATAGTCCCACTGCTTTGGGCCATTTTCTGTGGTGAATACGGTGTTGAATTTGTAGAGTTTTCGGCAGGAATGTTTCCTGACATAGATACTGGTTTCATGGTCGCTCGGCTCCATGATGGCAGCGCTCTGAGCCTCTCCTCTATCTCAATACATTCCCTGGTTTATATCCCTACGCTCGAGCACACTATGGTGAGTATGCCTGGAGACCTACTCTGTCTCAATACATTCCCTGGTTTATATTTTTAATTTTTATATTTTATTTATTTGTAAACAGAGAGGAAGGAGGGAAGAGAGAGAGAGAAAGAAAATGAAATGGGCATGCCAGGTCTCTTGCCACTGAAAATGAACTTCAGATGCATGAACTACTTTGTGCATTTGGCTTTATGTGGGTCCTGAGGGAATCAAACCCAGGCCATCAGGCTTTGCAAGCTTGTACCTTTAACTACTGAACCATCTCCCTAATCTACTTTCCACATAATCACTTAAATCCTAGATTAAATCCCTTCTGCTTAAAATATTGAATTGTGAGCCGGGCATGGTGGTACACACCTTTAATCCCAGCACTCGGGAGGCAGAGGTAGAAGGATCGCCATGAGTTCGAGGCCACCCTGAGATGACATAGTGAATTCCAGGTCAGCCTGAGCTATAGTGAAACTCTACCTCAAAAAAAAAAAAAAATTGAATTGTATCTAGGCATGGTGGCACACGCCTTTGAGATATATATAATTTGTTACTTTTCCTTATTGAATCTTGACTAAGAACCTTCAGGAAAGGAATGATTGGTTGTATTAAGTACTACCAAGATAGGCAACATTGTAAGGACTAAAAATGTCCACCAGATTTGGCAATTTAGTTTACCTGTCATTTTCATATTAAATAAAACATTGGATTATTGAAGTGGAAAAAATATGTACAGTCTCCAGTATATCTCCCTATTGCAGACAGGACTTCAATATCTGAAGCTTAATAAAGTGGTGTTTTTGGAACACTGAAACTGGGAGAGCAATGTTCTAGTCTTTTTAAAAAGTAGTTTTTATTTTTATTTTTATTTTTGAGAGAGAGAGAGAGAAAGAGGCAGACAGATTGAGAGAGACAGTATGGGCACACCTAGGCCTCCTGCCACTGAACGTGAACTCCACATTCATTCACCACTTTGCGCATCTGACTTGTTCTAGTCTTATTGTTAATACTCCCAAGTTATTACACGTGGCATAGCTATTTAACCTCCTGCGTCCTCAGCCAAAGGGTTTACATCCCAGACCGCGAACCACATTCACTGCTTCTTAAACCCTTCTCCAAACTGACTCTATACAGCTTTCTTGATTCCCTAGAGCATAGCAAATACCAGGTGGTAGTGTTTATAAATACTCATAAAGTTTGAGGCTAGCAGAAGACAGCTACAAGGTAGGAGTAGTAAACTTAAAACATGATACAAAACTATACTTCCAGAAAGCATCAGCTCTGTGCCTCACAGAGGGTCTCAAGTAGTATCTTAGCATCAGAAATTAACTGCCTTAGGCAAGAATTCTTCTATCCTTCTAAGTCTATGGGTCCAGACTCCTCTTCATTTTACTCAGAAACAAGGAGGAACTCCTCCATCTGGCATCTCCACAGTACTTGGCAGAGAATACAGTTTCTTACCTCCACCTTTCCATTCTAGAAAGGCTTTATGGCACATCTTGCAGCTAGCCAAAGGCTCATGGGAAGCTTCTGTTTCCTGACACCCCCCAAAGCAGTCTTCTTCCAGGAGGGAAGGCCTAACTTCAGCTTACAGTTCCAGGCAACAGTCCATCATGCAGGCGAAGCTTGAGGCAGCTGATCACATTCAGCCCACAGTGAGGAAGCAGATAGATAGATGAGCTCGTGCTCATCTAACATCTCTCCATTTTCTGCAGTCCAAGACACCCACATTTAGGGTGGGTTTTGCAACCTCAAACAACTTAATCTAGAAAATCCCTCACAGTGATGCCCAGAGATCTGTCTCCATGGTGATTATGAATCCTGTCAAGTTGACAACCCAGACTAACCCATCACAAGAAGCTTCTGGTAATATGCCTGTGGCTCTCTTGTAAATGACAAGACCCCCTCCTGCAACTTCCTAGCCTACTGCTTTTTCTTTGGCTGTCAACTCTTGATTAAAACGTGTTCTCATGTGGGTCCTGAGGTTCTCCTGCTTGGAGTTCATTGAGCTTTTTGAATGCTTTTGTTCATGTATTTCATCAAATTTGTGAGAATTTTCAATCATTGTTTTTTCAAATGACCTGTTGTCCCTCTCCTCTGCCTCTTCTCTTTCTGGGCCTATCTGCATATATTGGCTCACTGACCCCTTGTCTTTGGACCATTTTATAGGGCCTACTGGGTTTGTTATTTTTGGCCCACCTTATGATGTCTCATGGGTGCCTTGTCTCGGTCTACTTTTTGTCAATCTTCTTTCTCTTCAGAAAATAAGCCAGTTGAGCTGCCTTTAAGTTCACTTTTCTTCTGCCTGTTCAAATCTGCTTTTGACTTCCAAGTGATTTTTTTCCATCTCACATTTTTATGCTTTTTAGCTCCAGAATTTCTTTTGTTTTCCAAATCTTTATTGATATTTCCATTTTTTGTTCATATTTTTACTTTATTTTACCGTGTTAGGCTTTAGTTCTTTGACTATCTTTACAACAGTTGTTTTAAAACTTTTGTCTGGTAAATTCACCATCTGGACTTTGTCAGAAACATTTTCTGTTGATTTTTTTTCCTTAAAATGAGACATAATTTCTGGTTACTTTGTATATTTTTGTTGTTGGGAATGAGACTTTTGAATTTTATAACATTGTAACTCTAGATATCTGAATTTCTTCATTTCCCAGGGTTTTTCTGTTTTGTTTTGTTTTCTAATTGTTACAGGGTATCTGGCATCAGCCTGAGATACAAACCAATTATTTACTTAGGTCATTTTTGAGCTCGAGCCCTTCTCTAGCATGCATGGTAACTTTCTAAATTCTTCCACAAATGCAGTTGCTTTTATATGGCCCGGTCCTTAAGTGTCTGGATTCCAAAAGGAAAAAGAAAACAGAACAATGCAGGGCGCAGGGAATTTCTATTTACTGGGAGACAGTTTAGTCCAAGGAGGGAAGGCCTTACTCATTCTCCTACATGGGTTAAGCATACTGGGGTGTGAAGGTGAGTGTGTGATTCTTTACAAGCGAAGATTCCAGTATTTAAGTGCTAAAGACCCCCAAGGTCTACAGCTTTCTTTCAAATGGTTTGCTAAACAACAAGAAAAACATAGGTATATAGAGATAGGAAAACATGAACACTTTTTGAATCTGCACGTGAATTTGGGGGTTCATTGTCCTGTTATTTAAGCTTTACAATATTTTTCAAATTTATAGTAATAAAATGTTCTTAATAATGGAAGATGGGGGATGCAGGGGAAGTGATTTTCTGTTTGGATGCCATTTCAGTGACTACATGGATGTCAAGAACTACCCAAATTTTAATTTACATGGCATGAGCATGGCAAACATAGTTGGGATTTTGTGACTCAACTTACTTAGAGGCCAAATCTTTTAAGGCATAGCTATTATGACATTATAAATTGTGTCCCTCATCATGTATGAGTTTAAAACGTCCATCTTCACATTCAGAGGAGCAACAAAAGCACCATTCAGGCAGGCTGGAAGTGGTATACCTGTTAGGGACTGTTGGTCAGTTTTCTGTGCAAATTATGATGGGTCCTGAACTAAGGTAGTGACAGTGGAAATAATAAGAAAGAAGATGAGCATCAAAGAATTTTGAGAATGCTTATTAAACTCAGTTGAAGCTGAAGACAGTTCACCATGAGATTTGATGAGAATGCCTATAAAGAGAACAGAGCATTCTGTTGACTTAAGTACTTTAAGAAATTAAGTGCTATGTTATTTATTGTTCTTCTCAGCAAAATCAGGAAGGAAAGTTTATAGAACATTTGCATTCTAGCTACTATAGGAATAAAATGAAAAACTAATTCAGGTGGGGCAAAGATCTCAAGTAAGATTAAGATGCACAAGCTCTGAATCATGAATTATGATCCCAACTCTGTGGTTAAGAATTACAATGAGAAGAGCAAAGGGCTTGCAAAGATATACAGCTGTTTACAAAGCTTTTATTTAACCTCTCAAAAATACAAACTGCAAAGGCTTTCAGTAATCCCAGAGGAGAGAAAAGACATTCTTTTAAAGAAACTGCTTACTTGAATCATAAATGTGTTTGTTATGGGAAAGCAAATTGATTTGTGTAAATTGTAGGTGAACTCAGTAATTGCATTAAGTAATCCACCATTCAAAGTATTATGTTAGACAGAAAGCATCTGACTGCTTAGTCTAATATTCTCCTTGGAAATGCTTGAAATTAATGCATGCCTTTTATTCTGAACCAAACACATAGAAAAACTTTGTTCTTCCTGTGGTAGGAGCGTCAGGACTTGGTGACTAGTTTGAAACAGCAAGCAACGAAGACTCTTTAGGACCAATGTCCAGGATGTGGGCTTGGACAACTAGGTGGAGGTGAGATTTCTGTGTGAGACAGGGCATCCCAGAGAGAAGGCTCAGAAGAGAAGGAGCTTTATTTTAAACACGAAGGTATGAAATGCCTATAAGTCATCCAAGTAGAGCTGTCAACAGGCAGGTGTGTATGGAACTGAGGAGAGACAGTTCATCGTTCAAACTTAGCCAACTGCACTTGGTTCAAATAAAGTCATTTCCAGGTCTAGCGTTCTTTTATAATATGCTTGGACCAAGAAGGTTCAAATGTTTCTCAATATCTTAATGTTTTCTTTATTAAGAGTAGGACAAGACCAGGCGTGGTGGCACATGCCTTTAATCCCAGCACTTGGGAGGCAGAGGTAGGAAGATTGCTGTGAGTGCCAGGCCACCCTGAGACTCCATAGTGAATTCCAGGTCAGCCTTGCTAGAGTGAGACCCTACCTTGAACTGCCCCTCCCCCCAAAAAGAATAGAACATGCGGGCTTTGAGAGAGAATTGGGACTCACTGCAGCGACCCTCGTCCTCGGGTGACAGCAGTAAGTGGAAGACAGCCATAGCATAGATGTTGAATGACCCTCCATCTGGCCCTGCCAAGATCCAGAGCATAGTAGGTATTCAATAATTATTTATGGAATGAACAAATGGTTAACTATTCCTATTACCCACAGCATGCCCCAACATGCTTATATCACCAACTGAAACAAAATACATAGGATAAAAGTGCCATTGTTTCTCAATTAAAATATTGCTCCCAGTTACCTCTGGGGTGGGTGGGTAATCCATCACCAACATTCACATAACTTCCCAGTGGCAAAATTCCTGAAAAATAGGTAAAGGAATGAACATGGGGAGAGAGGGAAGGATGGGAAGAAGAAAGTGGGTTACAAATGGTGAGTTACTTCTTATCTCTTGTCCTGGGTTTGATCTTGGCCTGGGCTAGAGACCCTCCTTCAGGTACTGTTAAAGTTGCAAAAGCAAACAAACAAATGAACAAAGCGCCTTGTCATCCTTTCCAATATTTGATTTCAAAGGTTCTTTTGACAGCCCCTTGGGAACAGCAACAGAATCCGAGGCCTGCCTACCGCTATGGCTTCTTTCTTGCTGTTGTTTGGACAGCCAACATCCACACAAGGAGAGAAGCCCCTGAAACACAAATAAGCCGTGACCCAAATGAGAGTGGAGCGTGGGGGCCATCGTCGTATGCAAGACGACACTCCTCTCCCTTCCGCTGGGCTGGGCCTTGGTTACGATCCGCTGAAGAGCGAAGGCTGCCTTCCTGCGTCCCTTCCAGGTCTCCGGAAGCGGTCACACCAGGGAGCAGGGGCGACTTGGGTCAGCAGCGTGGACCCCAAATGCCGCCAGTCCAACCCCCAGGCCCCTCCCCCCGCCCGGGCTCTGCCGCTGCTTGTTTCTCTGTGACGCCCTCAGGGCGCAGGCGCGTCCCGTCTGTGACGCACTGTGACGTCACACTCCGAGGAAGGCCGCTCCAGGGCGAATTCTCACGTCCTGTGACACACTGTGACGTCACACTCCGAGGAAGGCCGCTCCAGGGCGAATTCTCACGTCCCGTCTGTGACGCACTGTGACGTCACACTCCGAGGAAGGCCGCTCCAGGGCGAATTCTCACGTCCTGTGACACACTGTGACGTCACACTCCGAGGAAGGCCGCTCCAGGGCGAATTCTCACGTCCTGTGACACACTGTGACGTCACACTCCGAGGAAGGCCGCTCCAGGGTGAATTCTCACGTGCCGTCTGTGACACACTGTGACGTCACACTCCGAGGAAGGCCGCTCCAGGGCGAATTCTCACGTCCCGTCAGTGACACACTGTGACGTCACACTCCGAGGAAGGCCGCTCCAGGGCAAATTCTCACGTCCCGTCTGTGACACACTGTGACGTCACACTCCGAGGAACGCCGCTGCAGGGCGAATTCTCACGTCCCGTCTGTGACACACTGTGACGTCACACTCCGAGGAACGCCGCTGCAGGGCAAATTCTCACGTCCCGTCAGTGACACACTGTGACGTCGCACTCCGAGGAAGGCCGCTCCAGGGCGAATTCTCGCGTCCCGTCAGTGACACACTGTGACGTCACACTCCGAGGAAGGCCGCTCCAGGGCGAATTCTCACGTCCTGTGACACACTGTGACGTCACACTCCGAGGAAGGCCGCTCCAGGGCGAATTCTCACGTCCTGTGACGCACTGTGACGTCACACTCCGAGGAAGGCCGCTGCAGGGCAAATTCTCACGTCCTGTGACACACTGTGACGTCACACTCCGAGGAAGGCCGCTCCAGGGCAAATTCTCGCGTCCCGTCTGTGACACACTGTGACGTCACACTCCGAGGAAGGCCGCTCCAGGGCGAATTCTCGCGTCCCGTCTGTGACGCACTGTGACGTCACACTCCGAGGAAGGCCGCTCCAGGGCGAATTCTCACGTCCTGTGACACACTGTGACGTCACACTCCGAGGAAGGCCGCTCCAGGGCGAATTCTCACGTCCCGTCTGTGACGCACTGTGACGTCACACTCCGAGGAAGGCCGCTCCAGGGCGAATTCTCACGTCCTGTGACACACTGTGACGTCACACTCCGAGGAAGGCCGCTCCAGGGCGAATTCTCACGTCCTGTGACACACTGTGACGTCACACTCCGAGGAAGGCCGCTCCAGGGTGAATTCTCACGTGCCGTCTGTGACACACTGTGACGTCACACTCCGAGGAAGGCCGCTCCAGGGCGAATTCTCACGTCCCGTCAGTGACACACTGTGACGTCACACTCCGAGGAAGGCCGCTCCAGGGCAAATTCTCACGTCCCGTCTGTGACACACTGTGACGTCACACTCCGAGGAACGCCGCTGCAGGGCGAATTCTCACGTCCCGTCTGTGACACACTGTGACGTCACACTCCGAGGAACGCCGCTGCAGGGCAAATTCTCACGTCCCGTCAGTGACACACTGTGACGTCGCACTCCGAGGAAGGCCGCTCCAGGGCGAATTCTCGCGTCCCGTCAGTGACACACTGTGACGTCACACTCCGAGGAAGGCCGCTCCAGGGCGAATTCTCACGTCCTGTGACACACTGTGACGTCACACTCCGAGGAAGGCCGCTCCAGGGCGAATTCTCACGTCCCGTCTGTGACACACTGCGACGTCACACTCTGAGGAAGGCCGCTCCAGGGCGAATTCTCACGTCCTGTCTGTGACGCACTGTGACGTCACACTCCGAGGAAGGCCGCTCCAGGGCAAATTCTCACGTCCCGTCTGTGACACACTGTGACGTCACGCTCCGAGGAAGGCCGCTCCAGGGCGAATTCTCGCGTCCCGTCTGTGACGCACTGTGACGTCACACTCCGAGGAAGGCCGCTCCAGGGCAAATTCTCACGTCCTGTGACACACTGTGACGTCACACTCCGTGGAAGGCCGCTCCAGGGCGAATTCTCGCGTCCCGTCTGTGACACACTGTGACGTCACACTCCGTGGAAGGCCGCTCCAGGGCGAATTCTCACGTCCCGTCTGTGACACACTGTGACGTCACACTCTGAGGAAGCCGCTCCAGGGCGAATTCTCACGTCCCGTCTGTGACACACTGTGACGTCACACTCCGAGGAAGGCCGCTCCAGGGCGAATTCTCGCGTCCCGTCTGTGACACACTGTGACGTCACACTCCGAGGAAGGCCGCTCCAGGGCGAATTCTCACGTCCCGTCTGTGACACACTGTGACGTCACGCTCCGAGGAAGGCCGCTCCAGGGCGAATTCTCACGTCCCGTCTGTGACACACTGTGACGTCACGCTCCGAGGAAGGCCGCTCCAGGGCGAATTCTCGCGTCCCGTCTGTGACACACTGTGACGTCACGCTCCGAGGAAGGCCGCTCCAGGGCGAATTCTCACGTCCCGTCTGTGACACACTGTGACGTCACGCTCCGAGGAAGGCCGCTCCAGGGCGAATTCTCACGTCCCGTCTGTGACACACTGTGACGTCACACTCCGAGGAAGGCCGCTCCAGGGCGAATTCTCACGTCCCGTCTGTGACACACTGTGACGTCACACTCCGAGGAAGGCCGCTCCAGGGCGAATTCTCACGTCCCGTCTGTGACACACTGTGACGTCACGCTCTGAGGAAGGCCGCTCCAGGGCGAATTCTCGCGTCCCGTCTGTGACACACTGTGACGTCACACTCCGAGGAAGGCCGCTCCAGGGCAAATTCTCACGTCCTGTGACACACTGTGACGTCACACTCCGAGGAAGGCCGCTCCAGGGCAAATTCTCACGTCCTGTGACACACTGTGACGTCACACTCCGAGGAAGGCCGCTCCAGGGCGAATTCTCGCGTCCCGTCTGTGACACACTGTGACGTCACACTCCGTGGAAGGCCGCTCCAGGGTAAATTCTCGCGTCCCGTCTGTGACACACTGTGACACTGTGACGTCACACTCTGAGGAAGGCCGCTCCAGGGCAAATTCTCACGTCCCGTCTGTGACACACTGTGACGTCACACTCCGTGGAAGGCCGCTCCAGGGCAAATTCTCGCGTCCCGTCTGTGACACACTGTGACACTGTGACGTCACACTCTGAGGAAGGCCGCTCCAGGGCAAATTCTCGCGTCCTGTGACACACTGTGACGTCACACTCTGAGGAAGGCCGCTCCAGGGCGAATTCTCGCATCCTGTGACACACTGTGACGTCACACTCCGAGGAAGGCCGCTCCAGGGCAAATTCTCGCGTCCCGTCTGTGACACACTGTGACACTGTGACGTCACACTCCGAGGAAGGCCGCTCCAGGGCAAATTCTCGCGTCCCGTCTGTGACACACTGTGACACACTGTGACGTCACACTCCGAGGAAGGCTGCTCCAGGGCAAATTCTCGCGTCCTGTGACACACTGTGACGTCACACTCTGAGGAAGGCCGCTCCAGGGCGAATTCTCACGTCCTGTGACACACTGTGACGTCACACTCCGAGGAAGGCCGCTCCAGGGTAAATTCTCGCGTCCCGTCTGTGACACACTGTGACGTCACACTCCGAGGAAGGCCGCTCCAGGGCAAATTCTCACGTCCTGTGACACACTGTGACGTCACACTCCGAGGAAGGCCGCTCCAGGGCAAATTCTCATGTCCCGTCTGTGACACACTGTGACGTCACACTCTGAGGAAGGCCGCTCCAGGGCGAATTCTCACGTCCCGTCTGTGACACACTGTGACGTCACACTCCGAGGAAGGCCGCTCCAGGGCGAATTCTCGCGTCCCGTCTGTGACACACTGTGACGTCACACTCCGAGGAAGGCAGCTCCAGGGCGAATTCTCACGTCCCGTCTGTGACACACTGTGACGTCACGCTCTGAGGAAGGCCGCTCCAGGGCGAATTCTCGCGTCCCGTCTGTGACACACTGTGACGTCACACTCCGAGGAAGGCCGCTCCAGGGCGAATTCTCACGTCCCGTCTGTGACACACTGTGACGTCACACTCCGAGGAAGGCCGCTCCAGGGCGAATTCTCACGTCCCGTCTGTGACACACTGTGACGTCACACTCCGAGGAAGGCCGCTCCAGGGCAAATTCTCGCGTCCCGTCTGTGACACACTGTGACGTCACACTCCGAGGAAGGCCGCTCCAGGGCGAATTCTCACGTCCCGTCTGTGACACACTGTGACGTCACACTCCGAGGAAGGCCGCTCCAGGGCGAATTCTCACGTCCCGTCTGTGACGCACTGTGACGTCACACTCCGAGGAAGGCCGCTCCAGGGCGAATTCTCGCGTCCCGTCTGTGACACACTGTGACGTCACACTCCGAGGAAGGCCGCTCCAGGGCGAATTCTCGCGTCCCGTCTGTGACACACTGTGACGTCACACTCCGAGGAAGGCCGCTCCAGGGCAAATTCTCACGTCCTGTGACACACTGTGACGTCACACTCCGAGGAAGGCCGCTCCAGGGCGAATTCTCACGTCCCGTCTGTGACACACTGTGACGTCACACTCCGAGGAAGGCCGCTCCAGGGCGAATTCTCACGTCCCGTCTGTGACACACTGTGACGTCACACTCCGAGGAAGGCCGCTCCAGGGCGAATTCTCGCGTCCCGTCTGTGACACACTGTGACGTCACACTCCGAGGAAGGCCGCTCCAGGGCGAATTCTCACGTCCCGTCTGTGACACACTGTGACGTCACACTCCAAGGAAGGCCGCTCCAGGGCGAATTCTCGCGTCCCGTCTGTGACACACTGTGACGTCACACTCCGAGGAAGGCCGCTCCAGGGCGAATTCTCGCGTCCCGTCTGTGACACACTGTGACGTCACACTCCGAGGAAGGCCGCTCCAGGGCAAATTCTCACGTCCCGTCAGTGACACACTGTGACGTCACGCTCTGAGGAAGGCCGCTCCAGGGCGAATTCTCACGTCCTGTGACACACTGTGACGTCACACTCCGAGGAAGGCCGCTCCAGGGCGAATTCTCGCGTCCCGTCTGTGACACACTGTGACGTCACACTCCGAGGAAGGCCGCTCCAGGGCAAATTCTCACGTCCCGTCAGTGACACACTGTGACGTCACGCTCTGAGGAAGGCCGCTCCAGGGCAAATTCTCACGTCCTGTGACACACTGTGACGTCACACTCCGAGGAAGGCCGCTCCAGGGTAAATTCTCGCGTCCCGTCAGTGACACACTGTGACGTCACGCTCTAAGGAAGGCCGCTCCAGGGCAAATTCTCACGTCCTGTGACACACTGTGACGTCACACTCCGAGGAAGGCCGCTCCAGGGCAAATTCCTGCTTCCGGCCTCACGTCTCTGCATTTTGCAGCTTCCTCAGCCCCACGGGTGACGTGACGCCTTCCTGCTTTCAGTCTTCCACCTGCAATCCCTCAGTGTGGAATACGGCAATTAGTTGATTCACCTCTTAACTCACTTGAATATAAACAGGAGCCAAAGAAAGCCAACAAGTCCATTTTCCACTGGAAAATTCCCAGGGGCTAATTAACTGCAGCCAGGTTCACAGGAAAAGATGTTAACAGTTTGGTGAATTTCAGAGTGTGGAAGTTAAGGGCCAGCCACCAGGAGGTCTCAATGCTGAGGCCGCAAACAAAGAGCAGATCCACACTTACACATTCTTTCCCTATGGGAATTACACATTCTCCCAGAAGATGGGCTTTTAACTGAGCCAGGGAATGTTGTCGCTGAAGTTGGAGGAGTGAGGTACACTAGACATCATATCATTGTCATCACCATCACTTTTGCACGGCAAGGAACATGGTTGGCCTCTGTCTGTAGTCTTTGGGAGTCACCTCCACGGGAATTTCCTCAGTGATATGTATGGTGGCCACCTCAGATTGTGCGTGAATGTGGACTCATGAGGTGGACTCAGGGTGGGGGCTTGCTATACCAGAAACACTAACCATGTGATCTGAGGGTTGGTGCTTTAGGAAGGTGATAGGGTCTAACCACACAGCCAGGGAAGTCATTCATGCTTGTCTAAAAAAACGCTGGGTTCCATGGTCCTTGACAGTAACCCTCAGTTACGAGGTCCGTGTACACAGAGGTTGCTTGTTTAATAAAAACTGGATATGAAGGCTGGATTCAGCTTTCTGGCTGGTGACGCCTTGGTGCAGCCAGAGGATGCTGCATACTGAGCTCTCAGAGCTCTGATGACGCAACCCTTCAGACTCCCCACACACCCCCATGGGCCTCTTCTCCTGGTGAATCTTGATCTGTTGTTGTTATAATATATAAGAAACCTTTGGTGTAAATATAGTACTTTCCTAAGTTCCGTGAGTCATTCTAGTGAGTTACTGAACCTGAAGTGATGGGAGGAACTTCTGAATCTGTAGTCAATTGCTCAGAAAGCGCAAGTGGCCTGGGAGGCCTGGAACTTCAGGTGATGTCTGAAGTCAGCAGAGACTTGTTGGATCCATGACCTGAAACCCGTGGAGTCTGTGCTAACTCCAAGTACGTAGGGTCAAAATTGTAGTCAATAACCCCCAGTTCCATCATCTAACCACCTTAATTTCTTGAGTTGTTACCAAATGGTACTTTGTATATATGTAACAAGACCCCCAAATTTATACAGCATACTCAAATATGCAATGAAAATGTTGCTCTCACACTGGAATTCATTTCCTGACAATCTTCCTCCTTTCTCTCAGCCATTCAAATACTGTGAGAAAAACTAGTAGAATTTAACTTTGATAATTTATAGTATCAGTCTTTCAGTGAACTCTCTCGTGACTCCAGCGCTTGAGATCACATGTTCACTCTCAGACTCCCCCTTTGTACCCGAGTCCACTTTAAAAAGTGACATTTTGATATTAGGGGTAGAATCAGTCTAAAGACCTTTAATGCAATGACACAAAGGACTCAAATCCTTGGAGACTTGAGTAAAAGGGGACTCTGCCCTAGGGAGCTTCCTCTGGCTTCTTTTCTAGTCACAGTCACACCACAGGACAAGAAGTGCAGGAAGCTAAGGAGATATATCCACTGGAGTCTGAACCTCTGCTTTTATGCCACCCTTGAAATACCCAGGACACTCTAGAACATTTTTTGTTGTTGTTGTTTTTTCAAGGTAGGGTCTTTCTCTAGCCCAGGCTGACCTGAAATTCATTGTGTATTCAAAGAGTGGCCTTGAACTCACAGGGATCCTACCTCTGTCTCCCAGAGTGCTGGGATTAAAGGTGTACTCCATCATGTCTTGCTTTGGAATATATATTTTTTTATTTTGTAAAGTTCTCCAGACCATTTTCAGGGCCTGTGCAGGTTTCCTCCCAGGTTCATTGTCCTTGGGGTGGGTCTGACAGCTGGTATGTATACCCTAGGGCCCGTAGCCTGAGCCAGTGGGGTAGGATTTGGGAGACAGCCTGCCTGAGCACAGCTTCCAGACACAGCTGGATCTGAGAAGAAATGGGAAGAGGAATTTTCAACCACCCAACCCCCGTAGTAGCCTGCCCTGGACCCTCACTCATTTCTGGTGCACAGTGACTGTCATGATCCAGCTCTGGGACTGGCATCCCCCAAGGCTTCAAGCCTTTTGTGATGATGTATTGGCCTCTGTCGCTGGGTTCTATGGTCCTTGACAGTAACCCTCAGTTACGAGGTCTGTGTACACAGAGGTTGCTTTGTTCTAACCCCAGGACTCAATCAGCAAGCCTTGTGTTTCCCAGCATCCCCTCACTGAAGTAAAAGGAAACTTCTAGAACCCCTGCATGCCATATGTAAGCTGGGAAACTAGACACTTTCCTACCTCTCTTGGAGGTAGTCTACATATGTGGTCTCCCTGAATGTGCAGAATTTTATACATAATGTGTTTGTAGCATTCAAGGATCCTGGAAGTTTCTCTATGCACTTGAATAGTCCATTCTGAATTGTGATATGCTGATTTTAAACACTAAGCCAAAAGGGAAAAATAACTAAAAACATTTTTATTTATTTCAGAGAGAGAGAGAGAGGCAGAAAAAGACAGAAAGAGAGGGAGTATGAGCATGCCAGGGCCTCTTGCCACTGCAAACAAACTTCAGACACATGAGCCACTTTGTGGATCTGGATTTACATGAGTCCTGGGGAACTGAATCCAGGTCATTGGGCTTTAAGGCTTGGCCAGCAAGCAAAGCGCCTTTAACAACTGAGCCCAAAATAACTAATTTTTGATTAATGTTGAAATGATATTTGGCTACATTTTTTGTTTGTTTGTTTTGCTTTGTTTTTTTCAAGGTAGGGTCTCACTCTATCCCAGGCTGGCTTGGAATTCACTATGTAGTCTCAGGGTGGCCTCAAACTCTTGGTGATCCTCCTACCTCTGCCTCCCAAGTGCTGGGATTAAAGGCGTGTGCCACCCCGCCCAGCACATTGGATTTTTATTAGCTAAACTATATCATTGAAGTTAATGTCACATCTTTCTTCTGTAGCCTTTTTAATGTCGGTGGTGGATTGTTTTTACTTATTTGTCCTGGTTTTTTGTACTCTAGATGGTTGAAGTGGAAGACTTACGACTGGACCCTTGAGTAAATGGGGCACGAAGATGATAGCTTTGTAAATAATAAAGCAACCTCAGATACAAAAATGGCCAGACTGACATGGCTTAGCAGTCGACCTAGAACTCTATCCAGACTACCAAATGACTCATTGCTTCCTCAGAAAAGCTTCTGGGAGCCCATGTTCACCCCCTTCCGAGGGTGATCAAGAGTAGCAGCACTTGACCTATCACTCATCAGGCTAAGGAACACTTGCTAGAACAGCCGGGCTCTGAGGTGGACTCAAGCAAGTGTGTCTCCGCATAGAGCCTAACGCTACTGCATGGTGAAGGCCGTTTAACCAGCTCAGGGTGCTTCGTGTTAGACATGGGAAAGACAGAAGTTGCCGTGCAGAGCAAAGGTGTGTATCTCCATCACAGGGAACTCCACAGCAAGGATCCACTGGGGCTCAGTTCGGAAGTCTGCCACTGAGTGTGGCCTGACAGAGTCCCCACAGCTGCTGCTGGAGCGATGGGACCAGCAGCATCCTGGACCATGCGTGTCCTAGTTTCCACAGAGGCTGAGCCAACTTCCTGTCTCCGCTATTTCCTCCTGCAGCTTGTAATTACCCCTCTTCAGTGGAAGTAATGGAAGGATGGGCCTGCATTCTGGAGCCTTGGCTGATCTCGTAAACACCTCAAGGCCACAGAAGGATGGGTCACGGTTGGCTTCCCTAGGGAAGGACTGTGGTCCTGGCTCCGTGGTACTGGGAGGCAACTCATTCCTAACCTTCTGCCTTGTCAACTTCCACTTTAGACACTGAGGAAGCAAATGACTGCCTTCCTAATCTTTCTTGCACCCAAGCATCACCTGCTACTTCTGCTACTTTCTGCTTTTTAAAATGTAGCTATTAGACAATTTGGAGTTGCATATATGAGGCACGTTAAGTTTCTCAGGTCAGCTCTGTCCTAAGACACAGCAGCCTCAACCGAAGTACGGAACATGCCGGCGGGTCTCCGTGTACCCTCCCCAGTGCTGATGTTTCTTACACCCACGTGACTCATTTCCTGTTTCTCATTCCTTCGTCGTTCCATCGCAGCGGCTTCATATTCATGGTCAGATGAACCTCCTCTGTGTTCCGCTCGGTTTCCTCCCAAAGGCTCTGTGGCTTACAGTGTAGCCATTATGGTAGGAAGTCTCTATCTCAGGAAAAGCACTCTATGATGCCGCCACTGGAGGCTTGCTCTTAAGATACACTAAACAAGGGCTGGGGAGATGGCCCAGTGGTTAAAGGTGCTAGTATGCAGTGCCTGCAGGTATGGGTCCTATTCCTCAGTACCCATGTAAAGCCAGATGCACAAAGTGGCACATGTGTCTGGAGTTCATTTGTAGCACAGAGAGGCTATGGCATGTCCATATTCTCTCTCTCTCTTTCTCCCTCTCAAATAAATAAATTTTAAAAAGATATACTAATTTTGAATTTTTTCCTGCTCAACGAAGTTTAGTCTTAACTTTCTTTGATACCCGGTGCCCCAGGTTGTATGTCCTTTGGGTGTCAGAAGCTATATGTAGCTACCTCCTCCTTCTCTAGCTTTTATTTATTGTGATCCTAACTCTCCGTGAGGGAAAGGTCCTCTCTGGCTGACCAAGAAACACATCTTTATACTTTTAACATTATATCAATATGATATAACCCTTGACAGCACATATGTGCTACATTTAACTACATTTCATATATGAAGAAATGGGACTAAGATATATCAATGACAAAACTAAAAATTCACATTTTTACCCTGTGGACTCTTAAAGCCTTATTATTTTAATTCAATAATAATTCAATAACTATCTCTCAACTGCTTTACACTTGGCACTGTTACAGATGTTTGGGTTGTATCCATGAATGACGCAAGCTACTGGCCTTCATACAGCTTCTTTTCTAGCTATAAGAGAGAGAGATTGTAAACAATCCCATTTTCAGAATAATGCCTCACCCAAAGAGTTCACCTCCTAATCTCCAGAACCTATGAATATATCACATTAGGTGGCAAGAGAGACTTTGCAGATGTGGTTAAGGTTATGACCTTGGTATGTGGAGGATACCTGGGTTATTCAGTTGGGCCAATCCAATGTCATCACATGGACCCTTAGAGAAAAGCAGAATAATCAGTCAGAGAAAGATTAGCGAAGAGGAGACAAGAAAGATGAATGCACAAGAACATGAGTGTGTGTGGTGGTTTGATTCAGGTGTCCTACATAAACTCAGGTGTTCTGAATGCTAGGTTCCCAGCTGATGGAGATTTGGGAATTAACGCCTCCTGGAGGCGGTGTATTGTTGGGGCGAGCTTATAGGTGTTATAGCCAGTTTCCCCATGCCAGTGTTTGGCACACTGTCCTGTTCCTGTTGTCCACCTTATGTTGGCCAGGGGGTGATGTCCACCCTCTGCTCATGCCACCGTTTTCTCCTGCCATTTTGGAGTTTCCCCTCTAGTCTGTAAGCCAAAATAAACCTCTTTTTCCCCAAAAGCTGCTCTTGGTCAGGTGATTTCTGCCAACAGTGCAAACCTGACTGCAGCCATGAGCCACTGGTAATGGCTTAGAAGATGGAGAAAGAGAACCAGAAGCCAAGGGATGGGAGCAAGCGCTGAAGCTGGCAATGCCAGCCAAGGGGACCTCAGTCCTTCAACCATGGGGACTTTCCTCTGCCAGCATCCTGCATGAGCAAGGATGCAGATCCTTCCTAGAGCCTGCAGGAATAATGCAGCCCTGTCAACGCCTTGACTTAAGCTCACCCGAGAAACCAGCGGAGTTCATCTGACTTCTGACCTACAGGACAGGAAGCTTTAAGATGCTGAGTCTGTGGTAATTTGCTATGAAAACAAGTGGAAGTGAACACAAGCGGTGCTGTATCACTGAATCAGACAATATCCAGCTAGGAAAAGACAAACCACTGTAGATATTGAAATCAAATAGAGAGAGAGAGAGAGAGAGAGAGAGAGAGAGAGAGTGTTAATGCCTAGAACTGGTGAATAAGCTGCAAGGACTGGGAAATGGAAGGGAGAAGGAGCGTAACTTGATGTGGCAGATGGGCTGAACGGTACAAAAGAAAAATGACATAATTTATATTTTAAACATGTATATCCATTATGTGAATATTATCTAATATAATCTTCAATGACACATATACCCTAGAAGTGTGTATAATTAACTACGTTTGATATATTCATGCATCCAACCTTAACTCTTCCTCGTACTCAGAACTTGTCACCTGTGACTTTACTGTACCTCCTCTGAACGTGGTGCACAGGCCCCCACCCTGCATTCCGTGAGACTCAACTCGTGGGGCAGAAGTGATGCTGAGCCCATTCTGAGGCCACACCCATGAGGTCCCACCTACTCCCACCTGAGCGCTGTCACATTCCTGGTGTCACCATGAGAACCGGCTCGGGTACCCTGCGGGAGGATGGGAGGCCCATGTCTCAAAGCCAAGTTGCTGTAGTGAGGGCCAGCTATAGAACCAGCTAATCCACAGGCTACAGAATCACTTAGCCAACCACTAGCAGACCCCAGATCGAAAAGTAATCGGTTCTTATATTTTTGTCTGCTACTAAAATTTTATGGCTGTATGACGCACAGAACGATTTCAGCAATATATAACTTTATACCTCTGGAAATCAGAAGATTCGTACCACTATTGACTTGGATGGTGAAAACTGAGAGGTGAAGTCCAGAAATCAGGAAGCACCAACACCCACGTGGAGACCCACGAGCCGAGTATTTACCACTGTCCCCATGGAGACGCTGTCACTGCTGCTGACGCTGTTGGAGACGTTGCTCTGTCACTGCTGGGAACATCACTGGAAGTCAGATAGTTACTCCCCGCCCTTGGCTGGAACTCCTGAGCCCCACAGTGTTGAAGGCACTGCCTCTGTTTGTGAACAGAAGCGAACGAACAGAAGTCAGCCCTGCCACCACTGCTGGTGTGATCCTCCAATCTCATATGACGCTGGTAGAATGAAGCTGACAGAGGAGTATAGGACAAGCCCAAGTCCTCTCCCTCTTATGTCCAGGGCATGTGTTTCAGTCTCTGAAACTCTAGATAATGCCGAAACCTTTAATTTTCTAACTTTCCATTTTTCAAGTAAATATTGTAATTATTTGTAATCAGAGAGATGAGAGAGAGAGATTGGCTGGATTGAATATGGGTGTGCCAGAGCCTCCAGCCACTGCAAACAATTCCAGATGCTTGTGTGCTACCCTGTGCATCTAGCTTATGTGGGTACTAAGGAATCGAACTTGGGTCATTAGGCTTTGCAGGCAAGCACCTTAACTGCTAAGCCATCTCTCCAGCCCTCTGCTTTTTTTTTCAAAAAAAATATTTCTATATTTGAGAGAGAGAGACATAGAGAGACAGGGTGTAGACACACCAGGGCCTCTAGCCACTGTAAACAAACTACAGAGGCATGCCCCACTTTGTGCGCTGGCTTTACATGAGTACTGGGTAATCAAACTCAAGCCATTAGGCTTTCCAAAAAAGTGTCTTTAACCTCTGAGCCATCTCTCCAGCCCCTCTATAACAGACAGCTTCAGGTTCGCTGAGATGAACTTCCAGACCAGGTGCAGTTATGGAAGAAGGGATATTTATTGAAGCTTACAGATCCAGGGGAAGTTCCATAATGGCAAAGGAAGATGGCCTGCTTTCACAGGACCAAACGCAGAGAGAAAAGCCAAAAAGCCAGAAGCCAAGAGCCACACAGCACAGCACACGTCAGGAACTCCAGCTAGGCACACTTTGCATATCTTTAGATTGGAATCTCAAACCAACCACCACACCTTAGGGCTGGACCCTAAGATCCACCTAGTGACACAGACTCCAGCCAGGTGGCTGCAGATGCAAACTACAAACTGATGAAACACTGAATATATTGGGGGCCATCTATTCAAATTACCACACTCTCCATCTATTTAAATATTTATTTATTTATGTACATGGGCTCACATGCCATGGCATTTGTGTAGGGATCAGAGGATGACTATGAGACGTCTGTGCTCCACCTTCATTGAAATAGGGTCTCTTGCTACTGCAAACAAGTTGCCAGGCTTAAAAGGAACATCAGGTTAGCTGAGCCACAGCTTTGGAGTGTCCTGGCTCTTCCTCCTGTTGTCACAAGAATGTTGGGATCACAGATCCATATATGTGTGTGTGCTGGTTCATAAAAGTCCATGTTGGATGTCTTCCTCAATTTATCTCTACCTTATTTTGAGACAGGGTCTCTCACTGAACCCAGGTCTCTCTGGTTTGGCTAGACTAGCTAGCCAGCAAGTCCCTGGGATCCTCCTGTCTCTGTCTTCCAAGGATGGTATCGCAGGCACATACCACCATGTCTGGCATTTTACATGGGTGCTGAAGGTCGTCATACTTGTACAACCACCACTTTACCCCCAGTGACCTATCTCTCCAGCCCCCCTAGCTTCTTATTCTGAGAATTCTTTCAGTCATAGCCTGGCCTAGAGGATTTTTCACTTATCTGTGGACACATTCCCTTTTCCTTCATTCCCTTCCCTCCATCCCACTTATTCCTGAAAGGGTTCGAGAATTGCTGAAGAAAGACCCCAGACTCAAATAGTATGTAAAAACAAAGAGCATTTATTCTGCAGAATCAGCCAGCATGCAGAGGTCAACCATTCATACAAAATGGTGACCCGAGATGAGCACTCAGTCTCCTTTTAAGCACAACTAGGGGAATTCCAGGCTGGTTAGGTAATCTTCTGACATGATTGGCGAGGCAAGCAGCAGTTACAGTTGTACATCTCTGATTGGTTGGGGCAAAAGCACCCAAAAGGGACATGTTTGGACATGTTTCCAGGAGCTGACTCAGCCCCCAGGGCACAAAATGGCGGCTATCTTCTCTGGCCTCAGCCCCCAGAACACAAAATAGCAGCTATTTTCCCTGGCCACATCTTAGGGTCACTGTTGATTAACAGCCCGCCCTTTGTTTGTGGTTTTTCCCAGAAGTCTTGCCTACCTCTCCGGGAAACTGAAACTTAGGCCTAGTTGGGTTGGTACCTTACTGAAGCCTGTCATGGTGTCAGTTTGGTCCCTTCCATTCCCTACTTCAACCAGCCATAATTTGAGCCAAATTCCTATTTGCTTATTTTATTTATTTATTTATTTTTGTTTCACAGTCCTGGGGCTTGAATCTAGACCCTCATGTATGTGAGACAAGACCCTTCCCAGTGAGCCATAGGCTCAGCTCTGCTTAGTTGTCAAGTGCAGCAAGTTAGCCACATCTGTCTCTCCCCACTACCCACTACCTTGGTTACCCCACTTTCCTATTAAGGTGTGCTCCTGAACAAACTCATAGTTTTCTCTTTAAACAAAATCTTGTAGTCAATTATTAAAATAATTTTCCTCCTTCCTAGAAAATGAAACAATAAGACAAAGCTTCTATACTCATGAGTACTGTTTAATATAGAAAAACATCAAAAAGGGCAGCAGGTATCCTAGGGACTGCTACTGGAGTCTGGTCTCCCTGTGCTGTTCAGAGACGCTAGCCTGTGGAGACATGCATACGGAGGCACAGCACATGATTGGATGCCTTGAAAACATGGACCCTCATTTGCTGTGCTAAGTTGAAGTATTTTCTTTAAAAGAATAATAAAAAAAATCTAGGGAACTTTTTGTTTCTTTGATAAGGACTAGGTAACTTGAAGCAACCTTTTGAATAAGAGCAAATAGAAAAGGGTAGTTATGAATTATTTACCCACGATGTGCAAGCATCTGGAAACACAGAGCTGGTCTTCACACTAGGTGCACTCCACCTTCTAGTGGTTCCTGAGCAGACTGCTAAGAGGCAAGAGTTGACTATTGAGCAGCATCAGAGGGTTAAAGGATGGAGAGACTCCAGTTCTCACTCGACAGCCCATTACCACACTCTGAACTGGGACAACAAAGATCTGGCTTCTCGGAATAACTGTAAACCAGAAGCATACACATACCTGTCTGGACTTGAAAATCAGATATGTCTGCCTTTGGATTAAATAGTAGTCATGTCCTATGCTCCCCAAAGAAGCAAATGCAAATACTTCCTGGAGGAAAAAATAATAATCCCAGCTTTGGATTGTTCACACACATATATTGGCAAATATCTTGCTCAGTGAACAAACATTAAAATCATACAGGGGACAAGACAGCTGATCAATGATCCAAGTAGACCCACCAGGACTCTGACAGAGGCTGCAATTATTCAATTATTCTTACTATGACTGAGAAAATAAAGCACATCTTTAAGAATTTCAGCATAGATTTAAAATGCTTTAAGAAGTGGTATATTAGACATAAAAAGAACCAGTTAGGAATTCTAAAACAAGAAAGTATAGTAATGAATATTAAGCTGACTGGGAAGAGATGCAAGGATCAGATATAGCTAGGGATAGAACTAATGAACTGGAGAGAAGTTTAAAAAAACAGTGGAGCACAGGTTAAAGAGGAAGGCACAGAGGGAAAGAGAGAGGAGGGAGGAAAGGAAGGAAGGAATATAATAAAAGAATCCATCTCATGCTTGGCTAGAGTCCAGAAAAAAGATCCGGGAAGATCAACAGCCTGAGAATTCCTGAAGGACAATGAACTACAGGAGCGGTAGATTTAAGAAGTGCCATAAACCTCAGGAAACATAAAGATAAGAAAACTACATCTAGACACATCACAGCAAAACTGTAGAAAACCAGAGACAAAAACCATAAAAGCAGCTCATAGGAAAAGGACAATTATTTTCAAAACAGAAATAAGGGAAGGCTGACAAGTTGGCTTCTTAAGAGCAGAAAAAAATAATCAAGAGAACTCATTACCAGCCATTCTGAACCAAAGGAAAAGCTGTTAGCATTAGGAAAATGATGCCGTGAGAGGAGGAACTGTGCTCAGAGACAGGACGAGGCTCTTTGTTTTTGTAACTGCTGGTGGTAGTAGTGTTTATATGAGTGAATGTGTGTTTCAAAACTCACAAAGCTGCACACTATAAAAGACGAATTTGATTTATACAAATTTACCTTTGTAAAAAAGAATTAATATAAGTTGACCACATATTTGTGAATCTATTTTGAGATTTTTATTCTATAGTGCTAAGAGTATTCTACAACTAAGAGTATTCATGACATTAACTTTATAATGTCATAATATCTTCTTAGTGAAGTGTGGAAACTTTATTTTTTCTGAATAAGTTTAGCTATTCTTTGTACTTCCTATTTGCATATGGATTTTGATAATCTCATTAAAAGTGTGTTGATTTAGATTGTGTAGAGTCTATTTTTGGATAACTAACATCTAAAAAACACATCTTGCAATCCATGGAGATGACATATCTTCCATTTACATAACTTTTCCTTTATATCCTTCAATTTATGCACATTTTTTGAAACAAGGTCTCTAACTATGTAACTTAGTTTTACCTTGAACTTCCCATCCTCTGCCTTTCAAGTACTGGGATCACAGACCTGGGCCACCATTCCTAGCTCTGAACAACTATTTGTTTTTAACTTTTATTGACAACCACTGTACATATAGACGATATACCATAATCATAATCCCCTCCCACCACCCTCTTCCCTTATCTCCCTACACTGAATCCTTTGAATAACTGTCTTTAAAAATGAAACAGTAAATACATCTCAGCTGGAGAGATGGCTCAGTATTTATGGCACCTGCCTGAAAAGCCTATGGACCCAAGTTCTATTCCCTAGTACTCACATAAAACCAGATGCACAAAGTAACACATACATCTGGAGTTTGCTTGCAGTGGCTAGAGGCCCTGGCATGCTCATTCTCTCTCTCTACCTGCCCCTCTCTGATAAATAAACTAATAAAATATTTTTAAAAAGTAAATATATCCATCAAGAAGGTATTTGGTAGGTAAGATTATTGTACGTACATTCCGAACGATGAAATGTTGTCTTTTAAAATACCTCCCAGTGGTGATGATAAAGAGTCAAAGCCCCTGCTTTCTCTGTGTCTTACAATACAATTTTTACTTGTTATAAAACACGAAGAATCCAAAATTTATGATCACTAACCATACAGAAAGAGGAGCTCAGATATGGTATAAACTTCTAAAACTTCTGCCTTAGACAGAGAAAATGCAGGAAGATCAAGCACAGCCACTTTCAGGACGGTACCCACCTCCACCATAGTCAGTACTGAGAAAACACGGCCAGCAAAATCTCGAGGATACGAAGCAATATCCACCAATTCAGAGAGGAGCAGACATGGTAGGTCTGAAAGCTAAAGTAACATAGCACATGGATATTGGCTTCGTAGAAGTAGGTAATCCCATTAATGGGGAGCAAAAGGACCATTCAGATTTTTTTAAAGTGCAGAAATGTGCTTGAAATGAAAGAGAAAGATATATGCCTAAGGGCTGGCAACATCTCTATCTCAGAAAATCAACACGAGGCAATAGATACTGATCCATTGGTTAATTCACTTAATATGGAAGAATTCTTCAATCATAGAGCCAGGAAAAAAAAAAAAGAAGCAATTAAAGAAGGAAAAATCAGTTGGCCTCCAAATTCTCCATAGAAACATTTATTTACAGAGACAATGGGGCAGTATACAGACATTTGTGAGGATACTTGGCACAATTAGGACTGTCAATCATGTGTAAAAGCAGCAGGCATTCAGTTTCAAATATGAACAACTCATATTCTACAGTGAAATCTAGCCAGCCAAGAGATGAGAAAAAACAAATAACTTAGGAATGGAGAAGTCATAGGAAAAGGATGTTATGAACTTGAGCAAAGTAAAAATAATATACTCAATAAAAATAGAGATATAGGGACAGATTTGAGGAGACACAAGTATATACATATTATAGACCTACTCACTTTCTTAGTCAGGAGTGAAAGCTGCCTAAAATAGACAATGGGTTTCTCTGATGATTAATCATTTAATTTTTAAAACCTTTTTTCTTAATTTTTATTGTGCTTTGTTTTTGTTTTCTGGAACAAACTCTCATGTTTATCCTTTCTGATTAAGAGAAAGGAAAGAATAGGGAAACTTTAATATTTATAAATACAATTAAGGATCCTAATTTGGAAATGGTGATGTTCACATTTTGAAAAAGTTAAGAAATGGTTTGGTACAAAAGAAAACCTCAACACTTTCCAAACATCATAATTAAAAACAAGCAGATTTCAGTCTTATTTTAAATGCAAAAGTAAATGAATTTTTTTTGAAGACTGCCAGATTATTCTTAAGCCATTTTTTTGATAAAGGTTCTCACTATACAGCCCAGACTGGCCTTGAACTCCAGATTTTCCTGCCACACCCTGTCAAATGCTTAATCTTAAATTTCATAGGAACTAATATTTCCTATGGTGAGAGATTATTGACCACATGAGCTATTTTTTTCTTTCACATTACCATTTTCTCTTCTCTTAAATTCAAATTAAATTTTTGAATTACAACACATGAAACCATATGGATGAATATCACATACTCACTGTGCAAAACAGATTATGAATTCAAGTTGAGAATCCCTTATCTGAAATGTTTGGGACCAAAAGTGTTTCATATTTCAGATTTGTTTGGATTTTGTAATATTTGCATATACATAATAAGATTATTTTGAGAATAGGACCCAAATCTGAATATGAAATTCCATTATTTCACATATATCCTATATACTTAGCCTGAAGGTAATTGTGTGTGACATTTTTAGTGTGCCTGTGTTTGATTGTAACACTTCACTTGAAGCCAGGTGCAGTATTTTCCACTTGTTGCATTATGCCAATGCTCAGAAAGTTTCAGATTTGAGTGCGGTGTTAGTTCTTTTTCTCATTGTGCCAACAGAACACCTGACAGAGACAACTGAAGGAAGGATTCATTTTGGCTCGCAGTTTCTGGAGGTGTTCATCCATTATGGGGGCGGGGGGAGGGCTTCCTCTGTGGTGTGGGATTATGCTGCTTTAAGCCCACCACTTCAAATTACTCACAGTAAACCTCCTTGAGAAACTTCCCAGGCCCCCAAAGACCTGGGCCTGCCTTTTCCCTTCTCTCTTCTGTTGGGGCTCCCCGCAAAGACCTGGGCCTACCTCTTCCCTTCTCTTCTGTCGGGGCTCCCTGGCATGTGTTTGTATGTTTCAGGTAAGTCACACATACCCAACAACCTGTCAGTAACAAAGTCAGTATTTCCACTCCTCTCCTAATCTTGGAAGACGTGCTCCTTTTCTAAAGATCCTAAATTAAGACAATGTATGCTTAAAGCTTAAATTAAATAAAATTTAATAATTTTATTTAAAATGTTGATAGGAAAGTGTAGTTTAAAAAAAATTTTTTTCATTATTTATTTATTTGAGAGTGACAGACACAGAGAGAAAGGCAGAGAGAGAGAGAGAGAGAGAGAGAGAGAGAGAGAGAGAGACAGAGAGAGAACGGGCGCACCAGGGCCTCCAGCCACTGCAAATGAATTCCAGATGCATGTGCCCCCTTGTGCATCTGGCTAACGTGGGTCCTGGAGAATTGGGTCTGGAACCAGGGTCCTTAGGCTTCACAGGCAAGCGCTTAACCGCTAAGCCATCTCTCCAGCCCGGAAAGTGTAATTTTGAAGAAACATTTTTATTTATTCTTTCTTCTAACAACACATATGCAAAGTGTGATGTCTAGAATAAATGCCATCAACTGGTAATAACTAGTAAATTTAGGGTGAAGGAGTTTGGATGGTTTATTGCATTCACTGTTGTACTTTTGCATACCACTTGACTATTTATAATGAGCACAGATCATTTTTGGTAAACAGTTAAAATTATTTCAAAATGATGGTTAAGTTATGTATTTCTGGATCCAAAGATTTCTTAGGCATGGTTTAATTTGAAAAGGATAATAATATAGCATGATCCATTTTCATTCAAACAAACATACACATTTATGACTATATATATATATATATACACATATATATATGTTAATGTCTAGAAATATAGATACCAAAATGCCTGCAAATCCTAATTGAAAAATATATAAACAGTGATTATCTCTAGGTAGTGCAGCTAATTCTTTTTCTTTGCATTTCTTTATGTTAGTTATTCAAACTTTTCTGCATTACTGAACGTTTTCATGATAGGAAAGCATTGCTTATATAATGGTAAATTTGCTGTTTTCACTGGTGGCGTGATGACAGGAGGAAAAGTGGAAAGGTGGCTACTAGCAAAGAGAACCCGCAGATCCTGTGACAGAAATGGGCAGGCTCTGGGAGCTGGTGAAAGGCCAGACTCCATGTGTGAGAGATTGTTTCTCGATGTGGACTTCTGTGGAATCACGAAGAGTCTGACTTTCTGCAAAGTATGGCCAAAGCCTGGATAGAATGAGCCTTCGACTTCGGCCGGCGTTGTGGCAGGCATGAGGCAGCTCCACGGCTGAGCCGCTCCTGCGTGGCGGGGCCTGGCTTCACGTTATGGCATGGAAGAGGAGCCGTAAGGCTAATATTTCTGCACATGGTTCGGGATGGATTTTTTCAGATAATCATAAAACTAGAAGTTGTTCTTTCTTCTCCCCAAATTCCAAGTTTATAAGTTTATGTGTTTCCTCTCATTGCTGAAGAGCATCTCAGGTGTAAGCAGACTTAGAGATGCACAGAATGTTGGACTCAGAAGCATCTCCCAGGTCGGGAAGAACAGGCATTTGACACACTTGGGAAGAATGCCCCAGAACTGCACTAATCAATGGGAAAGGAAGAGTGTAATTCTAGACTAGCTGCATGAAGCTATACTTAAATGAGGCCTTTGTGTGTTATGTAGGAGAAGAGTAAATATCCCTAATATGTTGACTTCTAATAAATCAGTAAGAGTAGATTAATACCACTATAGAAAAGTCACAGAACACAATGGCAGGCAAAATAACAGGCAGGTAGCACATGGCCAAGGTACACATGGAAATATGTTCAATATTTCTAAAAACAAAAACTACAGGGCTGGAGAGATGGCTTAGCAATTAAGGCACTTGCCTGCTAAGCCAAAGAACCCAGGTTCAATTCCCCAGGACCCACGTAAGCCAGATGCACAAGGTGGGCATGCATCTGGAGGTCGTTTGCAGTGGCTGGATACCCTGGCATGCCCATTCTCTCTTGCTCTCTCTGCCTCTTTCTCTCTCTCTCTTTCAAATAAATAAATAAATAAATAATAAAATATTTTTAACATATTTTAAAATGCAAATTAAAAATAATATTTCTTTGCCTAAATGATCAGCAAAAGTTAGGACAAGTGATCCCATTGTTGGAGAAGTTAACACTTTATTAACACTGTTGGGTATGTAAATTTGTGTAGTCTTTCTAGTGAGGCATGTGGAATTATGTACCAAAATATAACATAAGCATTTGTCACATTTGGGGGAGTTTATTAATAAACTGATAGGAAAGATGAGTCTTGGTGTTCCCATTCACCTGGAGACAGAAGCAGTATCTACTAATTGTTAAAATAAATTATGATAAAGTGTACACATACATATATATGTGATATGCAACCATGAAAAGTTAACGATGCAGGGCTGGAGGAATGGCTTAGCAGTTAAGGCATATGCCTATAAAGACTAAGGACTGAGGTTCAATTCTCCAGGTCCCACGTAAGCCAAGTGTACATGGTGGCACATGTATATGGAGTTTGTTTGCAGTGGCTGGAGGCCCTGATGTGCCCATTCTCACACACATTCTCTCTCTCTCTCTGTCTCTAATAAATAAATAAAATTCTTTTTAAAAAAAGTTATGATGCAAACTGGGTGTGGTGGTGCAGATCTGTAATCCCAATATTGAAGAAGAAAAGGAAAGAGAATTGAAAATTGTAGCCTAGCCCGGAGCTACATAGGAAGGCCCTGTCACAAAACAAAACAAAACAAACCATGAAGATGTGGATCCATATTATTTCTCATAACACACCGATTAATTTAAAAAGAAACGAGTAACAAAAGGCATCATATAGCATACACTCATTTTAATTTTTTTTTTTTGAAGTAGGGTTTCACTCTAGCCCAGGCTGACCTGGAATTCACTATGTAGTCTCAGGGTGGCCTTGAACTCTGCTTCCCAAACCCTGGGATTAAAGGCGTGTGCCACCATGCCTGGCTCTCTCACTTTAATTTTTTATTTAGTTTAGTTTTGTTTTTCGAGGTAGGGTCTCACTCTAGCCCAGGCTGACCTGGAATTCGCTATGTAGTCTCAGAGTGGCCTCGAACTCTGCTTCCTGAGTGCTGGGATTAAAGGCTTGTGCCACCATGCCTAGCTTCATTTTAATTTTATGTGTGTATGATGTTTCTGTCTGTGTTTCCATGTGATACACATATACACAATAGTAAAGGATGTCTGGGCAGATATCTGATAAATATTAGCAGCTATTCTGTTTGTAAAGAAGAATTAAGGTAATCTTTTACTTTTCTGTTTTTCTTTACAATGAGTATAGATTTATTTCATGACCAAAATAATGGTTAATTTTATTTTGGAATTTAAAAAATATAAACCTTTAGAAATTTCAAATGGAGGACAAAGGTTTTTTATCGTCATAAAGGATCTAAAATATAAAGCTTTTTCTATTCCTTTTAACATGGTGGAAAAAAACAGGATGACAAGGAAAGGGTTCAGTGAATGATAGAGAATGATGAAACCCTAAATGAGAATAATTCACATGTCCTTAACCAGATGGCTAAGGATCTCACCATATCCTCATAAAAAGAGGTAATTGAGGTTAACCTCAAAATCATACTGTATCTTTTTATGGTGTGTTAACACTACAGTCAGTCTTCCATGTCTGTGGATTCTACATCTGCCACTTAACAAACCATGGATTAAAAATATTCAGGAAAAAAACCCTTCATAACTGTACTGAACCTGTACGGACATTTGCTTATTGTCGTTATTCCCTAAACAATATAGCATTATGACTACAGCATAGCAGTTATATTATATTAGCCATTATAAATCATCTAGAGATGATTTAAAATATATGGGAGAATATTCATAGGTTATATATAAATACTATGGCATTTTTTAAGAAGAAAGATGATTTCTTTTGTTCATTTTTATTTATTTATTTGAGAGTGACAGACAGAGAAAGAGGCAGATAGAGAGAGAGAGAATGGGCATGCCAGGGCCTCCAGCCACTGCAAACATATTCCAGACACATGTGCCCCCTTGTGCATCTGGCTAACATGGGTCTTGGGGAACTGAGCCTTGAACTGGGGTCCTTAGGCTTCACAGGCAAGTGCTTAACCACTAAGCCATCTCTCCAGCCTTAATATGGCATTTTATATAAGGACTTGAACATTCATAGAATATGGTGTATTAGTCATGGTTCTTCGGGTAAACAACAAGGTGTGTATGTGTGTGTGTTCCTAGTATAAACTAGGAAAATAATTAAAATATTTCTATTTGCAGAGGTCATCATTTTGTATAAAGAAAATCCTAAGGAATACACATGTAGAAAATGATTAGAAGTAATAAATAAGGAGAAAAGATCAGTATATAAAAAACCAACACTATTTCTATGCATTATCATTGGGCAATACAAAACTAAAGTGAAGAAAACTAACTCTACAACGACATCAACAATAACAAAATACTTGACAGCAAATTTCATAAAAGAAGTGCAAACTAGTATACTGAAATCTACAAAAAAATATTCAAAGAAACTAAAGAGCTTCTAAGTAGGTGGAAAACATCAGGTTGACAGGAATTAGGAGAGAGGTAGCCCCATTTTGTAGGCAGTTAGTTATAGGCTCAAAGGGAATGAACAGATAATCCGTTCTGTTAGAACCAAAGAACACAGAAATTTTTAAAAGAATATAGTGCAGGAATTGACATCCAAAAAGTCCTGACCCACCAAAATGTCAAATACCCTGACCCACCAAGAGGCCAGCTGGTCCACATGTACAAAATGACCAATCCTTTGTCTAATGCATTAGCCTATCAGGAATCCTCACATACATTCATAGGAACCAATTCTTTATCAAACTCATCAGAACTATCAGAAGCCCTCACGTTCATTCAAAGTAACCAATTCAATCTACCCAACATCATATTCAACAAATATCACCAAGGATCTAAAAATTCTTCACCCAAGAGGTTACCCACTAGGATCTCCTCCCAGCTCAAGAGCTCTCTGCCTTAGTTTCACTTTCTTTTCTAATGAACTCTTGTTTAATGTGCTTTTCTGCCATGTCTGTACTTGTCATTCTTCACAAGTTACAACACAATGAGCCCAAGAGCCACTGGCTTGGTGAGTATTAGTAACCATTGGGTGTTATGTTCTTTGGCCTTAAACTCAGTCTATCCAGACACAAGACAGGCTTGTCACCTGAAAATATGCAACAAGACAGTCATGGGTTGTTAAATGGTAGAAGCTGGTTTACAGATCAACATAAATACTATCAAAATCCCACTGGGCGTGGTGGCGCACGCCTTTAATCCCAGCACTGGGAGCCAGAGGTAGGAGGATTGTCATGAGTTTGAGGCCATCCTGAGACTACATAGTGAATTCCAGGTCATCCTAGGCTAAAGTGAGCCCTTAAAAAAACAAAAAAAAAAACAAAAAAATCCCAGTGTCTTTTATCCTCCAGAAGTTGAGAAGCTGATCTTAAAATTCATAAAGAAAGGTAAAGGATGCAGAAAACACAAAACAATCTTGAAAAAGTACAAAATTAAATAATGTACAATTTCTGATAACTAAAATTTAACAAAGCAATAGTGATTAAAAGACAGTACAATACTGGCATCTGGACACACATATAGACAATGGAATATTATAATCAACTTGTTTGAGACCAAGGTGCTCTGAAGATCTGAATGTGTACCCCAAAATTCCTGTGTTGGAACCTAAGGGCTAATACCACAGTATTAATAGGTGTAGTGAGAGCTGGGGATATGGTTAACTAGGTAAGAGTGCTTGTTATACAAGCATGAAGGCCTGAACCTGCCCATGTTTCATTCCTCAACATTCACACAAAAAGTTGGGCATGGCCACAGACGCCTATAACCCCAGTCCTGCAGGGAGCAGAGACTGGAGAATTGTTGGGATTCACTGGTTAGCTAGTCTGACAGAAAAATACTGCAGCTGTGGGTGGGTTCAGTGAGAGACTCACTGAAAGTGTGTGAAAGTGAAAGTGTGAAGAGGAAGAGACAAGATCATCAGACTTACTCCTCTCGCCTCCACATGTGTGCAGAGGGTACACACATCTGTGTGCGCACATACACACACACACACACCATATATACACACACTTACCACACACACACACACACCATATACTACACACACTTACCACACACACAGCACACCATACGTACTGCACACACACACAGCATACCATACATATTGCACACACACACACACCACACCATACGTACTGCACACACACACACACACACACACCATATATACTACACACACTTACCACACACACAGCACACCATACGTACTGCACACACACACACACACACACACACCATATACTACACACACTTACCACACACACAGCACACCATACGTACTGCACACACACACACACACACACACACACACACACCATATATACTACACACACTTACCACACACACAGCACACCATACGTACTGCACACACACACACACACACACCATATATACACACACTTACCACACACACAGCACACCATACATACTGCACACACACACACACACCATACGTACTGCACACACACACAGCATACCATACATACTGCACACACACACACACACACACACACCATATACTACACACACTTACCACACACACAGCACACCATACGTACTGCACACACACACACACACACCATATACTACACACACTTACCACACACACACCACACCATACATACTGCACACACACACCACACCATACGTACTGCACACAATGCACACCACACCATACGTACTGCACACACACATACACACACACACACCATATATACTACACACACTTACCACACACACAGCACACCATACATACTGCACACACACATACACACACACACACCATATATACTACACACACTTACCACACACACAGCACACCATACATACTGCACACAATGCACACCACACCATACATACTGCACACAATGCACACCACACCATACATACTGCACACACACATACACACACACACACACACCATATATACTACACACACTTACCACACACACAGCACACCATACATACTGCACACACACACACACCACACCATACGTACTGCACACAATGCACACCACACCATACATACTGCACACACACATACACACACACACACACACACCATATATACTACACACACTTACCACACACACAGCACACCATACATACTGCACACACACACCACACCATACGTACTGCACACAATGCACACCACACCATACATACTGCACACACACACACACACACACACACGAGTTGTAGTTTTTAGAAAGTGACTGAGTCGGATTGGTGTCATGATGAAAAGCCTTGTGCTGGCTGTGGTGGCTCATGCTGGTAGGGAATTGCTAAAGAGGTAGAGGCAGGAGGACGAGGAGTTCAAGGCCAGCCTAGACTACACCTTTAGCCAGGGGTGGTAGATCATGTCTATAATCCCAGCACTCTGAGCTGAAGTATGAGGATTAAAAGATTGCCATGAGTTTGAGGCTGGGCCTATAGAGAGATTGAGGTCAGCCTGGGTTAGAGTGAAACTCCAAAACAAAACAAACAGAACAAAGGGCTTGACGTTCACCCTTTTTTCCTCCTCCTGTCCCTTCTGCTATATGGAGACATTGCTTCTTCTCCAGCATATGCAGAAGATGGCTCCATCTTTGAAAGAGAACAGTCTCTCACCAGACACCTAGTCAGTCACCTTGGTTTGGGACTACTCAGACTCTAGAGCTGTGAGAAATAAATAAACAAACTCTGTGCAAATAAACTTACAGTATACCCAATCTTGAGTATTTTGTTATAGCAATACAGACTAAGACATTCCAAGGCTCTCCAGAACATCAAGGGAATGGTCCATGCAAAGGATTTAGTGGGACCACTACTCTTACAGACTGAATATGCCCTCCACTCACATGTGAGAGTCTTAATTCTCAATGTAATGGGATTCAGAGACTTTAGAGACACAGTTTAAATGAGGTCATATTCTTATAACAGGCTTAGTGTCTTCATAAGATGAGGAAAAGGGCATAGAATTACTTAATAGAGAGCAGAATTACTTTCTTCCTCTATATATACACACACACATACACATACACACACACGTGCATATGTCATCTATTAAATCTATTGTATGAACCATTAGGTTCCAACACACACACACACACACACACACACACACACACAGACACACGTTTACTTCCTAGAGATAGGAGTACAACTTATTTTCACCCTTTCTCATGATGTTTCTTCTTTATTTTGTTAACATATTTTAAAATTTCCCAAATCTTTTGTTCTCTGAATGTTCCCTGGGAAGGGCAGCATGTCATGTAAAGTCCCATTCTTATTTCTTGGGCACTAAATCTTCTTTTAGCTCTCTCTAATCATAGTACCCACATTTGTTGCTTTGTTTTTAAATATACTCCTGAGTTCCCTCTTACTTTCCTTTGCACCTGTCTTCCAAATTAGAGGCTTCTCTCACCCTTCTGGTGCTCTTTTTTTTTTTTTTTTTTTTTTTTTTTCGAGGTAGGGTCTCACTCTAGCCCAGGCTGACCTGGAATTCACTAAGTAGTCTCAGGGTGGCCTCAAACTCACGGCGCTCCTCCTACCTCTCCCTCCTGAGTGCTGGGATTAAAGGCGTGCGCCCGGCTCTTCTGGTGCTCTTTGATTGACAGCTCATGATGAAGAGGGGTGGACCAAAAGGCTGGTTGGAAGCTCTGATGTGGAGGTCAAAGTGACACCTCTATGTTTTACTGTAGAGGGTACTGGGTGGGCCATCAGTTGAGGACTACCTGTTTTTAGGTCTTTCTTGTGGGCTGGTCAAATAAGCTAGGGTTTTCTTCCAGCCTCCAGTGGAGAAGGTAAAGCCCTGGGTGCCATTATTCTGGCACTGAGGAAAGACCTGAGAGGTTCTATATTCAGCATTCAGAAAATACAGTCACATAATTCCTCTGTTTTAGGTACTTATTGTGCTTGTCAATCTATTAACACCCCCGGTTCCAGAAGAATGTGGCACTGCTTGTTCCCGAGACTTTGGTTTGGTTCTTAGCTGGTTTACTCCAGTTTAAAAGTGTTCTTTCCTAGGCCCGAGAAAGGAAGGGTTATCATAGCACAAGCATCAAACTGCAGCTTAGCTGTCTCAGAAGTCTAAACCCTGAAGTATTCAGCACATGTTTTTATACAAGAAAAGACTACGTGCAACTGAATACAAGCCAGAAACATGGCCACACGACCTTTCCAAAAACAAAACTATGAAGCATTATTGACCCACTTGGGAAATAAGCCTTTCACCTTGGCTCAGGCATGTCATAATTCTGAAAAGCAAAGGACTGTGGGAAAATAGTAAGAGGTGGTGGCAGCTTGGTAAAGAAAATAACCCCAACACTTTCATTTTTCTGTACTCTATACAGTGTTAATTTGTTTTGTATCTACTTGGCAGTTTGGTAGAGAAAATAACCCAATAATTTCAGGGTGGTGTTTTTTTTAATGTACTCTGTGGAGGACCAATTTGATTTGTTTCTGTTTGGTAATCTCATTTCATTATTCCTTTCTTCAAATTGTCTTCAAACCAGCTCTTGTTTCACTGCTATTCCTTTACCAATGAGTTAATAAACTTTGGCACCAGCATAGCTTCTATATGTAGGAGAATTATCATTTTTTCCAACACTAGAAATTGAGTCTAGGGTATTACACATGCTAGGCAAGTCATAAATTTCCAGGTAGGCCTTGAACTTGTAATGTTTCTGCCTCAGCCCCCTGAGTTGGTGAGATTAGAAGCCTGTGCTGCAAACCCTAGTGAGAATAGCATGCTTTAATAGCTTGAGGATTGTTTCTTAGGCCAGAACTGAAAGATCTGGAAGCAGGGACAACAACTTGTTTTTCCTGACCCTTTCCTGCAGACTAAATCAAGATTCCTTGAAATAAATCACAGAGGAAGAGTCAGAGGAAAGCAAGAGAGCTTAGAAAGTGGCAGGTCCTATGAAGGAATCTGTTCCTGTCCTCAATCCCCAGAGAAGGTCTTGGGAGACACTACAACAAAGATGCCTGGTAGAGAGGGCCCGGTGCCTTCTGCCCATGTACCCCATGGAGGAGACAAGCCTGGTTTCAGAGAAGTCAGCTGTCTGGGGAAATGGGTCTTCCCTGACATACCAGAGAGGCTGTGCAGCCCTACAAGGTGAAGGCGTTGGTCAAACGTTTCCCATGTGTGGAAGTGGCTATAGGAGAGCTGGACCAGGGGAAGCCTTGTAGTTGTGATACAGAAGTGGCTCTTTGTGAAATAATGTCCAAGGCAAACCTGGAATGGGGACAAAGAGGCAGGCACCTAGGTAGAGGAATGACAAGACAGTGGATAGCTCTCAGCTTGGCTTCATGCCAACAAGATTATTTCTCTGAAACTAAGACATGATCACAGGAAAGAGGAAGGAAGCATAAGATGGCTGAGATGAGCACGCTGCAGATAGCAGAATGGGGCCTCAAAATAGAAACTAAACTACAGCATATAAATAATCTGCTTTATGTAAAAGTGTGGATCATACCACACTATTGCATAGCCCATTCAACAACATATAGGAACATTTTGTAAGTCAATAAATATTCTTTGACCATATAATTTTCTCATTGCTGCTTACTGTTCCTCCTTTAAGCTAGTTGTTTTTCAAATTTTTATTAACAACTTCCATGATTATAAAAAATATCCCATGGTAATGCCCTTCCTCCCCCCACCTTCCCCTTTGAAATTCCATTCTCCATCATATCCCCTCCCTAAGCTAGTTTAATGATTTAGAAAACCTATGCATTTCACTTTCCCACTGGAAGGTACAATCCGTCTCAAATATTTTAATTACTGGGCCCTTGGTTAAAAGAATATCTACTTTTGAAAAGAACCTTCAACTGGGTAGATCCCAAGTAACAATTGCAGACGAGGATCTGCTGATCAGAGTTGGCCTAACCAAGTGAATCTTTGACAGAGGACCTCTTAATAAAGCTGGAGATGTGCACTCTTGGCTGGCCGAGCCGGAGCGACATTCATTCAACTCTGTGCAAAGAGGAATGGAGAGCAACTGTTCACGGAGTCTCATCGACGAGTATGGTAAGAGCCAACTCCAGCTGTGTGCTCGGGCTGCGTTCGGTGTTCATGCAGCCAGACTGCTGTGACAAAATACCTGACCAAAGTAGCTTACGGAAGGGAGGGCTTATTTGCCTGGTAGCTTGAGGGCCTCCCGCATGGTGGGGAAGTCCTGGAGACAGAGCAACGTCGGTAAACCAGGGCATCCTTAGTCAGGAAGTAGAGCACTGACGCTCACGAGCTCCTCCCTCCTTTCTATTCAGGCTGGGACCCAGCCCATGACATGGTGTTGCCCACATTCAGGGTGGGTCTTCCCTGAAAACAGCCTCACAGACATACTCGGAGGTATGCTTCCATGAGGATTGTATATCCATTCAGGTTGACAATGAAGATTAACGTCACGGTGGGCTTGCTCAAACAGCGCGGGGAGACCGCTATGGACTCACATGAGAAGAGAAATGTCTCCTTATGACATGCGCACTTACCAAAGTCTAAAGGTCTCATCTTACTGACGGGAGCAGAGATGTCCCCAGCAGCCCCCTCTCCCAGGGGAGGGGAAATGTATAGAAATTTCCTCTGAATTAAGACACTCCATCTTGCAGAAGGCCCATTAAGACTCGGGAAGCTCCAGAAAGTCACAGGAGTCACAAGGCATGTCCCCTAAGGTTCCAGCAGCACAGACCCTTGTTGGGAGAGGAGACGCTGACAAGCTAGCTTCCTGCACGTCGTCTAGACAGAGGCAGGGATGCAGCTTTCTTGAGTCACCCTTATTCTGGGGTGAGCTTTTCAGATGCAGCTGACGTTGAGTCATCCCTCACTCGTGCTCTTCTTAGGATCGCCAACAAACATACTCGTTTCCTAACTAGACTTGTGTGGCATGATCTCTTTGGTCTGTCACTAGTAACCTGTCTGGGTGAATAAACAGACATTTGTTTGCATCTCCCCATGAAAAGTTAAGGGAAAAGGAAGGCTCAGAAGTGATCAATTCCCTATCAGTTTCCCTAGGATGTTGGTTTAATTCATTCTCTATTTTTTTTGTGGGGGGGGGTAGGGGAACTGAAATTTATTATAAACAGACCTCAGCCAACTGAAATCTATGTTGGGATTTTATTATTATTTCATAGTAATTGTTTACTTGCTTGCTTAATTTTGTACCTGTAGCTTTCAAAAGCATCAGGGTGTGTTTGGCTCAACAGTAGCAGCATTTTGTTTGATATGATTCAGTCAAAACACATTTCTATTTGTTCTTAAAAATTTGTACATTTTATTATAAAAATCAAGGATACATGATCTATTCAACTAGGTCACAAGAAACTTTTCAAAAACCTGCTCCAGTTATAGGAACAAAATACAAATTCCTAGTTTCTTTTTATAAGAGAAATAAAAGTCATTTTCTCCTGAGTGTTGAGGAAAAAGAACATTTGTAATAGGAATTCTGATGCTAAACCAATTGCAGGCAGAAATCTGCTACAGTTTTTTTTTTTTTAACATTTGATAGGATTATGTTGCATTCAGAGCATACTATCTTCATTAGTTGAAAGAATAGAATAAAAATCATATGCAGACTTTCTTGGTAATTCATTTAATTTCCTGTTTTCTATCTTTTCGGTGACTCCTGTGGAAGGATATTTAGAAAGTTTCCCTTTTGAAAATGGCCCAAGGAAACTTCTATTTTAAAGCTTTGTGAGTTGGTGAGAGGAATGCATCTCTCAGAGGAGGGACACCTTTCCCAGAGGGACACCTTTCCCGGAGGGACACCTTCCTTTCCCGGAGGGACACCTTTCCCGGAGGGACCTTCCATTCCAAGTAGTGACGGGACAAAGTGTAGCCAAGTGTGGAGTACCGCAAGGCGGTGGGCGCAGGAAGCAGAGATTAGAGCTCATAGGCTTCTTAAGACATAGTGATAATGTGTTTTCCACATGTTACAACTAAGACAAGTGATGTGAAGCCCATTTGTCTTAACTGGGTCAGAAAAATAACATTAACTGACAGAATGAAACAAAGCTAGGCGGCTTGGACTCATGCGAAAATAAAAATGATCACTCCATTAAATGTTCTTGAAAATAAGATGGTCCTTGCCTTGCAAAAGAAAGCCAATTTTGGCTAAAGGAACAAACTCTCTTTTGCCCTCCCCTTTCTAGCCCTCTTGCCATCTTGACACAGATCCCACAGACTGGGGCAGTTGGCACTTGTCACAAAGGCTGTTGAAATGAGTAAAACAGTTCCAGCCCAGATTCCTGGGCACCTGTGCGCTGCATTCCCAGAAGACTGTGGGCTGCTGAGGCTGCAGCATCTACCCATTTCCTGTCCTCTCCCACAGGACAAAGAAGAGAGCCAGGGAGAGGACCGCGGGCTGCTGGGAGCGGGGGACTTCATTCTCAAATCAGAACCCCTCTGAGCAGGAAACCTCAGCGAACACATTACTACATTTACTCTGCCTTGGGAGAAAGGATGGTGTTATACGGACGGGTCTGATGTGCAACTGTCGATTCCAAAAGGACTGTCATTTCACTAGCAATAAAACAAGGAGTCTATCCTCCGCATCCATAAAGTCACCTCTTACAAGAGAACTGTGGTGGCGCACGCCTTTAATCCCAGCAATGGGGAGGCAGAGGTAGGAGGATCACTGTGAGTTCGAGGCCACCCTGAGACTACAGAGTGAGTTCCAGGTCAACCTGAGCTAGAGTGAGACCCTACCTCAAGAGAGAGAGAGAGAGAAGGAAGAAGGAGGGAGGGAGGGAGGGAGGGAGAGAGAGAGACAGAGAGAGAGAGAGAGAAAGAGGGAGGAGAGAACTGTAACTCAATTAAAGTGCACATACCACACAGTCAGATCCAGAGACTATGTGATGACATTTGATCCTCATGAAAAGGAAATGTTCTGGTTTTCCCATTATTAATGCCTTGGTTCCTACCCAACCTCTTCTACTCCTGAGTAGAACACTGCATAAGGAGAGCAACAGCACAAACGCCAAGTGACAGTTTAACACGACATGTGGTCACCGAGAACAGTCACCCTAGGGGCACCTCTCTGACACTGCTTCCTTAGTCACCAGTAAGATAGCTCTTAATGGGCTGGAGGGATAGCTTAGCAGTTAAGGTGTTTGCCTGCAAAGCCAAAGGACCCAGGTTTGATTCCTCAGGACCCACGTTAGCCAGACGCACAAGGTGGCGCACACATCTGGAGTCCGTTTGCTGTGGCTGATGGCCCTGGTGTGCCCATTCTCTCTCTCTCTCTCTCTTTCTGTTCCTCTTTCTCTCTGTAAAATAAATATTTTTTTTTTAAAGATAGCTCTTAATGTAAGGAATCTTTTAAAGTAATTCTCATGCTGGGAGCAGTAACTCACATCTGGATCCCCAACACTTGGATTGATATAATCAATGCAAGAGGATTGATGTAAATTCTGGACTATAGAGTGAGAATCGGTCTCAGAAAAAAAAAAAAAAAACAACTTTTCCCATTAAAAAGGATAATAATGTTTCCATTTGGACTTTGCCACAAACACCTGGGATGGGACATGTGGCCAGTCTTTCTCAGAAGTGGGAGAGAGAGATTCTCATGGCCCTGGATAACTGGACAACTGAGAGGTAGAATGTAAATGGGCAGCCCAAGTGGCTTCCTAAGATAGAAAGGACAAGGACCACCGAGACTGCCCGCAGACAATGGATAAATGTTGAAGTTTGAGGTAAACACTGACATTTGTTACTTTTCTCATTGCTGTGATCCAATATTGATACAAGGAAGTTACCTAAGCAAGGGGTTATTTTGGCTCACAGGTCAAGGGAATAGAGTGCGTCGTGGTGGGAAAAAGCGAGGCGGAAGCTGAGTGAGGTGGGTGGTCACATCACGTCTGCAGCTGGGAAGGAGCCCATAAGTGGGCGTCCTCAGCTTGCTTGCTTGTTTTATTCCGATCTGGACCCCAGCCTATGGGATGGTGCCACCTACATTCTAGTTCTGTCTCCCCTCTTCAGTTAAATCTTTCTGGAAATACCCATACAGATAACCAGAGGCGTGTTTCTGCGGTGATTCTAAATTTAGATAAGTTGACAATGAAGATTAACCACCACAACTTCACACCGTGTCAACTTGACACTCAAACACATTTTCAATCATAATACTTCACCCTGGCCCATGAAGTTTTATTTTTATCTCATAATGTGAAATACATTTAGTCCATTGCTCAATGTCTCCATAGTCCTTAACAGTCCCAATACTATTCAAAAGCCCAAAGTCTTTTCTAAGACCCAAGGCAATCTTTCTTTTTTCTTTTTGGTTTTTCAAGATAGGGTCTCACTGTAGGCCAGGCTGACCTGGAATTTACTATGGAGTCTCAGTGTCGCCTTGAACTCACTCCTACCTCTGCCTCCCAAGAGCTGGGATTAAAGGTATGTACCACCATGTCCTGCCCAAGGCAATCTCTTAACTGGCAGCCCCTATAAAATAGAATTAATGGCTACAGAGTTCCTATGCACAATGGTACAGAATAAACATTCCCATTCCAAAAGTGAGGAAGAGGAAAATAGCAAGAGAATTGGAGATCAAAGCAAGATTGAAACCCAGCAGTGCAAATCCTAAGTCCTGCAGGTCCATGTCCAGCATTTGGGGTTTTTGAAAACTTGACTCCAAAGGCCTTGAGTAGCCACAGCCCTGCAGCTCTGCTGCTTACAACACACATGACCAGTCAGGCGGGCTCTGCTCCAGTCTGAAGCTTTCCTCAATAGCACCCCCCAGTCCTGGCAGCTTCAATAGCCAGGGGTCCCCACTGCAACTTGAACTTGACCTTTGCAGCTTTACACAGGCCCTCTGAGGGCCTCCTTGCAAGGACTCCTACACTGTCACACATTGACTGGCTCCTTCAGCTCTCTGGGATGTTGGCATAAGCCTCCATGACTTCCCCTCCACCCACTCTTGTATCTTTCATGCCTGTAAAACCAGAACCATGTGGACAATGCTGCCAAGTTCTCCTGCCAGCTGAAGAGGCAGTTTCACCCTCATGGACCACAGCTGTAGCAACCTCTGTGTGCTGACTCTGGGGAGCACTTCCCTAGGTGTCCATGTTGGTACATGGGAGCCCTATGGTGGCATTCTCAGTTTAAGTTCTCCCTTTCAAGTGAATTTGTGTTTTTCACATCTTTGGAGTCTTCCATTGGGGGAGTCTTGCCCTTGAGGCACCTTTTCTATTGTCAGACTGAAGAGAGTGAGGTTTCTCTTTAATAATGCTAATTTATTTAATAATTAACAGATGCTTTGTTTTCTGAACTCTCCTGTGTACAACATAAAACCGCTCACACTTCTTTTCTTTCCAAGCTTCACATTTTTCATATCCTTTCAATATATCTCATTGAAGATCTGAATAAGAGCAGGGATCAGTAGCCATGCCACAGCCTGAGTATGGTTCTGTCTTGACATCTTCTTCATCAAAGACATTAGTCCATTACTTTTGAATTCAGCCTCACTCAAGCTCCTAGGATATGGGCAGAATGCAACCAGATTCTCCTCCAGAATATCACATGAACGTCCTCTAGCCCAGTTCCTGATAGAGTCCTTGTGTCCTTTGGAAACCTTATGAGCTGGGTCTCCACCATCCAAATTTCTCTTGGTATTTTGGTCTTCTGAACTCCAACCAGAATGGTTCATTAAGCTCTGCTTATACTATTCTTGGGCTTTGGTAGCCCACAGCTCTGAGCTCTTCCACATTCCTCCTAAAACACTTAAGGGAGGAAGGGTTTGTTTTAGCTTATAGTTTGTGGGTTTACAGCTCACCATAGTTTGAGACATGATGCTAGGAGCATGAGGTGGCTGATCAGGAACCACAGAGAGATGAATGCTGGTGCTCCACTCACTTTCTCTTTTTCTTTAGTCTTGGACCTCATGGGATGGTACCATACACAGTCCACATGGGTCTTGACCATTTAGCTAAACCTTTCTGGGAACAACCTCATAGGTGTTCCCACAGGTTCCACCACAGGAGGTGTGTTTCTGTGGTGACTTTACGTGTAGTTGAGTTGACAATCAAGACTACCACTGCACCCTAGCATCTAAAACCTCAAGATCTATATGATTGATATCTATTTTATTTTCTATAAAACTGGAGTCACAGAGGTGGGGTGTCAATGAATGCAAACTTTCAGTTAGGAGGAACATATTAAAGAGATCTTTGATTATCATGGTAACTAAAGTTGCTAACAATATAGTGTATGTTTGAAAATCGGTTAAGTATTGCTACTCTTCCCTTTTACACATTGCCTTACAAAAGTATGTGAAGTGATATTTACCTTAGTTTGATTTAGTATTCCAGGATGTTCACATATTTCAAAACATCATGGGGCACACCATAAGTCTATACAATTTTTTTCCATGCTGGGAACCAAACCCAGGGCCTTATGTGTGTTAGGCAAGTGCTCTACCACTGAACTATAACCTTAGCCTGTTTACATAATTTTTTCCAGTTCAGGGCTGAGGAGACAGCTCAGTTGGTAAAGCGTTTACCTCACAAACGTGAGGACTGGAGTTTGATCCCTGGGGCTCATGTCAGTACTAGGTTTGGCGGCACACACCTGTAATCTCAGTACTGCACAGGCACACACAGCTGGATCCCTAGAGACAATTTAACCTGATCTGTGAGCCTCGGGCCAATGAGAGACCTTGCCTCAAAAAAGAAACGAACAGCATACCTGAGAATAGCATCCAAGGCTGTTCCCTGGCCCTGCATACATGTACATACAGGTAGGTGCATGGGCACCTGCATCTACCCACATATGAACGGGCATACACACATACACCAACTTCCATGCACTGGCTCAGAGGCATCTGAGTATGTGAATATTTATAGAGTAGAGGAAGTTGTTGGAATCAAGCAAAGTTCTGTTAGGTTCTTAAACCTGTAGTTTTTATTGTATTGTTCTTCTTTTCTTTTTCTCTTCTTCACATAGGCATCTGTTTCTCCTTGTGTTTCCTCAGTCATCCGAGCTCCAACTTTCTGAGGCTCCTTGAGCTTTACATAGAAGGTTTCACCCAAGACCCGGCATCCAGCTTCAGTATCCAGGCCTCGTGACAAAGCTCTCTTGAACTAATTCTTCACCACCTCACGTGCATGATGCTAGTTTTTATTTCTCTATTTCTAAACTGCAGAAGGGGGAATTGTACCCCAGCTCATTTTTAGTGCGTGTGCTTCCTCAACTTCTTCCAGTGCGTTAGGGGAGGCAGGGAGCATCTGTGACATCTCAAGGTCTCCTCTCTTTGGCAGGTTCCTTCCCAGTCCTTTACATCATAGAAGAGTCTACTGACACCGTGCCAAAGAAAGTTCAAACTTTAATTCTGCACGTGAGTGTGTGTGCACGTGTGTAGGTGCACATCCACATGTGTGCATGTGGAGGCCAGAGGTTGACATCAAGGGTCTTCAATGACGGTCCAGAGACAGGACCTCCTACCACATCTAGAGCAAAATAGGCAAGACTAGCTATCCATTTCTCATTACTGTGACCAAATACCTGACACAAGCAAGTAAAAGAGGAAGGATTTATTTGGTTGGTTTGTGGTTGAGAAGGAATATGACATCATAGTAGGAATGCATGGCGGCAGAACCGTGAGGTAGCTGACCCCATCGGGTCTGCGGTCAGGGAGCAGAAAGTGATGAATGACAGTATTCGGCCTCTTTCTTCTTTTCTCACTTATTCCATCTGAAACCACAGTCCATGGGGTGGATACCAATCCTCAGTCCTCGCTTTCCTACCCTCAGAGACACACCCAGAGCTCCCCTTGACCTCCTAGGTGATTCTAAATGCTGTCAATTGACAGTGAAGATTAGCTATCATGGTGGGCATCCCTGGGAGGGGAACTTGGCAGCCTTCAAGGCCAGGCAAGGAATGCAGAGGGGTGACCGTCCAGGGAGTAGTGAAGTATGTAGTAAAACAGAGACCTCAAGTTCCATCCAGGGCTATTGAGAGCATTTGATTATTTATTTATTTGAGAGAGATAGAGACAGAGATGGACATGCCAGAGTATGAGCCTCCCAACACTGCAAACTCCAGATACATGTGCCACTTTGTGTATCTGGCTTTATGTGGTTACTGGGGAATCAAACCCAGGCCAACAGGCTTTGAAAGTAAGCATCTTTAACTGCTGGGCCATCTCCTCAGCCCTAGATTATTTTTTTTTTATTGACAGCTTCCATACTTACAGAAAATAAACCATGATAATTACCTCCCCTCCCCCACTTTCCTCTTCACAAATCTACACTCCATCATATCCCCTCCCTCTCTCCATTAGTCTCTCTTTTATTTTGATGTCATCGTCTTTTCCTCCTACTTTGAGGGTCTTGTGAAGGTGGTGCTAGGCACTGTGAGGTCACAGATATCAAAGCCAGTTTCTATCTGGACAGCTGCATTGTAATCAGCCCTACCCTTCCTTCAGCTCTTACATTCTTTCCGCCAATAGACCCTGAGCTTTGGAAGGTGTGACAGAGATGTTTCAGTGCTGAACATTCCTCTGTCACCTCTTCTCAGTACTATGGTACCTTTTGAGTCATCTCAGTGATCACCACCATCCGAAAAGAGAAGCTCCTTTAACCAAAAGTGAAAATACCATTAATATATGGGTATGAATATTAAGTAAGGTGTTTACAGGGCAGTTTGGTGGGCATAATATATGCATTTAGCCAGACAAGAGCAGTCGTTACACTCCTAAGGCTCATGACACACCCCCACCACAGGGGTTTTTGATTAGGTTTTCAGTACCAGGCATGTATTCCCTCCCATAGAGCAGGGTATTCAGTCCAATTATAGTGCAGTTGGTTTTCCCCAGGGAAGACATGCCACTATTGTACCTATTGGCTAATTTGGCCTGGTTGGCCAAGCTTAAGGCTTTCAGTGTCCACTGTTTTCACCACTGATGACTTCTGTCTCCCATAGGCCTGCATGCAGTGCAGCTTTTTCCAGCTTTCTGTCAGCTGGTCTACAGGGAGGAGGTTTTCATCTCAGCCCCAGTTTGATTTCTCAGGTGACCCTGCAGCCCAGGCATATGGAGTCTTCAGCAATAGGGTCTTGTCTATTTCTGGTGGGAAACCAAGAATCTTTGCAATAGCTTTTAATGTTCTGGGGACATCAGAAATCTCCCTGGTTAACAACTCATTGGAAGATATCCCTACCCTGGCACTGAAATTATCCAAAAAAGTAGGTTATCATATGGCTTATTCACAATATCCTGAATTTTGATTAGTCCTCCCCCCGCCACCTTCTTTTACTCAATAACTTCCCCTGACCTCATTCAGGCAATTCAGAGGATGGTATTTTATGTATGTGAGTAGACAAACAGATTACTGCAGGTAGATTCTATTTTTAAAAGTCCAAACTGTATGGAGGCTGAATTCAGAGATTACCAGCACTAATTAATCAAATGTTCCTTATTGTGCATCAGGAAATGTAATTTAGACAGAACAAACAATTTTCTCAAAATTATGCCTACTACTTAGTGAAAAGTTAAGACTACCTTAGTCTTGAGTTTCCAATTCAAAGACTGGAGCCCTTTCTCTTGCCCTTGGTTAGGGCTCTTTACAAAATTGAAAATAAAGACGGTTCCATTTACATGTTACTTTCATTAAATTACTGTGGTTAAACTCTTTTATTCCAGATTTCCTTTGACAATGAATATGAACAGCAGCAGAGTATGGATAAGTTGGTCAAAAGCCCAGGCAGACAGGCAGCCCAGGCCCTGTGTAATGAAAAGGCAGGATGACTATTATATAAGTGTGCCACTCAGGTTTCCCCACCTCAGCATTGAACCTGAACTACAGGGAACCTTGTTAATCACTGAGCACGTCAGAAAGTCCCACCTGCCTCAGAAGCCCTAACATCAACACTTTCCAGTCACCGTGTGGCTGGGGGCCCAGTCCTTCAGCCTCAAAGCACCCTGCGAAATTATTTTGGCCCAGCCAGTCTGGCCAGTCACTGGTGACATGTAGATCCAGCTGGTCATATCAGATGACCTTGTACAGGACCAAGATTTGTCTTTGGCTTCTCAGTGGCTTGAAGGAGTTGGTTCTCCAGGAAAGGAGCAGTGTGGGGTAGTGGCAAGAATACGCTCTGAGGGCTGGAGAGGTGGCTTACTGGGTAAGGCACTTGCCTGTGAAGCCTAAGGACCCAGGTTTGATTCCCCAATACCCACATAAATCCAGAGACACAAAGCAGTACATGCATCTGGAGTTTATCTGCAGTAGATGGAGGCCCTGGTGCACTCATTCTCTCTGTCTCTCTTCTCTCTCTGCTTACAAATAAATGAGTAAAAATATTTTTTAAAAAAGAATATACTCTGGGAATAAGATGGCATTCCTTTTTTTTTTTTTTTTCCCTTTTTTGGCTTGTATACAAGGTCTCATGTAGCTGGCCTTGAACTTCCTATATAGCTGAGGATGACCTTGAACGTTGATCTTCCTGTCTCCATAATGCTAGGATGACAAGTCTGTACCACCATGTCAAGTTTATGGAGTGCTGGGTATCAAAAACAAGGATCTGTGTGTGCTAGGCAAGCATTCTACCAGCTGAGCCACATCCCTAGCCCATGACAGATTTACTTGTGAATGTCTTCTTGGCTGCTTGACTCACTCCATTAACAAAAATTTCCCAAGTGCCCACTGTGTGCCAAGCACTGTTCTAAGATTCAAGGAGACCATGGTGAACAAATAGAAAAGGCCTAATCTTTGTGAAGTTTATATCTCAGTCAGGTGCGAGAGATTGACAGCAAATAAAATAATATATAGTATATTTAAAGATGATGCTATGGGTGAAATGAAATGGAAATGGAGAAGAAATTCTGTTTAAATGCTATGATCATGAAAGATTCAATGGGCAAAGTAGTGAACTCTGTGCATGGGAAAGAAAAGATCAAGGGGTGTTCAAGAAATAAGGAGACCACCTTGATGGCTGGCAGTGGTATGAGTACATTGAAGTGGGCATGGAAGGGTCATCATGCCCTTAAGGGGCATGGCAGCTGTCGTGGGATATATTGGATTCAACAAAGAGTCAGAGAAAGGAATAATCAAGAATGTCTGTAAATTAAGGCATTTACCTGCAAAGCCAATGGAACCAAGTTGGATTCCCCAGACCCACATAAGCCAGATACACAAAGTAGCACATATGTCTGGAGTTCGTTTGCAGTGGCTACAGGCCCTGGCACGCCCATTCTCTGTCCCTCTCTCTCTTTCTCTTTCTCAAATAAATAAATAGAAATAAAAAATATTAAAAATTTTTGTTTATTTTTATCTATTTATTTGAAAGCGACAGAGAGAAGGAGGCAGAAAGGGAGACAGAGAGAGAGAGAGAATGGGTGCGCCAGGGCTTCCAGCCACTGCAAACAAACTCCAGATGTGTGCGCCCCCTTGTGCATCTGGCTAACGTGGGTCCTGGGGAATCGAGCCTTGAACCAGGGTCCTTAGGCTTCACAGACAAGCGCTTAACCGCTAAGCCATCTCTCCAGCCCAAAAAATATTTTTTAAAAAGGAATGATACCTGGAAGTTTGGCTTGAGCAACTATGAGATTACAGGTGCCACAGACTGATGGGAAGGCTGTGGGAGGAACATGGGACAGGGAGGGACAAGAACCAGGAGTTCAGGGCAGACAGTAAGTGGAGATGATGAACAAACAACTGCATCTGAGTCTGGTGCACACGAGAGGCCTAGACTGAGGATATACATTCATAATATCTTAGAAATAGTACTTAACACTATGAGATCCAATGATGCGGCAAAGGGTAATGGAGAACAGGGAGGGCATTTCTAGGAACCAACCTGGGACTTCAGCATTAAAAGGACAAGCTACCATGGAGGAGCTAGGAGGCTGCAGTGGGCACCCAGGGAAGGACCATGGCCCTTGCTGCCCCAGCTGTTGACTCTCAACAATCTAGCCCCTCCCCAGGCACATCCTCAGATGAAAGGGACTATCTTATTCTAGTTATACCATAGTCCCTTGGGTAGGAGGGACAAAGTCCAGCCTCCCTGTTTCAGTCCAGAGCTACCCTAACACTGCCTCCCTAGCTCCTAAGTGCCCTTGAATCTCAGCTGAAGTCATGTCTCATTGTTAGGCTCCCTCCCCACCTGGAGCTTTCTATGCCTCCTTCCCTCCCGGTTGGTTGGTGATAGTACTCCCATCCTTGATTCTCCCCATTTCTCAGGGAATCCATCCTAAAACACTGGCTTGGAGGCATAACACTTACTTGACATTTTGCTTATTTGTAATGAGGTGATAATTATGCATACCTGGCATGTATGCGATCTGCAAAGGGCCTATAATGACACCTGGTTAATAATATATACTGTGAGATGCAGCTTTCACAAATCCACCTTCTCAAACTCAAAAGCAGATTGGAGAATAGTCCAGCACCACTTAGGTGGCATGGCCACTTCACAGTTGGGTGAGGACTTTGATGAGGACACCCTGGGCCACACTCAGCTGCTGCTTTGCTGCTTTCTGACAGTTCCTTCTCCACATGGCATCGGCATATCTCACTCCCTACCGTCCCCTCTTCTAGCGGGCTTCATTGTGTTCACGGTTGTGTCTCCAGAGACTGGAGACATTGTGGGTAAAATATTGAATTTGCTGGAGTTTGTGAACTAAAAAGTTTTCCTGAGTTTGATTCAGCTTTGGGAAGTACAGACCTTTTGAAGAGTTTGGTTTGGTCCTAGAAGCCCCATGAAGACTATTCATCTGTCAGTCCATTCATATGGATTCATATCAGCACATAATCAGTCATTATTTCTATAAATGCAATTATTAACAAGCTCTTACAGCCAGGGGGGACAGGAAAACAATAAATAATAAGCAAAATAATTGACCATAAAACATGCTACAGAGTGAAAGAGAGGAAAAGAAAAAGATGGCATTTGGACAGAATGAGCAGGGACTTCTCTGATGAAGGGACATTGAAGATGAAACAGTTTTAAAAAGTAGAAGCCAATTATATATGAAATATTTCAGTCCAAGAAAGATCCATACAGAGGGAAAGTGGCTGACCTGTTGAGAAAATCCGTGTGAATGGGGCACAGGGAGGGTGGGAAGCAGATCACTCAGAGGTATGGACATTACAGGCTGATCAGAACATAGTTTAAGAGTCTCATTCCATCTAGGGGATGGGTTGGAGGGAGGAAAGGATATGAGGAGGATGCCCTGGCAACAAGTGGTGACAGTGCAGATGGGGACAAGTGACCCTCTACCATGTGTATGTGGAGGGGAGGAGTGATAACTTATTAAAATGGGAGGTGACAGGGAAAGAAAGGATGGCCTTGGCGGTTAGAACTTGATCTTGAGTGAAAGGTGATGCCAGTAGCAGAAATAGGGAAGGGTGAGGGGAGAGGGGAGGATTAGCAGAAAGAACCAAGAGTTCCCTTTTGGAAACCCTCTATTTGGGAAATTCAAGAGCTTGCTGTGAGGCAGCCAAATGCAGTCAGCTCCCTTCTCCAGCCGGCTCTGGATGTGAAGAACCCAGACAAGTTCTTCGGGACCAGGGAGAGCCCTGGGAAGGAAGGGCCTGCGGTGCTGGGGGTGAGCAAAGACCACGAGAACAAAGCATAAAGCAGTTCTTGTCTTCAGCCCAGACCAACACTCAGTGTCCCTGGAAACGGCCATGCAGGAGCTGGGTGTCTGCGGCTAACGTCCAGAAGGAGGTGTCACCCAATCAGGAAGGCAGCTTGAGGCCAGCTCTCGGCACTGTGCCCTTGGTTCCATGAAGGGTTCTTCGTCCCACACGGCACTGGAATGGAAACCAGATTTGAAAGGGAGACTGGCCTGCCAGCTGGGTACTGTTCAGACATCTGTGGACGATCAGCGGGCTCCTCGTGCATTTGGTCCCGCTCGCAAGTGGCTTCACACTCAGAAAAGTAAACTCTTTTTTTCTGACTGCTGGTCTACCAAATCCAAAGTATGCTCTGGGGCTTGCTGGGCTCTGGGGGAAGGTGACCTGCAGCATTCCCCTGAACCCTATGAGATGCAGGGCACTGAGCCCACTATCCACTGTTTTTCAGGCAAAGATCAGAATCAAGTCAAGTCCTACTGTTCATAAGAAGTGACCCTCTCACTGAATCCTGTCACTGGTCAGCCTGGTCCCTGGGGAGTCTCTTCTGCTCCTGTGCAGGCTCTGTATCCATCATGGAAGAATGCTTCCATTCCATGAGACCCAGCAACAAAAAAATGAACACTGGCCAAACCACACATAAAACAAGAACTCTGACCCAGGAGGCCAGCCCCTTATCTATGACAATGAGCTCAAGAATGCAGCACAGGGCTAAGAGATGGCTTAGAGGTTAAGGTGCTCGTCTGCGAAGCCTAAGGACCCAGGTTTGATTCCCCAGTACACATGCAAGCCAGATGCACAAGGTGGCACATGCATCTGGAGTTTGTTAGCAGTGCCTGGAGGCCCTGGCATGCCCATTCTCTCTCTATCTGCCTCTCTCTCTCAAATTTAAAAAAAGAAAAAAGAAAAAGAATGCAGCTCACTCTATATGACTCAACCTTGCAGGAAGCCAGATTGCTGCCCCTAGTGACAATCCAGGAAGCAAAACTATAAAGTCCCCTAACAATGAAGTCCATGTGACCAGCACGACTAATGTGACAGCTTCCCTGATCTTTGTCTCTGCTTACAACTTAGGGCCAACAGCAAGGGCCAAATACTGACCTCAAAGAAATCCCTGAGGTCACCCCATTTCAAGTGGGCTCACTTACTACTGCCCCACACCAGTAGGCTCCAAGGATGCCTGAAAGTATGCTTTTTCCAATACAAAGCTCTCCCACCCCTCCTCCTGCCTTTGAGTAATGGCCAAATGTAAGCCGTGATGACCCGCTCCCTTGCTAGAGCCTGCTGTGAATAAACACCCTTGGCTTTTCTCATTTACTTCCCAAACCAGTGATTGGCATGTCCTCTACAAATCTCCAAAAACGACAGTGCATTTGACCAACTATCCAGAGTCCGAGTATAAGTTCAGGGGCTGTAACAAAGAGGTCCTAACACATTATGGCCCAGATATGAGAGGAGCTCCATTCCCATACACGTGCGTCTTCAGGGCTGTCAAGGCAAGGCCTCATAGGGACCCAGATTATCATTTGTTCCTTGCTCTCCTCTTCGCTGGCATGTTGACCTCCTCTTCGTAATGCGGGATGGTTCCACCTCATCATCGCTGTGCTTTATGTTGTTTCTGTCCTCTGCCACAGGACGTAGGAAAGGAGGCAACAGAAGGTGAGCAGCGGCCCCATCTGGGATGTGACCTAGAGGCTGTACGCATCACTTTCTCTTACACGTGGCCAATGTGTAGCAGCCAGGCTGTCAGTGAGGCTAGGAAACACCGACATGTGCCTAGATGGAAGTAATGTAATGAGAAACAGGACGCTGCGTCTTGAGGGATGGGGGAGGGAAAAAGCATCACTTTATCCTCAGTGGTTAACAGTCCACAGTGATTCATGCATCAGGTAAGGACTGGTTCTGCTAGCCACACAATTAAGTCTATCCACGCTCTGCCCTTAACCTGTTTCACCAAAGGTCCCAGCCTCCTCCCCTTCTGTGTGTTCCCACTTCACAGCACCTGCTCTCTAGTTCTTTGCCCAGGTTGTTGGAAGTAAGAACCACTTTCAAGTTCAAATCAACTCCTGCCAACATTTATTTCATCAAATTACTTAAAATCCTGTCCCGGAGTGCTAGTAGGGCAAGGGAGGAGTCAGCGCCCCCCAACCCTGCCACCCTGACTTTTTCCTCACCCCTCGCCGCTCTGTCCGTGTTGTCACTGACAGTCGGTTACCTGCACCTTTGCTCAAATGTGATTCTGTCAAGGTCAGACCAAGTCTGTCTTGTCCAGCATCATATTTTCAGCACCTCATCAGCTCAGGAACACAGTGTTCATTCTCTGCTGAGTAAATAGTTAGAAGGCAGGAAAGTGTTTGAAAGACTAAAGCTCACTTATTTTATGGTGAGAGTGAAAGAGGACAGAAAGACCACGGGGGAGGTTTCCAGAAGCTGGAACATCTGCAGTTCTGATGGGAACTGAGCTTTCACTGAACGGAGGGAAGCCCACCCGTCCAGAGCTCAAGACGTGGCCAGTGCTGTGCCGGCCCCAGAAAGCAGGCGGAGCCAGCCTGCCAAGCCAGCCAGCGGCAGATTCACCCAGACTGGGAAGAAGATTCACCCAGGCCAGGAAGAAGATTCACCTAGTCCAGGAAGAAGATTCACCCAGGCCAGGAAGAAGATTTACCCAGACCCAGAAGAAGATTCACCTAGTCCAGGAAGAAGATTCACCCAGGCCAGGAAGAAGGTTCACCCAGACCAGGAAGAAGGTTCACCCAGACCAGGAAGAAGATTCACCCAGACCAGGAAAAAGCTTCGCCCAGACCAGGAAGAAGATTCACCCAGACCAGGAAGAAGATTCACCCAGACCAGGAAAAAGATTCACCCAGGCCAGGAAGAAGATTCACCCAGACCAGGAAGAAGATTCACCCAGACCAGGAAAAAGATTCACCCAGGCCAGGAAGATGGTTCACCCAGGCCTGGAAGGAGAGGAAGAAGTGGAGCTCCTCATTCTTTGCTTTGCCATCTTGGGTCACCTGCCCAAGGCCCTTTCTCCCTATCTGCCTAGCCAAAGAAACCTTCTAGCTCCCATAGTGTTTCAGCTATCAGTGACAGCACTGATTTTTTTTTTTTTTTTTTTGAGGTAGTGTCTCACTGTAGTTCAAGCTGACCTGGAATTCACTATGTATTCTCAGGGTGGTCTTGAACTCATGGAGATCCTCCTACCTCTGCCTCCCTAGTGCTGGTATTAAAGGTGTGCGCCACCACACCTGGCAAGTCACAGCACTAATTTCTTAGTTGTCATCATCTGAGAAAAACCTCTGCTTTGACTTTGAACTCCCCTCCCCTGATCCAACAGTGCCTCTGTTGGCAGCCCTGAGGGCCCAGGCAGCACCTTGGCGAACACACGCCAGAATGTGAAGGTTATTATATGATGCAGAATGGCAATAATCTGCATAAACTAATTCAAATACCACAATTTCTAAAAAGAGTTCCTGGGGTTCTTATGCACAGACAATGCTTCTCTCCAGCAGAAATGGGGAGCCCTCAAGCCACGAGATCTGGCTTCTCACATATAATTTTGAACTGCCAGTCTGCTCCTGCAAACAGTGAGTTTTGTAGCTTGTTTTGATGTGGCCCAGACTAATCCTTTCCTGTGGATCCCATTCCGGGGATTCAATGGGTTCTAATCTCATCCCAGTGACATACAACCTCAGGCTAGGCCACCTTTGGCCCGGAAGTGACCTGAACACTTTGAATCTCTTCAGTCTACTGAAAGACATGTTCAAAATCTAATTAGAGAAGAGGTTGCATGAGCAGCTCAGTGGGGCAAAAGTGTGACTATGAAGGCGTCCAGGTGGCAGCATTCTGCCCCCTTCTATAGGAGTCAGCAATTCAGCTCTCATCTCCACCTGCATCTTCTGATCAGACCAAAAAAAAACCCTACTAACTTCTTGAAAACACAGTTCACAGTCTCAACACTTCCTCTTTCCCCTTAAGCAGCTAATCAACTGATCCCTTCCAGGTCTTGTCCTGAAAACAATTCTGGAAGCACTGCTTCCCCCGTCCCTTTCCGCTTCAGGAACATTTCGGCATGTCCTACAGGTGGCGGTCATGCCTATTCCCAGCCCAGATCCCCTTGCACGTTGTTCAGTATGTGCTTCTGTTGACGCCATCTGGCAGCACCACCCTGTTCCACCAGGGCCAGCCTGAGCCGCTGACCACTGTCCCTCCCATGCCCAAAGCCTGCATATACAAGTGTCCTGCTTAAGTCACGTACCAGTTTGGATTTTGATGGAAAAAGTGAGCACCAAAAAGCCACCTGCTTGTTATCCCTCCTGGCCTCCAGAGAAGCAAATTAGGGGTTTGAAATAAGATAAACTGGGGCTGAGTAGGAGTGGAAAGACTGCCAATTACAATCTCTTAATTCAAGGTTACCTGTTAGAGAACGAGAGAGAAAGAGACTGGAACTATTTTCATTTTTACACAAAGTGAATGTCTGATGTTAATTCTGACCTAAAAATGGGGGTGGATGGAGGAAGAAAAGAGATGTTCCACATGATTTTATTCCACACAGTTATGTTAAATAGGCATTCAATAGTGCTGATGTGGGCAGGGCATTTGTGATTGGCATTGGCTTCCAGCTGCCTATATCCTTAGGACCTAGGTGTCCCACGTTGCTTTCCACGAACACAGCAAATCCACATATCTCCTATGTCTAGTCCTCAAAGATGCTTCCCCCCTTTTAGTCTCAGCGTGTGTAAGGGAGCGGTATTTAGCAGTTCCTTTACATTTAAATGATTACATTGTTCACATTGCAACACCTGCAAATACTTAAGATTGCCCAAATCTATTCCATTTATCTCAGTCATGAGCATTTCCAGCTTCCCCCACCCCCTGCTAATCAGTACTGGCAGGAGGTAATCCCTCAGAAGCTAAACTGTTCTGCATGTGCAGACACCATCTGAGGATTATGACTCCGCTCCGCTGGCCCGGCAGAAGCACAGAGATGGGAATAGACGCTGCATGCTTTGTAACTGCAGGAAGTGGGTCGGGCTCATCCCTTTCTTTGAACAGGTTTACATTCTTTAAAATGTGAATTTTAAAGGCAAGGACCAAGATAATGCAGGATTTGCTAATGAGAATATATTTGGTGGAAGTACTGCTCGATGAATCACTGTGCTTGTAGGAGCAGGAAGAAGGAGAAGATGGGTAGGAGAAAATTAGGGAGGAGGGAGGAGAAGAAAGAATGTGTGGGATGTTTGAGGCTGTTTTCTGCAAGCACCTGGGGGATGAGGTACATCTCAAACCCGTGTTGGTGAGCAGTTTGAGCATTCTCCCTTCCCATCCTGCCCACCACCACAGGATGCCAGCCTGCGTTTGGACTGGAGGCGTACACTGTCTTCTGGTTCTTCCAGAAGCCCATGCAATTCTAGACCCTTCCACATAGTCCTGCAGGAATTGGCACATAGCAAAGAGGGATGGCTGGAGTAATAACTCCTTCATGCTGGAAGTTCCCAAGTCTAAAGCAAATTGAGAAAAACAAGGATGATTAAATAGGTCTATGGATTGATCAATTATAGATTATAGATGAATAATGGCGTAAAGATTATTAACTTGTTTTGGTAGAAGTAGTGTTCATTTTACTAAAATTGTGTTCTGGCCACTTATTTGAAAATTTGGGAATTGAAGCCTCCTGTAGTTGTATTGTTGGGGGCGGGCTTATGGTTGTCGTAGCCAGCTTCCCCATATGAATGTTGGTACATTCTCCAGCTGCTGTTGTTTACCTGATGTTGGCTAAGAGGTGATGCCCAGCCTCTGCTCATGCCATGTTTCCTCTGCCATCACGGAGTTTCCCCTCAAGTCTGTAAGCCAAAATAAACAACTTTCCTCCTACAAGCTGCTTTTGGCTGGGTGCTTTCTGCCAGCAATGAGAAGCTAACTGCAACACTGGATTTAAAGTGGGGGTTGGGTAGAGGTAGAGACCATAGACAACTCGGAAATTATGTGGATTCAAGGAGGGGTGAAGAATTTGGATGATAGTAGTTCCCTTCATCCATGGAAAATACATTCTGATACTCACTCCATTGCAGCTGTTTTCTCATTGCTGGTCAGGATAAAGCACCTGACCCAAAGCAGCCGGTGGGAGGGAAGTTTTCTGGCATGAGCAGAGGCTGGACATCACCTCCATGCTGGTGGACAAAAGCAGCTATACAGTGAGCCAAACTGTAGCAAGGGGGAACTAGCTATAACAACCCTAGGCCTGCGCCCAACAACACACCTCCTCCAGCAATGCTTCACCTCCCAAATTGCTTTCAGCTGGGGACCAAGCACTAAAAACCCATGAGTTATGTGGTACATGTGATTCAAAACACCACATTCCACCTCTGGCCTCCATAAACTGATGACCATCCATAATGTAAAATGAAATGTACTCAGCTCAACTTTAAAAGTCCCTATAGTTTTTATCAATCTCAACACTGTTCATACATCTTCATAATCCAAGGTCTTATAACTGTGAGCCTTTAAAACCAAAAAAAAAACACATAATGATACAGAGTAAACATTCACACTACAAAAGATGGCATTGCAAGGAAACATTGAACCAATGCAAAATCTAAAACAAACAGGGCAAATATCAAATCCTGTAGCTCCAAATCCATTGTCTGTAACTTGTGACAAAGTCTCTGGGATTCCAGTTCTGCCACTGTAGCTGGGCTGCTGAAAGTCCAGAGAAAACTCCATCCCAAATCAGTAGCTCTCTTTGGCAGCTATGCCATAGTTGTGGTATGTCAAAAAGTCCTGGGGTCTCCACTGCAAATCATGTTTCATTCATGCCACGGCTCCATCGGGCCTCCACACAGGGACTCCAACAACTCTGCCTAACATTGCCTAGTGGCCACTTTCAAAAGAAGCATGTGGCAAATCCAGTGGTGCTATCTTTCCTGCACTTGTTACACTTCCAAAGTACCAGGTGGGCTACCAAAGTTTTTAACCGGGTGGAAGAGGGATAAAGCCAGCTGTGAAGAGCAGAAAAACTCCCTTTACATTCTGGACCCCTACTTTCAAAAGAGCCAGCATTCTTTCTGCTGTGCTAGTGCAGAACAGCTGGCACAATCTTGATGGTAGCAAGCTCTCAAAGTGAAGTAGGGCTTCTGTCTCCTGCCCAACTTCTTTCTCTGTGACATATTCATCTGCTCACAGCAGTCGATTTCTTCTAAATTCAACTCTGCTCAAGTTCTCATAACACAGGCAGAATGCAGCAAGCTTCTCACACAAACTCTTTCTAACCCTGTCCAAACAAAGTTCCTTCTTCCCCTCATAACCCAAGCCTCAGAGTCCAAAATTATTTGTGCATTTGGGTCATCCAACTCCACCCAGAATGGTCTGGCAAACTCTGCTTACAGCACTCCAAGACATCTCTTAGGTCAAGGGTTCAAATCCTCCCACAGACCTACTGCAAATAAGTTCCAAAAGGACCAAAGCCACACAGTCAAGTTTCTAACAGCAATGACCCCACTCCACTGATACCAATTTTTTTTGGTATTTATCTTCTCATTGGTGGGATAAAGCATGGAGCAAAAGCAACTGCTGGGAGGAAAGTTTGTTTTGATTTACAGTCTCAAGTGAAAGCTTCATGATAGCAGAGGGTGGGCATTAGCATCATTCCATAGCAGGGAGAAAACAGCAGCAAGAGAGTGAGCTGAATTCTTGCAAGGGGAGCTAGCTATAACACCACTAGGCCTGGCCCCAACAACACACCTCTAGCAATTGCCATCAGCTAGGGACCAAGCATTCAAAACACATGAGTTTATAGTTGATAACCCACCCACCCACCCAGTGGATACCTTAAACTGTAGGTAGTTCTAGACCCTACATATACTGTTTTTACTATATAAAAATATATATGGTAAAGCTTAATTTATAAAATAGACATAATAAGAGATTAACAAACATAACTAATGATAAAGTAGATCAATTTTGACAATAAACTGCCATAAAAGAATGATGTGCCATTTAAAACTTGAACATGGCTTGTTTCTAGAATTTTCATTTAATAATTTCAGACCATGGTTACTTCAGGTAACTGAACCTATGGAAAGCAAAATGCATAAGACTGAGTAAGATATTATCTTGTAGCTAGTATTATATCACTTAGCTAGTAAGATATAATGACTAAATGACTTTAGGGCTGGACTTCTCCTTTATAATTAACAGTTTGTAAAACCCAAGACTGGAAATGTAGGACTTTAAATACTGATCAGAAGAATGAGACTGAGTCAAATCCCTAGTCCCTGGAGGAGACAGACAGCTTGAACTTCCTGGAAGGTCATTAATTGATAACTAAACCTGGTCTCAAAGCTAAGCCTTATAAAATTACTACCTGACAGTAGGATTTCTGTTAAGAGTAAGTATATACAATTGTCTCTTCCTGAAAGAGTAAATCAAAATGAGTCTACCAACCACCTAGACAGGAAAAACCACTTAGGGTGCTCTCTGTTTCAAAAATGCTAAGATATAATATAAAGCCTACCTAAAAATGTAGATTGGCATAATGGTCCCTCAGGTCACTGCCCACTCTTACCCCATGAGGGTGCTTGCCTCTGCGATGGTCCCTTTGGTCATTACCCACCGTTCCCCCTTGAGGGTGCTCCACTTTGCTCTGCAATAAACTGTCTACTACACTCTGCGTATCTTGTCTAAATTCTTTCCACCAAAATTAAAAGAACCTGGGGCTAAGGGAGATCCCAGTAACAGAGAGGACTGGAGTATAAAGCAGTTGACCTACAATACAATACAATCCACTATACCTTTCAGGTTCCTACTGAAAAGAAATTGGAATTTGAGAAAGTCTTACAACCCATTTTATATCTTTCACTTTTCTATAGCACACCTGTGCTCCCCTCAGCAGCAGGCCCCATGAAACTTACATAAGGCAACGAATGTGTTTGTGGATAATTATTAATAAACAACAACAAACACCTCTCTGGAATCCCTCAATTATGAAGAGAGAGCTGACACAACCTAGTGTTGCTGTTAATGTGAGATGAAGGTGTCCTTCCCATCCCTGCACACTATTTGTGAAGTGTTTACAGTTAAATACTTCTGATTTAAGCAGCACATCTGTCTCCAGAGTCCTGATCTGCATTGTGATAGCAGACTGTTCTCTCTGTCTCACCCCACCCTCAGGGAAGCTTAGAGAGCCTGGAGATGTGTTGATGGCAGTTGGTAAGGGAGCTCTTCTCCAGAGGGGGCAGGAGCCGCTCAAGAGGGTGTGCCCTCATCTACAGCCAACTAGCTTGGGTCATTTGGGTTTGATCTCTGGTTCTGTCACTTACTGGGACTCTGATTTCTACAAGTGCAGCCAACCTCCAACAAGGTTAAGATAAGGGTGTCTCTGGGCTGGAGAGATGGCTCAGTAGTTAAGGCATTTGCCTGCAGATGCTAGCGAGTTGACTTCCCCAGCGCTCATGTAAAGCCAGATGCACAAAGTGGTGCATACATCTAGAGTCCATTTGTAGTGGCTGGAGACCCTGGCACACCCATTCTCTCTGTCTGTCTCTCTTCTATCTCTTTCTACTTGCAAATAAATAAATAATATTTTCTCTATAAAGGATAAAGGTATCTCTTGGGATGCAAGCCTGGGGCACAACAGGGCCTTCAGGAGGGAAACATGTGGAGCTGACAGAAAAGAGCAGGTATGAGGGCTGTTCTAGAGTTTTCTTTCTCCTCCTCCCCCCCAGATCTACCTCACAGCTTCTGTGCTGGCAGAAGATGACCACCTCATGTCTCCTGGGTATACAAAACACAGCTCCCGTGGGGGTCACTCAGTCCCACAGCCAACTTCCTGGGAAAAGAAACCCCATTGGCTTCACTTGGGCACTTTCCAACCCTGCTCTGGAGACAGCAAAAGGAAAAACATGTCTTCCCTGGGTCTAAACTAAATAGCCCTGTGGATAGTAATACTGAGCAAGTGATTTAGCCTTTCAGAGCCCATTTGCCTGTGTGTTCAATGGGGAAGGGAACTAGAACCCACCTCTCAGGATTACTGAGAAAATGAAACGATTTCAGTACCTTAGTGAGAAAATAAAAGGAAAGAGCAAAACCTTTTTGTGAATTGCAAAGCACACAACTATTAATTTAATGGCCTACATAGTTCTTTCATTCATGTCCTGTGAAAATACTTAACAAGTGTAAATGAGTGTGAGATCAGGCAAGATTCCCAAAGGTTCTACATCCCTGGCACACTGATTCCAGGGACTGATTCAAATAATGCACAGTAACACTTATTATATAATCAATGTAGAATAATATATTGTTGACACGTGCTCAGTACTAAGCAAAATATTCCTCAAGCCCCCACAACGGGAACAATGTCTGAGTGCTGTGCCTTCCTTGCAGGTGGTTTCTGTGCAGGGTCCATATTCACTCTCACACGCACCAACCCTGGGCTGTGGGGTCTCCTTAAATAATAGCATCACACCATATATACTCTTTGAACTTCTTTCTAATTCACTTTCCCATGTCACATATGCATGTGTGCATGTGTGCATATGTGTATACCTATACATGACCTACCATTATATCACTGCTGCTTAGTATTCCCTTCTATGACTGTACCCCAAAGTATCTTTTTTAAAACTTTTTTGTTTGTTTAGTTTTATTTATTTGAGAGCGACAGAGAGAAGGAGGGAGAGAGAGAGAAAGAGAGAGAATAGGCACGCCAGAGCTTCCAGCCACTGCAAACAAACTCCAGACACATACGCCCCCTTGTGCATCTGGCTAATGTGGGTCCTGGGGAATCGAGCCTCGAACCAGGGATCCCTAGGCTTCACAGGCAAGCATTTAACCACTAAGCCATCTCTGCAGCCCCCAAAGTATCTTTTATTAGATACATGCATTGTTATCTAGATAGGGACTGCCAGAAAATATTAAAGTCAAACCCTAAATTGTTTTTTATTAAAAAAAATTAATTTATTTCTTTAATTGTGTGAGAGAGGATATGAGCATGCCAGGGCCTCTTTTCACTGCAAATAAATACCAGACATGTGCACCACTTTGTGCATCTGTACTTACCTAGGTACTGGGGAATTGAGCCCAGGCTGGCAGGTTTAGCAAGCAAGTATCTTTAATCACTGAGCCATCTCCCCAGCCAGCCAGCCATGTGTTTCTCTCTCTCTCTCTGTGTGTCTGTGTGTGTGTGTGTGGTGTGTTTGTGGTATATGCATGTGTGTGTGCAGATGCATGAGTTCATGCACATACATAGAACCCAGAGGAGAATGTTGGATGTCTCCCTGCATGATTAATCCTTGTATTTCTTTTATAAATTTAATTAATTAATTAATTTAATTAATTGAGAGAAAGAGAGAGGAAGAGGCAGAGAGAAAGAGAGAATAGGCATGCCAGGGCCTCCAGCCACTGAAAACTAACTCCAGACACAGGCACCCCTCTTGTGTATCTGGCTTACATGGGTCTTATGGGTCTTGAGGAATTGAACCAGGGTCCTTAGGCTTCACAGGCAAACACCTTAACCACTGAGCCATTTCTCCCAGCCCCTTGTATTTCTTCTAGTCTCTCGCTGATTGTAAGATTTACTAGCCCCAGTGATTCTCTGGGCTCTGCTTCCACAGGACTGAGGTTTACAGATAGCGTGGCCACACCCAGCTGTGTGCATGGGTGCTGGGAAACAGGACTCAAGCCATCTCAGTGTCTCTTAGGCCCTCGGGCTTGTATGGGAGGAATTCTTAAGCACTGAGCCATCTCTCCAGCCTGTGTTCTCTTTACAGATCATTTTATTTATTCTCTCAGAACATCCCTCAAGCCTCTGGAAAAGAGAGGAGTGATGGGAAAGCCATCCAGAGGCAAAGGCAAAAGGAAACGCCGTCCTCAGGTGGTTGGTGGTTGAGTCCTGTCGGAAGGCAGGAGTGCACTGAAGGGCAGCCCCGGAGCCTCAGTGAAATCACACTGAAAGCATAATGCCTTCAACTTGGTCTCCAGAGACAAGGGCCCAGAATAGTACCACGCTGTGTTTAGAAACGTGGTTCAAACAGTCAGCATGAGGGTTTCCGCACAGTGAGATTCCTTTTCTTCTGATTTCCACACCTCCATCCAAATCCCTTCTCTAAACCGGGCAGTCTAAAGCAAGGCAAGTGAATGCCGCACGCAGGACCGAGCGCCTCTCTTCCTGCCAGCCTTCATTTTCTAAATGCGCAGACTTCACTTAATTTCCTCCTGGCGCCCTGTCCTTATCAATCAAGACAACAGAAGAGGTCTTTGGTAAGAGGAGAAGAGTGACAGTGAACGTGTTCACATCCCACCACCACCAGTCCTCCTTCCAGCCACCCAGTGCTTGTCAAGTGCCTGTCTACTACGTGCCAAGCCCTTATCTAGCACGTAAGGTTCCCCACAGAGCTTAGGTTTTATAAAGGGATATAGACAAAAGCTAAGTAAACAGCATGTATTTAAAATGATAAATGTTATAAATAAAATATCCTAAGAGGGTTAGAAAGTATTAAAGTTTTGCTTTTCCATTTTCTTTTTTTTTCTGAACTTTTGCTTGTGTGTGTATGGTGTGGTGTATACGTGGTATGTGTGGAGTATGATCATGCATGAGCCCACGTGGCACCCTATGAGCTTGCCTGTAGCTGGGTGTGCTCACCTGCTATGATCAGAGTAGAGTGGAACATAGGCTTTCCACTCCATCACTCTTCTTTCTGTTTGTTTTTAATGTTTTTTATTTATTTGAGAGAGAGGGAATGGGTGCACCAGGGCCTCCAGCCACTGCAAATAAACTCCAGATGTAATGTGCCATCTTGTGCATCTGGCTTAAATGGGTCCTGGGGAATCGAACTGACACCCTTTGGCTTTGCATGCAAGTTCCTTAACCACTAAGTCATCTCTCCAGCCCTCTGTCCCTTCTTATTTGAGCCAGAGTCTTACTGGAGCTTGCTGAATTATTTTTGTTGTTGCTTTGTTTTTTGGTTTTTTTCCTTAGGAACTCCAGCTATTCTTGGATCTCAGTCTTAGGTGTTATTTCCCAGGAGAGGACAGGACAGCTTTCTTTAAGCACTGACTCATCTCTCTAGCCCAAAGACAGCTTTCTTGATGTTCAAGGCATGGAGTGGACCTTCTGGTCTTGCTCTGAATGTCAGCCCAAGGCCTTTGGCCCCTAGAATAAGGACAGTTGGGATTGGAAATGCTTAGGTGGAAAAGCATTTCTCCTCATTCCCATTGATAGCTCCTGAGCCCTTTTTAGCCAGAGGCTTGTCAACAAGAGATAAACTTGGGCAGAGGCTTAGGAGAAAGGATGGGCAAATTTCTGGGAGGCCCAGCATTAGGGCAGTGCTGGAGCTGCCTGGCTTGCCTATATTTAGGGCAGCAGCCTTGCTTTCCTCCTTAGAAGGACAGAGTAACGCTTGACTGGTCAAGGACACATGCCATTGTGTTCAGTTAGAGTCACACATCCGGGACCGTGTGGTCAGGAGAGCAGCATGGAATTGGCGACAGTTCTTTCACGCTCTGCGGGGCTCATGGCTGTTCTGAGCTGGAGGTCAGCACAGATGGAGACGCTGTGCCCCTCACAAGAAGCCCCACCCTCATGCTGCTCCCCATCTTACACGGCCATACGACTGACATCTGAGTTTGGGGAGGATTGTGGCGGATTCTAAGGAGGCCAAGATAAACGAGATACCAACCTTTGCCCCAAGGAACTTATAATCTAGTGGCCTGGATGGATGTGAATGTCCCGGACACTAGTACGAACGAGATGGCAAATCAGTGATAACTAAGTGCCAGAGTGGGCCTGGTGTGCACACCTATAATCCCCAAACTCGGGAGGCGGCAGCAGGAAGACTGCTGCAAGTTCAGGGCCAAATTATCTACACAATGAGTTCCAGGCACTGGGGCTGGGGAAACGGCTCTGCGGATACAGAGCTTGCTGTGCACACACAAGGACCTGAGGTAGGAGTCCCACCCCCACATAAATAATGGGCTAATATGGTGACTTGCTTTAATCCCAGTGCTGTGGAGGTACAGACAGGGGATCCCCAGGTCAAATCGGTGAGCTCTGCCCTCAAGTGACAGACCCTGCCTAAGTAAATGAGATGGAGAGCGATCAAGAAAGACACCCTGAACAGTCTCCAACCCACATGTGCACCCACGCATGCTCACACACCACTTACACACTAAAGCAAAGCAGAAAAAAAAAAAGAAAAAAGGGCCAGGCATGGAGGTGTCACACCTGTAATACTAAATGCCAGCGGGAAGAATGGGTAGAGGGGTTAACAGCGAGCCCAACAGTCAACAAAGTGCTTTCTCGTCAGGCGTACCCATTTGACAGACCCTACTGCAGGGTCCATTAGCAATGATGTGCTCACAAGGAGTTCTTCGGTGTATTTCAAAGTTATTCACTCACTCACAGCATTAACTCAACCTTCCAGCCAACTTCCAGTTCTTTCTTCTGGAATGAGTCTCGAGCTCCATCTACTTGATTTCCTCTCCTCATCCTGTCTGACTGGACTGTGACCAAAGACTGCCCTTGGGTGTCTAGCCACGACATACTGTCTGTTGGTCATGTTGGAGCATGTGTCGATAAACAGATCAGGACTATGGATGGAGTGCAGAGATGCTCTCTCCCATTCCTCATGAAGATGAGCTGAAAGGAGCCACTTGCTGTGCTCACATCTCTCACAGCTTCACAACGTTCTGCCTTGCTGGCGAATAGGGTGGCCAATGGTGGATCGCTAGGCCCTACCTACCTCCAGTATTTCCCAACTATGTCTTTGGTTTCTCAGGTTACAGTGGTTCTAGACAGTTTACACCCTTGGTTGGGACTCATGACCTTAGAATTGTGACCTTGGATCAAGTGACAGTGGGGATTAAAATGACCCTCTTCGTGCCCCAGGTGTGCCTGGCACCACAGCCTGCACTTCAGTCTTGAGCTTGAAGCTGCTTTGAAAACACACACCACTCTCGTTTCCCTGTGGGTCGTTTCTGATGTCATGGGTGACCTCACGAGAGCTCCTCTCCCAATAATCTATGTCATAGGCTCCAATTTTAGCTTTCCTCTTTCAGATCTGCACTTATTTTGAGGCCCCTCCCTGGAAATGTGCGCTGTCTGGCCTCCTTTCTCCATCAAGCCTGGTCTAGGCTGTCAGAGGCAGGACCCTACCAGGATACTCTGGAACTGCCTCTGACCTCCCAGGAACAGGGACCCACCCAGCAGGCAATTTCACAATGTCCCCAGGGAGGCTGGAGCCCTTGGTTAAAGAAAGGCACTCTCAGGAGGGCAAGGAAATCCCTAGAACTCCTCAAAGACCATTCCTCCTGTAGCCCTTCTGCCACCCCTCTTCCCATTCCTGCCCTGCCCTCACCACTCACCAGCTCTCTGTCTCACCGGAGAGTGCGAAGAGTCTACAGCCCACATCTCTGAGGTTTTCCCATGTCTCACACCCTACTGCATGCTCAGGTTTAGTAGACCTTAGAGCACCATGGAAACCTTTAACTTGATAGTCCTTTTAGCCAATCATCATGCACTGTATTTTCTTCGGGTTACAAGACTGTAATTTTCTTTGGGGAACTACTTTTAACCTGTAATATGTGCCTCAGGAGAAGTGTCAGTCAGTGTGTCCTCATTTATCCTCCCCAAGGAGAGGGTGGGCTGTGGTGGAAGCCAGGCCAGTTGCATTGCGAAGATAATATGACTGGAGTAAAGACAGCTGGAGGAAGTGGCGGTGCCTTTAATCTGGAGGCCTCCCAGTCGCCGAGACCACTGATTAAATAATGTCAACTGTGTGACTCACTCTGGCCTTCAGTTTCTCATGGAGTGAAGGAATGAAATTAGATAAATCCTTTGACAAGATGCTTTGATTGTAAGCAGCAAGAACTGACTTTGGTCAATGTAAGAGGGGGAAAGATAGCTATTAAAAAGATATGTTGTAGTTTTCAGTCTTGAGGGGAAGATTAAAGAGCTGGGTGTTATGGTCAGAAAGTGTTTTCCACATGGGCTGTGTCAGAATCTTAATCCACAAGTGCATGTAGGCTCATGGTATTTGGAGGAGGAGCTTCTGCGGGGTGCTTTGCTCTTGAGGGCTCTGCCCTCAAAAATAGCTGAATGGCCATCAGGGTTGACTATCTCTGACTCTCGCTTACTCTGGCCACGTGATGTCTTGCACTAGGAAGTGACCCAGTAGGAAAAGCCATTGCAGATGCGGTGCCAGGGTCTTGGGCTTCCCAGTCTCCAGACCGCGAGCTAAATAAACTTCTGTCCTCAAGCATTTTGTTATAGCAAGAGAAAATGACTAAGACTTTGGGCTTGAAATTAAAAGGAAGCCTGGATAGTCTTCAATTACATCCTGTCACTGGATTCTGGAAGCATCCTGCTCCATGTCCCTTTTCAAAGCTGACTCTGCAGTCGTCCCTTCATTTCTAGAGATCTGTGTTGTTTCATTTCTCTATACCACCCATAATGTCTATTATATAATGCTCAATAAAAATATGATCGACTTGCACATTCAACAGATATTTGTTGGTTTAGCACATTGGACATTTGAACTTAGATTGGATGCTAGTTCCCACCATACTCCCCCTGCCTGTCCTTTCCTTCTCCCCTTCCCTCTTCTGTTCCTTTCCCTCTCCTCACTCTCTCTTTTTCATTTTCTATTTTGAGACAGGGTCACACAATGCAGACCTGGGTGGGTCTAGAATTCACCTCAGACTCACCATCTTCCTTTGCCTTCAGAGTCCTGGGATTACAGGACTGCACCCCCACCTCAACAGAGGGGTGTCTTTCTTTCCACCAGGACACCCTGGTTCTTTTATGCCCTGCAACTTTCTTCTGCCCTGCGGACTCCACACTGTCTGCTTCAAGCTCAATTAAGTCATAAAATCATAACATTTTTTTCACACTTGTTTCCTGTCTTTAAAGAAATGAAATGCAGACACAGTCATAACCAAGTAGGGCAACTTCTTGGTCCCTTTCCTTCCCAGAAGCAATTCCTTTCTTGAATTTACTTTTATGTACTTTACATGCGCTTATCGTACACAAGATGCGGGCACTTGAGCTGGCACCTTGAAGAGGGCTGACGCCCCGGCATACACATGAAACACGGGCAGTTATATGGTGAGGCAGCAAGGAAGTCCTGCACAGCAACAGGGCCCCAGCCTAACATGGTCCTAGAGGCAGCGGGGCACTGGATGAGGGATCCTGGTGCAGGGGTTTCTTAATTCTGTGAAGACTGTGCATATGCAGAAGCCCGAGCTTGTGTCCTTCAGAAGCAAGGGCTCCAGGGAGGAAAACCCTTCTCCCTCCAATACCACTTGGAGATACACCAGTATGGTCTTTATTTCAGATAGCTTCCCCAGCCTCTGTAATATGGTCTAGCTCATCCTGTACCCCTAATCCACATCTCAGTGGTTTAATCTTTATTTTAGCTAGCTTTCCCAGCCTCTGTAGTATGGTCTAGCTCATCCTGTACCCCTAATCCACATCTCAGTGGTTTAATCTTTATTTTAGCTAGCTTTCCCAGCCTCTGTAATATGGTCTAGCTCATTCTATATCCCTAATCCACATCTCAGTGGATTAAGTTGACATGTTTTCAAATTCCCCCAAATTAGTGGTCTATTACAAACAAACACACACACACACACACACACACAAAACCATTCACAGTAATTTGCATTTTCCCCTTTGATTCCCCAACACCACCATCAATAGTGCATGGTGGTACACGCCTATAACTCCAGCTCTGGGAAGGTAGAGGGAGTAGGATCAGAAGTTCAAGGTCATCCTCTGCTACACAGTGAGATGGAGACCAGCTTGAGACACAGAAGACCCTATCTCTCAAAAAATAAAATAAACAGACAAAGGAAATGGCCAACAGGCCATAGTTTTCCAACATTTGTGCAAGATGGACTACTTGAAGAAAATATAAACCAATAGAAAACTAGGCAGCATCTGAACAAATAATGCACAGAGGTGACGATGTCCTGCTGGCCATTTCATACACAAGCACTTGACTCTCCCTAGTCACCCAAGAACTTGTGATCAGATCCTCTCCTTAACACAGCCCCATAGAGCTTTGGACCCATCTGGAGCGGCAGGAGGCAGTCACACCAGTGAGATCAGCGATCACACACTCTGACACAGCTCTCCCCCACCTCTCAATGAGCAGGCCGGGGCCCTGCCTGCTCTTATTTACACTGAAAATGTCCGGGGCACCCAGGGATGCCCAGGAAACTGCACCGTGTGATGCTGAGCAACTGGAGGAGGAGCAGATGCTGCTGCTGAGGGACCGAAACCCCCCACGCCACCCTTCGTCCCCACCCTTCGTGAAGGCCACATTCTTCCTTTGTTAACAGAGAAGAGGACAAAGCGGTAACAGAGCAGACTCAGAGGGATTTCCAGAACCTCTGTGCTTGCTCAGCTGTGATGTTTCCTCTGCACACTGCTGATGTCATTCAAGTAAGTTCAGTCTGAGGAGAGTGTGACGTTAGAGAGACATGCCACTACCCTCAAGCGTGATCCGTGGGAAAACGAGTAACCGCAGAGTTTGCACAACACTCCACCTTCCCTGGGTAAGTGCAGCATTGGAAAACACTGGGAACAGATGGTCCATGACGTGAGTTTAACAACCTGAGAGGAACTGAGTTTCTGCCCGCGACAGACTGATGGAGGAAGCTCGTGCACCGCCCTTTGGGCCGCTGGAAAGGTCTTGATTACATTGGTTGTGCCGTGAGGAAGGACCTGGAACAGCAGGGGTTTAATGGAAAGTGTCCCTCTCCAGTTTAGATCCCACAAGTCCTACTCTGGGAGCTCCAGGATGACGTGAAGCATCGATATTGCCAGTGTCAAACAGCTCTTAGCCAAGCGATAGCAGATGCCACGAGGCACATCTGACTTGCACATCGTATAACATGACAATATAGGTTATTCTTCTTCCCCCAAGGAACTGAAACCATATTCCAGTCCAGGAATCACCACCGGATATCCTGCTCATCCTCTCACCCCATTCTTTACCACACACGGAACAAGGAGCAAACCGCTCAGACACCGTCAATCTGCTGGCACGCTAGCAAAGGCCTTGGAGAAACTTGCAACTGGACCAGGACCCCGGTGCACTGTGCTCTGAAATCTTGTTTCTTACCTAGCCATTTTGGCCAAAATGCCCCTGATAAACTATATTTTTAGTTATGTACTGTATCAATTACTTTCCCATTACGGGGACAAAATACCTGAGCAAAAACAGCTTAGGGAAAGAAAAGAGTTTATTTCGGTTTACAGTTCCACGGGGTAGAGTCCATCATTCGGGGAAAGCATGCCATCACATAGAGGAAGGAGAGAGCCATGCGGGCCGCTGCTCAGTCATGCAGTTCAGGACTCGCAGTCCATGGAACAGCACTGCTCCTGTTAAGGTAGATGGCCCCGTGCTAATTAACCTAATGGGGAGGATTCTGTAGACAGGCACAGAGGCTCACTCAATCTACATAATCGCTGACAGGTGATTTTAGGTCCCATCAAGCTGACAATAAATATAAACCCTCACAGATACCAGTTACTTTCTCTGAGGTGCCAAAAAGCTCTGATAGCCATGTCTCAACAATTGTCATCCTCACCCACTCTTTTCCCTGGAGCTCCTTTGATCTAAGTTGTGGCTCAGATCTCACCAGAACATGGCATCAAAGGATGTCAGTGTGCCACTACTGAATTGCTTTATACTTATTCAGCCCTGACTGGCTCCAAATGGCTGTGCCACAGTAGTTCTGGCATTCCCCACCGGCGACTGGCGCTCCTAACAACTCCTTTCTCAATAATGGTGCAACGGCCATGTTTCCCACGAACCCTCCATCCCATGGTGGCAACGTCGGCCCCCAGACCCAGCACTGGTCCACTGTCCTAGGGGCATGCAGTCACGCACGTCGTGCCAGGATAACTGGGCATCCCTGCCGACTGCGGGAGGACGCCCGCCCACACGCAGCCATGCTGGGCTCCTCCCGGCACTGAGCAGCAGGGACCCGCGCTGACCACCACACTTCACCACTTGGGGCGAAGAAGCGCGGCCTGTGCTCCATGTCTCACCGCGTCTTCCATGAAAACTCCCTTCTGGCTTCTGCCTGGAACCTTTTTCTCAATAAGATATGGCTGATATCATAGGATCGAGACATTATAGATTTGTGCCCACTCTCTTTCTTCTTCAGTGTTTGAACCAAGCCATCACCCAACATCAAAAGCCTGCGTGCAAACTACCTCATTCAAAGGGATGACACACAGAGTCAAATCCTGCCTCAAGAGCCATGCCCATATATTTTGGAATATCCTATCAGTTGATCGTGAGGTTACATATCCACATCATTTAAGAAAATCAAAACAACAAAAGCTCACTGGACTCATCATATGGATGATCTAAACTAATAAAAAACCTACATTTCACAACTTTAAATATTTTTATTTATTTATTTATTTATTCATTTGACAGAGAAAGAAAGAAAGAGAGAGAGAGAGAGAGAGAGAGAGAGCGAATGGGCGCACCAGAGCCTCCAACCACTGCAAACAAACTCCAGATGCTTGTGCCCCCAGATGCGTTCACCCCCTTGTGCATTTGGCTAACGCGGGTCTTGGGGAATTGAACCTGGGTTCTTTGGCTTTGCAGGCAAACACCTTAACTGCTAAGCTATCCCTCCAGCCCCCATTCCACAATTTTAAACAAGTATATTTACCCACATATACACTAACAAATATTTATTAGGCATTTACTATCAGAAATAAAAGAAGCATAGCAAGTATGCCATCACCCCTTACACACACACACACACACACACACACACACCCACACACACACCCTGACCTATAGCAGACATTACTAGGCAGCCAGGCACTTTCCCACTGATCATAAATTAAATGGTATATTAAAATAGCATCTCAGGTGACCTACCAACTAATAGGAATTAGCCTATTGAAATAAAGCCAGCCAGATGTGGTGGTTCATTCCTGTAACCTTAGTACTCAGGAGGCTGAGGCAGGAGAATCTGCATTAGTTCTAGGTCACCCTGGGCTACATGTCAAGACCCTCTCTCTAACGTCAATGAATAAATCAACCCGATCTGCTATTTTGGTTTCTGGTTTCAGCCCATGGTTGCTTGTTGCTGTGGGCCTAAGGTGACAGTAAACATGGCAGGGGAAAAAAATGGTAGAACAAAGCTGCGCTTGCTGGTAGACAGGAAACAGAGAGGGAAGGGAACAGGAGACAAGAGACAGCTTTACAAAGTATGCTCCCAGTGATGTCCACCCTCCACTTGCTCTCGTGCAAAGAAATTAATCCATGGATCAGTTCAGAGACATCGTGACCTAATCACTTCCAAAAGCCCATTTAGCTTCAGACAAGTCCCCAAAACATGAGCCTGTGAAAGACGACATTTCATATTCAAAGCCAACACTGATCAATGAGGCTTCAAAGGCATGAAGTCCTAGAGATACGGAAATGAATAAAACAAGGCGCCTGCCTTTGTCAACCACAGTTGGGTAGCCAGACCATGTGTCATACCGAGTTTGAGGGAGGAGTGCCATGGTCAGGAGAAGCCTGACATGACAACAGTGACACCTCACAGCAGGAAGGAGGAGGTAGGAGAGTCCAGGCAGATAAAATCACAACCAGAGGCAAGTGGACATGACTGTCCATGGTGTGTTGGAGAAGGCATCAGGGCCCAGCTTGAAGCACCAAAAGGGAAAGTGGGAAATGCAGGCTAGAAAAACTCTGAAGGGTGTGAGGAGAGGGAATGCCAACCAGGGGTCAAGGAGGAGATAACTAAACATTTCTGAAAAGGATATTTCTCACATCAGATCTGAGTTTTAGAAAATTAATTCTACCATCATGGTGAGAAGTAGATTGTAAAGACATATGACCTGAGTTAGGCAGACCAATCTGGAAATTAAGTTAACCAACTAAGAACTAGCAAATTTCAATTAATATTTATTGAACAAATGAGTGAATGAATAAACGAATGATGGTGGTCGTGGGTAAACCACCAGGGATCTGGCCCCCACCTTTGCTCCAACTAAAACAGCTTTCTTTCATTTATAAACTGGACTTTGCCATAGAATTTGGCTGAAGGAAGTATTCTGTGATCTTAAAAGAGAAGTCTGACATCTATGTGTTGGACAGGAGGTGATGAGGGCCTGGCCTGAAGTGGCATCTCTGAGAGAAGAGGGGAAGAAGGCAGTTTGAAATGTCCAGAACACAGAGAGGGAGACTAACCAATGGCCTGTAAGTCTGAGCTTTCGACTTCTAATTTTTTTTTTAAATCTAAGAACAGAATACAAACAAGAATATTTAATAAGGTCCTCCCAAGTCTGTCTCTAAAAATATTTGCATTTTTATCAGCCAGGTGTAGTGGTAGATACCTGTAACCCCTGAACTCTGGAGGTGGACAATACAGGATCTGAAGTCCAAGGACAATCTGAGTTACGTGAGATACTGTCTCAAAAATATTTTTTTACATTGTGTTTTGTTTACTTTTCTTTGAGGTAAGCTCTTGCTGTAGCCCAGGCTGACCTGGAATTCACTATGTAGTCTCAGGGTGGCCTCGAACTCACAGCCATCCTCCTACCTCTACCCCCCAAGTACTGGGATTAAAGGCATGTGCCATCATATCTGGCTACTTTTTTACATTAAAATTTATTTATTTATTTATTTATTTATTTATGAGAGAGAGAGAGAGAATGGGCATGCCAGGGCCTTCAGCCACTGCAAACAAACTCCAGACGCACGAGCCACCTTGTGCATCTGGCATACATGGGTCCTAGGGAATTGAACCTACATCCTTTGGCTTCACAGGCAAATGCTTTAACCACTCAGCCACCACTTCAGTCCTTTTTACATTTTTATGTGTATGTTCATGTGTGTGCATATGCATGTGGGAAACAGAGGACAACCTCCAGTATTATCCTTGGCAACTCAGTCCTCCTTTTATTGAGACAGAATCTCTCATGAGCCTGAAGATCACCAATCAGGCTAGGCTGTGTGGCTTGTGAGTCACAGGGACCTTCTGTCTCTGCCTCCCCAGTGCTGGGATTACAGGCATGAGCCACTGTGCCCAGCATTTTTACATGGTTCTGGGAATCAGACTCATACTTCTCAGGCATACACTTTACCAACTAAGCTACCTCCATAATCCCAAATTTTCCATTTTTAATGTAGATTTATGGACATTATTATAAATATATTGCTAGGTAAATTAGATATTTTCCATACATTTGGTGTTAGTACCAATTTTCTTAGTCAACCCCTTTCTTCATACCACACAAACCCCTCTTCACTAAATTATTACTCTTTACTTGAAACATCATCCATTTCTAATTAGTCTTAATTGATACATTTTATAAAGGGTCCTCTTGGCTCACTCAGAATGTTCTTAAAGTCATTAGGAAAGTTAATAATCCAAATCAGTCCCTCTTTGGATCATGTAAGTTATGATACAGTGGGCCACACATCTTTAGGCATTGGTAGTAAAAGACTGGGATTATACATTTAATGTTTGTCCCCCAGTTGAAACACATTGCAATCCTAACCCCCAGTGTGATGGCATTAGGAGGTGTGACCTTTGGGAGTTGTGTTGGTTAATGTTCTGTTAAAGTCACAAATCCTGGAAATAGCATATAAAGAGAAACAACTTAGTTTAGATCACAGTTCTGGAGATTTTAGTTATATCATGAAGGTGGAACCCTTGTCCATGAAACTGGTACCCTTGTCAAAGGGACCACTAAGAGATTTCAGCCCTCTATCATGGAGACACAGGATTCAATAAGAAGATGACCATCTACAGACCAAGAAGCAGCTCTTGCTAGTTACTGACTCTGCTCTCACTTTTTCTTCTAGCCATGGAAGTTGAACCTAGGGCCTTACACATGCTAAGTACTCTACCACTAGGCTATATTGAATCTTACTAAGTTCCCCAGTCTGGCCTTGAACTTACTCTATAGCCCCTGAGCTTGTGATCCTCCTGCCTCAGCCTCCAGAGTAACTGGAATTACAGACCTGTGAACACCAGGCTCAGTTCTGATCTTGGACTTACCAGGCTCCAAAACTGTTGTTTAGGCACCAGTCTATGGTATTCTGTTACAGCAACCCTAACTGACTGAAACACCAAGAGATTCCAGTTCCCATATAGCTTTTCAATTCCTCCTTTGTTCCCTTCCAAAGCCCTAGGGAATGAACTGGAAAGGTGTTGGTCAGTGGCTCTCAGAACTAGAGTTTCTAAAAGTTTGGAACATAGTTCTTGGGACCAAAAAAAACATTAAACATTACTTTCCAAGAAAGAATGGCAGGAGAACATGTACCGTTTGCTACAATCATTCCCCAAAAGACAATACCAAAAAGCAAGAAAAGTCATCTCTAAAATAAAGAGAGGTTATTTATGTGGAATCCATTTTACTTTGCATAAAAATTTCTGTGCTAGGTTTCAACATTGTCTTTCATGTGAGGCTGTTGCTAGGGAGTTTGAGGCCAGCAAGGTCTCAGAGCCTGGGGTCAGTTCCTGCTCATTCCTCTGGCCCCAAAGCCCAGGAGTCCAGGTGACTGAAGGGGACACTGACCATCTGAAGAAGAGGGGACTGTTGCTGCCTTCTGCACTGGAGCCTGGACTTTTCTTTAACCCCTATAAATAAAACAAGAGTTGAAAATGCCTTGCTGAAGCTAGAACCCTGTCAGGAATGGTCAGGTTCTGCAGACAAAATTGTATGTTAAATAAACCTTTAATCTGACCTTAAAATTTAACCACCATTTATATCATTGCTTCCGTCTGAAATAAAATGGGGTATCCAAACAGATGACATGAAAGAGAATTTTGGACAATCATCCAATCAAAAATGAGAGAAATGAGAAGACCGTATCTTTGTTGGCTTCCTGGTCCACTTAGATACAGCTCCCCAAGTGCAACTATTAACTGCTGCTTTAAGTGGCATCTCTTCCTTAATAAGCCGAGAGCACTTTCTGAAAGCGTGTGTTCTGGGCCACTTGCCGGGATAACGGAGAGGTTCCGTCTGGGAACTGGGCCCCGCGCTCCAGTTCTGAATCTGCCATGTGCTCGCTTTAGGCCTCTGGGCACTGTGCTATGCCTTTAAGCTTCTTCTACTGCCAGGATTCTGAGTTATGACTTGTTTTGGGGTGAACAGGTCGTAGGTAGTGACAGGATCTTTCCATAGCTTTCTTTTCTGGTCAAAAAGCAGTAAGAATAGTCCAACCACTTTATTAGGATGTCTTCATTTTTATGACTTTCCACCAAAATTCATTGCTTTCTTTAGTTGGCCTGGGGTTTTAGGGACACAGATTGGATTATTAAATCCACAAATGCTTTTGACAACAGGCAATAAAGGCGGTATAGATAGGAGCCAGAGTTTGAAAGTTCCACAATTTACAATTCCTAATGGGATTTCTGAGTTGATGAACCTGTCTTACCTTAATAAATTCCCGAGGCTTCTCTTTCCCTTGAACCTTTCCTTGCATCTTTGTTCCAAAACAGTCCAAATAACCTGCTCTGAAAATTGGCTGTCTCTATTTTGAAGGGGAGAGGTTACCGGGTGTCACTCTGAAAGGAGACCGCTCTATTAGATGCTTCTGTGGTTCCAAGCCCACTGTGAGCTGTGCCTTTCCTTGGCAAACGAGTTCATCGTTTGAAAAGTTATTTCTAGCCCTGCACAGCTGTTCACAGCTCAGGTTCAGCAAACGCCATCACTTCTGCAGACCCAGTCCCAACACACCCAGGGAAATCATGGAGCCCCAAGCGCGTGACTTTGATTAGTAAACGAAGAGTGACCACTGGTCCAAGGTCTTGCAGAAATCACTCATTTGACGTGCGGTTGTATTCTCTCTCCTTGTCTGGTGCAATGTAGGCTTTTTAATTAATTGATTTATTTATTTTTGGTTTTTCAAAGCAGGGTCTTCCTAAGCCCAGGCTGACCTGGAGTTCACTATGTCTCAGGGTGGCCTTGAACTCATGGCAATCCTCCTACCTTTGCCTCCCAAGTGCTGGGATTAAAGGTGTGCACCACCACACCTGGCTCTATGTAGGCTTTTAAAAGCAAAACCTACAGAAGCTTTTAGCTTCAACATTCCCGCCTTGGAGTTTCACTGGGGAAATTGAGGAATCAGATGATAATAATCATATTGACAATAGTAACTCTAATTTCTTGGTGCTTATCATATCATGTGCTATGTGCTTTTAAAGACTGGTATGCCCATTTATAGATGAGAGAAAAGGTACTAAGCAAAACCACATACTTTATAAATTTCATAGGTAGGAAATAATAGATTTAGAATTTAAGCCCAGGTCCACCTGGTCAAAAGGCCGTTGGTATTCCACTATGGATGGACTGAGATACTGGTGTAAAGACAGGGAAGTGCTTGGGGAAATCCATAACTTCCCTGACTCCTAGCTATGGATCCTTGTTAAAGTTTCTTCAGTAGCTTGTCCATATTTCTGTTAAAATAACTGCTACCCTGCCCAGCCCGTGCCCCTCCTACAAGAAGGCAGGATTCTTTCCTTCAGCCTTTCTTCTGCGTCTCTGGGAACAGCCAAGCTGGAGGGTTGGGGGGTTCCTGGCAGGAAGTCGCTGCGGTCCCAGCACAGGCTGCCCCTTGCGCTTCTTTGTCCCTCTCTGTTGTCCTCGGGCAGCCTAATGCACGCCAGCCAAAGCTCCAGTGTAGGACAAAGAGCCATGGCCGCCAGCGGACCTTGAGCCATCGCTCCTCCTTCTCCAGCTGCTGACAGGACCCTTGACGTCCTGACAACCCGGGGTCTCTCTCTGGTTGGAGGGGCAAGGGCGCTTCTTCTGTGCCCTGGTCTTTGCGTGTCATTCTCGTGTGGATGATAAGGCTGGGTGGGAAGATGGTCCTGTCCTGCCATCCAGCAGGATGGCTAGTTCAGTGGCTCTGGGCACGTAGCCCACAAACACATGGCTCTCTTTTAGTCCTGCAGCTGAGTCAAAGCACCCAGGGCTCCTTTCTCGGTTAAGATGATACATTTTCCCTCAGGATTCCAGACCTTCCCTGTAATTTGGTGTCCATGTCTTTCTGGGAACCCACAGGCTCCTCGGCCCACAGAAATCAGGAAATGTGGCTACAGGGAGTGAACTGATGTTTCCTAACAGACACTGGGAATCCGGGAGGAGTGGTGTATACTGCTGGCTGGATAATATATGCAGCTAGCTTTCCATTATCATCTTATCCATTTTATCCCTGCATTTCTTGCTCTCCCACACTTCTACACACCTGAAAGTAGATGATAGCTGACTGTGCGACTTGCCCCAGGAGCTGTGTGGGCAAGCCACAAACTAAAGATTTCCCTGCCCACTGTTAGAAACAAGTCTAAGCTCTAAGCAGATAAGGAGTGTGTGTGTGTGTGTGTGTGTGTGTGTGTGTGTGTGTGCGCGTGTGTGTGTGTCTGTGTGTCTGTATGTCTGTGGCCAAAGAAGCAAAGAAGCAATTTGCCTCAATTTCAGAGAGATCCTGTTTGCCTGCCAAGAGGTGAAGTTAGAGGTGACAGAGAGATGTATTTGTGGGCTCCAAGCTCATACACTCAGCCCTGTTCCCGGGAGAGTGACATCAACATGATACATAGGGGGCCCTGGCAGAGAGACTTGGAGGTGGCTGGGCCTGAAGGAAGGGGGCAGGCAAGGCTGCCGCATTGATTAATGGTGCCGGCAGAGGAGCGAGAACCAGGTGGGCTCCACCCCAGAGGCTCTGGCACAACATGAGCTGCCAAGGCCACAGGGAGGGGGCCCCAGGGAAAAATGGAGGTGATGAATTTTTCATTTTCTTTTTGTTTCTTCTGTCAGCCACAACAAATAAGGCTTGGCAGTAGAAATGAAACTGTTATGAGAAAGTGAAGAGAGTGATTTTTAAACCTTGTGCTTGTGGACTGGAATTCATGGCCTTCACCACCTGCCTCTGCATTCCTCAGGCTAGCCCTCTATGTACCCCTTAGGCTAGACCCCTCTAAACCCTTCAGGATAGCACCCTCTGCACCCTCAGGCTAGCCTTCTCTGTACCCCTTAGGCTAGACCCCTCTAAACCCTTCAGGATAGCACCCTCTGCACTCTCAGGCTAGACCCCTCTGTACCCCTTAGGATAGACCCCTCTAAACCCCTCAGGCTAGCCCCCTCTGCACCCTCAGGCTAGAGCCGTCTTGGGCTAGCCCCTGTGCATTTCTCGGGCTAGCCCAGGAAGTAGGAGCAAGGCTGTGCCCACACACTGACTAGGGCATTTGATTAGACTGGGACCTTCTGTTCTCTACCCAAGACTAGGTGGCTTTGACCAAGAATGCTTTTTTCTGTGTCAATAACCATTCAACAAAACAGTTTTAAATGGAAAGCATTCAGTAAACATTGTTCATTTTATCCCCAGGAATACTTCAGAAGGATGCTGCAAAATCATCTTCAGAAAGCTTACGGTGCTTGAGAGGCTAAGCAAAAGAGTCCTCAAGAAAAGTGCTAATCAACATCGCAGAGCATTGAGCTTCCTACCTTATAATTGTGATGGATGATCTGGTTTTGTTTTGACACAACACGTAATCCTTAAAATGACTCTGCTGAGAAGCCTCACCTTTTTTCCAGAATATGTCCACTGTGTATATTAAATTGACTAAACATTCAGAAGAAGGAGCACAGATCAGGCCCAGGAGAGTCTGTTACAGAGAGAAAGTAGGAAGGGCAGAGATGTTACCAATACTGAAAATACACTAAAATTCTGATTGAAGTACCAGATCCATTCCACCCATCCTCCTAGGAGCAGTCAAAATGTTGAAAATAAAATGGAAAAAAGTGATGACCAACTGGCAGTAGCATGTAATTGTTTCATAAACATTCCGTGGCCTGGATCTTCTTATTAATGTTTCTCCTTCTCCACATATGTCCACTGATGAAGGAGAGTGATTGCAAAGTGGCCTTTAGAAGCTGGACACTCTGTGAGATGACAAATAGGCAGCATTGCTTTCTTCTTGCTCACAAGTAAATTTCTGGCAGTTTTTGACAGGTCATAAACACACATGAAATGCTAAACTTAGTGGGTTGTTAGATGTTTCCTGAAAGTTGAAAAAAACACTTTAAAAATAAATTTTCCTTATGTCTACTTTTTTCCACATTCTCAACTCTGACATTCAAGTGCAGTTCACAGATCGACATGTAAGAACATTTGAAAACGAAATTTGGAAAGCCTGCTTGAGTCCACTTCTCTTAAGGAATAAAGCCTCAGGCTAAGTTCACTTAGTACTCTCGAGACAAGCAAATGAATGTCCTAAATAAGATCACTAAGAATGCTGTTTCTGGGGCCGGAGAGTGGCTCAGAGGCTAAAGACACTTGCTTGCAAAACCTGACGGTTAAGATTTCCCAGTATCCATGTAAAGCCAGATACACAAAGGGGCACATGCATCTGGAGTTCATTTGCAGTAGCAAGAGGCCCTGGCACACCTATTCTCACTCTCTCTACAAATACATAAATGCATACATAAATTAATATTAAAAAAATATAAAATGAATGCTGCTTTCTTCATTAGGAGATATCTGCAAGCAATTAGTTACTTTGAATTTGTCCTTGTTTTGATCATTATTTGAGTGTGCACATGCATGTATGTGTGCACATGCATATGCCGTGGAGCACATGTGACAGTCAGAGCACAGGGAGGCTCTGGACCCTCCTTCCACCTTCTCTGAGACAAGGTCTCTTGCTGATGAATGCCAGTCTAGCTGGCCCATAAGCTGTGGATTCTCCGGGTTCCACCTTCTATTGTGAACACGTTGAGACCACAGATGTATGAGCTACTTTGTGTCCAGCTTGACATGGGTGCTAGGGAATTGAACTTGGGTCAACAGGCTTTTGCAAGTAAATGCCTTTAACTGATAGGCCAATTCCCCAGTCCCTGTTCTGGTCTTTCTGTTAGAGCACCAGCATTCCTCAGACCTTTCTAGAAAGGGTGTCACCCATTAGCTTTCATAAGACTGCTCCTTCTTGGGTGTCCCGTGCTTCAGGGGACAACTCTTTTGCAGACTCATCTTCCCAGCCCAGCTGCTTCATTGCTGCAAGTACTCAGGTTCCCAGCATCCTCCCCCACCTTGGCACGTCAGAATGAATACACTATCTGCATTTTCTATTCTACATAAAATATCCTGCCTCACCTCTTTCTCCTCCTGGATCTATTAAGTTTTTTTCCAGCTAAGCTACCACCTCCCCTGGGCAGCTTTCCCTGCCTTCCGGAGGCTGGGGGTTGTGGGGGGGGGCGGGCTCTGTCAGTGGGCTCTTCCCCATCACACCACTCAACCTGCTGAACTGCAAAAGCAGCCTTACTCATCAGTCTTCTCTAGAGAACTGAAAATACCGTCCCAGAGAGATGTCTAGTTCATTATGATTACTTCATTCTGGATACTAAAAAGTATTTGAAGGAAGGATGAATGCATTTACCTTACGAATCTGTTTTATGGTTTTGGGATTCCAAATTCTGAGCAAGGGAAATCTAATTTGCCTGCTGAGGTCAATTTCCTTCTCTGGTCTAGTGAGCTGACCACGGTGAAAGTTGGGCTGGAACTTCTCAGACAGGTGTGGGATGGGGGAAACAATGGGGCATGCTTACTGGAGTTCCTAGTGCCCTTCATTGAAATAATAAAACTTTTATTTAAAAAATTCATGGGCTGGAGAGATGGCTTAGTGGTTAAGGTGCTTGTCTGAAAAGCCTAAGGACCCAGGTTTGACTCTCCAGGTCCCGCATAAGCCAGACACACAAGGTGATGCAAGTGCACCAGGTCACACATGGGCACAAGGTGCCACACGCATCTGGATTTGATTACAGTGGATAGAGGCCCTGGCACACCAATTCTCTCTCTCTTTCTCTCTTTTAAAAAAATTACAAAAAGAAAGAAAATATAAAAAACACTCATCATATATTATTCACTGACCCATACCATTTCAATTAGTGCATCCCCAAAAGGTGCAACTGTCCCTTCCTCTTAACACATAAAATGAAAAAAATTATATGGCATTTCTTACTTACCACTAGTCACTCATCCATCCATTCACAAATATCACCAACTATGACTTTGTGTGCAGCTCTGTGTCAAGTAATGGGTGGAGAGTAGAAATCAAATTCTCTGATTGAATTTGAGGCTGCTCCATGGGGCGGGGGGATCCATGCCTTAATAGGCACTGAAAACCAATGGCTAGAAAGGTCAGAGGCCCTAGGAGGGAAGCTACTATGGTTGTTTGGCTAAATGTATATGTATGTTGTGCCATCAACTTGCCCTGTAGTTATTTATGTTTATGCCCATAGATTAGTACTGCTTTCACTTTTGTTTAGAGAATCCTTTTCTTTTGCTTTCATTATTTTTTCTTTTTCTTTCTTTCTTTCTTTCTTTCTTTTTTTTTTTTTTTTTTGTTGTTGTTGTTTTGTTTGCAGTTGGCACTCGCTACTGGGGAGACTCAAAACTCATCAAAGTGCTGAGAATAAGTGATTGTGGAGTGCCTAGTACTAAATGATATCTCTATTATGTCCTCCAAGGCTCAGGGAATGTTGCAAACGAGGGGATAGAAAAAAACGTAAGAGACAGGATGAGAGGAGCACCATGAACATTGTCCCCTGGACATGAAGTGACTGTTGCCGTGACCTCACAGTGACCGTCTGTCGTGATCTACACAGATCTGCATAACGTGGGGCCCGTCAGCATTCCATCATGAATGGCGAAGGAGGGGGCAGGGAAGATACCAAGATAGACAATGGACTAGTTGGAAAGAAGGGGTGCAGTGGACGAGGGACTTGAGAGGAGGACAAAAGAAGGTAACAGGAGGGGATTATGATCAAAAAGTATTATATACATATATGAAAATTGTCAGTAAAATAGTTTTAAAAGGAAAAAAGGCCCTGCTTTCATGGTCCTTAATTTAAAAGATAAAGACACAAATGCATGAGTTTCATTATGAAATTTAATAAATAAGAGGTGAGTGATGTAATTCCAATGTGGAGTTAAGCCAGGCTGCCCAGAACGAAACAAGTTTTATGTTAAAGCTAGACCTGACTTTTTTGGGGAAAAAGACCAGGAGTGGAGAGTTAGGAGAAACAGAAGAACATGGTAGAACAGGGGATCACTGTGGAATTATTAAGACAGTCATTTGGTCTGGGAAATTTTCAGAGATGAAACTAATAGTACTTTTAATAGGGTATACCTCAGGGTGAATCAGGGATGGGTGCCAAGGATACTAGGAGTACAGGTTAAACACATGAGTTCTGTATGTAGCCAGACTGTCAGAGTTTCAATCCGAGTTCTCTTACTGACCTTCAATCTGAGTTCTGTCTGTGGCCTTCAATCTGAGTTCTATTTGTGACCTTGGGCAAATTATTTAACTTCAGTGCCTTGGTTTACACTTACACAAAGTTGGTGATAATAGTAGTTACCTGAAAGATTTGTTGGAAAGATTAAATAACTTATTATCTATAAAACATTCCAATTAGCCTGCATTTAGGTTTGTTTTATATAGTTTTTTTTTTTTTAATTTGGGTTTTTTAAGGTAGGGTCTCACTCTAGCCCAGGCTGACCTGGCACTCATTCTGTAGTTCTAGGATATCCTCAAACTCATAGCCATTCTCTTACCTCTGCCTCCCAAGTGCTGGGATTAAAGGCATGCGCCACCATGCCTGGCTAGGTTTTCTTTCTTTATTGTGTGTGTGGTGGGGGAGTTTTGAGATAGGATCTTATATAGTTCAGGCATGTAACCAAGGATGACTTTTTTTTTTTTTTTTTTTGAGGAAAGCCCAAGAGACTGGTCTTTTTTTTTTTTTTTTTTTTAAGTGCAAGAGAGTGAGAGAGAGAGAGAGAGAGAGAGAGATTTGGTGTGCCAGGGCCTCCAGCCACTGTAATTAAACTCCAGACACTTGTGCCTCCTAGTGCACATGTGTGATCTTGCATGCTTGCATCTGGCTTATGTGGGAGCTGGGGAGTCGAACATGGGTCATTAGGCTTCACAGGCAAGTGCCTTAACTGCTAAGCCATCTCTCCAGCCACAAGGATGAATTTTAAATCATTATCCTTCTGCTTATATACATAAGTTAAAAAAAGTTTTCAAAGTAAAAAAAGGTCCTGCTTTTATGGTTCTGGGATTATAGACATTCATTTTCATGCCCATCTCTGAATTCGTTTTCTTACAAACTGAAACAGAGAGGTAACCTTCAAGATCTCTGGATTGAGCAGTGGAGTGAAAACAGTGACATTCATTGAGAGGAGAAAGAGAACGAGTTGGCCAGCGAAGATCAGAGTTTAGCTTAAATGCCAGCCTGGGATCACTGCAGACCTTTTGGGCATCTGTCTTTAGAGGAGTCAGAGCTCAGAAAAGGTGCCTGGGCTGAAGATGTCAATCTTTGAGGCTTCAAAATATAAGAAGTATTTAAAGCCCAGGGGATGGGAAAGACAAGCCAGGGAAAGTGTGTAAAGTGAGTAAGGTATAAAAACAGAACCAAGGACCAGCCACCAGGGTTCTCAAAGGCAAGTGGAGAGGTCAGCTACTGGACTGTGTGCAGTGTCTTTATGTGTGCACAACAGATCAGTGGAAATAGAAACATCTACTATAGCGGGAGTGTAAGGAATACTGGGACCAGGGAGGCCTTTCTGTTTCTAGTTTAATGGAGCTTAAAAATTGAATGGTTGGCTTAACCTTGTTAAATTGATTTTGTGGCTTCTCCTATTATTCACTGGAGTCTCTTTATCCAAAGACTTAAAACAAAGTCTGGAATGTTTGGACAAGGTGGATTTGTGGTTGGATCTTTGACGGTAAAGGCAGAAGGATAGTCATAGTTACACAGAGAATGAAATGTCTTAAAAGTTGTGATGAGGGCTGGAGGGATGGCTTAGTGGTTAAGGCATTTGCCTGCAAAGCCAAAGGACCCAGGTCCGATTCCCCAGGACCCATGTTAGCCAGATGCATAAGGGGGCGCACGCGTCTGGAGTTTGTTTACAGTGGCTGGAGGCCCTGGCATACCCGTTCTCTCTATCTCTATCTGCCTCTTTCTCTTTCAAATAAATAATAAATAAATAAATAAATAAAATTTTAAAGCTGTGATGAGGAGTCACTGAAGGGCACTAAGCATAGGTGCAGGGAGATTATTTCACATTTTAGAAAGTTCACTGGGGCACACTCTGGAGAGTAAACTGGAAGGGAGGAGGCCACAATGGCCACTGGCACTTCTGCTGCTGGGACCCCAGGTTGCAAAGACAAGCCCAGGGCCATGAGAGAGGCCATTCTGACTCATTAGTGATAGACTGGCTAGAGAAAGGATGACACCAAGGGTGCTGGTTTGTTTGCTAATCGTTCTTTGCCATTGAAACATTATGCTTTTACAGATGCACTCTGTCATGATGACTTTATTATTATTATTATTATTATTTATTTTGGTTTTTCCAAGGTAGGGCCTCACTGTAGCCCAAGCTGACCTGGAATTCACTATGTAGTCTCAGGGTGTCCTCGATCCTCCTACTTCTGCCTCGAGTGCTGGGATTCAAGGCGTGCACCATCACACCCGGCTTTTTCATGACATTTTAATTCTCACGTGCTCTTGCCCTGTATCCTGATGAAAACACACTGATGTTAAGTAGCTCAAGAGAACAAGATGAAGATGTATTTCATGTGGGCTCACTACTTTGAGCCTCATCCTACATAGAGGATAGAAATTCTATTGCCTAAATTATAGAAGCTAAAATCCCCCATAAAGAATAAAATATACTATTGGCTGACATGGTTTCTGTACCAACTGGCTTAACCCAAAGTATGAATATGCTAGTTCTTTTCAAAAAATATTTTTATTTATTTAAGAGAGAGAAGCAGATAGAGAGAGAATGGGCACACCAGGGCCTCTGGCCACTACAAACGAACTCCAGATGCATGTGCCACCTTGTGTATCTGGCTTACGTGGGTCCTGGGGAATCAAATTTAGATCCTTTGGCTTTGTAAGCAAGTGCCTTAACTGTTAAGCTATCTCTCCAGCCCAGAATATGCTTGTCCTTATTTACAAAGTGAAATAATTAGCTCATTGTTATAAGAAGAGGCCCATATTTCAAAGAGTAATGTTTTTGTGAAATATAAGGAATGTCGTCACTGAACTCCGTTAAACCCATTTAGCTCAACACTGATTTGCATGCTGCCTTGTTTTCAGCTCTTCATAAATATGCATAAATAAATAATTGGCTGTCTCATTGATGGGAGATGGGGGAACTTGGTGAAGACATTCTTAGCTTTAGAGCTCTTTCCTGGCCCTGCTCGGCTGCTCCCATTGATTGTATTCATCATGAGTTTCTTCTCTTTCTTCCCAATTCTTCCCCGCCTGGTCTCTCATGAACATATTCCCATCAGCCTTACACCCCAACATCAAAACTGGCTGTCAAGGTCACTGGTGACCCTCGCTTTGCTGAATCCAATGGTGAAGCCTCAGCCCTTGTCTTGTGAGACCCCTCAACTGCGTTCCCTGAAGCTGACATTTGCTCTTCCTTAGTGAGGTCTTTGTTAGTCTCAAGGATCACATGTTCCTTTGGTTTTTCCCCTTCCTCTTGGCTTTAAGTTACACTAACATCCTCCCAGTCTTTCTTCCTGCCACCCCTTTGTCTGTCCTCTAAGAAATCCTTTTTAAAAGCAATCGGCAGCATCACTTCTTTGTTCACGAAACATGGAAGGGATCACAGTGAAAGCCAAAGGCACAGAAAGGCCTCAAGCTCCGCCTGGTCTGCTCTCAACCCTTGGTGCACTGACCTCATCTACTTTACTCTGCCATTTGCTCTCCCCATTCCAGAGACTTCTTTCTCAGGCCTGCCAGATGAGTTGTACTTGCACCCTTTGATCAACAGTGCTCTTGATCTGATTCCTAGAGCCCCAGCCCTACACTGTTTTCAAGCTTTGTCTACATGCCTCCTTCCCAGTGGTTACTGTCTTGTCCTAGTTAATGCCAAAATCTGTATCCAAACCCAGGGTGCCCAGTCTCCTTGTTCCGCTTCATTTCTTTTCCCATGGCACTGATAATTTTCTACTCTGTTATGCAATGTGCTTATTTATTAGGTTCATTATTAATTGTCTCCCCCTACTGGAATGTAAGTCCCACAAGGGTAGAGATCTTGTTATGTTCCCTGATGCATCGTGATCTCCGAGAACAGTACCCGGGACCTAGAAAGCACTTAGTAGGTACTTGCTAAATGAATTAATGAGGTCTTTTAGGCGTCAACCACAAGGGGCTTAACTGTACTCACAGCTCCATTCGGATAGTGAGCAGACAGATATGCAGCAAGGCCCGTGGATGAGCGCAGGTGCTACAGGGCAAATGTTCCTGCGGACAGGAGCCACACGAGCTTCCAGCTTCTGAGCCTCTAACACATTTCACAAGCTACAGCAGGTGCCACACGGGCACTGCCTGCTTCCTAATTCGTTCATTTTAGTGCTCTGATCTTCTCAGGAGGAAAAAGGATGCAGCCCATAGTGTCTTCTCAGTGTGTGTCTTCTTCCCATGCACACGGGGATCTCACCAGGACCCAGGCCCTCCAGCTCTTGTAATGGAAAAATGAATAGTGGCTCTATGTTTTTTTAAAAAAAGAAACTATTGGAGATTCATAAATTAACCAATATCACCAATAAATCTGATTCAATTCATGGGCATCTCAAAGGACAGACACTCAGAAGACCTTTTGGTAAGAGTGAAAGAGAAGGAACAGGAGACTCAAGCAGAAGACTGACCTGGGAACTAATCCTAGGGGGTAACAGAAAGACTGGGAGAGTGAGGGCCTTCCATCATAAGGAACAGCTCACCTTGTGGAATAGCAATGGTAAGACACGTCTGTTTTTTTTTTTTTTTTTTTTTTTTTTTTTTTTTTTGCCTGAACTGGAACCCCAGACCATCATCCTCCTTGTACCTGGGATAGCCTTGTGAACGCTGCTCCCCCATGTATCCAAGCATCCACCAAACGCAACACATCCAGATATGTGACAAATGACCTCTATTGCTGAAGATTTTTTTTTTTTTTTTTGGAGGTTATAGGACACTTCTACCACACCACTCCCTACACTGATAACATCGTAACATTAGGATCAGCTAGGGGGAGGTTGGCCTTGTATTTCATTTAGTAATGAACTTTTGCACATAATCCTTAAAAAACCCTTTGCTGTGAGGCACTGGCTTGTTTAAGCTTGGTTAGAAAGACATGCTAAATCCCAGCGAATAACGAGCGTTCGGTACCCGCCGCCGCACTTCCTCCTCCTCTCTGGCATCTTTCCTCCAGGACCCTCCAGTCTCCTGAGACATGATGACTTTCCATGCTGCTCTCTTCTGCGGTGTGTCTGTCTCTCTTGTGTATCTGTATTTCTTCTTACTTGGCCCCGGATGTCAGATTGGCTCGCATTACGCCAGGCTGAATCATTTGATTTCCTGTCCATGTTCCTAACCTTTCCAGATCCTCTTGTATCATTTCTCAGTCATTCCTGCTGTTTTCAATACCTCTCAACTTAAAGCCATCTGCAGATCTCATTAGCAAGCCATGGACTCCCTCTCCCCCGCCGTTACACGATCTATTGAAAAACACAACACTTGACACCAATTTTCTCTTCTTCTCCATTTGAGGCACCACCTCTCTGGATCACTATAGCTTATTACCATTTTTATATGGTTAGATTATTATTGCACATGTACTCCTGGTCTAGGCAAATCTAAATATGTGGGAAATCAGGATGAATTGTTGATTGTTAGTGGGTTTGTGTGTGTGTGTGCTGTTGTTGTCATTATTGTTGTGATTATTGTTGTTTAGTTAGTAGGCTGGGGATACAGCCTAGAGGTAGCACACTTTCCCAGCATGTTCAAGGCCCTGGGTTTGATCTCCCCCACTTCAAAAAGGAAGAAAATGAGTTGGTGTTCACTTTACAAAGTCTTTGCAATTGCCATGCCTCCTGCTGGGAGAGAATCATCATCCACAGTCACACCTGGCAGTGGATCTTGTGAGCTACACTACCAGTCGAGGCAAGATTGTAACCACCAGTGCAATAATGGCATGATTGCTATGGGGCTAATTAACTATGATTGCTATGGGGCTATCTGATTGGATTTGAGGCCTGCTTCATAGACAGAAATACGTGCCAGGTACTGAAAACCCTGTCATGGTTGATGGTTGAGAAGGTCATAAAATATAGGGGGAAGCTACTACTGTTATTTGGCTAAATGGATATGGTATGCTCATAAAGTTGCTATATACATATTTATGTTTATGTCTGAATTATTGCTGCTCTGGTTTTCAGTTAGGAAAGTATTTTATAGATAGTGGTAACTACTGGGAAGACTCAAGATTCATCACAGTGCTAAGAAGAGGTGACAGATAAGTGACCATCACCAAATGAGACATGTTTAGCACCCCTACCACGGCTCAGGAAGAATTAGGAAAGAGGTGGCAGAAAGAATGTGAGAGTCCAAGGATGGGGAGGAGTGCTGTATTCTAGACATGAAGTGGCACAGCATTCATGACTTCATAGTACCTGTCGGTACCTGCACAAGACCTTCCCAATACTGGGTCCATCAACATGTCCTCATGGATTAAAAAGGAAGGCAATAATGATAATAATGATAAAATACGACATTAAAATAGAAGTACTAGTTTAGGTATATATCTTCTCTATAGACTTTCCACCTCCACTCCTTCTAAACCATTTTAGTAGAAGCCACAATGATACATATGATGTAAATCATGTTTATTAACTGACAATTTCCCCTTTCATGCAGAAAACCTGGATAACCCACATCAAAATGGACACCATCTAGAAAGGCTTCAAACATGCCATGTACTTTCTTTACTTAATGTAAAAGGGGCTGGGCTGGAGAGATGGCTCAGCAGTTAAGGCACTTGCCTGCAAAGCTTAAGGACCCAGGTTCTATGTCCTAATATCCATGTAAAGCCAGATGCATTAGGTGGCACATGCATCTGGAGATCTTTGCAGTGGCTAGAGGCCTCGGCATGCCCATTCTCTCTATATATACGCCTCTCTCTAATAAATAAATAAAATATTTAAATATAATAAAATAGAACACCCCTTCCATCTTTAAAATGGAATGGTGCAATGGCTCAGTGGAGAAAGCACTTGCTGCTCAGGCCTTAGTGGCGGGGGCTGTGGCAGGCTTCTGTTAATCCCAGCATCCTGACCGCAAGCTGACAGGCTGAGACAGAATTTCTCAGAAGCTCAGAAACTTGTAGCAAGCACAGACATCATCTACAGCAGCAAGAAAGGCAGACCTTGCCTCACGTAAGGTGGAAGGGTCACTACCTAAAAGTTGTCCTCTGACCTCCCCGTGTTCCATGGCACGTGCACACCCACACTCACACACATACACAAAAATAATAAGGGGCTGGAGAGATGGTTTAGTAGCTGAAGTGCTTGCTTGCAAAGCCTGATGGCCTGGTTTGATTCCCCAGTACCCACATAAAGCCAGATGCACAAAGTGGCTGCATGCATCTAGAGTTTGTTTGCAGTGGCAGGAGGCCCTGGCTGGCATGCCCATATTTTCTCTCTTCTTCCAAATAAATATCTTTAAAAATAATAACATTAAAACTGAAGTCTGGTCCAAATTGCGATGTTTAGAAAGCATCACTGCTTTCTTCTCTACCCAACTCCTGAGATCATCATCCCCAAAGTAGGATCTAAGACACCAATCCTTAATTGTTTGTCTGTTCTTTCCATCCTCTTACTCAAAAGTACAAATAGCTTCTCTCCCACTTGGAAACATGCAAATTTTGGAGCCAGGAGTTGGCCATGTAACAAATTGGAAATGTCTTTGATGATGCCCAGCTGTTGTCATTTCCTAATCACAGATGTCTCCAGCAGTCCGGTGGCTGATTTGCGTACCTGAGAGAGGCACATGATTAGCGTGGTCCCACATTCTTCCTCCTGCCCTGTTGTCAGATCATGAAGAGACTGCCCTCTCCTTTGTTCTTCAGCTCAGAGCTCAGTCACAAGATGACCTACAGTAAATCAAACCCTGACATCTCATTACCACCATCCTCTTCTTGGCTTCTTATCTGTTTATTGCACACCAAGGTGCGGCACTGTGGTGGTTTGATTCAGGTGTCCCCCATAAACTTAGGTGTTCTGAATGCTAGGTCCCCAGCTGATGGTATTTGGAAATTAAAGCCTCCTTGAGACAGTGCATTATTAGGGCCAGGCTTATGGGTGTTATAGCCAATTTCCCCATGCCAGTGCTTGGCACACTCGCCTGTTCCTGTTGTCTACCTGATGTTGGCCAGGGGGTGATGTCCACCCTCTGCTCATGCCATTGTTTGCCCTGCCATAGTAGAGCTTCCCCCTCAAGCCTGTAAGACAAAATAAACTTTTTTTTTCCCCACAAGGTGTTCTTGGTTGGGTGATTTCTACCAGCAATGCGAACCTGACTGCAACAGGCACTTACAGATCTTACTGACTCTCCTGCCTTTCTTCTATGGAGATTCATTCACTTAAGACATCAACATGGTAAAACTTCACTTTTCATTTTGAGTTTCCTTTTTGTTTTGCTGGCACAAAACACCCAACCAAAAGCAACTGATGGGAGAAAAGGATTTACTTTTGGCTAACAGAGTTGAGGGGAAGCTTCTTGATGGCAGGGGCAAGATGGTAGAGCAGAGGCTGGCCATCACCTCCTTACCAACATCATGTGGACAACAGCAGCAGGAAAATGAGCTAAATTAACACTGAGAGAAAAACTTCCTTCAAAAGCTCCTGGAAGAACTAGACATCTTCCTATATATGAATCATACCTTAATTAAAAAAAAACTACTACTGGCAAAGATACTCATTCTGTCATGGGGCCTACCCTCACTTAACTAATAGCTATCAATAAATAATATAGACCCTATGCCATAAAACAAAAACAATTTTCCTTCCTTTTACAGTTTTCATAGTGTATCTCCCATTCAAATGAACTGATCATTGCTGGACTAAAGATTTAGGTGAATAAAGGGGCAAGTTTGTAGAGACTGAAGAGATTAGCAGGTAACAGCCCTGAAAAGCTGTGTGGACATCTAAGGTCACATGCATTTCAATGGCCTAGAATACAGGCCTCAAATCACCCTTAGCATGGTTGCTAAGACCCTAAGTGGACTCTGTATTCCAGAAGGAATGGGTGTAAAAAGAACAACCATCTATCTAACTCAGCCTCAGCACTTGATAACTCTTTTAACCACTAAGAAACTCAACCACTTCAAGACATTCACCTCAAGGAATGAAGAACATTACATCAAGAATTAATAACTGGGGCTGGAGGGATGGCTTAGTGGCTTAGTGGTTAAGGCAGTTGCCTACAAAGCCAAAGGAACCAGGCTTGACTCCCCAGGAACCATGTAAGCCAGATGCACAAGGTGACACATGCATCTAGAATTTGTTTGCAATGGCTAGAGGCCCTGGTGTGCCTATTCTCTCTGTCTCTCACTCTCTCTATGTCTCCCTCTCTGTCTCAAATAAATAAATAAATAATATTTTTAAAAGAATTAATAACTGAGCATGGTGGTTCATACCTATACTTCCAGCAATTGAGATGCTGAGTTAGGAGGATCACTGTAAATTCAAGGCCAGCCTGGGCTAGAATGAAACTCTGTTCCCCACTCTCCCAAAAATTAATAAACATTCAGGCAATTTAAAATTTTATTGAGAAAATAGTTATTTTGCCATCATATCGTTTCTCATTTATCAGAATAAAATTCTTTACAACACTGATCATCACTTCCACTTCTGAGTATTTATACATAGTCTCTGAATAACATACATTCACAGTAGGCAAGGCTAGCATATTGATTTTAAGATTGTTTATTTTATATGAAACTATAGTATTTGCACACTAGAACAGATGTTTAAAATGTTTACCATCCAAAGATAGGCTTGGTGAGACAAAACCAACATGCATACATATGTATTTCTTGTCTTTTTTCACTGCCAATCCTCCTAGAAGCTATCACATTGTAAATACTTCACATTCCCACTTAAAAACATCATTTTTTCTAATTTATAAAATAAACCGACTCATAAGGGAGATAAATCTCACGTGTGCACAGGCTGGAGAGGTGGCTTGGCATTTAAGGCGCTGCCCTGCAAAGGCTGACAACCAGAGTTCAACTGCCCGGTACCCACATGAAGGCAGGTGCACAAAGTGGTGCATGCATCTGGAGTTTGTTTGCAGTGGCTGGAGGCCCGGGTGTGGCCCCCTTCTTCTATCTGTTTGCAAATAATTAAATCGTTCTATATATTTTTTAAAAAGCTTGGGCACACCCTTCCTTCTGCAACCAACAGAGAGCGGTGCGCAGGCCAAGCAGCCCATGGTCCCAAGCACGCAGGCACAGCCTTCCTTCCCTACAGCATGTGACTTGCTGAGGATTGATGCAAATTTTGGCAAGGCATTGTCTGTGATTTCCAGGGACCTGGGATGTGTAAACTAAATGATTAAAGGGCATTTCTCTGAATTTCCAAGAGGAAAACTAAAGAATTAGAACAAAGATCCAACTGCTTTTCATGTGGTGAGATGTTCACATTCCACCATTGACAGCTCAAAGGCAGGCTTGGCTTCGAACACACAGCCAGAACATGAATTTTCCAAACATATGGCTGTATATGTTGCAAGTAAACAAACCCTCACGGCTCATCTGTGCCAGCTTTTACCCTCACCATCGCCAGCGAAGCGGGAGTCCAAGGGAGCCAAGGTGCTCTAGAGCAGCTGTCCTGAGTGTGTGTCTCAGGACAGAAATCCCACAAAACACTTTCAAAGAAAAAAATCCACATGGAAAAAAATTATGGAAGTGGTGTATCCTTTCTCCAATTATACATAGAAGTGCTTAACGGAAACTATGAGACCCTCCTAGGAAATGTGTGTGTGTGCCGTCCTTGTTTAGACTCTTGTCAGTCCTAAGACTTAAATATCTCCAAAGCATGCAGACTGGAAACACACACTAGTGCACCAAAGGTCCTAGAAAGCTTATAGTACTTGACCTTGCCTAATCTAGCATTTTCCAAACATGTGGGAATAAAGTATTTTGCTAAAACACCCTTTTGGGAACTACTTCTTCCATAAACTAGGAGGGTTTTAAAATCTTACATTTTCAAATTAATAATAATGAGAGCATAAAATACCTGATTGCCTATCTTTTTAAGGAAACTAATTTTTTTATTCTGAATTAATCCTCTATTAGAACATAACCCTCTCTAATCACCAGTGGTGACCTCACAGTTACACTTTTATCACAAATCAAATCACTGTTCAAGAATGTTAACTCTTTTCAGCAATCCATGGCATACTTTTATGGAGGAAAAAGACTTTTGTATCTTTTTTAATATCCAGAGAACCCACCTGACCTAATCATCAATAGTACAAGTCCAAGACAGGCAGCCTAGGCTCCTGGAAATCACTACAGCCAGCAATTTCTAGGCTAAAGTACTATGTAACCCCTTAAAAACAAAACTAAACAACCAATGCAGACACCACCACAAGATCCCATCCTTACATCCCTATGAGCATTCTGAAGACCTAATGAAGCCTTTCAGGGTAATGGGACCTCTGATGTATTCATCATTAATTTCATATAAAAACAACATTTTCAACGCTGTAAGAAATACAAAAATGTTAACAAATAGATGTAAACTTCACACAGCTGAACAACAGCAAAAATATATAAAGAAAAATAAAAGGTTAAAGAAGATAAGTCTTAACTACCAAGAATATATACCCCCACCCCAAAAAAAATCATCACAACCCAAATTATCTGTGTTGCTCTACTCAGGATTTCAGTTGTAAAATTATTAAACCAAGACAAAGTCGATCACCAACTCTCTTTGAGCTTAAAACACAAAGGACACAGGCATGTGTCACATTTTCTTCATTAGCAGCCTCAGTGAACACCATGCCACACTGTGTACATCGAGAGAAGAGAATAAGAAATATTTAATGCACTTTATCCTCAAACATGAACCAAGGTACCAAAGGAAAATACATAATTAGAAATATAAAACCAGAAGGTTTTGATATCCTATAGAAAAGGAGGGTTTTGTTGTTTGTTTATTTTAGATTGTTGCTTTTTTCTTGTTTGTAAGACAAAGTAAATCTTTAAATAAGCATTTGTTATAACCCTGAGTTGCTTTTCAGTTTAAACTCATAAATAAAAAAAACATATTGAATTTATATTTTTGAGTTACTTGTGGAACTAAATATTGTGTTTGCAGTATTAAATTTTAAATTAGAACTATGTAGATAATGACAAATTTACTCTATTATTTTTTATACCTCTTTTTATTTCAAAGTAATTATAGACTCTAAAACATTACAAAAATAGAAGCGAGCTATCTCATGACCCCATTATTCATTTTCCTATCTGTATTTAAGCATTTGTATTCTGGCTGAAAGGTGTAAAACCTTTTGACAGCTTGTGAAGAACTAACCCCCAAAATGTAACAAGCTTGGTAAATGTGCACTTTTGGAGAAGACTCTACCAAATACAAATAGCACTTTATCACATAAAGCTACCTAAACAAATTGGTTTTCTTAAGATATTCTGTTACAAGTTTCTGCTGTTTTGCTGTTAATTTTCCCCATTTTTACAGACTTGGAAAATTCTTAACTTAGCTCTGACTAAAATAAGCCTCTTTGTTCCCTCACATTACCACATCCAGCAATACTAAATGGATAGGAATTACAAGTGGAAATAAAAGTGCTTGCTTTTCTAAAATCTTGAATCCTCTAGTACTCAAAAAATAATTCAAGCACACCTAAATAGAAACTTACGTGTCAATGCTAACCTTTTGCAAGGTCCAAACACAGTTTTGAAGGAATGACTATGTTCTGTACTTACAGTTTCTTCAGTGTCAAGTGATCAATGTGACAACAGTGATAGTGGAGGACCTTCACCTCACAGGAGTTACCTAACCACTCCTTCTACTCCTGTGCTCACAAAAATATTAGAACACTTCCAATTTTCATATCCATCACTTCCAAAAGACAGTGACTCACAGCATTTTGTTTAAGGCTATGGGCCACTTTTCCCAACACACTCAAGCTTTATGCAGAAACGCTCTGACAGGATGGCCATGGGCCCTCTGTCCAGCCTAACAATTGTCTCAGGAGTGTCCTTTGTGTGTGGCTGGTCCCTAAAGTACTTGTGCTCAGTTACAGCTGACCCTCTAGCTCGCTTATACAAAGGAAGCTAACACGTACTTCTTACCTGACTCTCACTCTGTGCCTCAGCAAAGGCAGTCTAGAAGCACGAGGACACTAAAATTTAATACAAAGTTAATCCAAAGCAGAATGGCCAAAAGCAAACACATCATATCTGCAGCCATCCTCACCACTAGCAAGGACAGATACTCACTATTCTAAAACGTCCTCCTTTTACTAACATTTCAATACAAAATATTACAGTACACTTCTTAGGTGAAGTCTGTGTATCTTACGTACATCACCCTCCACATTCTTATGTTTAAACACACCTTCTTCACAGACATTAGCAGTTTTATCGAAAGGAAAACTTCATTTAACTCAGTATTTTCATTTTTTCTTCCCCTAGTATCTTCTGACTTCACCCATGGAGAAACCTGCCAGATTTACCATTCCATTTTATAGTCTGCTAGTGCTGGTATCATTCTCTTATACATTTTTCATCTTTTCAAAAATAACTGTCCTATTTTACATGTGTTTTACAATTGTAAACTACTTCAAATGCTTTTTGGAAGATTTACCATTAATCATAACTGAAAATGACTAACCCTGATTAAAGTATAAACAGATGTCTGATTAATGTGTTTAACCATCTTCTCCAATATACATCAATCCTAGCACAATAAAGCCTCATAGCCATGATTTCCAATATAAAATATTCATAGAGTTTCAGATCACTAAAATAATAATATGCCTTTGAAGACAAGCCAAAACCAATGCATACATCCCTTGCTGTAGAAGCTGGACTTCCCGTAAGGACATCCCAACCGATGAACAAGACTGTGAAGACAACCTTATGTCCCACTTACAGCTTTCAAGAAAAAAATATTTACAATGATTTCAAGACTTTCATATAAACAGTTCCATAAATGCAGAACTGGGAGGATGTGGGTCAAGCACGGATAAGCTCCACTCTGCTCACATTAGCTGGGTCTCTTGACTACAAGGCTTATTTTCTTAACATTCAGGTTTCTGAAGGACTTGGTAGGATTTGCTGAGCACCATAGTAATCTTTTAGGACACTAATCAAGAGCATGGTCCTATATTTTTTAAATCCCAGAAGTGGTTTTAGGACAACAGAAGCACCTCAACCACTAAAATAAGCAAGTTTCTTTTGTAAGTAAAATTACCACACAGCAAATCCTTTAACAGTTCAGCAACCAATATATACAAAATAGTCTTAAAAAACTGCTACTTCTGATATATTCCTTTGGATCCTTCAACTATATTTAAAATATATGGAAAAGAATTGGTCGTCAAGAAGCATGTGAAGCCTATGTGATAATGCTTCTTAGGAAAAAAATACTGGCCTGAGTTAAGCATGGAGAACTCAGAGCAGACACACACAGGTGTGAGTTAAGCATGGGGAACTCAGAGCAGATGTACACAGGTGTGAGTTAAGCATGGGGAACTCAGAGCAGACGCACACACAAGTGTTTCTATGGCCCTGGCCATAGAGTAGTGATTAACAAACAACTGGAAAAACTTCAATGAAGTTTTCAGCTGAACATGGTAATGATAACCAACATATCCAGTTCTGGAATCAATACAAGAATGGTATGATTATATACTACAAATATATGGATCTAAAGTTTCCACATTTGCCCAGAAATCAAAAAAAAAAAACCTTTGTTAACCTATACTGAACACACTGTAACTACTGTTATAGTGAAGTGTGTATTAGGTGATTACTATATGTGACCACCCTTTACAGTTATATGTGGTACTAAATCCAAGGATTAGGCATGACAGCATAATTAAAAATACATTCCTCGCTGTGTTTTAAAGGTAAATACAGGCTTTTCTATTGAAATAATTTATCTTTTCCCTAACTTCTAAAATAGGTATCAGGCTTCCGAACAGAAGAATAAAGTCTCAGCCAAACAGCTACACATTATGCATTCAGACAGGTCTATGAAAACTAGGTTAATAAATTAATATGAATAAATTACGAAGCACATTCAGAACAGAATTGTCTGGTCAGCAGAATCTGAACCAAAGGCAAAGATTGCTGCAATGAAGGCAAGATTTTCTTACACACAGTACAATGTGTTTTCACCCCGCCCTCCAAGTTCACTTAGCATTCAGCTTTATGTAAAATGCAGTGCCAAGCTAAGATACAAGCTTTCTAACAAAAAGGTTACAAAAAGTTCCTCTGTTTTAGAGTCTTCCTTACATCTATCAACAGCATTTTCTTTCAGCCTTCATGCACTTTGTGTGATTACAACAACCATGTGTAAGACTCTGAACACACGCACAAAAAGCCAACGATTGTCACGGTGACAGACGCTGTAAGGAATTACTCTCTTCTGCTGCTGGTGTCAGCTTGAGGGCTGGAAGCTTCCGAGGAGGAAGCTGAGGGCTTTGGCGAAGATTGTCATCCATCTGTAGAAAGTACAAGAAACACTTCTGACTAAGGCTGTGGCACCATTTGTGGACTGTGGTCACCCCATCCAAACTACAGCCTCGAAGAGAACTAGCCTTATGTTTCCGGAACTGTTAGAGAAACCTTTCCCGAACAAATAGTCACTCAAGAACTGTAAATGTCATACCTCAAATACCGGCTGACTCAGTGTCCGCAGAAAGCAACGCGGCTCATCCTTGATACCATCACAAACTTACAGTAATTCCACAAAATGAATATTCTTCTGAACTCAATCACAGAATGACTTAGCTTAAGAGTCCTCCCTAAAAGTAATTCTGTCATGTCAAGCTGCAGTTTATCCCATGTATTCATGTACAATGCCTCACTTGATTTTCCCAGCATATCGTGAGGAAAAGTCACCTTCATTCCCTGTTACTCAGATCAGCAAAATGAGGCTCAGGGTAAGAGATTTCCCCAGGCCCAAAGCTAGCAAAACTGAGACTTGAACCAGGTCTTCTTACTGAAGCACACGTATTCCTTTTCAACTCTCTCTCTTTTCCAAATCAAATGTGTCTAGTATGCCACTCAAACTAAATAAATAAAAAGATACAGCTTACTGAACATGAGCGTACATAGACCACGAGAGCTGAAGAAAGAGGCAGCAAGGACAAATTCTTTAAAGGAATCAGTTCTTGTCTACCTTACCTACCAAACAAATGTATACGGACATGTTAAGATAATAAATTTCAGACTTCACCTAAAGAACAGCTAAAGACAAACACACTGGCACCCCTGAAACAAGTGCAAGATTTAGGCTCTGGCCTTCACTTCACTACCAGCTTCACTTCCCAACCTCAAGAGCAGCTACCAGCAAAAGCACAGAGCCAACAGAACATGGTAACCTATTATCCACTTGATAGGCAGGCTTTTAAGAGTTCTGCATAAATGCCAAATATTCAAAACCCCCTTTTCTCTTTTCAAGATGCTTTTGTAAAGTACAGAGGAAACATGTTATCAGAATTATAAATGGTTTACACGAGATAAAGTAGAATGAGAGACTAATTTTTAATTTTCCAGTAGAAAAAAGTATGGCCAGTGTACAGTTGCTAAAACACCTTTTCTTTCTTATAACAACTAAGTTCCCCAACCATGGCTCAGTCTAAATTATGAGCAGCAGTAGCTCATACGACTTGCCCCACTGTCTTACTTGAATACAAACATGCACCATAGTGTAGAAGAGCGGGGAACAGTGAGGTAGGGGTGGAGAGAAAGCACATGACTGAACAGGTTAGGAGCCTGCAAAAATTGATGGAGACCCATGATGTATGGGTACAAATGGTTAACAAGGCCTGTGCGTGTGGGCATGCGGGCGTGTACCTTATAGCTTCCCCCGTATGTCATGAGTTTCCCACATACAGCAAATGGAAGCCATACGGGGATAGCCTGTGTCTAGTAGACGAGTGCTCTTTCCTTTACTCACACGCAGCGCTTCACGTACATCCTCACATGACCTCCCTCGTACTAGATGCAGCGCGGACTGGGCTTCAAATCAGCGTACCAAACTTGAACAATAAGGAATTCTTACAGTGTCACTGACTTCACAAATTTCATCACCACATCAAATACTAGAGATACAGGCCACCCCCGAAAATGGCAGTGATGCGCCTGCTCACACGCTGAGTGGCAGACATCCGACCTCATCAGCGAGCTAGACTGCTGGTGGCCGCAGAGAACGAGGGCCTGCAGCACTTGTGCTGGGTACCCTGTCTAGTGTCCAGGGCTCCTCTTTACTTTTTCCAGCTGAATGACCCTGGGCAGGTGACATGCTGCCTCAGCATTCTCATGTGTGAAGTGGAGACAGTAATCGTATGTGTACACATATGAAATAACCCGTGAGGCCCTTAGACCTTGGTACTTGTTACAGAATGACAAATTATTTACAAATAAAAAAAAGAAAAAGAAAGCAAATCTATCAGACACTTGAGGACAAACTACCACCTCTTTATATTGGCTCTTTGCTTTACTCAGTTCCTAAAGATCACTCACAAAATGAGTATTTCCAAAGTGGCAAAATATCTAAACTGGCCAGGCCAAAAACCCAACTCTATACACTATGTTTAGAATACAGGAGAGGAGAGGAAACCAAGACATGATGGTGGTGTTAATAAGAAAGAGTCTTGGCACCTCTACTAATGGTAGCTCCTGACACAGGACGACAAGCAAGCTAGAGCTGAGCTGATTTGGTGGTGGTGGTGTTTGTTTGTTTGTTTGTTTGTTTGTTTGCTTGTTTGTTTGTTTGTTGGTAAGACAATCTTTTGGGTTACCTAGCTTGACACCATTATTCCATCTTTCCTCATACAATGATACCACTACTACAGTATATGTAACTCTAGTAAAAGTGGATTTAAGGGCTGGAGAGATGGCTTAGCGGTTAAGCGCTTGCCTGTGAAGGCCCACGTTAGCCAGATGTACAAGGGGGCGCACGCGTCTGGAGTTTGTTTGCAGTGGCTGGAAGCCCTGGCACGCCCATTCTCTCTCTTTCTATCTGCCTCTTTCTCTTTCTCTCTCTCTCTCTCTCTGCCACTCTCTCTCTCTCTCTGTCACTCTCAAATAAATAAATAAAAATGAACCAAAAAATATTTTTTAAAAAAAAGTGGATTTAAGGGCTGGGGAATAGTTCTGTGGGTAACAGCACTTGCCACACAAGCATGAGGGCTTGAGACAGACTGAGTCTGATCTCCAGCACCCACATAAAATGCTGAGTGTGGCCATGCAGGCCAGTGACCCTGGTCCACAGGGACTGAAGAATCTTGGGGGCTTGCTAGTCAGTAAGTCCATGTGACCAAAAGTGAAAGCTCCAGGTTCAGTGAGAAACTGCATCTCAAGGAAACAAAAACAGCAATAGAAGAAGATTCCTGGCATCCTAGTCTGGCCTTCACATATACTACACATGTACACCACACACCTTAAACACATGTACACATGCCAAGGAAAAGTGTATTTGGACAGCTTTCTGAAAAGTAAACCCCTGAAAAATTAGAGAGGGTAAAGTTAATACATAACACAAAGTACAACACTGTCACAGAAAGGAAACTACTAAACTACAAATAATGCTTGAAGTAAACGTGACCTTCTCAATTAAGTTGGATTCCTTATTTACAAGCTGTGTGAGTTTCTGCAGGTTTGCATCTACCACTTCTTGTCCAGTTGGAGAGATGCCTAAGAAGCCAGGAGAGAAATCAGAGAAAAACAGGAAATTTTGAAAGGCTTTAAAGCTGTATAAGATCAAACGAGGTTTCAGTCTACCCACCCGGTTCAACTGCCCCACCCACCAAAAATTTTTTAAAAAGATGAAGAGAAAAACCATTCTGGGTTCAAAGGCAAAGCCACAGGGACAGTAATGCTCTGCAACCAAACCCTAAACAAGAGGACTAAACTGTGTCCACTGGGGAGGAGGCCCAGGGAGCCATATGACATGCAGCTGACACAGTAATGAGTCGTCCTCACTTCCTTCAGAACTTTAAGTTGCACCTTTCTTTCATCCACTGCAAATAGGTCTTTGGTCACAAATGCTTGGACAGCTTGCTAAGGCAGCGACTTCCAAATGGCTACCCACCAGGCACCCAAAATATTAAAAAGGATTTTTTAAAGTATATTTTTATAGGATCAATCCCCAAGATATTCAAACTTAGTAAATCTGGAACAGAGTTTAAGAATTTTTATTGGTTGTATAGTTAGACTTGCCAAGTACAGCTCCAAAGTAACAAGGATGAATATTAGTTTCATAACTTCCAACTGACTAGAGCCTTCCTATGTACAGAGCACATAACCCAACATCAACATAAGCTGTCTACCTAAGCCAGCTATCTGTACAACTTCTGTTTCTGAAAAGAAAGAACAAATGTAGCCACCTCTACACATACACTTAAACACAAGGTCCCACACTCACAAAGAAGCATATCTACGTGACAGGTGCCCTCTGCTTACTATATCTCCAGTTTGATGCAGCAAGTTTCAAGTAGTAGAATGATGGGAATGTACCTCACCACAGTCAGTCTGCTACTGATCTCTGCTCATGAAGGAAAATGCTAGAAGCAGCAGGTAAGAGTCACTTAAAGTAAATGCCCATTTGTATTAGGATAGATCTATTTCTTCAGCAGGAACTCAATACTTCTTTTAGAAGAAAATGATCCACTTCAGAGGGGTAATGTTTAAAAAGTACAAGTAATGTCTAAAATATAGAGGAATATGTAAAAGCCAAATGCCTGTTTCTCTGTTTCAATAAGAACCCACACATGGGGATAAAATGGAGTTGGAAAAATACAATGTCTCGAAGTGTCATAAACAGAACTTAAAGACAAGCTGATTTGTTTTAAATTAAGTCATGAGCTATGCTTATACGTCCCCAGGGCAAGATTAAAGTACTCTACACAAATGTCCATTAGCAAAAGAAAAGCCAGCATACCTCCGAGCCTAAAGTAACTGCTTAGTATGTCATCACAAAAGCGACACAGGTTGAAGAGCTGCTTCAGATGTTCCTGTAGCTGAACTTTAGGGAACCGTACTTTATAAAGAGGTGCAAGAAAACCAAACACATAGGCATCCAAGGTAGAAGGCCTAGAAACATACAAAGCATTTACCTCTAACAGCACTAACAAAATATTAACTTGGGATTGTATTTAAAATGCTCTCTTTAGGGCTGGAGAAATGGCTTAGAGGTTAGGCACTTGCCTGTGAAGCCTAAGGATCCCAGTTCGAGGCTCGATTCCCCAGGACCCACGTTAGCCATATGCACAAGGGGGCGCACGTGTCTGGAGTTTGTCTGCACTGGCTGGAGGCCCTGGTGCTCCCATTCTCTCTCTCTCTCTGCCTCTCTCTCTCTTTGTCTGTCGCTCTCAAATAAATAAATAAAAATCAACAAAAAAATTTTAAAAATAAAAATAAAATAAAATGTTCTCTTTAGAGCTGGAGAGATGGCTTAGCGATTAAAGCGCTTGCCGGCAAAGCCAAAGGACCCAGGTTTAATTCCCCAGGAGACAAGTAAGCCAGATGCACAAGGTGGCGCATGCATCTGGAGTTCATTTGCAGTAGCTAGAGGTCCTGGGCTGCTCTTTCTACCTCTTTCTCTGTCTAATAAATAAATAAAAATAAAAATAATAAAAATATTTATAAAAAAATAAAATGTTGTCTTCAAATATATTTCTCAAGATTAAGTATAAAATATATTTTAAAAGGTTTAATACTCATTTTTAATTTACAAAAGTCAAGCAGCTCAGAATTTGCCTTTTGGATAGTTTTAAAATACTCTAACCATTTACTTTATTTAGAAGAAAGAACAGGAAATTACAATTTCATTATACTTACAAGTGCTGCATAGACTGGAGGCAGAGAAAAACTACTCTTTGACGTTGTTAAGTGCACACACACAGCCTATGAAGCTAATGTTATTAGTACTGCAACGAGCTTCCTGTTGAAACCCCTTAAATCTTTTCCTTTCTTTTGCAGTACTGGGGATGGAACTCAGGACCTCATGCATACTAAGCAAGTACTCTACTTCTACCACTGAACTACACCAGCAGGTCCAGAAACTCTGTTTTGAAGTGAAAGACTCCTCTTTGGGGGAAGTAGAAGTGGTTGTAACTCACTTTTTACTGAAAATACGTGCATAAAATATCAAAATCATTTTTAAGATCATATACTCACGTATCTCCAAAGAAAAACTGAGATGTTCCCAATCTGTTTGACAGAAGATTTAGGCACTCCCTGGCATCTCTGTATATCTAAAACAGATGAGATGACATCTCAAAAGGAGGGAAGGTGACATTACGTCGCTCTGGAGGCAGCACCTCAGGCTAAGCCCATCTGTCTCCCCGTGTCACCCCTTCTCTGTACAGCACTTGCTTGGAGAACAATCCGGACCGTACCTGTGCTTCCACTTCTTGGAGACGGTAGAGGGGAGGCTCTCCTCTCGTCAGCAGTATTCTGTTCAGTGCTCCTCTTGACATCTTTCCAGGCAGAATTAAATTCAAGGGAAAAGGAATCCGTGAAGCAAACCACGGCTTCGTCACAGTAAAGTAATTGTCACTCTCAACCCAGAATGTGTGAAGCTGCCAAGGGAAAGAAACAAGATCAATGTGACAGTTTGGCACAAGTGTCTTCTCAAAAAGCAGCTTCATATAAATTTCCCAAGTATAAGCCAGGTGTGGTGGTACACACCTTTAATACCAGCACTCAGGAGGCAGAGATAGGAGGATCGCCATGAGTTCGAGGCCACCCTGAGACTACACAGTGAATTCCAGGTCAGCCTGAGCTAGAGTGAGACCCTACCTCAAAAAAAAAAAAAAAAAAAAAATTCCCAAGTATAAAGACTCAAAATGAAACATTTTTTTTAAATGTGTGAAGTTTTGTTGACTGCTATATTCCAGCACAGAGAACAAAGCCTAGAACACAGGCGTCAGTACTGCTGAACGAATGAGTTACAGTGTGATCAACTCCACACATGGAGCAAAGTTCCACCTCTCACTAAGAACGCTGATTTCCAAAACGACATTAATATGTTGAGAGTGTAGCTTAGTGCCATGGTGCTTCCTTAGCACTGTAAGACAAAACAACAACAACAAAACTGCCATGATCACTGTGATGCAAAGTTGAATGTCTAAGAGACTCCAGCTTAACCATAATATGAAAGATCAAGATTAATAATAAAACTTCCTCTCATTTTAACAATAATTTTATTTACTTGAGAGAGAATATATGCACACCAGGGCCTCTTACCACTATAAACAAACCAGACACCTATACTTTGTGCATCTGGCTTTACGTGGGTACTGGGGAACTGAATCCAAGCCAGCAGGCTGTGTAAGCAAGCTCCTTTGACCCACTGAGCCATCTCCCCCGCCTGAAATTTCCTCTTTTCTACTCTTCTCATTGTTTTCTTTATTAACAAAGTATATTTTTAACTAAGTCATTAAAAACTGTAGTATTCAGAAATGCTCACCACAGCCGGGAGAAGTTTCTCTTCCAGGAGAGCAATGTATGCCAGTGTATCTGCCCCTTGTTTTGCTGAGAGTTCATAATCAGCATTATACTTCTATTAAAAAACAAAACCACAGACTTTCAGAAGCCAAAAGACACTGAAGCCAAAGTACAGCTCCTAGCCTTCTTCACAAATGGCAAACATGAGGTTAAAATGGAGACAGAGAAATGCAAACACAATAGAACTGTTGGATGTACTTTTGGTGCTTAGAACCACATCATGCATACAAGCAAATAAATGACAGTTGTTTCAATGTTCACTAACGACCTTGTTCAGCACATGGCATGTGAGACAAAGTTAACAAATAAAGGCAATTGCTTTTAACAATAAGGGGGGAAATTCTAATTGATTATACTTTTCTCCATGAAAAATAAAAAACAAAACAAACAAAAAACAGGAAAATTTCAGGGGCTGGACATGTGGCTCAGTTGGTAGAGTGCTTGGTCACGTAAACACATAAACCAGGTTTGATGACACACACCAATAATCCCAGAACATCAATGGGAGGTAGAAGGAAAGGGTCTAAAGTTCAAGTTCATCCTCAGCTAAACAGCAATTTGGAGGCCAGCCTGGACTACAAGAGACCCTGCTTTCTAAAGGCAAAAGGGGAAAGAAAAAAAAAAAACAAGAAAACTTCCAATTTAGAAAATGCTCAAAATTTTGGTTAATAGCACAGGGCTCTTTTCTTACAGTACGGCAAAACCAATTACAATTTTTGTACTTATCTTTACATGTTCAAGCATTTTGGACACATTACATAAATACCTACATGTTCAAATATTTTAGATATACTGCTCCATGCTCCATACAACATTTAGTCACTACTGTCAGGTAATTTTTTTATTGTTATTTTTCAGTTAGTTTACTGAGTTTTAGGTATCATTATAGCATTTTCAATAAACACTTAAAAATAAAATAAATAGCTGACATAGTTTAGTCATAGTGTCTGCCTAGCAAGCACAAGACTCTGGGCTCAATCTCCAGTACCAAAACCAAAAATGAATAAATAAAGTAGTTGCTATTTGGTGTGGTCTCAAATCTCATAACTAGCACAGTAGCTATGTAATTAAGCCACTAATGCTATTAGTAAGTGTAACTATGAATAGCTAAACTGAATCGTCTTGTGTATAAATTTCTATAAGATCCAAGCAACGTGCATGAAAACATACACTGACTATACTTCACCATAATTTTCAAATCACAGTAATAACTCATGCTTTACAGCACTGATTTTGTCAAATCCTGGGTATCTCAAATATCTAGTGGGTTGAAAAAAGTCACAAAACAAAAATACGTTACACTGTTTTTGTTTTGTTTTAAGAAAACAACATACACGATGTTGACATCTGTAATCCCAGCACTTGTGGGGCTGAGACAGGACGATTACACGAAGTCTAAGCCCAGCCTGGATGACATAATGGTGAGTTCCAAGCCAGGGTTAGCTACAGTGCAACCCTATCTGAACCTCTACCCCTCCCCCCCAAAAAACGGGTAATATGTAGGAACAATTACCTACTTCTTCCAAAGAAACCACCTACCTGTTTTCTTAAAAAGTTTAATATTTTTGCGGGTTGAGAAACAATGTTGTCGTCAGTTGTCAAAATTGGCACATCACCTATAATCAAAAACAGTTTATAGACAAAGAGAAGTTGTGATTTCCTCTAAGATTCCGCAACCCTCAAAACTATACCAGTTGCACATTTGAAGGGGGAAAATGAGTAAGAAGTGCTTAGCGCATGTTCATTTCTCACAACTTCTACTGGTTCGGCTTGCACTTTATCACTCAGAATAATGACACCATGACCAAACACACAGCCAAGGTCACTGTAAGCTAACCCTCCACGATCTATCTAGGGCTCTACGTCTCATGGCTTTAAAAAACAAAAACGAACAAAAAAAAGGGGGGGCAGAAAGGGGCGTGTCAAAGGGTTACACTGTACCTCGTGAACCTCTCCAGGTGTTATCTATAACATTGACTTTCAAGGGTGCACCAGAAAATTTGGCATAAGCCTGTGAAACAAGAGTGTGCAATAAGACACGTTTCAGACGGAGTGCGCAGAGCAAGTGTGCAGAGCGGCACCGTCGTCCCCGCAGAGGCCGAGCCCCGCCGGCCCGGGTCCCCGACCCTCCCGCGCCGAGCAGGCCGCGGGGCCCGGCAAGGCGGAGCCGCGCAGCTGGGAGGACGCGTGGGCCGCCCGCGCCCCGCAGCAGAGGCCCCGCGCCGCCCGCCCGCCCCGGGCCTCACCATCACCACCAGGCACTCGCTGTGTACGGACGGGAGCCCCCAGCCGCCGCCCCAGCAGCTCAGCTCCAAGGGGGCCGCCATCTTGCCGGGGCCGGCTCCTGCCACCCGGAAGTGCTCCCGGAAGTGCTCCCGGAAGTGCTCCCGGTCTCCTTCCGGCAGGTGGAAAGCGCGGGCGGGGCGGGCCGCGGAGACACGTGGGGCGGGGGAGGCTGGAAGGAATGAGCCTGGTAGGTTCTGGGAGTGCTGAATGCTTATGTTGGGCCTTTGCCTGCCTTCCTAGTCACCGTTATAGGCATCTTTACGTTGAAATATTATGATTTTCTTTTACAAAAAAAAAAATTACTGTATTCTAAAATTTAACGGGAATTGTGTCTGCCTTCAGTGCCACTGCTTCGATGTGAGAGTTCCATTCTCTGTCCAGCTGCTCCCTTAAACTAAGCCTAGCTTTGGTGTTCTTGCAGCCCCTTCTGCGTATTTCAGTTGTGCTTCTGTGCTTGGTGACAGACATTTGCCCTCTACCGTATAGAAGCTCTTTTGAGGAAAGAACATGGCCGGCTTCATTGATGCGGAACCCGTGCAGTCAAAGGCTTAGAAGAGCTCTGCTTTCACTGTCTTGACATGGAAACTTTTGTTCACAGAGTCCTGCATTTTTACTTTGGACTGAGCATTATAAATCAAGTAACTAGAAAGGTCTGTAGACCTAATGGGCACGAGCTAAATATTTTTGAGCATTAAACCTGATAATGTCTTAGAAAAAAAAAAAAAAACATGAAAAAGAAAGCAGTGCACTTGGAATGTGGTGATTTAGACATACTGACTTTCAGAGACAGGACATAGAAGTTGGGTCTTTTTTTATAGACAGCACAGTAGTATTTCTGAGATATCTCCTGTTAAACCTCTTGAGTTTCTTCTGTCACACTGAAACGTCAAGGGCGCCTTAAGCAACTGAAATCTCAGCAGAAACCCCTGTAAATTTTCATTAAAATACAACGTAATGAGGCTGGAAAGATGGCTCAGCAGTTAAAGACACTTGTTTTCAAAGCCTGCCAGCCTATGTTCAATACCCCAATCACTCACATAAAGTGGTACAAGCATCTGGCATTCCATTTGCATTCCCTGGTGTGCACACACACACAAGAGAGAGAAAGAGAGAGAGAGAGAAACTTTAAAAATACTATTCAATATTTGGTAGGTTCTTCTTACTGTTTCTACAGCATTCTAAATTACAGTGATAATTTTCCAGTCTATTTTTTTTTTTGTTTGTTTTTTTTTGAGGTAGGGGCTCACTCTAGCTCAGGCTGACATGGAATTCACTATATAGTCTCAGGGTGATCCTCCTATCTCTGCCTCCCGAGTGCTGGGATTAAAGACGTGTGCCACCATGCCTGGAAACAGGGTTGCCATATCTTTTCCTTTCAATTTCTGAGAACTCTTGTTTTTGAAACATAAAAAAATAGTGTTCACTAGTAATACTATACAACTGGGAAATGCTTAGCTTATGTACAGTTAAAACTAAACAATACATTGATTGAGTAGATACAATGTCCAAGACACTAGAAGGGTTTGATGGAATATAGAGAAGCATGGATTTTGTCCTTAGGAGTTTATAGTGTATGAAACAGATATACACACAGCTAGTATAACTAGTCCAATGGAGTAAGTTTAGAGATACAAATAAAATATTATAAAAACACAAAGGAGGGACAATGAAGTCTATGTAGGACTGTTCAGTCTTCAGAAGAGGAAGGCAATTTAACTTTCAGATCCAAATATAACGGAATCTTCATATTTTAAGAATTAAGATCCCAAGTCATGAAACTCAGAGTCTCCATACTACAATAACACATTTAAAATAACCATGTAGAGAATGTAGACTCCCCGAGTCATACTGGAGTGTATGAACATTTTTTGTGGACATATAATATGATTACTTAGTGTGGCTGTTTCCCTTACCACTCTTATTCATTTGCATTAAAGAAAAATTAAATGTCTTCCCTTATCGTTGAATTAGACAACAAGTAGCATCTCATTGCATCTGATGAGAGAGCCCTAACACAGAAGCTTATTTGTGTCTACTTAGTAGCAATCTTTTATTGCTGGAATTCCTCTTCAGAGCCTGTATCTGCTAGATTGAATTTTAAAGCTCTTGGGTAGCTGATTGCACAACCAGGCTCTGAATACTGTTCCAGACTACCACACCGAAATCTGAAACCTTCAGAAATTATGCCTGGTATGGATACTTGGCATCTGTGCCGTTGCTTGGCTGCTAAAGAGTATTGTTCAGAGTTCACAAAAATCATAATTTCAGATTCTTCCCAGGAAGGATACTATCTGCAAAACATTCATGTATGTGTGGGATGGCCTGGATCACAGCTTTATAATGAGTCTTCCAGACAATGTTTTCTCTGAAAAAGAAATTTTATTTTTCAAAAGATGAACATTAAAATAAATGGCTTCATCTAGTGATGGTCATCTGAACTCAGGAGACCTGACCTTGGTATCTAGTTCTGTACTTCATGAGTTTCTTAATTTAACTTGGGAGCAATGGTACAGATTCTGTTAAAACTCCCTCTCCTCCTTTGACTAAGATTCTGTAAAATGGAACTGCTGGCCAAAAGGCAAGGATTGTGACAAATAACCATACAGCATGGCTTCTCATGAGAAAGTTAAACTGAAGATCCTCCAGTGTCACAAGCCTGAGATTCTATAGATTAGTTCATGTTTAAATATAGAGATCCAGGTACAAACATTCCTAGGGAGAAATAATGACACTGAATAGGAGTCAGGAGACTTGTGTTTTTTACTTGGTGTCTAAATTAGCCATGTTCTTGAGATAATCATTTTGCTTGGCTCCTCAGCTCTTCACTTATAATATAGAAGTTATTTTAGCTCTAAGATGCTATCTATGTGTAATGAATATTTAGTTATAGCTTATATTCCTGGAGCAATTTTGACCTGCCAGAACTCTCGGCAGTATGTGATATAACTCATTTGAACTCATAATGATTCCATGAAGCAGTTACTGTTACCTTGCCTTATTTTCATGGAATGATACTAAGGTACAAAGATGTTAATTAACTTTTCCAAAGTCACATAGGCAGTAGGTGAGGAAACCAGGATTTGAATTCAAGCAGTCTTGTTTAGAGCTCATACTTTTCTTAACCAGTATCATGATGTTTATGTAACTGTCCAAGGAATCAATGTAAAAGTCAGATTTCTCTCCACATAGCTGCATCAATGACATAACACAACTATTGTCACTTCTTTAAATAACATTTTTTGTTTGTTTTTTGAAGTAGGGTCTCATTCTAGCCCAGGATGACCTGGAATTCATTACAAAGTCTCAGGATGGCCTTGAACTCATGGCAATCCTCCTATGTCTGCCTCCCGAGTGCTGGGATTAAAGGCATGCACCACCACACCCAGCTTAAATAACATTTTTTTAAAAACATTTAGCTATTAAGCAAATTCACTAATGAACTTTTCTATGCCTGTAAGTCAGTAAGAGAATAAAAACTTAAGGCTATGTTTTCAGATGAATAAGTGATGAAATGGAGATGATACGTTTCAGATAACTTAATACTACTTGGAAGTACCATTTTGTCAAGAAGACTATAAGCATAATGTGGTTTTAGACAAAGGCTTTAAATGTCTTTCTACACTTGGTAAAGGCATAAGGAAATAAGCAGGATACTAACTAAATTTGAAGCATGAGTACATTGGATTTAGATTAGCACAGAGAAAGGTGGGCCTCTGAGCAAAGCTAGATGACTAAAGACACAGAAATGAAGATGACTATGACAAGGAACTATAAAAGAAGTAAACGGAGTTTGGGAAATGGCTCAGGAGTTAAAGGTGCTTGTTTGTAAAGTCTGATGGGATGGACTGGGTTCAATTTCCTGATATCCACATAATTCCAGATGTACAAAGTGGCACATGGGTCTGGAGATTGTTTGCAATGGCAACAGGTCCTGGCACATACACACATTCTCCCTTTCTATCTCAAAAATAAATTAATTTTTAAAATAATCAAATGATTTTGGATTTATAGCGAGCTAGGGACTGAGCAGTAAGAGTGTCAATCAATAAATGGGTGCCAGGATTACAATATATGAGAATTTGTACTTTGGAAGAAAGTAAAGGAAAAGTCTAAATATACTTATAATGGTTTATGTTGGTGGTCAACTTGACAGGACCTAAAATCACCTGCAAGGAATTATCTAGATTAGGTTAATTAAGGTGGGAAGACTCAACTATGGATGGCACCATCTCATGGGCTGAGGTATTGGACCACATAACAAAGCAGAGAGCTGGCTAAGCATCCATATTTATTATTCTCTGCTTCCTCACTGTAGGCTGAAAATTACAAGCTCTACCTCATACTCCTGCTGCCATGCTTTCTTTGCCATGATGGACTATAAACTAGAACTTTAAGCTGAAATAAACCCTTAAACTGATTTTTGTCAGGTATTTTGTGCCAAAAACAAGAGGGCAATACAACAGTATTAATAAATTCCAAAGTCAAATAGTGGATGGAATACCATTGTTTCATGGACATCATAGAAGTCGATGTTTTATGAGTACATAAATTGCATCAAATGAAGCAACAATGTGGTGGAAATGAAATGAAATACTCTTGAATATCATTAAAAGAAGGTCACTTGGTGTACCTGCACTGAGTGTTTTTTACAAAGGATGTTGTTAGAAATGAAATGCCAAGGGGTTACTGAAGAAAACAGTATGAAGAGGCTCTCCTAGAACATGTAAGATCTTGAGGACAGATATCAGAAATCAGTCAGGAATAGAGGATTCAGAGTTTCTGAAATAGATAATGGGATGATTTTATGTACTATGAAGACAGAACTGGCCATTATGAGCAAAAGCCTAAAATACAGGAGAGAAAAAGGATGGGATAGGGAGTTTATAGGCTAAAATTAGGAACTCTAGCAGTGAGGCCAGCATTAAAATTAGAGATGTTTTTTCTTTGATATTGGAGAAAGCTTTAAGCAGAACATAGAATGCTGAGTAAGCTCATCACATACCTTCAATTTTCCCAGTAAATAGAAAACAAATGGGCCTGAGAGGAAGAGAGAGTAACTTAGAGAATAGTCCAGGGAATTAGTTAACAGTAATGGGAATATTGCTGACAGTGCTAGAAGCCAAACATAAATTAATATGAAAGATAACTCAAGTGAGCCCAAAGGCAGGCTAATAATCAAGTGTCTTCAAACAGAGAATATTTAAATATTCTTTCAACTATTTTTTTTAAGAGAAAACCATACTGGTTTCCGAATGTAACAAGATCAACTGACACTTTACCACTTACTTTAGAAGTTCTATTTGGCTACCTGACTTTTAGTAACCCTTGAAGCTTGGCCCAGAAAATGATGGTGGGGGGACGGACTTTAAGAATAAAAAATCATGGAGCCAGGCGTGGTGGCACATGCCTTTAATCTCAGCACGTGGGAGGCAGAGGTAGGAGGATCACGGTGAGTTCAAGGCTACCCTTAGACGACATAGTTAATTCCAGGTCAGCCTGAGCCAGAGTGAGACCCTACCTCGAAGAAACTATATATATATATATATATATATATATATATATATATATACACATATATGGAATCTATAGCTTCAGTCTATTGGGGGCTCAGTCACTCCTAAATCTAGCTATGTCTATATAGGCATGCTGCTTCCTCTAAAAGTACTTTGGTATCTAGAAGCATAAATACAGACTAGGTTGGTTCAATGATTTTATAGCTGTGTCAAGCCTATCAGCATAGTAAACTTGAAGTCTACTTGTTGTATTAAAATGAATTAAATGCAGCAAGTAAGATAAGATCATCATTAGACATAATGCTCAATGTGTGCTGAGGAAAATGGTTGTATTTTAAAAGTGAGGAGGGTAATAGGGTCTAAATAAAAATAAGTTGCCTCATTGGAAGTTGTTCAATGGGGATATTGAGCTAGCTCAGCTGTTAAAGGTGCTTGTTTACAAAGACTGGAAGCCTTGTTCCACTCCCCAGTACCCAGGTAAGCCAGATGCACAAAGTGGCAAATGCATCTAGAGTTGTTCACCCTATAAGGCCCATCTGCCCTCTCTGATTACAAATAAATAAATACAATATTAAAAAAGAAAGTAGTTAAATGTATACCAGTAGACTGTTATAGGACATATATGTATGTTGTAATACTGACAGTAACCACTGAGGAAACAATAAAAATGATATATGAATTAGAACCAAATAAATCAAAATAGAAATTTTAAAAGTCTAATAATCCATAAGAAGATACATGCATGTGTGTGTGTGAGTAGAGTGGGGTAGAGAAGATAAATGACAAATAAGACACAAATAGAAGGCAAAATAGAATTAAACTTTAAAATATCAAGAATTAAATGTAAATTGTCTAAATACCAATTAAAAGATATTGGCAGAGTAGATTTTAAAATATTAGTCAAATCTATCTTATAAGAAATGTACTTAATGATATAGGTAGATTAAACAAGAAAAGATTAAAAAGTTATTTGTTACAAACACTGATCAGCTAATAAAAGCATGACTGAATATATTAATATTGGATAAAGTAGACTTCCAAGCACAGAAAGTTACTATGGGAAAGAAGGACATTGCATAATGATTAAAAAAAAAGTCCTCTCTCTCTTTTTTTCTCTCTCTCTCTTTCTCTCTCTGCCTCTTTCTCTGTCTGTCGCTGTCAAATAAATAAATAAAAATTTAAAAAAATATTAAAAAATTAAAAAAAAGTCAATCCACCAAGAATTCATAGCAATTCTAAATGTAAACTCTATTAATTACTTCTTGTTGCTGTCACCATATACCTGACAAGAAACAGCTTAAAGGAGGAAGAATTAATTCTGAGGGGATATAGTCCATCTTGGCTGAGAAGACATGGCATCAGGCTACTGGTCACATTGCATACATACGTGAGAAGCAGAAAGACATGAATGCTGGTGTTTGACCCTAGCCCATAGGATGGTGTCAGCCACAATGAGAGCGGGTCTTCCTTCTCAGTTAAATCTTTCTGGAAAGACCCAAAGGTGTGCTTATATGGCGATTATAAATCTATTCAAAGTGACAATGAAGATTAACCATTACAAGTACCAAGCGCAATTGTTTCAAAATACATAAAGTAAAAGTGATAAATATGAAATAAGAAATAGATAAAACCAAAATCATGGGCATAGTTACCTCCCACTGTCCATAACTGAAAGAAATACTGAATAGAAAATGAAGCTATAAATAAATAAATCCATTGGATTTAGTGATACTAATAGAATGTTCCATTTAATAGCAGAAGAACATATATTCTTTCCCAAATAAAATGAGTCATTCCCCAAGGTTCACTACCCTGAGTCATACAGAAAACCTCAACAATAGAAAAAAAATTAATGAAATAAAGCAAACCTCAACAAAAAATTAATGAAATCTATAAAATATATTCTTTAATCATACTAGAAATCAACAATAGAAAGACAAGTAAAATCTCCAAATATATGGAAATTAAACAGTATGCTCTCAAACAGTCAGTCAAATAAAACATTGCAAAGGAAAAGAAAACTGTACAACTGAACAGTAATTAAGTACAACAACATGTATTAAGAGAATGAAAAGATAAGCCGCTGGGAAAATATTTTGAAATATATGCTGGAGGACCCAGAGCACACAAACAACCCTCAAAACACGGAAAAACATGTTAGCCTTCTAGTACTGTAGCAGAATAACTAAGATAACTTGGCTCATGGTTTGAAGGTTTCAGTCCACGATCAACTGGTCTTGTTGCCTTGAGCCATTGGTGAGAAAGCATGCAGTGAATGAGTGTGTGTTGTGAATTAACTTGCTTGTCCAGGCAGCTGACAGCGAGGCATGAAGGAGGAGTGTCAAGGGTGCTCATATCCCCGTGCAAGGCCGCGCTTCTGTGCAGCTGCAAAACCTGCAATAAGCTCCACCTCTGAAAGGTGTTCCAACACTTCCCAATAACGCCGAAGCCAGGAACCAAGAGTTTAAGACACAAGACTCTAGAGCACATTTAGCCAAATCATAACAAAAAGAAAGCAAACAACCCAATTTAAAAACAGGAAAGGGTTGCGCACAGACATCTTACTAAAGAGGATGTAGACATAGAAATAAGCATATGCAAACAGGTTAAATATCATTTGTCACTACAACATTCCTTATTAAAACAGCGCAGCATCGCTGTATATCGCTTAGTATAGCCAAGATCCAAAGCCAGCTCCACCAACTGCTTTGCAAGCACACAGAACAAAAAGCTCTTGGTCACTGCTGGTAGGAACAAAAAAAATTGCAGTACAAAGTTAATTGTCTTGCTGGGCATGATGGCACACACAAGGATCGCCATGGGTTCAAGACCAGCCTGAGACTACAGAATGAATTCCAGGTGAGCCTGGGCTAGAGTGAGACCCTACCTCAAAAACCAAAATAAATAAATAAAAAGTTAAGTGTCTTACTATATATTGTGGTTTGAACTGTTTTCCCCTCAAAAAGATATGTTGAAGTTCTAACTTGAGTTATATATAAAATATAATATAATATAATATAATATAATATAATATAATATAATATAAAATATGTCCTTATTTATAAATAGGGCTTTTGAGATGAGAGCATATGAAGTTATGATGGGTCCCAAATCCAAGGACTATTGTCACTGCAGGAAAAAGAAAACAGATACTGAAATAGACACAGACCCACAGAAATGTAAGAACTGTCATGTTAATATGGAAGCAAAAATCAGAGTCCAGCCAACGAATACCAAGGATTGCTGGATCCGCAGGGACCAGGAAGCTACAAGGAAGGTTCTTTCCTACAGCCTCCGGGGAAGCACAGCTCTGCTGACAACTTGTTTTCAGACTTCCAGCCTCCAGAACTATGAGAGTCAATTTCTATTATTTTAAGCCAGCCAGTTTGTGGTAATTTATTACAGCAGCCACAGAAAACTAATATACCACACAATCTAGCAATTGTGCCCCTAGGTATTTACCCAACTGATTTGCAGACTTCATTTTTTTCATTAGCAAGACCATGCCATTTAAATGTCTCCTCGAGTGATGCTGGCCATGTTCTGCTGATCACATGGCTGTGCGGAATCAATAACAATGATTAAGGACAGACCTCTGGGAGTGAGGCTGCTCTGGAGGGCACAATCTCAGCATGTTAAACCTCCACAACCCACTGGGATTCAGTCAACCTTGAGAATCACTGGAATCCTGTCCTTCAGTATTCTTTATTTTGACTGAAAAATATTTCAAGAGTTTTCCTTAAGGAACAAAAGCAATAAACAAAAGTGTAAATTATAACATATATTACCTTCTATTTCCCCTACTGAATTAGCCAAATGTGCTAGGGGAAAACTATACATTTGTGTCCCTTAGTTTTTTAAAGGTGATAACTGAAAAGTTACAGATAAGGTTTCATCTTCTGAAACATATAAAAATGAAGATTTAAAATGATCTTAAGAAGCCGGGCGTGGTGGCGCACGCCTTTAATCCCAGCACTTGGGAGGCAGAGGTAAGAGGATTGCCATGAGTTCGAGGCCACCCTGAGACGACATAGTGAATTCCAGGTCAGCCTGAACTAGAGTGAGACCCTACCTCGAAAAACCAAAAAATAAATAAATAAAATAAAATAAAATAAAATAAAATAAAATGATCTTAAGTATATCCAAAGCTTAAGTGAACTTTAGAAAGCTATATTACTTTTGTAGATTGTTTGTTATTAATAGTGAAAAAGAAACAAGGATCCTGCCTTGATAAATGCTACATCTTGCAGTCTGGATAAGAAAAGTTCTTTACTAGGGGATTCTTGCCTTTATAAACAAATTATTTTTAATTAGCAGTCTTGTTTAGCAATTAAAAATAACCCGTATCCCAGATGTCTATCTATACACAATCATACCAGTTGTGTGAAATGAGATATTTTTTGGTCTGATATCTTATTTCAGAAAAATTCCTCTTGAAATGTCAGTTATTAGATCCATGTTTTAAATATCTTCTAGCCCACTAACATAAGTCCATTTGTATTTTGTTTAAGGAAAGAGAGTTAGGAAGAAGATATAACAGACTCCAACGAGTTTGAATGGTGTCCCAGTTTTTGTACCTGTGTATTGTTCACAGCTCTTGAAACCTTTTTGCTGTTCATACTCATACTAGATGCTCTGGCAATGACATGCAAATCAAGCCAAGAGGCATATAGAGGAGGTATATAGGATGTCATATGTGTTAACTTCTTGACAAAATGTCTCTGTCTTAAATACTTGTGAATTATTGTTGATTTTTACTGTGTTTGCTCTGACCATATGGTTGCCCACTGCATTAGTTACCTGACTCATAGCTGTGACCAAATGCCTGACAGTAAGCAGTTTAAGGAAGGAAATGATTTTTTTGTTTCTTTGTTTTTTGAGGTAGGGTCTCACTCTGGTCCAGGCTGACCTGGAATTCACTATGTAGTCTCAGGCTTGCCTCAAACTCACGGTGATCCTCCTACCTCTGCATCCCGAGTGCTGGGATTAAAGGCATGCGCCACCACACCCAGCGGAAATGATTGTTTTTAATTTCTGCTTACAGTTGCAAGGGCACAATCCCTCCTGGCAGTGAAAGCTGTCAGCAGGAGCAAGAAGCCAGCTCCTCACATGGCATCCACAGTCAGGAAGCAGAGAGGAGAGCAGGGAGCAGGACGAGACGGTGAAACCTCAAGGCCTGTCCCCAGTGACCTACGTCCTCCAGCAAGGCTCTACAGTGTTCCCAAACAGGGCCTCCAGCTGGGGACCAAGTGTTGAAACACACTTAATCTTCTGTTTTCACATGTTAAGTTTATACCTTAGTTTTTTGTGAAAATACAGGGCTAGGTCCTATATTCACCACCTCATCCAGCAAGCACATAATGCATTCTAATAGTTCATGGACACAAAACACATTGAACTAGTGTAGAACTCTTACTGCTTTTTCAGTTTCCAATGTCTCAAAATCATCCGGTGTTCTTATCACAAGGTCCATCCCTCCTGACACTGAGTTCCTCTGATATCTATGTTTTCTTTTGTCTTTGCATCTTCTCCCTACTTCTGTTCAGTCACCTTTTGCTGACCTCAGCCTCTGGAAGCCATACCCATCTTTTGCCTGCCCAGTGTTACACATACTGGTTATTGCCTTCTACTTCTCACCTCTGATTCCTCTAATAAATAAGGTACAAGCTATTACATAAGTAATTTATATGCATTCTCTCTTCTTTGTTGGCATAAATAATAAGTGACCTTGAACTTTCACCCAACACTAACTATAACTGTAAATCCCCAACAAAAAGCAGGAGAGTGAACAAACCCAGTTGAGAAAGATGTATTTCTAATGTAGGGCAGTATAGAATAAAGTTTGAAGACTCAGGGGCAGCACTTACAAAGCACATGTATGTGTGTACAGGAAGAACACACGCATGCATGTGCAGGCAGAGCACCTGCATGTATGTGCAGGAAGAGAACACGCACGTGTGTGCAGGAAGAAGGCATGCATGTATGCAGAAAGAACACGTGCATGTGTACAGGAAGCACTCACTCTTGTGCAGTAAGAACACATGTTTAAAAAGGACATGTGTGTGCAGGAAGAACACATGTGTGCAGGAAGAACACACACATGTGTGCAGGAAGAACACACACATGTGTGCAGGAGAGTGTGGAGGAGGGTTACAGAGAAGGAAATGGAAAGCTTCTGAGTCTAAAGAAATATTTACAGAATGTCTTCATTTTGAGGAAAATATTCTTATTTCTAAGTTTTTATATGTAAGTGTCTTCATTATGGATAAGGAGCTGTTTTTAAAACAGTGTAGCTTCTCTAGTATAATTCTCATCTATGGATATGATCACCATTTTATAAAAATTAAGAGAGATAGTTGACTTCATTAAGCTGCTCATCTGGTCCATGAATATTCTCCCCCTATTCAGATTTCATAAGCCATGTGGTATCATAAAGTTGACAAAAGCACTTGCAATTCTGTCAAACGTGTTTTTCTATAGAAAATGTTATGATACTGAAATGGCATCTAGTGGTTCTATCAGCATATCTTTTCTTTGCAGACATGGTATGCTTGTTGCTGTGATTTAGGAATACCTCATGAGGCTCGGGTAGCAGAAGTAGCTATTGAATTTCATGAATTCCTCATCATGATAACTGAAGAGATAGAACTGTACTCATTTAAACTGTACTTATTTTGTCAAATACTTGCTTACTGAGCTTAGCACATAGTGACACCAGCCATAGCAAGTTGACTAAGATGTAGCTCTTGTTAACTGATCTCAGTTGAGAGAGATAAACATATAACATTTGTTTTGTATGCTGAGTGCTAATGGGGATAAATTTTGTGTTATGAGATTATATGGGAGAGATCATTCTTCAGTCTGCAGAGGGCTTGGGGATGGCAGGAAATCCTGAAGGAGATGTATCGGGAGAAGGGTTTCAGGCAGTCATAGCAACTCAAGTTAAGAAAAGGAACACAAAGGTAGTATGCTGTGTTCTGAGAACTATGTGCAACTCAATATGTCAGGAGGGTAAAGTGAGAAGTAGAAATGATGAGGAAATAGGACGACTGACACAAGGCCTGCAATCCACAGAGGTCTAAGGAGATGTGCTAGGAATTCGGACTTAGAGACACATAGGGCAAATGTCTTGTTTCAAAGCATAATTATATGAGGATTTTTCCTCAGTTTACCAATGATGCAAGTAAATGATGCTAAAAGATGAAAAGAATAATACTAATATGGAAAATATTAAAAATATTATTTTGAAAAGGCAAGCACTATAACACTATTAGAAATAGCCTTTGACTCAGGGTCCATTATGAAAGAGGTGGTGGAAAGAATGTAAGAGTTGAAGGAAGTGTAGGACTCCTTACAATGCACTTTTCCAGACACAAAATGGCCTGGATATCCATGACCTCACAGCGCCTGGCACTACCTACAGAAGACCATCATAATAGGAGAAAAAGAGAGGGGGAGAAGATATGATGGAGAACGGAGTTGTGAAGGGGAGAGTGGGGGGATTATCATGGTTTATCGTCTATAATTATGGAAGTTGTCAATAATTAAAAAATGAAGAAAGAAATAGCCTCAGAACTTTGACTCTACTGGTCATGTTTACTCTCATAATCATACCATCCCATAACTTCAATTTGCTTTTGTTAACTTTACCCATAATAAGAGGGCAAACTCAGCTCATGTACTAGTGGCCTATATACATTGGTGGGCACTATGTGACAGGAGTTCTCTGAGCATTTATATAATGCTTTCAGTGGCTGCCTGGCAGAAGGGAATCTGAGGACAGACCACCTCAAGGGCACCTCTATATCAGGGCATTTGTGCTGAGCCAGAGGGAGCAGAGGTCTCGTTCAGTCCTGGCACAGGTGACTGACATCCCCTCAGCGGGTGTCAAGGGAGGCCTGAAAACTAAGGATGACGCTTCTGCCCCCAAACCATTAGCACCTCCCGAAGAGGACCGGGGGACCATAGAGCATGCCCTCTGCTTTGTGTATGGTCCCGCTGCCTCAGAAAAGCTGGGAAGCCCCTCAGAGGCCCCACGATGCATCCTAGAGTAAGTCATGTTCAGGCTGTTCACCAGATCATTTCAACAGAAAGGTGCTGGTGAAGTCAAGTTTAATCACTCAGTGCAGGGCAGAGAGCACAAAGAGCATTTCATACACAAGAACAAATTGAGCAGTAAATGTCACTGGAGTCCTGTTCCTGGAGTTAGGAGAGAAGCATTGGGCAGTTGAGGAAACTCCAAAAGAATTTTTTTTTCTTAAAGGAAAACATGAGAACAAAGTGAAACAGCATTAAATTTATACCCATTCAGAAAGCGATTTCTGAACAGAACAGCATTGATGGTATCGGGACTCTCAGCTAGTTAGTACACAGGCACGGCAGGAAGTAGGCCAAGGGGCTGTTACCTCAGGAGAAATTCATCTGAAAATCTCCATTTCACCTTTCTCTCAAAAACTTTAATTACGTGCCACAGTTCTTTCCATAAAAACAGATGATGTATTTGGTATGAACAAGATTGCTTCTGTAACTCCCCACATTACAGTCTGTTATAAGTTAGCAAGTGATTGGCTCCTGGGATGGGGGCATGGAGAGCTTGGACACTATCAAGGGAAGGATAAAGAAGAAGCTAAATATTTTTCAGTAATGAACTTGTTAGCTGAATAGTGGGAATAAATGTTCGTTGTGTTATTTTATTTATCCCAAACATTATACGCATTTTATTCTCTCAAAAGAGAATCAGAGACTCAGGTTGTATTTCGGGGAAAGAAAGAACAACAAAGAGTTCAGAGGGGCAGGGGAAGAGAGGAAGAAGTAGGAAAAAGAGAAGCAGAGGAGAAGGGATGGTTTTGAACAGGGTTAGAGACCAAACCATGCAGTCAGCTGGGGTGGAGGGCTCTATCACTTAATCCACTGACTGAGTAAATCTGTTACCACGGCCTGTCACCCAGGAGATGCAATCAACTGTCCATGGCATCCGGATGCCTAAGACACAGCTACAAAATAGCCTCAGCCAGTTTAAAACAGCTTTTCCAACTGAAAGAAAGGGAGAAAGCAAAGGACAGCAAGCGCACGTCCCTCGGGAAGGGAGGAAAAGCAAGGAGCAGATTGGTGTGAATGAGCCGGAGGCAGCTCAAAACTGCTCCCCTTGTGGGACCGAAACAGATGCTTTAGCCAAGTTCAAACTGAAATCGCACATCCCTCCAGACCCCCTTCTGCCATGGCTGTATAATTTACTACAATTTACATGCAAGTTGTTAATCTTCCCCTATCACATCTGGTATTTATCATCAGAAACAGACTGCCGAGGGGTCCTGGAGAAGCTCTCTCTTCACATAGCACAGATTGAAAACATTCCTCTCCAACTCTGTTTCTCTACAAGTTGGAAATGCAGCTGAATGCAGGGAACTCTGACAGTAAGCGTGTGGGGGGGGGGGAGTCCCAATGTTGCCTAAATGAATCAGGGCCAGAGAGATAAAAATAAAGGACACTAAATGCTACTGCTGAAAGGACTCTTAAAATCTTGTGGTCAGCTGCCTCACTTTCCATGTGCAGCCCACAGCTTTCACTAAGACCCTGAGCCAGGATGGCAAAGTTAAAACTGGAAGCTGATGGCCGGGTGTGGTGGCGCACGCCTTTAATCCCAGCACTTGGGAGGCAGAGGTAGGAGGATCACCGTGAGTTCGAGGCCACCCTGAGACTCCATAGTGAATTCCAGGTCAGCTTGAGCTTCAGTGAGTCCCTAACTGGAAAAACCAAAAAAAAAAAACAAAAAAAACAAAACTGGAAGCTGAGTTTTCAGAAATGTCATTCAGAATTACCTTAATTTTTTCCCCAAATGAAGAAAATAGAAAATTATTAGCTTACCCATCTTATAGTGGTGACTAAACTGCTTTTATAGCTTGAGTGTTTGTTTCCTAAAATTCATGCAGTGGAAACTGGATTCATGATGCAGCGGCATTGGAGGGTGAGACCTAATGGGAGGTGTTTGGGTCATAGGAATGGAACTCTCATGAATGGACTAATGCCTCAATCTCAGTGAGGAAGGGGTGCTAATTACCTGGAGAAAAGGTGGTTATCAGTCAAACCCGTCCCTCATGCTTTTTTGTCTTTTTTTTTTTTTGCTTTTTTTGTTTTAACCATCTGCCATGTTATGACACAGCACTCACTAGATGCCACCACTGTGCCCTTGGGCTCCCAGCTATCAACCATGAGCTACATATTCTCTTGATGCCCATTCTGGAGACCCAAACCTGGATGCCATCAGACCCACACCATTGCAGAATACTGGGTCCGGCCCTTGCTGCTTTTCACCTGCTGCACCCTCTGCTGTGATCTGCGGGTTCAATTCAAATATTCAGAAGAATCTAGGGAAGAACAAATAGAAGGAAGAGCAGGGAAGTGATTTTCCACTTGGGCAAGGCTGTAACTTTTACCATTCTGTAAAAATGGCCAAGAAAGAATAGCTGACCAAAAGAAGAAGGAGAGGAAGAGAAAAGAAGAAAGAAGGAAGGAAGGAAGGTAGGGAAAAAATGGAAAAGGAGAGAAAAAAGAACAGTTGATCAATTACAACTACAATGAGAGGACAGAAAAATGACAGTTACCAGGCAAAGTTCATATGGAAATATTGCATTTAATATACTTTGGGGCAAGGTGGATTTTTCTTGGTCTATTTCTTATTTTCTTTTGTGAATATTTATTTTAGTGCCTCAATGCCACTAAGACATATTATTCAAAAGGCATTTTAAATGTTTTCACTTATACAGTAATATTCTCCAACATTCTGTATTGGCAAAGAGTAATAGATTATAGATTTTGTCAAATTTAGCAGCTTGTAGCTCAATGTGTAATATGAATAAGCATATCTAAAGGTTAACTTAATTAGTTAATTTGCAGTTATTTTAATTAACTATCCTTAATTTACCATACCTGACAATTTTTGCATTTTATATTTCCCCAGGTTGGCCAACTTTCCTGTACTCTATTTCTACTGAGACCAGACCTCTTCCCTTGGACTCTCCTGGCCACTCATAGTCAGAATGGACATTGCCATGAGTAGGCCTCAGTGTTGCCTGACCTACAGGAGTGAAAGCATCTGAGACAGGCATGAGTCTCACTACTATTGCAAGAACAGGCTTGGGGTTAAGGAGGCGTAATATTGATCCAGTAAATATTCCTGAGTACCAGCTATATGCCAGGGACGCTTTTGGATGCCTGAGGTATATAAATGAACAAAATGCACAAAAATCCTTGTGGAATGTGCTCTTCAGAATATAAGTCTAAGTCCCAAATATATCAGATAAAAAGTATAATAGATAATGCTCAATGAAAGATAAAGCCTAGGGAATGTTCACCCTAAGCAATAACTCCCTGGCTCACAAGCACAGAGATGCAGACTTGACTCTAAGATGACTGGATATCATCAGGGAGAAGTTAAGCCTACTTTTTAGAAATACTTTAAAATTTTAAATTTAATTTTAAAATATTTTAAATGGCTTTATGTGGGTACTGGTGAATCGAACCTGGGCTGTCAGATTTTGTAGCCAAGCATCTTACACCACAGAGCCATCTCTCCAGGCCACCTTGTTGCTTTTCATGTGACCTTCACATACATACACATACACAACAACATGATTAAAAGGACTAAGCTGACTTTATGAAAGTAATGTCTCCATCACATGTATTTGGTGTCATTCCCTACATCCCAGTCCACCCATGTGTGATCTACAGGCCTTAAGAGGACAGTGTTTTTTAATTCTAGTACTCAGGAGGCTGAGGTAGGAGGATTATTGTGAGTTAGAGGCCAGCCTGGAACTACCAAGTGGGTTCCAGGTCAGCCTAGGGTAGAGTGAGACCCTGACTAAAAAACAAAACAAACAACAACGCAAACCAGAGGGCTGTGTCTGTGTTGCATGGAGCCAGCACAAATGGAGCTTACTGCAGGACCTCACTACTACCCAGTTTCTGAGTCTCACTCAAGTTCTGCCTCAAAGCTTCAGCCTCAATGTAGCTCATGGGGTCCATTTGTCTCGGGGATCCATATTGTGAATAAAACTAAAGCACAGAGAATCAGTGTGCAGCCTCACCTGAATCAGCGGCAGAACCCCAGGAAAATGCAGGCCTTCTGACCCCAACATGCACACGCCACATGTCATTATGAAATAGTAAGTTTTGCAGGAGATTTTGGTCACTTCTCTGATGGTGATGTGGATGGTATGTTAGACTTTGAAATTGTCAGACTCAATTATTCATATTCTTCTCAATAGTTACTTTTATGTTGACAGTGAAAAACAAACAAATACTCCTGTAAGAAATAAAAAGAAAAGACTGGGTCTCTTGCTCTTGTATTTGGTGTAAGATCTGAGGATAATCCAGAATAAATGTGGACAATCACTGACAGAGGAAAAGAAACTTAATAGGATGGTATTGTATATATGTAAGGAGAAGAACAGATTAATTGGGGTGAAAAGGCCTATGGGAGGTCAGGGGAAGAGATTGAGTAGAGTAAAGGTGGAAGGAGGGCTAATCAAAATCAAAGAGGACATAAGTAAGTATATGGAAACCTACTTTTTTGGACAATGGAACACACAGGAGCCATAAATTGTTACTAGAAATTTTTCAGTGCCAAGGATGGGATACCTTCCAGTGAGATGTGGCCAGGGAGCTCCCTGATGCCCACAAAACATCACAGGCCATTGCTGAGGCCCTGGGTTTCCCACCAGGAATAAATGGTAAGACCCTATTGTTGAAGACTCCACATAGTGGGGCTTCAAGGCCACTGAGAAATCCTGATGGAATTGAGCTGATAACCTCCTCCATGTAGACCAGCTAACAGAAAGCTGGAAAAAGCCACACTGCATGCAGCTCAATGGGAGAGAGAGAAATCACCAGTGATGGTACTCCTCATTGGACACTACAAGCCTTATATTTGACCAGCCAGGCCAAATGAGCCAATGGGTGCAGCAGTGGCATGTCTGTTATGAGGGAAACCAACAGCCCTCTAATTTGATTGGAGGCCCGCTCCACAGGAGGGAATACATCCCTGATACTGAAAACCTACAACAGGAGCCCTAGGGGTGTAACGTCTGCTGCTGTCTGACTAAATGTATATACTGTGCTCACCAAACTGCGCAGTAAACACTTCTCTTAATGTTCATACCCATATATTAATACTACTCTCACTTTTTCATTAGAGAACTTTCTCTTTTCAGATGGCAGTGACCTTGGAATGACTCAGAAGGCATCATGATACTGAAAAGAAGTGACAGAGGAGTGCTCAGAACTGAAATATCCCTATCACACCTTCCAAGGCTCAGGGTCAATTGCAGAAGAGATGGCAGAAAGAATGTTAGATCCAAAGGAAGGGTAGGACTCCTTACAACATGCTCCTCCAGATACAAAATGGCCTGGATATCCATGACCTCACAGAGCCTGACACTACCTACACGAGACCATCATAATAGGAGGAAAATATGATGACATCAAAATAAAAGAGAGACTAATTGAGAGGGGGAGGGGATATGATGGAGAGTGGAGTTTCAAAGGGGAAAGTGGGGGGAGGGAAGGAATTACCATGGGATATTGTTTACAATGATGGAAGTTAATTATAAAAAATAATAAATAGATTTTTAAAAGTTTATCAACACATTATATCAGTGTTAATAAAAATCAAATTAGTATAATTTCACAGAAAAAACTTATTTTACTCTGTGTGATAATAGAAATGAAAAATTGTTTATTTAATACTATTCTAATCTTGAAAACATCAGTGGACATCTTTCAACTAAAAGTTATGGTTTAATTAAGATATAAAAATGGTTCTTGGGCTGGAGGGATAGCTTAATGGTTAAAGCACTTGTCCTTGAAGCCAAAGGACCCAGGTTTGATTGCCCAGGACCCACATAAGCCAGATGCACAAGGTGGCACATGCATCTGGAGTTTGTTTGCAGGGGCTGGAGGTCCTGGCATGCCCATTATCTCTGCCTCTGTCTCTCTTCCTCTGACTCACTCTCTCAAATAAATAAATAATAAATAAATAAAACTTTTAAAAAGTGGTTCTTGCTTAAGATATAAAAGTAATAATTTCCAGAAGTTTTAAAACAATGTTTTAAGATGTAAAAGTGAGAAACCAAGGAAAATGTCTCCATCTAAGGCAGAGTTGCCAGATAAAATACAAGATGCCCAGGTAAACTTGAATTTCACATGAATAAAACTTCATATACATAAACCTTTAACATTAATTAGACTTCCTACATAACTTGAATTCACTAAGTATGGAAACTCTCATCTAAGGGATAATTTTTATTTCTAAACACTGTGACAGAATAAAATCCAAACTATGAATGCTGGTGAATTAATTTGAAAATAAATTGGTACTGTGATTTCAAATCTCACTGAGGTAGGGTTTTTCCACACGGATACAATGGATGTGTCGGTTAACTCTTGTTTGTGGGGGTTGTGCACTGCTGGACACTTAGCAGCTCCTGACTAGATGCCAGTAGCATCCTCTTGTGACAGCTAAAAGCCTGTCTCCAGACATGGCCAAATGTACCATGGGGAGGTGGGCAAGTAGCTGGATAAACCAACCCTAGTTGAGGACCACTGTTCTGAGGGAAACAATACATTTATAAATTGCAACATGCATTATTGTAGAAGAAAACTTTCCTGTCCTGGTCTTGAGAAAAGAAGGGGCAAGCTATTTTTCATGCAGTGATCATTTTAGAGCATCTTGGAAAAGACGCCAATGGAAGATGAACGGGAAACGGAGGTGCTCGCGAGCCGGTGCGTGCAGAACGGTTTTGTAGTCTGAGGCTCCATCAGGAGAGGTTCTGTTTGCTCAACTGGGTCTGAGGGGGAAATGGCAGCAGAAAGAGCTCGTGACCAACTCTGGTTCCCAGCATAGCCTCATCCAGGCTTTGAAAGAACACTTAGTATGGAGAGGGCTGATTTTTGGAAAAGGAGTGTTTTATTTGGGTAGCAATCACTGCAATTCCGACATAGACCACCTAGCTGCTTTGTGTGTGTGTGTGTGTGTGTGTGTGTCTCTAAAAACATGTGGCTAAGAGATGCATTAGACCTCAAATAGGAAAACTGTTTACTAATTGATTTTTTCACCAACCAATCTGGCAAAGAACTTCACAAAGGTATTGCTTTTATTTTCCCCAAGAAAACATATAAACAGTTTGCTATTAAACAACAACAACAAGAAAAAGTAATGTGGTTACACATATTACAGAAAAATCTTTAAAGAATTAACCTTTCAAATCTTTGTGGCTCTAAGCACTGTTTTTGGTCCTGTAGTGAGCGCCACTAGTCATTCTGCCCTCCCAGGAATTTCCAGCACAATCCTACTTTCCACTGAAATTCTACACGGTTGCCAGGTTGGAGCGAAAAACCAAATCTACTTCCAGAAAAGAGAAACTCAATATGACAAAAATGATCCCAGTGAGAGTATGCGAACATTTTATGCTACTTTATTAAGATGGGTAATTTTCTGTTTTATTAGGATAATGCAACAAAATTATTTGAATTGAGTCATTCTAACTAAATTTAGAGGACCATCTCCCATCTCTGTGCTGTTTTTGTTTGTTCTGTTGTTGTTACTGTTTGTTTATGTCAAGGCAACTCTGATGTAAGGGAAAAGATGGAGAAATCTCTGCTGGCCTTTGGATCCAGTCCAGCATCCTTCATGCAGTCTCCTAGGTCCTGAGTGGTCTGATGGAGCAAACCACACTTCCCCCAACTCCCAAAGAATAAAGTATGCTGCTCTAGAAAATAGAGTACCTCAAGTAAGACCAAAGTTAGGGGTTTTGTTTGGAGGGGGTGCAGCTGGAGATATGGCTTAGTGGTTAAGGTGCTTGCCTGCAAAGCCAAAGACCCAGGTGTGATTCCCCAGGATCCATGTAAGTCAGATGGACAATGTGGCATATACATCTGGAGTTCATTTGCAGAGGCTGGAGGCCCTCGCATTCCCCTTTTCTCTCTATCTGTCTTTCTCTCTCCCTCAAATAAATAAATAAAATTATTAAAAATATTTTAAGCATTTTTTTTAAAATCTCACATAAGAGGGTAGAAGATACAGGTTGTCAGTGCTCCAGGATTTGGAGGGCCTTGGTTTATAAGGCTATTTTTTTTTTTTTTTTTTTTGAGGCAAAATCTCATTCTAGCCCAGGCTGGCTGGAACTCACTCTGTAATCGCAGGCTGGCCTTGAACTCACAGCAATCCTTCTACCTCAACCTTCTAAGTGCTGGAATTAAAGCCATGCACCACCACGCCTGTTCTCACTGACTATTTTATACTAAAATCTGTTTCATTGAGGGAGGCTATCCAAATTGCACAGGGACAGAAAAACAGCTGAAAATGGGACAAGAAAGGTTGCTTGTATCCAGTGATGTCCTTTGAGTAGAAACGCCTACACAAAAGCTGATGAGGTGGCTCAGCAGTTAAGGCACTTGCCTGCAGAGCCTAACAACCCAGGTTCGATTTCCCAGTACCCATGTAAAGCCAGATGCACTAAGTGGTGCATGCATCTGGAGTTTGTTTGCAGTGGTCAGAGGTCCTGGTGTGCTCATTCTCTCTCTTTCTCTCTTCTCTATCTATCTGTACTTGCAAATAATTTTTTTTAAGAAATGCCTACACAAAACTCAGCTAGATTTCACAGTGATCTAGAAGCCAAGTTCCCAGAATCAGAACTGCAGAAGTAGCTTTCTAAGGGTATGGTCCAGATTGTTCTCCCAAACCCCAAGTCTCACAATGAACCAGCATGTCGAGGCTTTCGCTAAGACCTGCTACATATTAGAATAAGTCACTTATGATGCATGGAGGGCAAAATGTATAGTGTATGCATTTGGGGGACTGTGGCAGGGAGATTGCATATTTAAGGCCAGCCTTGGCTATATAATGAATTTAAGGCTAGCTTGGCTATGTAAGACACTGTCTTTTAAAAAAAAATCATTTTAGCTGGGTGTGGTGGCACATGCCTTTAATCCCAGCACTTGGATGCTGAGATAGGAGGATGGCTATGAGTTTAAGGCCAGCTTCAGACTATAGAGTAAGTTCTAGGTTGGCCTGTGCTAGAGTGAGACCCAACATAAAAAAAAATAAAATTAGTTGTGGAGGGAGGTAGGAAAATATACTGAAATAAGAGTTTGTTTCTGCAAAGAAAACATTTGTTGATAACAAATGTACAAATGTATCACTTTCTATGTTTCTTGAATTTTCAGCATAATAATGGTGTGGATAAAGGGAGACCAAGAAATGTTTAAGTGCCTAAGACCTTGGCTCTAAATGAACAAAATAGCCAATTCCTGTCAACTGCTCTATGCAGGTATTGGGAAAGCTTCCACCTACAGGGTAAACATAAGGAGATTAGCACCTGGAAGACTTGGTAAGAGGCTGGGGCCAGGGCGTCTGCAGTGCAAGCCCAAGGACCAGAGTTCAGACACCTAGCATGCATGTGAAAATGCTGGGTGTGGTGGCACACACCAGTAATCCCAGCACTGCAGAGGCAAGACAGATGGTGATCTCTAGGTTCAGTGAGTACCCCTATTTCAAAAGAACTAACTAAGTACATACATAAATAAAGTGAAGAATGACTGAAGAAGACACCCAACGTCTACTTCTGACCTCCACACACAGACACATACACACATGCATGTGTGCCCACACATGTAAAAACGCATACACAAATATGCAAAGACGTGGTAGTCAAACTTGGACCACTGGTGCTGCTGTATTAGGGTGAGATTAACACACCAAGCAACCCTATTGTGTTGTGTTGTGTTGTGAAGTGTCCCCACCAAAAGGCTCATGTGTTGAAGACTTGGTCCGCAATTAGGTGGCTGTTGTGAGGTGATTGGATTATGAGGGTGTGACAGTTAAGTTTTGTGTCAACTTGGTCTGTTTAGGAATCCACAGACATTCCTCATAAGTGGGTCTCTGAGGTTGCTTCCAGGAAGGATTAACTGAAGGAGGGAGCCCTTCCACCAGAGTGGGCGGCCCCTCTCGGAGTGGGGGGCTCTATCTAAGGAAGGTCTGGGAAGGAAAGTGTCCCCTCCTCCCACCTGGCTGCCTCCAGGACACCTCCAGGCCTTCTGTGCCGGATTGGGACTGCTGAGGCATCCTGCCTTGTGGACTGAGCAGCTACCAGGTTCTTTGACTCTTGGGCCTACAAACTGCTGTTGTTGCATTGCCATAAAATAATCTAATAAATTCCCTTTTAATACAATTCCTTCTATCAGTTCTGCTCCTCTAGAGAACCCTGACTAATGCAGAGAACTAAATTTACCAAGGGACTCATCTGTTTATGAGTTTCTGCTTGAGTGGGCTACTAGGAAGTGGGGACCAGTTGGAAGTCGCAGGTCACTGGAGGCTTGGCTTTGACAGGTGTACCTTGTTTGACTCCTGCTCCCCATAAGGGGAACGGCCTCCTCTGCCTTATATACCTCCTGCCAGCATGATTTCCGCATTGTCATTAGCCCATAGCAACAAAGGCAGTCAATCAGAGTCAAACTTCTGACACCATGAGCCAAAACAAGTCTTTCCTCCTTTTGTTTCTATGTTACTTGAATTTTCAGCATAATGATGACATGGATAAAAGGAGACCAAGAAATGTGCAAGAGCCCAAGACCTCGTTTCTAATTAAACAAAATAGTCAGTTCCTAACACAGATCTATGCTGGTATTGGGAAAGTTCCCACCTTTTGGGAGTGGGGGCGGGACATAAGGAGATTAGTGCCTAGAAGAAAACTGGTCACAGTGAGGAAAGGCTGAACAAGTCATGCAGGCCGAATAAAAGAAAGAGGCCAGTAGGCAGTACAGAGAAAACAGCAAAGCCAATAGAAACTCAAACAGAATCCAAGGAACCAGAAAACATTTGGAATGCAAGTAGTCTCCTAGAAATGTTTTGATCTCGTTTCCATTTCCAGAGGTGAATTATAATTGGAGCTTGAGGTTAAGGAGGTTATCAAGACTCAGGACTCCCCCCTAGACAGGCAACTTCTTCCAAGGCTATGAGTGGTTGGTCTTCCCTTTGTCCCAGCATTCTGATCCCCAGCATTTATCCCTTTAGGTAAACTGAGTGTCTCTATAAGGAGTACCTAAATATGCTGATCCCAAAGCCTCTGTTCCCATCTACAGAGTATGAGGGAACTAAGGCCACACTCTCAATTTAGGCAGGCCCATTCTCCTCACGCAGCAGTGTTCATATCATCAGGTGCAAATGTCCTCAGGAAATTTCCACCCCTACTGACTGGCTCTGTCACACAGGCCCCTAACCACTCATCCTAGGCTTCTCCTGCCTGCACTTTCTTCTACCAGAGACTGTCTCCCCTCTCCCTCTGTCCTGGGCCTCACTGTCTCCAAGACACCAACGATGATGACACAGGATTCCCAGCTGCATGTGGACAAGGCCAAACAGATACTAAAGGTTTTGCTCCCTTTCCATGTTTAATTTCTTAATTCCAGAGGAATCTTGACAGTTCCTGTGTTCTTATTGTTTAAGGAGAAGGTGGGACTAGAGAGATGGCTCAATGGCTAAAGGAACTTGCTTGCAAAGCTCGATGGCCTGGGTTCAATTCCCCAGTACCATGTAAAGCCAAATGCACAAAGGAGCACATGTGTCTAGAGTTTGTTTGCAGTGGCAAGCAGTCCTGGTGTGCCCATTCTCTCTCTCTCTCCCTCCCTCTCTCTCTCCCTGATTGCAAATAAATTAATAAATAATTTTAAAAAAAATTTAAAAGAAGTAGTATCTCAATGAAGAGCTGTCCTTTGAACCCTGAGTCCACCTTTGGAGTTGGTAACGACCGGCATCAATGAGAGTGCTGGGCTTCCCATGGCACATGTGCACCAAGCAGCATGGCATGGTCCGAGAGAGCAGGCTCCAGTTCTCACTGGTCTGGGGCTAAACCCCAACGCCCTGTTCATCAGTTGAGTGGTCATGGCAGAGCTATTTATTGTCTCCAAGCCTTCATCTCCTCATTTACAAAGTACGGACATGTTACCACTATCCGCTTCAAAGGGATGTTGTAGAATTAACAGATGTAAAATTAGCTTTGGCTCAGGGCCTAGAATGTAGTATGCATTGACAACCCATAGCTGTTTTAGTAACTGCCCCATATACAAGCCTCCTGGGAGAAAACTCACCCTAAGGTGAGAGGAAAGAAATCGAGCATCAAAACCTCAGAAGGAGGGCTGGAGAGGTGGCTTAGCAGTTAAGGCATTTGTCTGCAAAGCCAAAGGAACCAGGTTTGATTCCCCAGGACCCACATTAGCCAGATGCACAAGGGGGGGGGGGCGTATGCATCTGGAGTTTGTTTGCAGTGGCTGGAGCCCTAGCATGCCCATTCTCTCTCTTTTACCATCTTTCTCTCTGTAAAATAAATAAATAAATAAAAATATTATTTTTAAAAAACTTCAGAAGGAGCCAAGCTCTTAGCCTTGTCCCCCTGTCCAGCCCCACAGAAAGATGGGATTATAGGAAGTTGTGAAATGACATAAGAACCACTGGAGGCTCAGTGGCATAAAGCAGAGGTGGACCAGTACCATCACAGTCTCCTACAGGACATATGTCCCACCTCACCAGGGGCAGGGTGGGCAACCTCTCCAACCTCACTGCAAAATAGTACAGCTTTGGAATCTCACATGAGCCAAAGCCCTACTCAGCAGATGTGACAAAAGTCTCCAGTAGCATGACTGTCTTCTAGCTGATATGACAATGGTACCTAAGCATGAATATAGTGTTTCCAACCAATGGACCAGTGATTTCCAAGATGTGACAATGGCCTCTCACCAATGTGGAGACATCTCCAGATCAGAATGCTGCTCTGTAAGTACAGCTGGACCATTGGAAGCATCTACAGTCTCAGCTTGTTTTAGGGAGTTTTAGAATCTATGAGTTGCAGAAGGAGTTGTTCCCAAATCCAAGGACATCCTTCCAATGCCTGGAAAAGAGGAGGGAGGTTCTACTCAAGAGCTGGCACCTTTGCTGAGGTGAATTTATTTTCCATCATGTCTCCTTAACAATCCTTCTCTGTGGAACTGTGGGAACTCTTCAAAACTTGGAACTGTTACCACTTATGTAAATACTCTTTTAGTGGAAACTTCATATCCTTAAATTAATTAACATTCAGTATTCAACCTTAGAACACTATCCAAATTTAGATGATAAGAGTTGCTGCAAGGAAAAAGGTGTAACCTTGTCACACTTTTCTATTTTTCTGTATTAAAATAAAGTCCCAATTAGGTGATGGGGAAAGTTTGGGTTTTCTTTGGCACTGAGGTGGCATCAACAGGAGCTAAATAGGAATTGAAATTCACAGACAGTGCCCATTCTTATGCCTTCTGCAACATCCCCCTCTGCCCAGTAAGGACCTTCTGATAACGAGCTTCACTGCAACATCTCCTCATCGTCAGTGCAGTGATTGCTGATTTTCTGATGATGATAATGAATTTCACTGCAATTTCCCCTCATCGTCAGGGCAGTGACTGCTGATTTTCTGATGATGATAATGAATTTCACTGCAATATCCCCTCATCGTCAGGGCAGTGATTGCTGGTTTTCTGATGATGATAATGAATTTCACTGCAATTTCCCCTCATCGTCAGGGCAGTGATTGCTGGTTTTCTGATGATGATAATGAATTTCACTGCAATTTCCCCTCATCGTCAGGGCAGTGATTGCTGGTTTTCTGATAATGATAACAAGTTTCACTGCAATTTCCCCTCATCGTCAGTGCAGTGATTGCTGGTTTTCTGATAATGATAACAAGTTTCACTGCAATATCCCCTCATCATCAGGGCAGTGATCCCTGGTTTTCAGTGTTGATAGGGAAGGACTCAGAGGAGGTCAGTTTTCTCACAGACTAGTGGGCTGACTCCCAAGGGGGGTGTTTCTTTCCAAGGTGAAAGTACCAGAGACCAAGGTCAGAATTTCAGACTCAGAAATGTAAAACTCATTTTTCTCAGTGCCTAAGGGAGGCAGAAGAATAATAAGCAGACCATCAATGATGTCATCAAAAAGCCAGGTGTCTTTTCTGGAGTGGACAATTGCATCAGCCAGCAGGAACATTCTTAGACAAGGGGCAAGGAAGCCAAGTTAACAGAGCTGCTTGGCAAACGATCTGGTGGGATGTTTCACTGGGTCAGGCTCTAGTTGTCTGCTGCATCCGTTCTTATCATGTGGTCTTGGCTGCCTGACGGCTGTGTTCGGGTCCAGGACAGGCCTTCCCAGGACATATTCACAAGTCCATTGCCAAGTGACTCTTACCAAACCACCCACTTCCAAACTTCATGACTGACTGACGGATTCCCTATCTGATTCACACAGTCTTTCTTTACATGCATTAATACCCTTAATCAGGACAGGTTAAATGTGTCTCTATGTTCTATAAGATAGGGTTGCATGCTGTTTCTCCTCAGTGCGTGCTCAGCTGTAAAGGCTGCTTCCTTTCATGCCTGATCACTGAGGTTATTCCACTGGTCCCTTCCTCCTGTATAATACCTACAATGAAGTCTTCAATTGTCATTTTGTTTTATTTCTCTTTACTTTTTATTTTATATGTTCTTTTGACTGTCTCCCACTGACTTCTTGAGTGGGATTGCTTTGAGAATGGACATTATTTTTAGCATAAACTGAATTAAATGAGATGAAATCTTATAATAAATTCATCTTCATTATATCAAAGGAGGGCGGGCTCTTTACCAGTTACATTTTCTATTTGAGAGATAAAAACCATGTTTGTTGTAAATAATAAAGAATATACATATATTATGTTTAGAATTGCCACTGGCCTTGAAAGGTAGTCAATAAGAAGGTTTCATTCCTTCTTTTCATAATACATGTTATTGATCTTATTAATGGTTTGAACCACCAGAAATTACTAATACCTTCAAGTACAAGCAAACTGCTTATAATTCCAACCTTGGATGAACTGCCTTAAACTGGATAGAATGAAACTCAGGTTAGCAATTTAAGCAGCAATTTTTAAAACCAGACATTCTTAACACCATACAATCTACAGAGAAACTGATTGAATACTTACATGCTAAAGAGTGATAGTGGGAAAATATTAAGTCTTTGCTTCCCATAATTAGACCTTTATAATTCCATAAGAGCAGAAAACTTTGTACATACAGGAAAGTCACTGGAAGAAATAATAAGAAATGATAGACTTGATTCTGAGCATTCATTGGAATCACCTGGCCTGACAGCTCATGTGGTGCTAAGAGCCCATGATATGTGTTCAGAACAAGGCTGCATGAATTCCTTTATTCAACATGGGTGAGTGCTGCCAGAAACATCACACATTCATTATATGTTTGACTTTGAAATAATTTTTGGTAGCTGCATACTCAGAAACTCTTTTGTTTTAATATTTATTTATTCATGAGAGAGAGAGAATGAGAATGGGCATGCCAGGGCCTCCAGCCACTGCAAACAAAGTTCAGATTCATGTGCCACCATGTGCATCAGGCTTATGTGGGTTCTGGGGAGTTGAACCTGGGTCCTCAGGCAAGTACCTTAACCATTAGCCCATTTCTTCAGTCTGTCAGAACCTTTTATTGATACCCAATTTTTAATGACCCTACATTCAGTTACAAGACTCTACATGGGGTCATGACCCACATTTTAAGGAGCTGGAGGTTAGTGCATTTCACACTCACTGTTCTGGAACTATTGAGGAGACAAAACAATGGCAACCAAGTTGCCTCCTTCCAGATTCAACCTTCTATTTGCTTTAGTCCTTTGTTTACTGATCCACTGAATTATACAACTATTCCTACTTAGTTTGTTACACAGTGCACTTAAGATAGAGATCAGGGGCTGGGAAGGTGACTCAATGGTTAAAGAGGCTTGTTTGCAAAGCCTAAGGCCCAGGTTCAATTCTTAAGCTACTCATGTAAGCCAGACTCAAAATGTGGGGAAAGTATCTGGTATTTGTTTGCAGTAGCAAGAGGCCTTGGAGTGCACACATGCATGCACACACACACATATATATAAATAAATTACAATGTTAATACATATCAATAAGACATTATAAAATACAAGATAGGGACAAATAAAAATACATACTATGAAGAGGGAAGGAGTGAATTAAGAAAGTATATGGGATACTAGTTCCTGCATAATTATTAAAGCAAAGGCAATGTTTAGGCTGGGATCCTTTTAGCAAAAGCAAAAAAGAAAAAAATATAATAGAAACAAAATTACCTATTACCCATAAAGAATTCTCCCCAAATAAAACTTCTTGAAACTTGAATCTAAATAGATTTCTCATTTATTTCCCCTCTTTGAAGCAGGGTCCCATTCTAGCCAGCCTGACCTGGAGTTCACGCTACAGCCCAGCTGGCCTCAAACCTACAGAGCTTCTCTTACCTCGGACTCCTGGGTGCTGGGATTAAAGGTGTGAACAATCACACTGGGCTTATTTATGTCTTTTATGAGAAAAACATTGTAGTAGTTTGAATGTGGTAGTGTAAATGTATGATCCCATAGACTTAGGTGTTTTTTTTAAGGTTAAGCTTCCCGCTTAAGTCTCTAGCAGCTTGCTGGGGAGAGCGTCTCACTGGGGGCAGATCCAGCCCAAAGGTGTGGAGAGCAGAATTGGAGCTCTGGTGGGTCTCGTGCGTGTTTGCTGCTTATTGTGTTTGTGTGCTGCTGTTGTCATCCGTGCTTGGGTCTGTGGAAGTCAGCGGTCTCTTCTGCCACTGATGGAGCAACCCCTGCATCTGTAAGCTCTAAATAAAACCTTTCCTGAGTCTGTTTGGAAGTTTGTCCCAGCAATATGGAGCTGACTACAACAAACATTAATGATATAGTTGACACCGTCTCACAATCCAGCCTGGTAACATGTAATCTAATAACAAGAAAACATATTGAAAGATATTTCCTTTGTCAGTTTCTTCCTTCCAGTTTCTGGGCAGCATGTCCTCCATTTCTTCTTCTCAGATCAACCTAAATATTTTTTGCTTATTTTTATTCATTTATTTGAGAGCAACAGACACAGAAGGAGGCAGAGAGAGAGAGAGAGAATGGGCACGCCAGGGCCTCCAGCCACTGCAAATGAACTCCAGATGCATGCGCCACCTTGTGCATCTGGCTTACATGGATTCTGGGGAATTGAGTCTTGAACTGGGGTCCTTAGGCTTCACAGGCAAGTGCTTAACCACTAAGCCATCTCTCCAGCCCCTAACCTAAATATTTTAAAATATTTTTTAAAAATCCAAGCTTACTCAATCTTTTTTACCTGGTTCTGAAACAACACAGGATTACGAGATTATGTAATGGTTGCCCTTCCCACTTATATGCTATTTGTGGTTGGGTGCTTTAGTTATTTTTGCTTTGCATTTTTACAGCTTTAAAACAAGTATCATATGACCAAAGTTTAATCTTACTTATTTATAAATGCCTTTGCTCACTATTTCTTTTTGCATTTCTTATTTTTTATTTATTTATTTTGCAAGGAGAGAGAGAGAGAATGGGTGCACCAGGGCCTCTAGCCACTGCAAACAAACCCCAGATGCATGTGCCACCTTGTGCATCTGGCTTAGGTAGGAACTGAGGAATTGAACCTGGGTCCTTAGGCTTTGCAGGCGAGTACCCATCTCTCCAGTCATCTTCTTGCACTTCTGTCTTCCTACTTGTGTTCAAATCCTCTAAGCCCAAAGCATATTCTTTAGAACTGCCTTTGTAAATGTCTATACTCAGCTTTGTCTTAAAATATCTTTTATCTTACCTTTCTTCTTTATTTCACTTTTTTATTGACAATTTTCATACATTTACATAATGATTATATTCCTCTTACAATACCTTCTTTTGTTCCCCCATCCTCTGACTGAACTCCCTCTTCTTTCCTGCTAGTCCTCTTCTAGTTTGATGTCTCTGTTTTCCCTTCCTCCATCATCTATGATAGAATTGAACCAATATTTTGCAGGTAACAATAGCTGCTGTGAGGTCATGAGTATGATGGCCACTTCATGTTCCAAAGACAGTGTTCCAGAGCACTCCTCCCTGTCCTTTGGCTCTTACAGTCTTTACGCCCCCTCTTCCACAGTGTTCCCTGAGTCCTGCAGGGCATGATCAAGAGGTGTCATTTAGCACTGGGCACTCAACTTATTCTCAGCACTTGGATGAGTTTTGAGTCCTCGCTGTCGTCAGCACCAATTGCAGGAAGAAGCATCTCTGTCCCTCCAGACACAAATGGCCTGGATATCCATGACCTCACAGTGCCTGACCCCACCTGCACAAGACTACCATAACAGGAGGAAAAGATCATGACATCAAATGGAAAGAAAGAGATTGAGAGGGGGAGGGGATATGATGGAGAATGGCGTTTCAAAGGAGAAGGCTGAGGCAGGAGAACTATGAGTCTGAGACTAGCCTAAGCTACATATTGAGACTGTCTCAAAAAAAACAAAAAAGACTCCTAGTGTCACATGACTTCCTTTAATGCTTTTAAAAACAACTATAACTCTTTTATTCCTTTGAGGTAATTTATCTTTTACCATTGGCTACATCTAAGATCTTCACTTTGACCATAGTGTTCTAAACTCTCACTGTGCAATACCAAGAAGTGAATTTTCTTTTCATTTATCCTGCTTGGAATTTGTTGGGATTCTGTAGTTTGATATTTTTCCACAATCCCAAAGTTAACTCCAGGTCATTCTGGGCTAGAGCAAGATCCTACTTTGAAAAAGAAAGAAAGAAAAATAAAAGAACTACCTAGGACTTTTCTGTATAACTTCTTTTTTTTTTTTTTTTTTTTTTTTTTTTGAGGCACCTGGAGACTTAAGCTAGAGCCTTGTGTATACTAGGCAAGTGCTGTACTACTAAACTGCATTCCTAGCCCTTATTTATTCCTATTTTGAGACAAGGTCTAGTTAAAACTAGCCTTTCATTTGATTCCTCCTGCTTCAGCCTCCAAATAGCTGGGATTTCAAGTATGTGCCACCACTCCCAGCTATGTATATCTTTTTAAAAAAATTTTTTTATTCATCTGCAAGGAGAGAGAGAGAGAATGGTTAAAGGCACTTGCCTGTGAAGCCTAAGGACCCAGGTTCTATACCCAGTACCTATGTAAGCCACGTGTACAAAGTAGTGCATGGGTCTGGAGTTCCTTTGGTTGGTTAAAGGCCAATGGTTAAAGGCCCTTGCATGCCCATTCTCTCTCTCTCTCTCTCTCTCTCCCTCTTTCTCTCTCTCTCAAATAAATAAACATATACTTTTTTTCTTTTTCCAGGTAGGGTCTCACTCTAGCCCAGGCTGACCTACAACTCACTATGTAGTCTCAGGGTGGTCTCAAATTCACTGATCCTCCTACCTCTGCCTCCAGAGTGCTGGGATTAAAGGCATGAGCCACCATGCCCAACAAATTTTTAAAAATCCAAACAATTCTCAGCTATTTTCTTTTTGATCATCTCTTTCCATTCTTTTATTTATTTATTTATTTATTTTGAGGTAGGGTATCATTCTAGTCCAGGCTGACCTGGAATTCATTATGTAGTCTCATGCTGGCCTTGAACTCACAGTGATCCTCCAATCTCTACCTCCTGAGTACTGGGATTAAAGGCATGTGCCACCATGCCCAGCTCTTTTCCACTCTTTCTGCTGTCCTCTTCTAGAATTCCAGTTAGACAAGTGGCCTTGCTCTCCTTCTCTATTACTTCTCATATTTTTTCCTCAATTTTTATTAACATTTTCCATGATTATAAAAAATATCCCATAGTAATAGCCTCCCTCCCCCCACTTTCTACTTCTCATATTTTTAAGCTCTTACTGTGTTATATTACATATCATTTCTTCAGATTTGTCTTATACTTCACCTGCTTTTTTTTTTTGGTTTGTTTGTTTGTTTGTTTTGAGGCCGGGTCTCATTCTAATCCTGGGTAAACTCACTATACAGCCCAGGGTGCCCTCAAATTCACAGCAATTCTGCTACCTCAGTCTCCAGTGTGCTGGAATTAAAAGTGTGCACCACCACCCCCAGCTCACTAATTACCTCTTTATCTTATCCAGTCTGCTGCTAGCTCATACATTGCTTTTAATTTTAATTATATTTTCCAATTATAGAATTTCCATTTCAAATACGCAACCATGCCAGGGACACATTCTGAGAACCACAATGCTCTGTGGTTTTATCCTGCGTCAACAACTTAGTGTGTGTTTACACACAGTCAGATGGAGCTGGGTGTGACACATGCCTATAATGTGACACATGCCTATAATCCCAACACTCCAGAGGTGAAGGTAGGAGGATCCTGGCCAGCTTGCTCTACATAGTGAGATCTTGCCTGAAAAAAAAAAAAAAAAAAAAAAACTAAACCAACAACAAAAATAAGATGACAATAAGGTCACTAGGCAACAGGATCTTATGGGACCTGTGTCATAAATGATATTCCTCACTCACCAAGACATTATTATACAACACCTGACTGAACTTTTTTTAAAAAATATTTTTGTTTCTTGTCCTTAATTCCTTAATTTCTGACTTCTGCTTTTCTTGAAGCATATTAGATGTGTTTACTGTATACTTTGTTTTAATACTTCCAGTACCTAAAGTCTGCGGATGAGTCTCTTGTATTGTTTCTGGAAGTTCTCATTTATTGCATCTTTTTTCTTTGCATGTTTTGTCTATTATTTTGTATGGGCTCAGTCCTTGGGACAGTCTTTTTAGGATTTTTTTGAGAGCGAGCTTAGTGTTCGTGTCCTCTGGAAGGGTTTCCGTTTATTCCAGTCGTCTAGAGGCACTATCCACTCTCCAATATTTTTCACAGCATATAGCAGCATGAACATGGGGCCGAATAGTTATAAGAGGCAACATCAACTAAGTATTCTGGACAAAAATAGTTAACCTGAATCTAGTCATTAGAAACAAAGATTAAATGAAAAATATGGAATTGAACATAAAACATTCTAAATGGCCTAAATTCTTCAGACAGACTCTCTCTCTCTCTCTCTCTCTCTGTGTGTGTGTGTGTGTGTGTGTGTGTGTGTTTGTGTCTGTCTGTCTGTCTGTCTGTCTGTCTCTGGAAATTGGTGACTCTAAGGGAACTATTGTGCTGTTCCTTCAACCTTTTTGTAGGCTTGAAAATTTTCCAATTCTTAATTTTTTTGTTTTGTTTTGTTTTGTTTTTTGAGGTAGGGTCTCACTCTGGTCCAGGCTGACCTGGAATTAACTATGTAGTCTCAGGGTGGCCTCGAACTCTCAGCCATCCTCCTACCTCTGCCTCCCAAGTGCTGGGATTAAAGGCATGCGCCACCACGCCCGGCCAATTCTTAAATTTTGTATAAAAGTACAAAAATAAATATACATAAGTCTACATCAGAGAAAGAGAGAGAGAGAGGAATCACCAGAGGGGACTCCCTCCTTGACCCCTCCGCTCAGAGAAGACAGGTAGCCTTCCTTGTCCTCCCCCTCTGAGCAGAGGAGTGTTTCTAGGGCACTCTTATGGGAAGGCTGTGGCTCCTTGGGGGCTGCACTTTAGATCAGTGGTCACCTATTAGACTCTGCAGCCGACCTAGGTTCTCACACAAATCCCCTGGGTCTCTGATGTTGACATAAACTGAGACCACTGGTTTTCCCAGCTGCCCTCAAGGCAAACACCTGCTCTGGTGCTTGCTTACTTCACTGGGTTCAGGATCCCAATGTTTATGCCGTCTCTGTGAATTTCATGCTTTCTTACTAACCTCAATAGTTCCGTTAGTTTCAAGAGTGTTTTCTATCCAAAACTTTTTGTTGCTCTTACAAGAAAAATCACTGTTATCTCCCTCAAAACATAAGTCTCACTAATCATTTTAAATGGAAGTTAAATCACAGTTATTTTTCTTCCAGTTCCAACAGAGATTAAAACAGCAGTTACAACAAGTAAATTTGGGGGGGGGGTGGTAATCATTACCTCATCACTGAAAAAGCCGTTAGTGGGATGGAGTGATGGCTTAGCAGATAAGGCACTTGCCTGTGAAGCCTAATGACCCATGTTCAACTCTCTAGGTCCCATGTAAGCCAGATACACAGGGTGATGCAAGCCCATATGCACAAGGAGGTGCACGTGTCTGGAGTTTGATTGCAGTGGCTGGAGGCCCTGGCATGCCAAGTCTCTCTTCCTCTCTCTTGCTGTTGCTCTTGCTCTCACTTGCATTAAAAAAATGTCCAGACTGTTGGGCTTGCCTCAAATAAATAAATAAATAAATGCCTTTAGCCTTGTAACATAAATCCAGCATGCATACCTCTGAATTACTCTGTTAGAGGTATCTTAACATATATGAAAAAACTGTTCTAGCAAGCTAATCTTTTCCCCTCATTTATAAAGCTCGTTTATCCAGATTATCATAGATGCACAGAATATCTAATCATTCTAAATCCCATGCCAGAAATAGATAAAGATAGGCCATGTCATGGAAGAAAACCTTCTCAGTGTATCACAAATGCCTTTCACAGCTGCAGAAGGAACAATCCTGCTGCCAAACCCAGCACATCCCATTCATCTTGCTTTTCCTGTTTGTGAGGAGTTCCTCATCCGAGGAGATTACTAAACCAGCATCTTTCATGACGCTACTTTGCTGTCATGAGCTTAGGATGTTCTGCGCCATATGTGAGGATGTCACCTTCCAGGCCTATCCCCTGACAGATGTTACCACCAGGTTCCTCTAGTGCAAGAGTATCACCCCTTGTTCATGCACAAGAGCATGCATTAAAGTAAAACAGAGCAGGGGGTGCAGCTCAGTGGTAGAGTGCTTACTAGATTGTGGGCATCCATTCCTGGCACCTCAAAATGTGAACTAAAATAAGTGAAAAAAAGAAAGGAAATGAAGGAAACAATAGCTACTCTAAACAAGTGAACCATGGAATCAGAATGTTCTGTGATGTCCCAGTCCTCGGCTATCACAGAGGGACTTCCGTAATGTCAGCTACAGGTTGTAAACGGGGGACATATTTTTCCTGGTCTTGATTTCAACCAACTCCCCAAACTCTATACTGCTCATCTATGTGTGGGCCAATATATCTAGCTGTACACGCATGCACACTTACCCAGAAGTGAGACAAGTGTGCCTATATATAGTAACAGCATCCCTTGAGAGCGGATCTCAGTTTTTGCTACTTCTTGCAAAGGCAGCCAACGGCACAAGTCCACTTGCTCTGCGGTCCTTCCCACCTTTTAATGAGAGGGTTGGGCACCCCTCCCCTGACAGAACACATTTTACAAGGTCAAGACTGCCAAAGTCTTTTGTTTTACAAGAGGGCTGGGTACCTCTTCACCTAGACACCTTCTAGAAGTCCAAAGATTGCTGAAGAAACCCACAGCTTCCTTGTTTCCTCTCAGACTGCAAAATGGTAGACTAATAAACTGGATTACAAGTACGACACCTGAACAATACTAATTTTTTAAGACAATAATAATTTGAGGCCCACTCCATGCAAGGGAATTTATGCTTGGTACTGAAAACCTAATGAAAAGACTATGACCAGGGAGGTCAAAGGCCCCAGGCAGAGTGGGGGAGGCGGGGAGAGGGGTGGGGATCTACGATTGTTTGGCTGACTGGATATATTGCATCCACCAAACAATACTCTTACATTTAGTCCATATATTGATGCTACTCTCACTTTTGTTTAGAGAAGCTTCTCTTTTCAGATGGTGGTGGTGGGATGTGAAGGTGATCTGGCTATAACATCTGTCACCTGATTGATCACCAGGGTTGATTCCCCCGATATGGCTGGGTAGGCAGGTGCCCCCTTCCTCCTTCACCATCCCATGTGCATCCCCTCCATAGCAGCACACACAGTCAAAGAGGAAGACCCTCCCCGGACCAGAGGATGACCCGTCTCTGGTCAAGGGTATACAAGTAGCTATGGTCCCCTGCTAGAATCTCTAAACAAGCTCTCAGATGGGGGTGACCACAGGAAGACTCAAAACTCAACCAAGCACTGAGAAGAGATGGTGAAGTGTTCCGCACTAACTGAGATCTCTGTCATATCTTCCAAGGCTCAGGTCCCATTGCGAAGAGGTGGCAGGCAGAATGTAAGAGCCAAAGGATGGGAAGAGTGCATTACAATTCTGACTTCCTGACGCAAAGTGGCCATGGGACTCCTGTCCTCACAGTGTCTGACACTTCCTCCACAGACCTGTAAGAGGAGGGGGAACATGATGATATCAAAATAGAATAGGGACTAGTTGGAAAGAAGAAAGGATTCAGTAGATGGAGGCTAGGGGAAAGAGGACTGAGGAGGGTGATGGAAAGGAATTTTGATAATGGTATATTGTATAGATGTACGGAGGTTGTCAATACAAGTTTTTTTTAAAGACAATAATAATGAAACATCCACAGAGCATGCATTACTTGAAATGTCTGTCTCTGTTCTTCCTTCTAACAACACTGCTACTCACCTTACAGTAGGTGCCACTAGCATCTCCAACCGATGAACGATATCCCAGGCTAAGAGGAAAGGAACCTACTTAAAGGCTTTCCAAGTTCACATAGTGATGGGGTCAGAATCAAAACCTGAGGCATTCCTAACCCCAGTGAGGAGCCCTGGGTCCACACTTGCTGGTTTTCCTCAGAAATATTTCAAAGTCCTCCATCTCAGGAAATCAGCTCAAGTCCCTGATGTGAGAAGCATCCCTCATAGAATCACACAAGTCAGCAGCCCAGAACAGGCTCATATGCAATTCTCAGGGGAGATCTCCCTCCATTTCCAGTGGAGAAAGAGATGCCCCTCCCCACCAAGAGCACGCCCTTACTAGGGGCCATAGTAGGTTAAGGCGTTTGCCTGTGAAGCCAAGGGACCTACATAAGCCAGATGCACAAGATGGCACATACGTCTGGAGTTCAGTTACAGTGGCTGAAGGCCCTGGTGAGCCCATTCTGTACCTCTCTCTCTCTCTCTTTCTCTTCCTCTCTCTCTGCCTTTCTCTCCTCTCCCAGATAAATAAAATGACAATAAAACAAAACTTGCTGCAATCATCCTGTACAGGAAAGAGAGAAAAAGAGTGTGTGAATTTGTGTATTTGCACAGACATGCATATATGTTCATTCATAAGCATGACCACAAGTATATGTGTACAAATTAGTGGTGTTCTGCAAGTAGAGATGAAAAATCTAGATATAATCTCACAGGCTGTTGTGTTGCTTTTGCTGGGGAGACACAAACAAATTTCTACTCATATCTGATAGGTTGCCCAAAACAGAACAAAATCAATTCTTCCCAAGTCTAGCTTGGTAGCACGCTGGAAAGTGTTACCTAACCCACGTGGCTGCTCAGTCCATAAGGCTGGGAGTCCTAACAGGCCCAGTGTGGTGCCAAAGGGCTTGGGTCTCCTGGAGAGCCTCTGGTCTTCAGTCCATGTTGGAAGGCCGAAGAAGCCGGGTTCCAGTACCAGTGAAGGATAGCAGCAAAGAGGGGGCGCACTCACCAGCAAAGCAGGGGTGGCCAGGTAAGTACCTCCGACCTCTGTGTATCTGGGCTGCTGCCAGAAGAGCTGCTCACTCTGGGGCAGTGTCTTCCCTCAGTTACTCCTTCCTAGAAATGCCCTCACAGACCCAACCAGAGGCTGCCCTTTTAGCTGATTCCTGATCCAGTCAAGTTGACAATAGAAATTAATCAGCACACACAGTGTCCAAAAATTTGATGTGACCACAAAAAATAAATAAATAAAAAAGGCAGTAGGCTGCCAGGAACCTGTTCCAAAGCCAAGACCCTACAGGTAAATTGCTCTGGGTGGAACAACTCCCTCCATCCATAGAACTACAGAAAATGAGTCTCACCTTCCATGTGGGCAGAGATGAAAAGGAAAGTATAAGTAAAGCATGGGGTTCACAGAGGAAGAGCCCCTCTCAACAGATACACCTGGTTGGGTTGAATGTGAAATATTCCCCACGGGCTCATGTTAGAACACTCGGTCCCAAGCTGGAGCTGCTATCTGGGAAGGTTATGGAACCTTTAGGAGATGGAGTCCTTCTGGAAGAAGTAGGTTACTAAGCATGTTCAGGTCTGACTCCATTTCCTGGTTGCCCTCTGATTCCTTAGTATGGCTACAATGTGACTAGCCAAAATCCTGTGCCTGGTGCTATACCTTCTGAGCCACGATGGCATGTATCCCTCGAAAATGTAAACCAGGAGGAAAAAAAATCACTTCTTTCCTCTTTATGTGGTCGTAGGAATGACAAACTCATCTTTGAGGGACATGGGGCTGCCCTTGACCTTCCCTTCCCACATCCTCTTACATGCCCCCTTCTATGTTCTTGTCCTTAATTTTTCTGCCCTGATTTTTCTGCTAAAACTTCATTAAATTTGCCACATTTATTTTCCTCTCTTAATGGTAAGTTTTTAAATGTAGCCACTAAAATAATCACCATCATTTTTCAGAACACCCACATGCAGGACCATCTTGTCAGGACATCCACACTCAGAACCATCTTCTCAGGACATCCACACTCAGGACCATCTTGTCAGGACATCCACACTCAGGACCATCTTGTCAGGACATCCACACTCAGGACCATCTTCTCAGGACATCCACACTCAGGACCATCTTGTCAGGACATCCACACTCAGGACCATCTTGTCAGGACATCCACACTCAGAACCATCTCTCAGGACATCCACAGTCAGATCCATATTGTCAGGACATCCACACTCAGATCCATCTTCTCAGGACATCCACACTCAGGGCCATCTTCTCAGGACATCCACACTCAGATCCATCTTCTCAGGACATCCACACTCAGGACCATCTTCTCAGGACATCCACACTCAGGACCATCTTGTCAAGACATCCACACTCAGGACCATCTTCTCAGGACATCCACACTCAGGACCATCTTGTCAGGACATCCATACTCAGGACCATCTTCTCAGGACATCCACAGTCAGATCCATATTGTCAGGACATCCACACTCAAACCCATTTTGGAAAGGATCATGACAGAATTCTATAAGGAAACCTCTCTCTGAGGATTCTAAGTCAGAAATTTATTCCGGACAATTGTGATAAAACACATGTCATGTGTCAAAGAAATTTAAAGCTCAAGTGGGACAGTGCAGTGTGTTTGCAGTTCACATCTCCTGAGCTCTGTCAAAGGGATATGTCCCGTTGGACATACCGTTCATGTCACTGAGCAGTTCCTTCACACTTCCCTGTGGATATGAAGCTGCTCCGTGCTAATACCATCAAAGGCGTGATCAATTTGACACTGATTAGCCTGCATGACTGGGAAACAGATGGTACTCTTCTGTTTGAGAAGACAGGAAAGGGAGACTAGAAAGACCATCAGGATAGGAGCCCACTAGCTTTGGTTTCTAGTCCTTCTCAGTTCTCCTGCTTCATACTCAAGTGTAAACATAAGCTGACAAGAATTGCTGGCGAAATGTACGGTCAACAACTTTTCCACAAAGGAGAACAGTGAACTGTATCAGGCCAAAGGTCTCTGTGACAGCTTTGTCATCATGCCACACAAAACAGCCATTAGCAGAAGAGCATGGCTGTGTTCCAATAAAACTTTATTCATAGACCTTGAAATTGAAATTTTACATAATGACCAAATGTCATAAATGTTACATGTGTTTATTTTTCTCCCAATCTAGTCTTTGCTTGTTGAGCCAAGAAAAAGAAGCAGTGGCCAGATTTGGCTTATGAGCCAGGGTTTGCCAATCCCAGCTCTAGAATGTTTTTATCTTAAGGCCATTCTTCACATTGAAACTTCTCTGATTAAGTGACCAAAAACTGATGCCATTTTCTCTCTTTCTGTCTATCCAAATTTTCCTGTCTTTCATTTTTCATCCCATACCCTCACATCACTTCCCTCAAGCTTCACATATTTGTTTCAAGGCATTATAAACCTTACCTAGAATATAAACAATTTTCCAAAGACTCACCTGGAAATGCTAGTGAGTATCATAACTAAAAAGGAAATGGAAGACAAGAAGCCTTTGGCTGACATGTTAGCACAGTGCATTCTCTTCTCCCTTCCTGACAGGATCTGCCTTGCATGATAGAGAGTGCAGACATTGGAGTGTCACCTTCCTACCCTTCCTGGCAGAGAAGTTATGACTATGTCTATAACTCATGGCTGGAAAATAAGATCTAAGAATAAGTCTGTTAGAATACTTCTGGGGAATTTTTGAGGGGCAGGGTTGGAGTTCTAGCAGATATCTTGCAACTGTAGGGAATGTGAAGCAGTGGATCCGGAGGCCAACACTGCTAACTCACTTGAGCAGTCCTGACTCTCTTCCCCTGGACTTCCACGCTATAGGAAATAGTGACCTCCTGGGACAGGGATTGTTATAGTCACACAGGCAGCCTTCAGTCACAGAGCTTATGTTATTGAGGGGTGGGAAGGACAATGGATAGCATGAAATGACCAAAATGTAAGAAAACATAAAGTAACAAATTTCATAGAACACCAAGTGACAAGAATTATACCTTCAGTGCCCATTGATTAAAGAAAAATCACATTATCAACTATTCCTTCCATAGATGCTCTATTCCATCTAAATCAAAATATATTTGTCTCGTTTTGTCACTGACTTGCCTCCACCTTACACCCACAGGCAAACTTCCTGAGAGTTGTTGATGCAAGCTGTCTCCATTTCCAAGTCTGCATCCTTATTCCTCAAATAGATCTCTCTGCGTTTCCTCCGCTCACAATTCTCCATCAAACAGCTTCCAACAGAGCTACCAGTGGCCTCAATGTTGGAAAGTTCAAAAAGAGGCCTGGAAAGATGGCTTAGTGGTTAAGGCACTTGCCTCTGAAGCCTGAGGACCCAGGTTCAGCTCCCCAGAATCTATGTAAGCCAGGCACACAAGGTGACACATGCCCACAAGGTCATGCATGTGCACAAGGTGGCACACATGTCTGGAGTTTGCTTGCAGTGGCTAGAGGCCCTGGCATGCTAACTCTCTTTCTCACTCTCTCTCTTGCTCATGCTCTCATTTAACAAAAAGAAGTTCAAGAAGAGTTTATTTTTATTCCATTATTTCCTCGTTGGTGCAATGGACCAAACCCAGGGCCTCATGCATGCTAAGTATTCACTCTGTCAGAGTTACACTCAGCCCCATCCAGAAGAATGTTCAGTCCTAAGATTTCTTAACCACTTCACAGTATCTTATGCCATACACTGTGCCTCCCTGACACCATATTTTCCAGATTTCCTCTTGCTAGTCTTCTTGCTTGCTTCTTCATTTACTGGTTTCTCAATGTTGCTTTTCAGCAATCCCTTTTATCTTGTCATTTCTTGTTTCACACATTCTTCTTAGGTGGGTTTGCCCTTCCTTCAGTTTAATTAGCATGTATAAATTAATTATGCCCACACCTACATACCTGCCTCTGGATTCACAGATCCATGTATCTAAATACCTTAAAGGATCCGTAAGCCCCAAATCACGTCTACTCCTTATATCTCAGCTACCAGTACTTTAACCTACCAAGTTGCCCAGATTTTTGTGCTATCTCCCTCCATGGTCTTGCATATGACATGCATTTCCTCTGCCTGTAGTCCCTTCCCTAACTTGTCACATGGAGAAGGTATCCATCATGATGCAAGAGAAAAAGCTCTTTCAGAAATCTTTTCCTAACTCTCTCCAGCTACAAGTTGCCCTTTCTCCTCTGCCCTTCCTCTTATTTCCTGTAATTCGCCTCCACTGTAGCCTGTGCCAAGTAGATTACGAGCTGGAGAATGAAACTTGTGGTCCATGCATTCACTGTACGTCTATTGTGTTTCAATGTTTGGCATATTCTAGAGGAATGCCAGCAGAAATAAGTATCTGTTGAATTCTGAATAGATGCATAGTAATTCTTTGCTGGGTCATTGCTTGCATTAATGGGAATAAATTAACACTTGATACTTTATTTGCAAATATTCTTGTGAAGACAATCACTGGTTAGAAACATTCATATACCTTTTATATAAATTTTTAATATAGCATGGGAACGAATAGTAAGTTTCTAATCCAGCTTCTTCATGAGCTGTCCAGAGTGGCTCTTCACAGTTAGTATTTCTAATCCAGCCCCTTCATGACCTGTCCAGAGTGGCTCTTCACAGTTAGTATTTCTAATCCAGCCCTTCATGAACGGTCCAGAGTGGCTCTTCACAGTTAGTATTTCTAATCCAGCCACTTCATGAGCTGTCCAGAGTGGCTCTTCACAGTTAGTATTTCTAATGCAGCCCCTTCATGAGCTGCCAGAGTGGCTCTTCACAGTTAGTATTTCTAATCCAGCTCCTTCATGACCTGTCCAGAGTGGCTCTTCACAGTTAGTATTTCTAATCCAGCCCTTCCTGAAAGGTCCAGAGTGGCTCTTCACAGTTAGTATTTCTAATCCAGCCACTTCATGAGCTGTCCAGAGTGGCTCTTCACAGTTAGTATTGCTAATCCAGCTCCTTCATGAACTGTCCAGAGTGGCTCTTCACATTTAGTATTTCTAATCCAGCCCTTCATGAACTGTCCAGAGTGGCTCTTCACAGTTAGTATTTCTAATCCAGTTCCTTCATGACCTGCCCAGAGTGGCTCTTCACAGTTAGTATTTCTAATCCAGCTCCTTCATGACCTGCCCAGAGTAGCTCTTCACAGTTAGTATTGCTAATCCAGCTCCTTCATGACCTGCCCAGAGTAGCTCTTCACAGTTAGTATTTCTAATCCAGCCACTTCATGACCTGCCCAGAGTGGCTCTTCACAGTTAGTATTTCTAATCCAGCTCCTTCATGACCTGCCCAGAGTAGCTCTTCACAGTTAGTATTTCTAATCCAGCTCCTTCATGACCTGCCCAGAGTGGCTCTTCACAGTTAGTAGTTCTAATCCAGCCCCTTCATGACCTGTCCAGAGTGGCTCTTCACAGTTAGTATTTCTAATCCAGCTCCTTCATGAGCTGTCCAGAGTGGCTCTTCATAGTTAGTATTTCTAATCCAGCCCCTTCATGACCTGTCCAGAGTGGCTCTTCACAGTTAGTATTTCTAATCCAGCTCCTTCATGAGCTGTCCACAGTGGCTCTTCAGAGTTAGTAACACCTGCTTTCCTGTTGACAATGAACTTTTAAAATCTCCCAGGTGTACATTCTTTTTGTTAGGCTAACTCTGGCCCCAGGAATTCAAATACAATTAATTTGCTTATAAACTTTTCCCACCAGGCATGATAGGGCACGCCTTTAATTCCAGCACTTGGGAGGCAGATGTAGAAGGATCGTTGTGAGTTTGAGTCCAGCCTGAGACTACATAGTGAATTCCAGGTCTACCTCGAAACCCTACCTTGAAAAACCACACACACAAAAAAAACAACTTTTCACATCATAAATGAACAATACAGATCAAATAGAAACATCTCACATTCTGAACTTCCTTCTTTCGAATTGATGCAGCTTTGAGCTGGACATGGTGGCACATGACTACAATCCAACATTTGGGAACTGAAGGCAGGAGACCCAGGATTTCAAGGCCATTCTCAGCAACATACTAAGCTGTGTTGGTGCCAGTCTGGGCTACATAAAACCCGTCTCAAAATAAAGAACAAAGAAAAACATCAAGCCAATGCAACTTTCTAAGTTTGTTCTATGTCTTATTATTTAATTGTACCATGTCATATTTTATTAATAAAACCATGTAGACACCTGGTGCTCAATGCAGGCCTTTCCTGACACAGTAATAATTATTATCGTTACATAGTGCAGGACTTGTCATGTGGATGGATTAATGCATGGTTTAATGAAGAAGAGAACTAATCTAAGAGATGCTGGTTATCAAAACCCTCTGTGGACTTGGAGTTCAGTAGGCATGTTTATTAACTATAATAAATGTGCTCACAGTTACATTTATGGCCTTTTCTAAGGAGGATTACACATTGTTTAATAAAATATGTAAAAGAATTAAGTTTAATGAAAGATTTTTTTATAGATCATACTGAGGCCCTAGGTGACACTGAAAATGAGTGATTTTACACACTTCTTTTGAGCTTCACTAATCTTCAATGTCTAATTGCTAAAGTAAAATGGTCTTCTAGATTCTGGGAAAATATCTATGTTTAATTGTACACTAATCAAGACCCCCTGCTTCATTTACTGGACCCTTATTTGTGTTAAGTGGTTTCTGAAAAAGCTATCTTCCTGTCTCTTAATCAAGTACCTTCCTTTGTTATTAACAGTAAACTAAACAGGAGTTCAGAGTCCATGTTTTCCCACTGCTGTGGTATAAATGTCACACAGCAGAACGTAAACCACGCTACCTTTATCCATCTTTTATGTTAATAACAATCTCAGTTATAGTCCCTTTCAGAATTCAAGTAGAGGGTTGGAGAGATGGCTTAGTGGTTAAGGCACTTGCCTGTGAAGGCTGAGGACTCAGGTTCAATTCTCCAGGTCCCACATAAGTCAGATGCACAAGGTGACACATGCATCTGGAGTTTGTTTGCAGTGGCTAGAGGCCCTGGCATGCCCATTCTCTCTCTCTCTCTCTCCCTCTCTTTCTCAAATAAAAATAGATTAATTTTTTTAAATTTCAAGAAGAAATTTGGTATAACTAATGGTGACCTTATACTTATACCAATGAAAAGTAGTGTACCTAGTTGTGTCAAATAGCAGTATTAATGAGTGATGTCTCCCACTTCTGAAGAAGAATGTTACCCCAGAGGAGCAGGCTGGATGCTTCCAAACTCAAAATGGCTTTGGATGGCAAGGTCAGTGCTGATGCCACACAAGGAGCAGCAAAATGTTGAAATGTTCATTGTTTCACAGGTGAGGCTTTCAGGATGGGAGCACAGGTGCCCAAGGTGGCTGGAAAGGGGTTCAGGGAGCAAGCGAAGGGAGAACGGCCATGAGGCCTTCTGGTGACTGCGTGTTGGCCTTTGCGCTTGGTTTTCACGCATGGGCCGGTTGTGCACAGCTGGGACTTCTGTCCAGCACTGAAGAGTTGACCAGTTTGGCCAAATGTAGGCCTAAGAAGAAGACAAGTGGTAGAGTTGAAAGCTGTCAGCAACCAAACATCAAAATTGGAGTCATGGGGCAGGGCGTGGTGGCACACGCCTTTAATCCCAGCACAAAGGGAGGCAGAGGTAGGAGGATCACCGAGAGTTGGAGGCTACCCTGAGAGGACATAGTGAGTTCCAGGTCAGCCTGGGTTAGAGTGAGACACTGCCTCAAAAAAAAAAAAAAATGGAGTCATGTTGTGCATTATAGCCTATTAGAAATCTGGTATAACATCTGCCCACTGCCACATAGTATGGCATAACAAACTACCACCAAACCTGATTGGCTGGTAAAGGTAAATGTTTATTACCCACATGTCTGGAGTCAGCCAGACAGCTTGGCTGGCCCAACCACTCACCTGCTTGAGTCAGCTGTCAGCTGATCATGGCTGCCTTTGCCTGAAGTGATTATATTCTGTTCCATGTCACTCATTACCACAAGCCTGGCACAGGCTGGCAGAGGTGTAGCCTCTGGTGAGGAAGCCCAGTCCCACAAGCACTTTTCAAGCCTGTAATTGCAACACTTTTCCTAAAATCCTACTGGGCAAGCAAGCCATTTTCTTAAGCTGCTGCCTGTATACATGAGTTGTAAACACAATAGCTCTTACCCAAGTTTACATTGCTCAGAAAGAGAAATTAATGCAACGAGTCACTCAACATTTAGTTTGAGACACCATAATTAGAATTGGTGCTAACAAAAATAAATGAGATAATTTTCACAAGCTCACAGTCCAATTATTGGGAAAAAATTAAACTAATAAATTCAGACACTATTAAAATAAAATTCAGTGTAAGTACAGTCATAGATTTTCTCTACACACATACAAGTCTAAATCAAGGTTCTGTGTACAAAATATGTGGTATTTGTCTTTCTGATCTAGCTTATTTCACTTAGCATAGTAATTTCCAGTTCTTTCTGTTTTCCTGAAAAGGCCATTATTTCATTTATTTACACCTGCATAAAATCCCATGCTGTGCATGTACCACATTTTCTTGATCCATTCATCTGCTGATGAGCATCTAAGCTGGTTCCATTTCCTGGTTATTGTGGATATTGTAGCAATAAACATGGATCCTTAACTAGTTCTCCGTGCACATTCCCAAGAGGCATGGCTGGGATTATGGTACTTCTATTTTTGGTTTTGCCTTCTTTTTAGGAACTTCCATACTGATTTCTATAATGGCTGCGCACGTTTACACTCACCCAGAAGGCTCCTCTTTTCCACACTCTCATGTTGGCATGTTTTCTTGATGTTAGCCATTCTGTCTGAGGTGAGATGGAATCTGAAAACAGTTTAAATTTGCATTCCCACGATGACTAAAGATGTTGAACATTTCTTTTCAAGTATTGATTGTCCATTTCTGTTTTTTCTTTGGAACTGTCTATTCAGTTCATTGACCCATTTATTGATTGGATGATTTTGTTTTGGTTTTTTTTGGTGCTTAATATTTGCATTTACATATCCTAGATATTGGTCTTCTGTATGGTGGGAGTTAAAGAGCTTTTCCCCATTCTGTGAAGCCTGAAAGCTCAGGTTCAACTCTTGGGTCCCACATAAGGCAGACGCTTCTTCACTTTGGTGATTGTTTTGTTGTGCAGAAGTTTTTATTTCATTAATCCCAATTGTTAGTTGTTGAGATTACTTCCTGTGCTACTGGATTCCCTTTCAGAAAACCGTTGCCTATGCCTAGATCTGAAGGTGTTTTTTTCTAAAATATTTTTATTTATTTATTTGCAAGAAGAGGGAGGGGGAGAGAGAGAGAGAGCATGCACCAGAGCTTCCTGTCACTGCAAACGTACTCCAGATGCATGTGCCACTCTGTGCGTCTGGCTTTATGAAGGTACTGGGGAATCTAACCCAGGCCATCAGGCTTTGCAAGCAAGCACCTAAACCACTGAGCCATCTCCCCAGCCTCCAAAGCGTTTTACCTATGCTTTCCTCTAGCAGTTTCAAATTTACATATCATATATTAAGATCTTTGATCCATTTTAACTTTATTTCTGAAACCACATATATTTTAATGAGGTAGCACAGAAATGAAACTGATTAACTCTATTGCCTTCTTTGGCATAGATTTCCTAGCTAATAATGAACTTTATTATAATCAAGCTTCCTCTCGATTCTGACGACATGAAGCGAAAACTTACTGAGACCCATCCGTGCATGGCCTCATGAAAATGCAGGCTCTCTGTAAGCAAATCTAAATTACCAGTTCTGCTTGGCTAACAACTTCATTTGAATCTTTTGTTTCTCTATTATCCTTATCAGTTAAGTTCAACCAAAATTGATTGTGCACTTACATGTGTGCGCTATTTTTCTGGCACCTTGCTAGGAATTGGGGGATTCCTAAAAGACAACTAAACAAAGATGACTGAAAAAAAAATGGTATCTATCTCTAAATAATTTACTTACACATACAAGAAAAACAGAAACCATTCTAGTAGATGAATCTTTGTTTAGGGAAATGGTGACATAAATGACAGGAGAACTGAGATGCCATACCAGGGACCATGGGACAGTGGCTGGAGGAACAAAGGGCCACCGGACAGAGCCTAGAACTACAGTGGACCTAATCTATGAGAACACTGGGAAGATGAGCTAATCAGATCAGAGAGAGAGAAATTCTGCCTTCTTCGCTACCTAGTCTGTCATTGTATCCAGACTACTGGATGGTTTGTGGTGACAGTGGTGAGCACTGGGCGTGCGAGGAGACAGACAATGCTTGGCACACCTCACAAGAATTCACACAGGTTTCTTTGATACTTACTCAGTGACTCGCTTCGAGAGTGCTTCTAGTTTGTGGCCACATAAGCTATGGTGCAATAAGGTGTACTGTATTCTTTCAGCTTTTTGTCTTTTTGAGACAGGTTCTCGTTATGGATCCTATATCCTCCTGGAATTCAGTCTGTAGCCCAGACTAGCCACAAATTCCTGGTTCTACTGACTTAATCTCTGGAATATCTGGTATTACAGGCATATGCCACCCAGCCTTGTCCCTTTTGGATTTTAGATTCCTTTTTTCCCTATAAACACCTAATTTGTGTTTTTGCAAACTTCCCAAGAAGATTCTAATATACCTAACTAGCTAAGAATCACTAAATAGTAATTTTCAAAATTTGTGAATATCCAAATACTCTCTCCAAAGAAATCTTACTCTGAAATGCATTGTATAAAGCGTTTCAAAGCAAAGTTGTTCTACATAAAGCGAAGGTTGGGAGTCTAAGTGTCCTGCCAACTCAGACCAGTACTGCAGACAGTCTGGAGACCTAAAGATTCCCAGGTCCAGTCCACCCCATTAGTTTACAGTCACATTGCATAGGGACACATAGATACCTCCTTCTCGTCTCTTTAGTGCTAACTGGTAGACGTGTGGTGACCCGTGACATCAGTGTAATGTGGCATTAAAGAAAGCCTGGATAGCCGGGCATGGTGGCCTTTAATCCCAGCACTCAGGAGGTATCTCCGTGAGTTTGAGGTCACCCTAAGACTACATGGTGAATTCCAGGTCAGCCTGAGCTAGAGTGAGACCCTACCTCAAAAAATAAAAATAAATAAAGATAGACAGAAAGAAAAAGAAAGAAAGAAAGAAAGAAAGAGAGAGAGAGAGAGAAGGCAAGCAAGTCTGGATACATCTCTGTTAGACCTCAAATAGAAGAGTGCTCAGATGATAGCCAGCTCCAGGTCATTAGCTGTGAACAGAATCAAAATTGGTGAGGGATTATTCTAGCACAATTTGGGAATTGAGATGGTGAGTTAATGTCCCAGCTTGTGGTAAATAGCTTCTTCAACTTTGAAATGGAATTTTTTTTTTGAGACATAAAAATAGGGATAGAAATGCCCTGCTGGGTCCTCTCCATTAGTGGAGATTGGTACATGGGAGAAATTTTGCAGCTGCTTTTCAAATATTTTCCCTTTAGTTAATCTCGATCATTCTCAGGAGGCTCAGCCCTGGACGCAGATGAGTTATCAATGTTCCTTCCTTCTCATCTTAGTCCCATCTCAATATGTTTAAGCAGCGCCGGGAAACTACAGGGAGTCGTGCACAGAGGTGAGCACACAGCACGTTTGGAAAGTGGACTGACATCAAGCCTCCACGGAGACGCACCGCCGCCTCGTGCATCGCTCTGCTGGACGCGTGCCTTGAGATGTGTTTTATTCCCCTTTTCCAACGGCCGCTCTTTGTGTTTCGAAACTTAATAGAAAAAAATATATATATTCACCATTTCAAAAGTTCCGGAAAAAAACCTGTAGAAAGACAGGGGATCCAGTTGCTCTCTGGACCCCTGGAGGTAAAAGTCTCCGGACAGGAGCAAGAATGGTTGGGAAAGAACCCAGACGGCCTTAGAAGCCTGTGCAAGGATGGCTTTTGGAACGCAAAGGCGCAGAGGGGAGAGGGTGATGCCCAGAGCTGGCGCGCCCCGGCCCGCGTCCTCCCTTCGCCCCTCTCCCCGCTGTCCTCCGCCTCGCCTCTTCACAGCCCCCCCTTTCCCAGCACCCCTTCGGCCCCCAGTCCCTCTCCGTCCCATTCGACCCCGCACCGCGCCTCTCCCGGCTTGGCCCACGCCCCCGGCTCCCGCCGCCCCCTCTTCCCGGCCAAAGGGGGATCCGGGCCAAGGAGGCCGCCCCGGCCTCGGTCCTCCCCCGCACCCCCTTCCGACGGCCGGGCCATAAAGCGCCGGGCCGCGGCCGCCCAGCCCAGCCGCCTGCGCCCCAGCTCCGCGCGCAGTCCGGACCAGCGCCCCTCCGACGGCAGCGCCCGCCACCTGCAGCGCCCGCCCGCCCGCCGCCCCGGGGCAGCTGCCCGCGCCAGCATGCCGGCCCCGCGCGCGCCCGCCCGCCTCCTCCTCCTCCTCCTCCCGCTGCACCTGGTCCTGCGGCCCGCGCCCGCCGCCGGCGCGCAGGGTAAGTGGGCTCCGGCCCGCCGCACCCTCCCGGCCGGCCCGGGCGGGGACCGCTTGGGTGCTCCCCTGCCCGGGCCCTGGGGGTCTTGCCCGCACCTCCCTGTCCCTTTGCCACCACCGTATCGAAGCGTATTGCCACTGCCAGTCTAGGATATTCTCAAATTCCATTATCCAGGGATGGGACCAGTCCCCTAAGTAGATGCACAACTTATTTCCAGCCCATACGAAGACGTGGCGTTTACTTCAAAGCTGGCTACGCTCTCCTGAGTCCTGTAAAGTGTATCTGTTATAGGATGGCATCAGAGCCGTTAGAAGAACCGTTTCTGTCCCCTGCAGACCCCTCTCTCCAGTCGCCCTGGCCAGCTAAATCCTTGCACTGGGGTGGGGTGGGGGGCAGAAACACTGTTCCCCCAGAGTGACACCGCTGTGTACTTCACTGTTCTCCACACTCAACTTGCTGTGTGCCCCGGACTGCCTGGACCTTGAAAAGACCAAGTTGTTTTTTTCTTATTTTTGGTCAGGAGTTAGCTTGATGTCTTAATTCAATAAATAATTTGACATAACAAAAAAATAACATTCAGACAGAAAGATTAAGGTTAAAAATGTTTTTTTGTTTGTTGTTTGTTTGTTTGTGGGGTTTTTTTTTGTAAACACGAAAAGGAAGAAATTATTTCTGTAAGAAAGGATCTTGGGGCTCCAATAGGCTGACGGTGTTTGAACTTGGTGCCTACATTGATTTACTACTGACTAAGGAAATAAAACTGCTAGACACACCCAGGGGAAGTGAGGATGGCCGTTCTTCCTGAAGCCCAGCAAAGACTGCCTGCCTGGGCACTCTTCACCCCCTCGCCCTGCCGCGACCACACACTGACCAGACAATGGTGGTGACTCCAGCCCAGGCCACCAGAACTGAGCGGAGGTTCTGCGCTGGGAGCCTTTGATTGCTGTGGTCATGCATCGTGCTCTGTGTGCCTAGCACGGTAGAAAAGGAAGGTTTTTTTTAAAAAAAAAAAAAACAATTCAAATTCTTCCTTATTCGGAAAAGTTATTTGGTAGGTTTGAGTTTGGGGGTGTAATAATTTATGTTTTTGACATTGCAACATACAGTTTCATGATGTGTGTTAGGTTTGAACTCTGACAGTTTTATGGAGACTGAAGTTCAGGCGATACAACTTCAATTATCTGGTTAATTTAGTTGCTGTAGATAATCGGATGAAGTCAAGTTTCTGATGGGTTCTTTTATAGAGTTATCTAGTCCACAATTACCAACTCAGCTGCATAATTCACTTATTTTCATGTCCTTCAGCTATGTTGCTAGTCCTAAATTGGTACATACTCAGTTTACATACCATAATAGGCTCATTGGTAGAGGTAATTTCACCTCTAACAAACACTAGAGGGTTGTGCTTGCTCGAATCCTGGTACTTTTGCTAAAACGTAATAACATTAATAGAAAACGGTGGTGGCTCGTTTTCTTTTAGGAACATGCTCTAAAAGTCATTACTAACTAATCCCAACTTTGCCTCTTGAGAGAGCAGCAAATGGATCCGACGAGCCGCACAGATTGAAGTACTCAAGTGGGCTCTAGTTGAATCCCTGACCTGATCAAAGGCAGAGCAAGGGCTAAGAGGGGCAAGAGCTCCTATCTCCAATGCCATTGTGGCACTTCCAGCAGATGTTCTCTGTTCTGAAGACATCCTGTCCAGAGGGGCGTTTTCAAAAGCATCACTTTATTTCTCCCTTTTGCCTCCATTGGTGGAAATGACAACTTTTTAATTGTTTAGAAATTTAAAATCCCACTCCCCTTTTGAAATACAGTAAGCAGTTGTCTTCATAGCTTGTGGGTGTGACTGTGGCATAAGGTCCTCTGGTGTGGGTCAAAGAAACAGTATAGATTCAGCCTGAAGACAAAACTCCAAAAAGAAAAAGAAGAGGAGGAGGAGGGATGACAGGGTACTGGGGAGATGGCTCAGCAGTTCAAAGAATTTGCTTGCAAAGCCTGCCATCTCAGGGTTCAATTCCCAAGCCATCCATGAAAGGCAGACACTCCCCCCAAAAAAACTGGTGCAAGTATCTGAAGTTCATTTTCAGTAGCAAGAGGTCAAGGTGTCCCCCAATACACACACACACACACACACACACACACACACACAACTTGCAAATAAAGTTTTCAAAGGAATAGACATTCTTGAGTAGCCAGGTTTTTTTTTCTTATTTGTCTTAGAAACCTTTTCTTATTACAAAAGCAATGCATGTGCATTATATAAAAATCGAAATTTAGTAATCAAGAAAAAAAAGACTTTATACGAATTCCAGGTCAGTCTGGGCTAGAGCAAGACCGTACCTCAAAAAAACAACTCCCCCCTTTTCTTTGTTGTTTTTGAGGTAGGGTCTCACTTTAGCTCAGGCTGACCTGGAATTCACTATGTAGTCTCAGGGTGGTTGAACTCAAGACAATCCTCCTACCTCTTAAAGGCGTGCACCACCACACCCGGCAAAAAAAAAAAAAAAAAAAAAAAAAAAAGCTTTATACAACCTAGAAATAGCCACTATCAATGTCAATACATTGTAGTTTTCTCTTTTTTTTTTTCAAAATCTTTTTCTAAGCAAATATATATTCAGATAAGATTATGTGCATTCAGGGTGATACGGCCATAGACTCAAATGTAGATTTCAAGTGAGATTATGTTATACATACAGTTTTGTAACCTTTTTTTCGCTTTACCAGCATTTTCCATATGTGTTGGTATTTACCTGCATAGATGGTTTTCCGCATTTTTGAAGGACTTAAATTAATTTAGCCAGGTTTATGATAGAGGATACCTAAGTCCCCCCCACACACACTAATATGCTGATATTGTCCCTAGTAATTGTTTGAACAGTTGAAGTGCCACATGATGGCTTGGCCTGGTACTACTGACCTCCCTTCATCTGTCAAGTGCCTCCTTCTTCGCTTAAGCACAGTTGATGTTTCCTTGCCAAAGCCAAGGGTTTCAGGAGTCCCATCTCTTCCACCTCAACTTCCAAAACAGAAATTCTAGAATTACTAGTAATGGCAAGTATCACTATGCCTAAATAATTTGCTATCTTGTCTCCTATTTCCTTCCAATAAATCCTTTTAGTGAAATTGATAGGTCGAAGGTAACTTATGTTTTAGGATCTTTGATACTGTTATTTAAACTGTTCCCAAAATATTTATATTGATTTTATGTGGGAACTTACATCAGTGTTGAGTATTAGCTTACAACCATGCACAACATCCTGGTTTCAATCCCCAGTTCCCTTCCAGCCCCAAAGACACAAAATGTACTTTTTATAAATTTTTTAAATTTTTATTTACTTATTTATTAGAGACAGAGAGAGGGGTGGTAGGGAGAAAGAGAGAATGAGAGAGAGAGAATGGGTGTGCCAGGGCCTCCAGCCACTGCAAACGAACTCCAGACGCATGTACTACCATGTGCATCTGGCTTACGTGGGACCTGGAGAATCGAACCTGGGACCTTAGGCTTCACAGGCAAGCACCATAACTGCTAAGTCATCTCTCCAACCCTGTTTTACTTTTAAAAATGTTACTGAATAGTATGTAAAACAGAGCCCTTTCCCTGAACTCTCACCAACAGTTATGCATTACTGTATTCATTATCTCTGCAATTTAATAGTGAACATAATATCTTGTTAAGTTGAAGTTATCAATTATTTCAACATTAGGTAAGCATATGAACACATCTGTCTATACTTAATAGTCATTTGCAATTCATTTTCTAAAAGTTGCCCACTCTTATATTAGGATGTTTATCATCTTGTTGATTGACAAATTATAAGTAGCACCCTTTTCGTAACCAGATTATTGTATCCAAGAGGCAGGCCCAGGTGCTGAAGTTCCTTCCCATCAAGGAATTGTTCAAACAATATTTGATTAACAAATTCCAGTAACTTCCAGTGAGTATTATCCAAAGTTGGCCTTTGCCTTATCAGTGGTTCTGCATATACTGTCAAAGCTTTTGTGAGTCTTAGAAAGTTTTGGTCAAAAAATGCAGCTTGCAGGGCTAGGGAGATGGCTCTGCAGTTAAAGGCACTTGTTTGCAAAGCCTGCCAGCCCAAGTTTGAGTCTCCAGTACCCACATAAAGCCAGATGCACAATATGGTGCATGTATCTGAAGTTAGTATGCAGCAGCAAGAAGGTCTGGTGCATCCATTCTCTCTCTCTCTCTTTCTTTCTCTCTTTTAACATTAAAATAGTAAAGTTTATAAAAATTGCTGCTTGCTTGATCATATGTAAATTATACCAATACAAATAGAAATGCAGATGTTCGTGTTTGGAGACCAACTCTGCCCATCAGGATACAATCAAGAATAAGAACCACATCATTTTGCTTTTTGTTTACACAATGTCCCCTTTTTTTCGGGGGGAGGTTTCAAGGTAGGATCTCTCTCTAGCCCAGGCTGACCTGGAATTCACTATGTAGTCTCAGGGTGGCCTCAAACTCATGGCGATCCTCTACCTCTGCCTCCTGAGTGCTGGGATTAAAGATGTGCGGCCACGCCTGGCTGCTGTTTATTTTAAAGGCACAGAAGGAGCCCTCAGCTGTCACGAAGGTGACCTGTCTTGTGATGGTCTGTCTACTACCACACGCGCGCCTTCTGCTGCATTCCCTGTCATTTATCACAGGCCAGGAAAATGCAATTGGCTGTGGTCCGGAGAGACACGTAGGAGATACGAGAGTGGAGTCCCTGCTTTGGAACACAAGAAAGACAAGGAGCTGGTGCTCCCATCTGCCCCTTTGTCCTTCAAGCCTTTAGTACTTTTCCTGGTGGGCATTTGCAGAACCACTTGTCCAGTAAGATCCAAACGTAGTCTTCTCTTAAGGGCCATAAATACCAGGCTGTATTTCACACAAGTGAAAGAAGGAGTTAGTAAGTGTGGGAACATGAACCAAACACAAAATTTAGGTTACCTTATTTTGCAGTACCATCCCCTGTGAAAAGACACCCGTGTGTGCCCCAAAGTTAACCCATCACTGACCTCCCTCTTCCTCCTTTTCTCCCCAGTCTTTGACCTTCTGCCTTCCTCCAGCCAGAGACTAACCCCGGCTGCCCTGCGGCCAGTCCTGGCCGACCCCGCCCTCCAAGAACTTTATGTGATCACCACCTTCAAGCTTCAGTCTAAAAGCTCAGCCACCCTCTTCGGCCTCTACTCCTCAACTGACAACAGCAAATATTTTGAACTGACAGTGATGGGTCGTTTAAACAAAGGTAAGCAAATTTATAGAAATGATTTTCTTAAAACCTCCCTTCTCTCATTCCAGGATTTGGAATCATCTTTCCTTAAGATGGGAGGCATTATTAATTCCATTTTCAATACCATATTCTTTTGTTGAACGTTTACCTATTTGGGGGTGTTTGAGGCGAAGAATAAAGAATTGCTTGTGGTCAAGGTACCTTTTGACATGGTTCCACCCTCAGGTTATTCCGAGTCCAGGTGTGGACAGGATAAGACCAGAACAATTAGGCCATTGCCTTAATCATCCCTGGCTATTATGATATTATGATATTATGATAGAATAGTGTAGAGTTAGCAGACATTATTTCGCCTCGTTCTGGAGACTAGGAAGTTTAAAGTCAAGATCCAGGTAGGTGTGTTTGAGGTAGGGGCTCACTTCCTGGATCGTGGTTGGCTGTCTTTTCATTGTGTCCTCACAGGGTGTAGAGACAACAAGCTCTCATATCTCTCTTTCATTTCTTGGGGGGGGGGGCAGGTTTCAAGGTAGGGTCTCACGCTAGTCCAAGCTGACCTGGAATTTACTCCATAGTCTCAGGGTGGCCTTGAAATCACAGCGATCCTCCTACCTCTTCCCCCAAGTGCTGGGATTAAAGGCTTGCACCACCACGCCTGGCTTCTCTTTCATTTTTTATGAGAGAGAGATAGTGTGTGTGTGTGTGTGTGTGTGTGTGTGTGTGTGTGAAAGAGAGAGAGAGAGAGTGACAGAGAGAGAGAATTGGTGCACCAGGGCCTCTAGCCCCTGCAATCACACTCCAGATGCATGCATGTGTGTGACCTTGTGTGCAATCTGGCTTACATGGGTTCTGGTGAGTTATACCTGGGTCCTCAGGCTTCACAGGCAAGTGCCTTAACTGCTAAGCTATCTATCCAGACTTCTCTTTCTTTTAATTTTAAGGAAGTAGGAACTTGCTGTAGCCCAGGATGACCTAAAATTCACTATGTAGTCTCTGGCTAGCCTTGAACTCACAGTGATCCTCCTGCCTCTGCATCCCAAGTACTGTGATTAAAGGTGTGTGCTACCACACCCCAGCATATCTCTTCCTCTAATTCCATTAATCCTACTGTGAGGATCTTACCCCTTAAGGCCTAATCTAACCCTAACTAACTCCTAAAGGCCTTGCCCTTAACTAGCATCACATTGAAGAGGAAGAATGGATGTGACAGGTAGGACACAGGCAGCCCCTAGCAGACACCATCAGCACCTGTGCATTCCCTTGGGTGCCATGCTGAGCAGACCCAGCTCATAGTTTGGGGAAGACTTTGCTGGCCTCGATAGAGAAGACACACCTCGAACAGAATAGAATGAACAGCTTTCTTCTCTGTCCACTTCACACCAGTTCACACCAGTCTCTGACTGTTACTACAAGCACTGGAGAAACAGCACCCAAAACAGAAGGTCACGAGTTTTCATCCTCTTCCCCTCCACGCGTTCCCTGGCACCAACACGTGCTCCTGTTTATTGAGGAGTGTGACAGATAGGGTTTTCTCATTTGTTTGTTTGTCTTGGGCATTTAATAAAACAAGAGGGCCAGTCCTTGGCCTGGGTTTTCTATTAATTTCAGCTTGCTTTATCAAGTGGACCCTTCTTAGTGTTTCAGAGTCCCTCTCAAATTCTACTTGACTGAGACCTTCAATCTGTGGGCTTAGGAACTAAAGAAATTCCTATCACATAGCTTTCATAGGCCTGCAGAGTTAAAGCAGAAAGGAATGGACTGTCAACCATCTTTCAGGTAAAATTCCAATCCCCCCTTCCTCTCCTCCCACCCCTTCTCTTTGTTGTGTTCCTCAGGGATCTCAGGGTTGGGTGAGGTTTCAGATAATGGGACCTCATGTTCCGCTGATTAGTTCAGCCATTCCTGCTCCCTTTTTCCTTTCCTCTGCCATGCTGAGGTGACTTGGTCTCTTTCTGCCTCCAGTCACACAGGCCCATTTTACTCACAGCTATTGAATGAGCTACCAGTGTCCCAAAAACCCGGCCGCTCAGTTGTGATCTGTAAAAATCAACACTTTACGTCTACAGGTCAGCGGCTTCTTTCTCAACCATTTTAGACACATTAGAAAGACTTTTGTTTTGGTTCATGTCAGCTCAACAACTAGAAGGTCTTCTCTCGAATGAAAACTCTGCTCCTTGCTTTGTCCCTCACTGTTTTGCCCAACCAGAAGCAGCTCATTGGCAGGGAAATGGTTTATTTCAGCTTACAGTCTCAAGGGAAAGTTCCACCACAGCCGGGAAAGCATGGCAAGAGCAGCGAGCCTGGGCCACGTATTGTCACATCAGCTGGGCAGTAGGAGCAAGAGTGAGGGTTCTCTGAACACCCATTGGTGTGGACCCACAAACCTCAAGGCCCACCCCCAAGGAAACACCTCCTCCAGTGAGGCTCTGCTTTCCAAAGGCTCCATCGGCTGGGGATCAAGTACGAGGCTTTATTGCAAAGCACAAGACTATGGTGGACATTTCACATTCAAACCACTACACCCCCCTCTACTTCTAAAGTGGCCAGTGTGTGTGAACCCGTCACAGACAGCCCCTATCTACCAAGAAACCCTGCCTGAACTGGTTCTCTAAGCCTTTTGTTCTGTAAGAGCAAGGGAAATATTACCCACAGAGGCATGTAGATAAATGAGGGAGGTCTTATCATGGTGTTTGCCTCTGAAGAATCACCTGAATGTGATGCAGCTATAAATAACCATGGATTAAAATTTTGGAGAGAAGCTAGAAGGTTTGAATAAAACCCCCTTCTCTGTTACTTTTTTCTTTCCAGTACTAGGGATAGAACCTAGGACTTTGTGCATGCTAGGCAAGCAGTTTACCATTGAGCTATATTGCCAGCTCTCCTCTTATGCTTTAGATCTTAAATGTTCCCTGCAGGCACACATGCTAAAGGCTTTGTTCTCAGTTTATGATATCATTGGTGGAACATTTAGTACAGGGGGCTGAGGAAGTTAGGTAAGGGGGTAGAGGGTCCCTCGCCCCCACTTGTTTCTCTCTGTGCTTCCTGGCTATGTGAGCTGAGCAGCTTCTTCTGCACCACCTTCTCCTCACCATAATAGTGTATTCCGCAGCTGTTGTAGCCCCTGAAGCTGTGAGCTGAAATAAATATTTCCTTTGTTTAACCTACCAATATCAGATAGTTTGTCACAACAACTGAAAGCAGACCAAAAACTCTTCCTTACCCTCCAACCTATTAGAGAAGATGAGTGATTCTTAGAAATTATGGAGGGAGTAAGACCTCTGGAAGAATCCATAAATGAGAATTCTCAGATAACAAAGAGGAACTTGCATGCATATTAAAGCTTGGAGAGTGGAAGAGTGTGCATAGAGCTGGAAAAGTATAAACATTTGCCATCACTGCTAAATCCAAGTTCAAGGAATGAGCAGTGGCCCATGCTGACCTGAACAATAAAGAAACACTACTGGGCCCTGCAGTTCAAGGAAAGGGGTAGGCATGCACTTGTGATTTCTTACTGAGGTATTCAGTGGTGGCCTTGCTGACATAGTCTATGGAGGGTTGTGAACAACGATCTCCCTGCATGGTGAGCTCCAGGCAGCATTCAACTGACCACACTCAGCTGATCTCCCCTTCTTGTTGACTTGCATAAAACAGAGAAACAATCAGAAATCCAAATGTATCTCTATCAATTTAGAACCTCTGAGTTGTAAGCAAAGCTTATTGTTCACATCGGCGGACTTGCGTGAGTCTCGGCCTCGTGAGAAATAGGTAGCCGCACAGAAAGAATCAAAACGCAAGGCGGGGAGTGTATCTGGGAAGGTGGTCCAGTGGGTAAAGTGCTTGCCATGAAAGAATGAGAAGTTGAGTTCGAATCCCCAGCTCCCACATAGGAGCTGTGCAGTGGCATGTGCCTGTAGTCCCAGTGCTGGGGAGTTGGAGACAGGAGAAACCCTTACTATTGCTGATCAGCTATTCTTGCCAAATTGGTGAGTTCTAGGTCCAGTAAGAGAGACATGGCCTTGAAAACTCAGAGGGAGGGCATCTGAGGAAGACCCAGTGTTGACCTCTGGCCTCCACATGAATGTGCACACACATGTTCCCGTGCAGGAACACCACATTCCACATATAAACACAACCAAAACAATTGTTTTTAATTAATTTATTTATTTGCAAGCATAGAAACGTAGAGAAGAGAGACAGACAGAATGGGTATTCCAGGGCTTCCAGCCACTGCAAACAAAGACCAGAGGAATCCACCACTTTTTGTGCATCTGGCTGTACATGGGCGCTGGGGAATCAAACTTGGGTGGTTGGGTTTTTTAGGCAGGTGCCTTAACCTCTGAGCCATCCCTCCAGCATCAAAGCAATTGTTTTAACAGGAAAAGAAGAGAATTGGTGTTAGATTTCCTGAGCTCGGATACGCTCCTGGAACAAGCCAACAAGTAGTGTACAGGAGACGCTTGTCACTGAGCTCTGCCTCTACTCTCGCCTCTGCAAGTCATCTCACTCAGGGCCCTCTCTCTACTGCTCCAAACACAGCCTGATCGAGGCACACCTAGCCGCAGAGACCTTTGCTGGCCTCCATTGCAGACTGAATAAAGCACAAATGCCTCAGCTCTTGATCCTCAACCAGCCTTCCCCGCTTGCTCCTCTTTCCCACCCCGCATGTCGCCTGCATTTCTAGAAGGACTAGCTGTCGTTTCCTGAGCCCACTCATGCCTTCTTTCCTTCTCCATCCTTCTCTTCTTGCTCTCTGCTCTCCCTAGGACATGTTCTGTACCATTTCCAGATGCCAAAATCTACACATTGAAGACCTGTCTCAAACACTTTCACATACAGTTTTTCTCATGACCTACTGCCTCCTAAGAAAGACACTAGTTCACTGTGACCTGTACTTCAGGATCTTCTCTACAATAAGCTGTGAGGTCTCTCCAGACAGAGGCTAAACTCCCCTTAGCTTATCTTTATACTTTCCAGAGCACTTCATATGCACTATGGCTCAGCCCCTTGAGTGTAAAAGTGGCTCATGAGTAGATTGAATAAAATAAGTGGAGGCTGAGACTGTAGACTTGTTTGTTAAAGAACATATGATACTATTGTGGAAATTGTGAAGTTACAGTGTCTAGCAGTCTGGCACAAGGAGGATCGCCATGAGTTCGAGGCCATCCTGAGATTACATAGTGAATTCCAGGTCTGCTTGGGCTAGAGTGAGACCTTATCTCAAAAAAACAAAACAAAAAACAAAAACAAAAAACAAAAAAAAAAAGAAAGAAAAAGAAATAAAAGTGTATTTTTTAAATAAATGAATGGCAGAGAACTTTAGGGTGAATATGGAAGAGACTACATTGTGTTTCTTGTATGAATGACCTGTTAAGTAATTAGCAATACAGGTGGTAAAATCTTGACACAGTAAGTATTCTCCAGAAGCAATATGGTGGGGTATTAAGTTTGCAGCTTTTCTAGTATGTGGTGTGGAGACAACTTTCAGTTAGCATGCTGGATTTGATTTCCAGTTAAAAGCCTTACCAACTGGCCTGGAGAGAAGGCTTAACAGTTGAAGGTGCTTGCTTGTTGATGGTCTGGTTTGAGTCCCTGATACCCGTGGAAAGCCAGATGCATGAAGTGGTGGTGCATGTGTCTGTGGATCATTTCTTTTCTCATTCTCATTCTCTCCTCTTCCAAAGACATAATAAATAAATAAGCCTTACCACGTAGTCACCAAGAGCATATCTGTGAATTTCTTTGTGCCAGGATATCATCTCCAAATTGGGAATGATAATAGTTATCTCACAGATTGAGTGCAAGAACTGAATTGTGTAAGGTGTAATGACCTTCTTTAGCCTATGAGGTTCAATGCAAATTTCAGGTTCTTAGTAGCAGAGAATGGATGGATGCCTGCTATTTAGGTGACTATCTTCCAGAGATGACACTGTACCTAGATGTTAGCTTTGCCTTTCAGCAAAAGGAAGTGGGAAGAACTGTTTCCTTAGTCTTCATTTAATTGTCACAGGAGAGTCACTTGGTGATATAGACATGAAGGGAACCCCAAGGAGTTGCTATCATGCTGAGAGTCAGTCACATGCCTCAGCTTGAGGACGGGAGGTGTCTATCAGTTCAGGATAGCAGTTCTGAAGCCTGCAGGCTAAAGACGAGAAAAATGGAAGAGAGGTAGAAATCAGCACTCTGGATCCAATAATGAGTGGGGAGAAATAGGGACTCAAATATTAATGATAATCATTATGGAACCTGTACAATGTTGGTCACATGCAAATAGTGAAAAAAATGTTTTTTACAAATTAAACTTCCACAGAACTATAATAATTAGGAAAAAAAAAAAAGGTTAAAACCCAGTTGAGTCAAAGTTACTGATTCATACACAAGATAATAAAGGGGAGATTTTCATTATGTTCAGAACAAGAAGAATCAGATGAGATAAACTCACAGCCTGGAGTACAAAGTGCAAGATTAACAGATGAGTGAAATAAGTCAAAGTCAGTTCTGTTGCTTCTGTGTTGCTCAACAAAGGCAATGCTCTTCAAATGGTCAAGAATAGTTTTTTTGTTGTTGTTTGTTTGTTTGTTTGTTTTTAAGCTGGGTCTGGGGCTGAAGAGATGACTCAGTCTTTAGAGGCACTTGCTTGTAAGTCCTGACCTGGGTTTGATTCCCCAGCACCTACGTAAAGCCAGATGCACAAACTGGCTCCTGCATCTGGAGTTTGTTTGCAGTGACCGGAGACCCTGGTGTGTTCATATTTACTCTCTTTCTGTCTGCCTTTTTCTGCCTCTCCCTCAAATAAATAAATTAAAGTATTTTTTTTAAGTTGGGCCTAGGAGTACAAGCCTATAATCCCAGCTATGTGAGAGGCTAAGGCAGGAGGATCACAAGTTCAAGACCAGCCTGGTTACAGAGTGAGTTCAAAACCTGCCCAGGCAACTTAGTGAAACCCTGTCTTGAAACAAAAAGTAAGAAGCTGAAAATTTAACTCAGTGATAGAGTACCTGACTGGCATGCTCAAAAGCCTGGGTTCTGTCCCCAGCACCACGCAAAACCACAGAACAAATAAAACGAAAACCAGACATGCGTGCTAGATGAGAAAACAGAGTAACACTCTCTAGTGTTTCTTAGTGAGTGCACTCAACCCTATCCAAAGTAGTACTGTTGGGGTATCCCGTGAAGAGATCAATAGTGGAGCAAAAGCTAGTAACAGTTAGAAGTCACAGAAGACAGAATGCAGAGGGGCAAATTCTGTCCTTTTTAGAAAGAGAACAAAAGCAGATTCTGAAAACTATAGAATAATGAACTTTAGGAAAACCCACAAAGGCTTACATTATTATTGTTGTTCAGGAATTTCAGTATTGCATGGAAAAGCTATCTGGGATTGTTTTAAAGAAAAAAAATGGGTCACTAAGAATAAATCACAGTAAATTTTTTCAGTACAATTTCTAAACTGATAGATCAAAAATATGCTGTGAGAATAATGTATCTTATCTTCAGAAAAAGAATTGTATGTAGTCTCTCATTATGCCTTTAACAAGCCTTTAAAAAAAAAAAAAAGAATGTGCTAGAGAATTGTTCTGCTGGGGTGAGATAAGCCCCCTTGCAACCAAGAATCTGGTGGCATTTTTTGTTCATGTGTGTGTGTGTGTGTGTGTGTATGAAGCGGGGTCTCACTCTAGCCCATGATGACCTGGAATTCACTTTGTAGCATCCAGGCTAACCTCAAACTCACAGTAATCCTCCTACCTCAGCCAGTTATGGGATTAAAGGTGCGTGCCTTTAATCTGGTACCTTTCTTTAGAAAGTTTGTGTTTTATTTATTTATTTATTTGAGAGAGAGAAAATGGGCACACCAGGACCTCCAGCTGCTGCAAACAAACTCCAGATGCATGTACCACTTTGTACATCTGGCTTACATGGGACCTGGGGAATAAAACCTGGGTCCTTAGCCTTCACAGGAAACGCCTTAACTGCTAAGACATCTCTTCGGCCCTCTGGTGGCTTTTTGCCAAGGCTGTCTTAAGCATTAAACTTTTCAACACATTGCCCTAAACGAATAGTATTTTATTGTGTTTTCAACTAGCACAAAGCTGAAGAATTGAACTGAATATATTCACTGCCATGGTTATTCACAAGATGTCACAGTGAACTATAATCAGTCAGAGGGAACTTAATAAGCATAAATGTAAATCCTTCGTCTGAGTGAAAAGTAAAATCCGTAGAAGTTCAGGACAGGGAGGAGCTAACCCAGGAAGTCCCTCAGCGTTAATAACCAGTTAGGAGGTGGAGGGGGTGGCTCAGTGGTTAAAGACGCTTGCTCTGAAAGCCTGCCAGCCAGCGTTCAGTTTCCCAACCACTCACACAAAGCCAGCCACCAAAAAAAAAAAAAAAAAAAGTGGTGCATGTGTCTAACTTTCATTTATAGAGGCAAGAGGTCCTAATGCAACCATTCACACACAAACACAAAGAAAGAAATAGAGAAAAAGAAAAAGAAAACAGTCAGCATTTAGCATAGTGCTGGATACACAGCGGATGCCACGGATGTTTACCGGGTGAACGACCAGGTGCTGGGACGCAATTATTTAGAAGTTGTGCGCTTCAAGCACGTATATGTGCAGCCAGGTTAAGAGGACTGATAGTTCCACGGTATTCTTCATTGTCTAAGACACATCTGTAAGGTTGTGTCTCATCCAGGGACACTGTCAAATCAGAGACTAACCTGAACATCCACTTGGTCCCATTTTTATCACATCCATGTTGAAAAGGTAAAGGAACTAGAAAAATAAAAGATCCAGACTAAAGGCAGGAGAGATATGAAAGTATTTGAAAGAAGCTATTTGAAATGAGGATCATTCTAAATCTGTCTATAAGCTCTGAAGAGCAAAATTAGAACCCATGGGTGGAAGTCAGAGAAACCGAAATTGGCTTTATATTAGGGAAATCATGGAGAGATATCCAAACGTGAAATGGGGTTTTCTGTGAAGTAGTGAGATCTTTATTACCAGAAATGTGATTGTAGAGGCTATACTTTAATTGAAGGAAATTCCAAAGAAAGTTATTAAGCAAGGTGACTTATAATGCTAATAGTCTATGACTCTACTAAGGCTAGAAGGGATCCATGGGTGCTAAAGAAATTGCCCTGCATTGGTCCTATGGCATGGCCTTTGGACCCTGTGCCCCTCTCAGTGTTATCATCTGCCTCAAGACTGCAGACAGTGATGAATCCCACAAGTTTCCAGAACAGAAAGCCCTCAGATAATATGACTGCTGTGCTTCCTTCCGCTGATTAGATTATTCATGTCTCTCCCTGCGCCCCCTCCTTATCCTCTGTAAAGTTTACAGGTGTTCAAACTGTTACAAGAAAATTTTGAGGCAGGCTGCATTTATCACAGTATTTTCAAGAAAAGCTATTTGTATGTAAAATTGGAAAACCTTTTGTATGTAGTTCTAAAGTACTAAAATTACCATGCCCTGGTATGTAGGCCATAAAGATAGACCAACAAAGACAGACAAGAAAATCCAGCACACACACACACACACCCCTACACAGTGATAGCAAGAAGACATTTTTTAGTGTTGAAATGATTTTAAAAGAAGAGGTAATTCTTGATGATGATGGCTCATTAGATACTTGAGAGCACTAAAGAGCAGAGCAATTGGCCAAGTGGAGCAGTAATCCCTCCACCACCTTCCCTAGGGTGACCAATCCAGATCACTCCAAATACCTTTGCCTAAAAGACCAAATGTCTTCATTTCCACTTTCTTTTTTTTAATATTTTTATTTTTTTTATTATTTGTTTGAGAAAGAGAGGCAGAGAGAGAGAGAGAGAGAGAATGAGTTTACCAGGACTTCTAGTCACTGCAAACTCCAGACTTATGTGCCACCTTGTGCATCTGGCTTACCTAGGTACTAGGGAATTGAACCTGGGTCCTTGGACTTTGCAGGTAAGCACCTTGACCTCTAAGCCATCTCTCCAGTCCATTTCCAGTTTCTTAAAGCGAGTCTCCTATTTCATTACTTTGAAAGCTAATATTTTGTTAATTTTTTTGCTATCATCTCCGCTTTCTTAAAAAACACCTTTTGAAAATTCTTCCTCAAGATAGCAGAACTTCAAATACTCATCGTCTGGGTGTTTGTTTTGTGTCTCTTCCCTGCCTCTATTGTATGTTTGTCTCATTCCCTACCAGTCCCTGGGGTGGCAATTTCATCAGGCTGGATGATTTGGTGCTCAGATCAGCCCGGAGCCCAGGTGAGGAGATGTAGCTCTTGGACAATGATCATGTGAGGGGGAGCAGCCTGGAGTAAGAGGAGGAGCGGACCTTGAAATGCCTTTTAGAGCTAAAGCTTTCATTAGGAGGGTTGGACGCACTATGCCAGGTGGACCTGAAGCCAACGAGAGAGGGGCAGACTCTAGAAGTCCAAAGAACAAAGCATGGTGGTCCCCTTTTAAACGTTTTCCAGGGAGAGGGAAAGTTCAACTCCACAAGACTCACCCTACATATTATGTATAAAAGCCACTAAGGCGCTGTACAGGGCCCATGGAATAAACAGATTGGGCACAGGGGGTGGGGCTGGGCTTGCTCGCCTACCAGACCTTGGTCTCCAGTTAGCAGGGCCTCTTAAAGTGATCATAGGAGTTATAATATTGCAGGCTTTTGTTTATGTAAAGCATACAGGCATGGCTGATAGAAAAGCGAAGTGGAGAAGGCCTGGGGGATGAGGGGCACTGTATTCGCATCACTGGCTTCTCCAAGCTGAATTGGGGCATCATCCATTAGGGAGTGGCCACCTTGTCTTATGGCAAGTAGTCCAGTGATGTTATTTGAGTCAGAGGTTGGTGCCTATCAGGAGGGTGTGGTCATGTGTCTATGTGATGTGTTGGATAGTGGTCTGGATCAACAGCTGGTCTACAGAATGGCTTATGGATGTAAGAATCAAAAATGGTTATTTCAGGCTGGAGAGATGGCTTAGCAGTTAAGGCGCTTGCCTGCAAAGCCAAAGGATCCCAGTTCAACTCTCCAGGATCTATGTAAGCCAGATGCACAAGGTGGCACATGTGTCTGGAGTTCATTTGCAGTGGCTGGAGGCCCTGGCGCACCCATTCTCTCTATATCTGCCCCCCTTTCTTTCTGATAAATAAATAAAATATATTTTTTTAAAAATGTTATTGCCAGGCGTGATGATGTACGTCTTCAATCCCAGCACTTGGGAGGCAGAGGTAGGTGGATCACTGTGAGTTCACAGTCACCCTGAGACTGAATTCCAGATCAGCCTGGGCTAGAGAGCGAGACCCTACCTCAAAATCCCCCAAAAAGTGGTTATTAAAAAACTGTTATTATTAAGGAAAAAAGCAATAATAGCAAGTATGAGCCAGAAGGCCCAGGATGAGTTTTGGCATTTCATTTAAATCTGGAAGACTTTTTATGCTACTTACGGCAGTGCCACAAAGTCAGGTGTCAAATTGTCTAAGTGCACAAACAGTATGTTTAGAAGGAAAGTGTCATATAAATTAGTCATGGAAACTACTTCTATAATTATATATACATCTACGTATACATATAATTGTGGGTAACAAAAATTACAGTGAACCCATCAATATTCTATTCAGTCTACTTTTTTCATTTTGTATACAGTTGTATTAGACACTCTTGGATGCTATGAGAAAATTAGCAAGAAACAGAGCTGGCAGTATGGACAGGTTGGAGCCAGTCCCGGGACAGGAGTTTAGGTGCTAATTAGAATCCACTAAGAGGGCTGGAGAGATGGCTTAGCGGTTAAGCGCTTGCCTGTGAAGCCTAAGGACCCCGGTTCAAGGCTCGATTCCCCAGGACCCAGGCTCGATTCCCCAGGACCCACGTTAGCCAGATGCACAAGGGGGCGCACGCGTCTGGAGTTCGTTTGCAGTGGCTGGAGGCCCTGGCGCGCCCATTCTCCCTCTGTGTCTCTATCTGCCTCTTCCTCTCTCTGTCTGTCACTCTCAAATAAATAAATAAAAACAAAAAAAAATTAAAAAGAAAAGAAAAAAAAAGAATCCACTAAGAAGCTATTAGAGATTTCATTTGCTCTTCTGTGTGCTTGCTCTGAGAAGGTAGTGAGGGAGAAATAGGAGCAAGGTAGTCAGTATTGACAGAGATCAAAAGAGAGGAACAAGGGGATGCCCTTTGCTTGTCCTAGCAAAGCTGAAACTCAGCATCTGACCCAGTCTCACCTAAGACAGACAACCCCTCAGCAATAGTGCCCCTACCTTTCCCCATGGTAACACACCTACACCTAGGTTTGCAGGCCTCTCTTGGGCCGGCCCCTTGAGCCCAAAAACACCAATCAGCTCTCTCCCTTACTCACCTGAGCCTAACAATAAAGTAAATCCCAATGAACTAAAAAAAGAAAAAAAGAAAAAAAAAGAATAAAAGAAAAAGTCTTGTCATAGGGATTCTTGGCTGTTCATTTTCCTCCTGGATGTCTGAACCTCCAGGTCATGATCTGATAAGTCTTGCCCCTCCCCATCCCAGCCAGGCTTTTCCTGGGAGAAGGAAAATTTCTTCCTTTTTGTTTTGTTACTCTCTTCTAAGCTATGGAACTTTTACTAACTGATCTCTTAGCTTTTTCTAATGTGCAGGCACCAGGCTTACATGCTCATGTCCCACTTCGTGTGTGTGTGTGTGTGTGTGTGTGTGTGTGTCAGTCCCCTTAAATTTCCCCGTGTCTGTGTGCCCGTTCTAGCCTTCTCTGGATACTAGTTTTCCCCAAATAAACCTCATTATTAATAATTTACTCTTTTCGGTCCATTTCCTCAATTCTTTGTTACAATGGTCAAGAATCTAAAAGTTGGGTTTCACAGGCCAGGTTAAAAAAAAACCTCTATACCCTCAAAATTTCATAACATAACAGCACCCCGAACTCCCACAGTTCTGTAACAGGAGTGGCTTGATCAGAAGAACCTTATAAGAAGCGGCATCTGCTAGTCCCAAAACTGTATAAAGGAGACCTGCAGTGGTGAGACAGACGATGGGGATCTTGGAGAGAAGATCTGCCGGCAGAGGCAGCCCAGAGAGGCAAGGAGACCACTTGCCACGCGGCATCTGAGGGCTGCCTCGCGGGCAGTGTGGCTGCGTTCCCTGAAACAGGCCAGAAGAGAAGCCAAAGCCCCCATCAGAGCTGGTGAATGCGGGCGTGTGAACGGATGCCCTGCAGCTGGAGAAACAGCTGTAACCAGGGACCTCCCCTGAGCTCGGTGCTTCCTGGGTGTTGACCCAGCAGAGGCGTGGTGTTCCGGGGTCAGGGACAGGCTTCTGGCTCCTGGGTGGAAGGTCTTTGGAAAGAAAGACAATCTTGCTCCCTCTGTGGTCTTTCTTTCCCCCATTTTGGCCCCTCTGCTTTGTGTGTGTCTTGCCCTAAGCCCCAATGAGTGGGTTCACAACCTCTCCCCATGGTGCTGCCTCAGGGAAGGGTGGGGAGGCTCCTGCCTAGGCTACATGCAGTATCTCCTGGGGCCCAGAGCTTTGAGCTCGGGTTCTGTGACTGATGGGAACACGCCTGGGTTTCCTGAGCAAGCCGGCACCTCTCTGCCTTCCGGGATAGTCTTCCTGCTCGGAGAATAAGCGTGCAAGTACTGAAGTGAGGAGTATGCAATAAGACAAGAAAACTGTCAAGCAGAGGCCCTGCGAGAACCATAAATTACTGGATCAAGTATGGGGACTGGTAAATGCCAGAGCCCTGCTGACAGATACGTGAAAGTGCTTCTCCCAATACCACCACGTTTGTCTTTGCCATCTCCAGTCCTGCGAGCATGGCAAATTTGACATGGGGGTATTGTATTGCAACAAAAAGCAAGGCAGAAATACAGAATCCTCTTATGTGAGAACACATAAACACATGAACACAATAGCAGGTTTTACTACCTGGAATAAGCTGTGAAATTGCCAGCCTCTAAACTTTTTTTTTAAAAAATTCTCTATGGAAAGCATTCAAAGCAATCATTTAATTATTCATTGAAAGTACTTATTCACAGCATGTAACATGTGCCTGTCATATGTAAAGCCCTCCACTAGGTACTATTAATAAACTTCATCTCAGCTGTTCAGTTATGAAAATAAACCATGGTTCGTGTGTCCTGCAAAGGACTGGTAAAAATGGCAATGTGCCCAAAAAAATGTTCCCTTTGAAATTCACAGAAATCCTAGCTTGGGGAGGAAAGTCAAAAATCTTCTTTTTATATATTTTATTTATTTGCAGATTCTATGTATACAGAGAGAGAGAGAGGGAGAATGGGCATGCCAGACCGTCTTGCCAATGCATACAAACGCCATATGCATACACTACTTTGTGCATCTGGCTTTACGTGGGTAATGGGGAATTAAACCCAGACCTCAGAGTTTGCTAGCAAGCACCTTTAACCTTTAACTGCTGAGCCATCTCCCCAGCCCAAGAATCTTTGTAAATGTGTTAATTTAGGAAACATAAATAGTGGCCATAACTAGAATAAAAGGATATTGACTAAATGTGTGCATGACCTACATCAAGTTTGGTGGACCAAGTGGTATTTTTATTGGCTTGTAAAACTCCAGGGATTTGCAAAGTGTTTTAAGTTGTGAAGTTAAAAAAAAAACACTGAAGTAGTGTTTGTGTTGGTTTGCTCTCAGTTTCTGTCCTTTTTAGATCTATACATGCCTCCAATTTCCAGCCAGGCAGCTACTACTGTAAATTCAGTTGTAATACAATTTCTATTCAATAAAATGGTTAAAAGTCTATTGTATACAAAATTAGAGAAAAATCTGCAGCATTTCTCCCGGGCCAGGCATGATGACACTTGCCTGTTATCCCAGTACTCAGGAAGAGAGGGAGGTGAACAAGAGAGTAAGGAAAGGAGGAAATATCTTCTCAGATAATTTCCATCAGTTTCTTTCATACTATGTTTATTTAATTCTTTAATTCCTTAAGGAAATTAGCATTGAACTATAATCATAGAAAGTTCTTGCAAAGAGCCTGTCTTGGTAGAATCAGAGGAGTATTTTTTTTTTTTGTCAGGAAGCACCTACTGGTGACCACATAAGACACAAGAGATGACAACCTGATCCCTTCTGGCATCTCTGTATGTCACAAAACATGATGTCAAATCTATTTATCTCCAGACCATGATCAAATGGAAAAGAAAATCTACTCAGAGTTCAGAAGGGGTAGGAAGCGAACCTAGAAAGTGTAATGTGAGTAAAACCTTCAAATATAGCCTTAAATTTCACAAGTGCAAGTATTTTCTATGGCAATACTGTGACATAAACAGAGATTCCTGGCCAGCCAGTCTGTGAGGCAGTGCATGGCATCTCCACTCTGCAGAAGAGTTACCTGAAGAAAGATTGTCCAAGCTACTTGCCACAAATCACAGATTAACAGCAACAGAGTTTCAACAAATCTGTATGATATCTTTCATTTCCACTTCTTCATGTATGTACTAGGGATTTCTTTTTTTTTTTTTTTTTTTTTTTTTTCTTCAAGATAGGGTCTCACTCTAGTTCAGGCTGACCTGGAATTCACTATGTAGTCTCAGGGTGGCCTCGAACTCACAGTGATCCTTCTACCTCTGCCTCCCGAGTGCTGGGATTAAAGGCGTGCGCCACCATGCCCAGTTGGGGATTTCTTATAAGTACCACGTGCTAACCGATTGTGCTACTGGAGTTCCATAATGGGCACTTCTTGTAGAATAGTTCACCACTGAAGATAAGCAAGAAGAAAAAATATGCATCCAAACATTCAGAAATTGCCCAATTAATACTGATGCATTCTCTCTATAATATATACATATATGTACTTATGTACACACATATACACCTATATGCATACATACATATGTAGACACACTTTCTGAATGAAGCTATACTAACTTACAAACTCTTTTTGCTTTTCATGTAATAAAATACTGAGAATGCCTTTTTGGTTTTTGTTTGCTTGCATGCATTTTGTGTGTGTGTGTGTGTGTGTGTGTGTGTGTGTGTGCATGCGTGCTAGCTAGAGGATAAACGTGGGTGTCATCCCCAGGCACTGTTCACCCCTTTCTGAGACAGGGTCTCTTTTTGGCCTGGAGCTCACAGATTAAGCTTGATTGACTGGGCAATGTGATCTGGGGGTCCTCTTTCTCCATGCCCTCCCCACCCAGCACTGGGATTACAGGTATGCTTGCTACCACACCCAACATGTATGGGGGTACTAGGGATCAAACTCAGGTCCTCATGTTTGCAAGGCAAGTACGTTACCAACTAAGCTATCACCTCAGACTTTTGTTGGAGGCAAGAGCTCATGTGGCCCAGGCTGACCTTATAGCTGAGTATGACCTTGACTTGCTGATTCTCATGCTTCCACCTCCAAGCACTGAGATTAAAGGCATGTGCCTTTTTTGTTTAATATGCAACTGTTCCATAGAAACCTGTGTTATGATTATGCTGGAATTCAAACAGCCCATCCTTCCTTTTCAGACATATATTTTGTGCCAGATATCTATTATAAAACACGTATTGGGCAGGAGAGATGGCTCCATGGTTAAGGCACTTGCACACAAAGCCTAAGGACCCCAGTTTGGTTCCCCAGCACCCAAGTAGAACCAGTGCACAGAGTAGCACATGCATCTGGAGTTCATTCATTGTAGTGGCTAGAGAGCCTGACGTGCCCATTCTCCCTCTCTCTCCCTCTATCCCTCTTGTTCTCAAATAAATCAATAAATATTTTAAACTATATTTAAAAACACGTTTCTTTCATTTGAGAGTGAGCAGGAAAGAGAAGTAGAAAGAGAATGGGCATGTGCCAGGGCCTTTAGCCCCTGCAAATGAATTCTAGACACATGAGGTGCCTTGTGCATCTGGCTTTACATGGGTTCTGGGGAATCGAACTCAGGTCATTCGCCTTTGCAGGCAATTCCTTTCAGTGCTGGGCCATCTCTCCAGCCTCCTGGAATGAACATTCTTGTACGTCTTGCTGATGTCCTCCCTGTTCATCCTCCTGTGCCCCTCCTCCGCTTTCTGTCCGTCCTCCTCACCCTCTTTACTTCCTTAGTTTCAGGTCTCAGCAGTGCTCTTGCTGAGCCATTGGATACGTGCATGCCCAAGGTTCAGATGCGTATCACTATCCAGGTCAGGTCTACCAACTGAGGTGTCAGAAGGCTCTCACTCGGCCCTTGGAGCTGCAGTGGTGTGTTTGCCACATCAGCCATCCGGCACCACGTGCAATGCACCTCTGCTTGGCTTATGAGGCTGTTGAATTGGGGCTCGGAGGTTGCTGTGGGCAGACCTGGAGGTGACTTGGCTGGCTCACTAAGACTTTGGAGCAAATCACTTTGCGCTTTGTAGCAAACCTCAGCCAATGGGCTCCATTCACAAAAGGTCAGCTCCCAGGACTAGAGTTTAGCCCAGGGCTAAATATACTCAGGAACAACAATGGCATTTTTTAAAAATATATTTTATTTATTTATGAGAGAGAGAGAAAGAGGCTGTGAGAGAAGAGGGAGAGAGAAAGAGAGAATGGGCACGCAGGACCTCCAACCACTGCAAAGAAACTCCAGATACATGAGTCCCCTTGAGCATCTGGCTTATGTGGGTCCTGGGGAATCGAACCAGGGTCCATTTGGCTTTGCCGGCAAATGCCTTAATGGCTAAGCCATCTCTCCAGCCCAATTTTTTTTAAATGCAAGGCTAAAAACCAATATTTTTAAATTTACATGAATTTTCAATTAGTGATCATAAAAAGACAGCTTTGCATATAGGAAAAAATAGAAAATAAGGTAGTGGATCTGCCTTCTAGTCTTCTTTGCTGGGCAGTGTTAAATTGCTAGAGATGTGTTGTTGAGGGGTACTGCTACAGCTGCAACCGTCCATGCAGCGGAATGAGTCACAGTCAGGTTCAAGTTAGAAGCTGAACTTAGAATGTCCTTCAGACCATGGGCAGGTTCCTTAATTTATCTGAACTCTGCCTGCCTCCTCAATCATTCCGTAGGGTTGCCGAGGGAATAGAGCAGCCACCCAGCACTGCGCACTCCACGGCCCTGCTCAGAGAATACCTGGCGAGTTAGCGAATGCAAGCCTTTAGGGTTTCCTTTGATTTTAGCTTACTTTCTGGTAGGGTCCTGCTCTCTTGTGCTTGCCTTAGCCAAAGTTATATCATTTACTTTCAGATTTGCTAGTATTCTGTGATTCTGTTTTCTGTCCACACAAAACATCCTCGAGAAGAGAGTAAGTTCCCATGCTACTGCCTTGCCAGGCCAAGGACAGCACCTGGCACATCAAGGGTTGTGAATCCATATTTGTGGTGGCGATTTGCGTTCTCTTCTGTGAAACAGCACTGTAACCAGGAGACCCCTCAGCCTAGAACCAACCTCCTTCCTCTTATCCCAGTGCTCATGAGCCGTGTTTGCTTGCAGCCATCCTCCGCTACCTGAAGAGTGACGGGAAGATCCACCTGGTGGTGTTCAACAACCTGCACTTGGCTGATGGGAAGCGGCACAGGCTCCTCCTGAAGCTGGCCAACTTGCAGCGAGGGGACGGCTCCATAGACCTCTACCTGGACTGCACCCAAGTGGATTCCATTCACAGTCTCCCCAAAGCCTTTTCTCGCCTTCCCCAGAACCCCGAGTCCATGGAATTGAGGACTTTCCAGAGGAAGCCACAGGTAGGCGCCCACACACCTTTCTCTGCAGTGGAGAGATGGACTTCCACAGCTTAGAGGTGCAAAGCGTGCTAAGGAAACGGGTCAGCTCAGGCCTGTTTCGGGCCTGTGCATATGCATTTCAATCACCTGGGGAATTGCAAAACAGTTGTCAGAAGCCTTCCCTCCGGATGAACTGGGTCAGAAACTGTGGGGCTGATGCCTAAGTGTCATGTGTTTTTTTTTTTTTAACTTATTGAAAACTTCCCTATGTACAGACAATATACCATAATCACAGTCCCCTCCCAACCCCTCTTTTTCCCCTTCCCAAATCTCCCCTCCACTAAATTCCTTCACAGATATATATATATATATATATATATCATCATTTTCCCCCTCCTATTAGGAATGTCTTGTTAGGTAGCATTAGCCACTGTGAGGTCAAACACCTCTTTGTGTCTGGATGACAACTTTGTGAGCCCTCCTCCCCTTCCTTTGGCTCTTACATTCTTTCCACCTCCTCTTCTGCAATGGTCCCTGATCCTTGGAGGGTGTGATAGAAATAACTCACTTAGTGCTGAACAGTCCACTATCAGTTCTTCCCAGCACTGTGGTGAGGTCTGAGTCACCTCAATGTTCACCACCATCTGAAAAGAGAAATTTCTCTAAAAGTCAAAGTAGCATTAATAAATGTGTGTGTGTGTGTGTGTTCATGTGTAGGGGCGAGTGTGCGTACAGGAGTGCCACATACATACGTGTAGACGTCGTGGTCAGAGGATAATTTTGGGGTCAGTTCTCGCCTGTCCAACTCCTGTGAAGCAGGGTTTCTCACTGTGGATTGATTCTCTCTGTGCTGTTCTTTGCTATGCTCGCCACAGTCTTCTCGGAAATTCTCCTGTCTCCATGCCCCATCTTGTTGTCAGTGTCAGCATGCTGGGACTATGGAAGCCCACCATGGTTTCTGATGTTTTGCTGTTTTCATGGGTGCAGGGATCAAACTTGGATACTGTAGTGTTGCAGTCAGGTTAGCATTGCTGGTAGAAATCAGCCAACCAAGAGCTGCTTGTGGGAAAAAGAGATTTATTTTGCCTTACAGACTCGAGGGGGAAGCTCCATGATGGCAGGGAAAATAATGGCATAAGCAGAGGGTTTACATCACCCCCTAGCCAACATAAGGTGGACAATAGCAACAGGGGAGTGTGCCAAATACTGGCATGGGGAAACTGGCTATAACACCCATAAGCCTGCCCCCAACAATACACTGCCTCCAGGAGACATTAATTCCCAAATCTCCATCAGCTGGGAACCTAGCATTCAGAACACCTAAGTTTATGGGGGACACCTGAATCAAACCACCACATTCTGCCCCTGGCCCCCATAAACTGATATCCATACATGATATAAAATGCAATGCATTCAGTTCAACTTTAAAAGTCCCCATAGTTTGTTTTTTTTTTTTTTTAATTAATCCCAGTGATGTTCAAACATCCCCTGAGTGCAAGGCCTTTTAACTGAGCCATAATACCAAAAAATCCCCCCCAAAAAACCCATAATGGCACAGAATAAACATTCACACTGCAAAAGATGGCATTGGACATAGCAAAGAAATATTCAGCCAATGTAAGATTTAAAACAAGGCAAACATCAGACTCTGTAGTTTCAAATCCAACAACTCTAGCCAGTGACAAACCTCCAAGTCCAATAATTCTAACCAGCAACATGTCTCTGGAGTTCCAAGTCTGCCCCTCCAGCTAGGCTACTCACAGTCCTGGAAAACTTCATCCAGAGCCGGCAGCTCTCCTTGGCAGCCATCTTGTGGTCCTGGCATCTCCACTGGGTCTCCACTGCAATCCATGGTTCATCTTCATGGCCCCATGGGGTCTCCATGCAGGCAACCAGCAAATCTGCTTCACACTACCCATGCCATTTCCAAAACACAAGACTGTGTTGCAAATTCAATGACCCTCTTCCCTGCATTTCTCATACTCCACAATACCAGGTAGGGTGCCAATTTGTTAATCCAGGGGGGAATAAAGCAGACTTTGAAGAACAGGACACTCCGTGAGCACTCAGCCCCCTTCAAAAGAGTCTATGTTCTTCTTCTTATCCCAGTGCAAGTCAGATGGCCCAATCTCAAAGGTTGTAATCTCTCACACAATTTGCAGGTGAGTGGACAGCAGTTTAGGGCCAAAGATTTCATTTTTTCTGGCCATATACCTCTGCTCACACCAGTTCATTTCTACGCAAAGCAACCCTGCACAACTTCTCAGGACACAGGCTTAACAGCAAGCTTCTCGTACAAACTGCTAGCCCAGTCCAGGCAAAGCTCTTTCTCACCCTCATAAGCCAAAGCTTACAGTCCATAGTTCTTAGTGCATTCAGGTCTTTCAACTCTGATCAGAATAGTCCATCAAGCTGTACTTACAGCACTGCAAGGCATCTCTTAGGCCAAGGTTTCAGATCCTTCCACATTCCTCTTGAAAATCAGCTCCAAAAGGCCAAAGCCACACAGTCAGGTGTCTAGCAGCAATCCCACTCCTCTGTACCACTTTACTGTTGCAGTCAGGTTTGCATTGCAGGTAGAAATCACCCAACTAAGAGCAGCTTGTGGAAAAACAGGTTTATTTTGGCTTACAAACTCGAGGGGGAAGCTCCACGATGGCAGGGAAAACGATGGCATGAGCAGAGGGTGGACATCACCCCCTAGCCCACATAAGGTGGACAATAGCAACAGGGGAGTGTGCCAAATACTGGCATGGGGAAACTGGCTATAACACCCATAAGCCCGCCCCAAAAAATACACTGCCTCCAGGAGGTGTTAATTCCCAAATCTCCATCAGCTGGGAACCTAGCATCCCGAACACCTAAGCTTATGGGGGACACCTGAATCAAACCACCACCTCTAGCTTCACCTGTGACTGCTCTAACTACTTAACCATCTTCCCAGCCCTAACAGCCAGCCACACTTAACTTGATTGCAGAATCCTCCAATTGCCCAACAGAGCACAACGACAGCCAGAAATTGGGTCAGTGACAATCGTAGAAATTGGTGTCCATGTCCAAGTTAAGTCTAATCTAAAAGTCAGGACTCAGCCATGACAATGTCATCATAAACTATACTCATTAGAGTTTTCTCAAAAGTTCTGCCTTGGGCTGGAGAGATGACTTAGTGGTTAAGGCATTTGCCTGTGAAGCCTAAGGACCCAGGTTCAATTCCCCAGTACCCACAGAAGCCAGATGCACAAGGTTGCACATGTGTCCGGAGTTCATTTTCAGTGGCTGGAGGCCCTGGTATGCCCATTCTCTCCCTCTCTCTCCATCTCTCTCTCAAATTAATTAATTAATTAATTAAGTATATTTTTAAATTCTGCCTCCTTGGGCTGTCAGCTGGGACCACAGAGCTTTAATTTGCATTTTCATATACTCATTCAATCAGATAGTCAACAAATAGGCATATCTTAGCCAGTCAAGGTATCATGGGATACAGCACTAGTGTTTCTGCTTCCACAGACTGCTTGGTGTGTCCAACACAGCACTTGTTACATAGTATTTGTTGCATAAATCTCGACTAAATTTAGAAGCAGAATTCCTCTGAAAATCCTTCCCATGTCATTTCTAAAATGATGGTGATGACTTTACATTGACATTTTAAACTTTTTCTATCATATATAGATATCATATAAATGAGTACAAGATAAAAGAAAAAGGAAATTGATCTTGTGACTCACAATAAATGATTGATATCCATGAGTAATATAAAAGCATGGTGTCCATTGCCTAATGATCATAAAATACCCTGCTTATTCATTCCTGTAGCCCAAGGAAATCAAAAACTTTGTGACAACCTGGAGCCAAGATATCAGCAAAACCACAGTGTTTAAAATCGGGATCAATAACATTATTTTAGTTTAAAACCTATAACCAAACTCCAGGCCTTTTTTTTTTTTTTTTTTTTTTTTGGTTTTTCGAGGTAGGGTCTCACTCTAGCCCAGGCTGACCTGGAATTCACTATGTAGTCTCAGGGTGGCCTTGAACTCAAGGAGATCCTCCTACCTCCGCCTCCCGAGTGGTGGGATTAAAGGTGTGTGCCACCACACCCGGCTCCAGGCAGTTCTGAAGGGGCTCCTGCCACAGAATAACTCAGCAACCTTGGTGAACTCCCAGGGTAAGTCAGATGCTGGTGTTTTCCTAGGCAACTGGCCACTTTCATATTTGCTTTAATCAAAAGGATAGGACTTAGAAAAATATGAAAATTTACAAGATTATGTAAGATGCTTGTGTCCAAATGCATAAGGCTGCACTATTATGAAAATTGTATGAGTCTAAAAGCACACTGGCTTCTGAACAGTGGCAGAAATTTTTGGTATGCATGTGATTTTTTTTTTTTTTCTAGGACTTCTTAGAAGAGCTGAAGCTGGTGGTACAGGGCTCCCTGTTCCAGGTGGCCAGCTTACAAGACTGCTTCCTGCAACAGAGTGAGCCACTGGCTGCCACAAGCACAGGTAAGGGCTCTGGGCAGTCTGCACATGCTCAACAACACAGCCCCTGCACAGGCCGGCTCCCCTGGCCTAAAGGGGACTGTAATCGGAGCAGTCCCAGAGTGCATCTGTAGAATTCAGGCTCTTATGCAAAGGTCACATCAAGGAATCTTCATTGTTCTTTTCTTTTTACAACTCACATGAATTTGGACAAACAAGTGTCATTATTAATATCATTTTGTTAGGTGAATTAGAAAAGTTGTCCCAAATTAAATTCAGATGTCCTAGGTTTTGAATCATTTTGTCACAGTGATTCTCTGGGGAGTCACTTATGAATGAATCACAAATGAATGACTCATTAGCCAGGCATGGCAGCACATGCCTGTAATACCAGCATTCCAGAGGCAGAGGCAGGAGGATCACAAGTCTGAAGCCAGTTCTGGGCTCCATAGAGAGACCCTTCTCACAAAACCAAGGGCCAGGGGCAGGGCACAGAGATAGAGTCCTTATGAGCATGTGATCCCTAGAGCTGCAATGTTTCTTGCCTTTTGCTATTCCTATAGGAGACTTTAACCGACAGTTTTTGAGCCAAATGACACAACTAAACCAGCTCCTCGGAGAGGTGAAGGATCTTCTGAGACAGCAGGTAACAACTAGGACCTGTCATGAGTTTAGCCTAAGCGTTATGACAGCAACCTCCTGGACAGGTGGGTGGAGCTGTGGGTTTGCATAGGGAGGGAGGAAAATGGGCCCTGTGCCACACTGCACATGGCCCTACGCAGCTCCTGAGCCACACTGCACACGGCCCTACCCAGCTCCTGAGCCACACTGCACATGGCCCTACGCAGCTCCTGAGCCACACTGCACACGGCCCTACCCAGCTCCTGAGCCACACTGCACATGGCTCCTACGCAGCTCCTGAGCCACACTGCACATGGCCCTACGCAGCTCCTGAGCCACACTGCACACGGCCCTACGCAGCTCCTGAGCCACACTGCACACGGCCCTACCCAGCTCCTGAGCCACACTGCACACGGCCCTACGCAGCTCCTGCAGCCACACTGCACACGGCCCTACCCAGCTCCTGAGCCACACTGCACATGGCCCTACCAGCTCCTGAGCCACACTGCACATGGCCCTACCCAGCTCCTGAGCCACACTGCACATGGCCTACCCAGCTCCTGAGCCACACTGCACATGGCCCTACGCAGCTCCTGAGCCACACTGCACATGGCCCTACCCAGCTCCTGAGCCACACTGCACATGGCCCTACGCAGCTCCTGCACCACACTACACACGGCCCTACCCAATTCCTGAGCCACACTGCACATGGCCCTACACAGCTTGAGCCACACTGCACATGGCCCTACACAGCTTGAGCCACACTGCACATGGCCCTACCAGCTCCTGAGCCACACTGCACATGGCCCTACCCAGCTCCTGAGCCACACTGCACATGGCCCTACGCAGCTCCTGAGCCACACTGCACATGGCCCTACGCCAGCTCCTGAGCCACACTGCACATGGCCTACCCAGCTCCTGAGCCACACTGCACATGGCCCTACCCAGCTCCTGAGCCACACTGCACATGGCCCTACCCAGCTCCTGAGCCACACTGCACATGGCCCTACCCAGCTCCTGAGCCACACTGCACATGGTCCCGTACCCAGCTCCTGAGCCACACTGCACACGGCCCTACCCAGCTCCTGAGCCACACTGCACATGGCCCTACGCAGGCTCCTGCAGCCACACTGCATATGGCCCTACCCAGCTCCTGAGCCTCTCACTGCACATGGGGCCTACCCAGCTCCTGAGCCACACTGCACATGGCCCTACCCAGCTCCTGAGCCACACTGCACATGGCCGTACCCAGCTCCTGAGCCACACTGCACATGGCCCTACGCAGCTCTCCAACCAAAGGCTCAGGCAGAAGGTGTCTGGAAATGGGGGCCACACTGCAATGAATACTCCATGGCTTCAGGCAGAGGGGTGCCAGCAAGGGCTCCTTGAGCCATACAGTAAACGTTTCTTAGACAGCTACGTATAAATTCTTTCATTCCTGGATTAGCTCAGCTACTCCTTTTCAATATTGCCATCCTTACCACTTCTGTAGGTCAAGGAAACATCGTTTTTGAGGAACACCATCGCCGAATGTCAAGCTTGTGGTAAGTGCTGTCTGGTGACGGGTTCCTTCTGAGTGGGACTGACAGAGGGCCTGAGGTGAGGCTGCGCCACTGCCGTTTCTCATGGTTCAGCGAGGAGTTTGCAGGAAGGGAAGGAAAGCTCACTGAGAAGCCCAACTTCATTTTGTGTCCTATATATTCCCTGATGGTGAATAAACCTATGGATTATGTTGTTTTTTTTTTTCCAGGTCCTCTCAGTTTTCAGTCTCCAACTCCAAACACATTGTTACCCCCAGCTCCCCCAGCACCCCCAACTCGTCCAACACGCCGGTGTGACTCCAACCCTTGTTTCCGAGGTGTCCGATGTACCGACACCAGAGATGGCTTCCAGTGTGGCCCCTGCCCTGACGGCTACACAGGAAATGGGATCACCTGCTCGGATGTTGATGAGGTAAAGTTCAGCTGCGCAGAGTAGGGGTCCCTGGGCATCTTCCATAGTCTACAGCTCTGGAAAAGAGAAGCCATGCTCCTCTAGGCTCCAGGGAACTGCTTCCTTGGGGATCCTTGGGGGCCCCGAGTCACAGTGAAGAAGGAAGCACACAGCTGTGGCAGGCCCGTCACTTCTCTGGGTTTCCTGCCGTTCTTCTAGTCCCGACTGCTGCACTGCTGTGGGCGTCTGCTTTCCGCTCCACCATCTGAACGGATTATGTCTCTGAAGTGATCTGTGTTGGACATTTGCTCTCCCCAACCTTTGCAAATGTGAGAGGGAAGGACTGGTGTAAGAGAATGTTTTAGGTATTACAATGGCTTTCTTTGGGCTTAAAATAAAGGAGCAGAGGGACTCTCACAGATCTGCTTGGGAGGTCTGTAGCCTGGACGTGGTTAAAGGGGTCTGGGGACAGAGCCAGTGAGGTACAGGCCGCCAGGGCAGGCTGCGTGGCCAGCAGGCAGCTCAGAAGGAAACGGTCAGGTTAGTCGATAGTCTGGTCACAAAGCAGTTTACATCCGTAGCCGGCAGAAAGGCTGCCACCAAAATGCGCCTTTGCCCTCCACCGGTCAGAGGAAGGCTGAAAGGAGAAGTGGACGGTAAAGGGACATGCGGAGAAGTGAGGCGCTGCCACAGGAGGCTCCTCAGGCTCGTGCAGCTCAGTTGACTAAGCCAACCACCCCCCATGCCCCAGTAGTATGCAGTTAAGATGGTCTCTAGGTATCCATCAACTGGAAAATCAGCTGCTTACATTTTACAGAACTACATCTGGTTTTTATCTGTAAGCTGGAATTTTCCTCTTTTTTGAAAGGGCAGGAAGTGGTCATGTTTTATACATTAGTTGATGTGGGTTTTTGTTTTTTTTTTTTTTTAAAGTACCAGAACCGAATCTTCATAGGCTGCGAGAGCCTCGGGAGAGCCGTGGACTAGACAGGCCATGAAAGCAAGCGTACCAGTGCTGCGGAGCCCTGCCCCAGCTCGGTCTTCTCAGGGTCCTGTCATGGAGGGAGTTGGTCCACCCGTGCTCTGGGAGTCAGCCACCTGCCAGCTGACAAGTGGCCCAGGCACACGGGCCTCTCAGAGGGATCTGTAAACTCCAAGCTAGAATGTCTGGGGTCTTACTATACCGGGAAGTAGACTGGCTAACATTAAGAACCATTTTGATGTTGATGGACCATTGCTCTATAACATAGTAATTCCCACTGAAAGGCAACCCAGACTGGGTGAGTCAGGAATCCAATGTATAATTATGAAATTGGAAGGCATAATTTATTGTTATCATTTTTTTTCTACAAAAAAAAAAAAACATAGGTCAATGAATAAACAAGCATGGACAAATAGATTAGGACAAGTTTCAGAGTGTTTTCTCCACAAGACTGAAGTCTGAAATTTTTCTTTCTCCAGTGCAAATACCACCCTTGCTACCCAGGTGTGCGCTGTGTGAACTTGTCTCCTGGCTTCAGATGTGACGCCTGCCCAGTGGGCTTCACAGGGCCCATGGTGCAAGGTGTTGGGATAAGCTTTGCCAAGTCAAACAAGCAGGTGGGTTGAAGTCATGGTTTTAACTCGGTTTTCATACTCTCAGAACAACTTCCCAACTCTTCAGTACCTCACCCTGGACTGCCTTGAGCAGCCAATGCCTTGTAAAATGTTCAGGCCCACAGTGAGCCAATTAGAAAGTTTCTCAGCTCATTCAGAGGATATATGACTGTGAAGTCTAGAAGGAAGAAAGCTGTTAAAGTTAGGATAATCGAGTATTGCTGGGAAAACAGTAAATGGGCACACTGGCTATGTGGCATGATTTCAGACTTATTTTGCTGATAGCCTTTGGACATCTTGTCCTGCAGAATAAGTTGAGAATCAGGGAAGCAAATAAAAGTTTTGAAAAAAAACTAGGTCTCTTTTATAGAGCCATTCTTACCAATCAGAAGCTGTTTTAGAGATGAGAGGATTTCAAGAGTACAGATAACCCCCTGAAGAAACCCATCCTTTCTCCTCTATAAGCTATAAATTGCCAGAAAGTATCTGAGTCCTTCCTGACAGTCTCCATTTATTTCCAGATGTTCTACTATACCCTGGTCATTATTTAACTGACTGACTGTGAAAGTCCTTTTGATGTTTTCAGCCCTTAAAAATGGTTGGTCTATAAATATATTTTACTACCTTAGGGAAATGCTTAGCTTTGAAGAAGGGCAGGAGTTCACTGTTTCTTTGCTGCCTACCAAAGGATTCTAGGGAGTATGATTTTTTCTGACAAGAAAAAGGAGATTAACTAGACACAGGAATGACAAGAACCCACTAGAATAATAACTGTAAGTTTTTCTTCTTCTCCTGTCAAGACAAAATCTCCAAGATGAAACCTAGGAAAATAGACAAAATATAAAATTATTTTTTAAAAAGAATATTTATTATTTATTTATTTGAGGGAGAGAAAGAGGCAGAGGGGGGGAGAGAATTGGCGTACCAGGGCCTCCAGCCACTGCAAACAAACTCCAGACACATGCACCACCTTGTGCATCTGGCTTACTTGGGTCTGGAAAATCGAACCTGGGATCCTTTGGCTTTGCAGGCAAATGCCTTAACAGCGAAGCCATCTCTCCAGACCAACAAAACAAAATTCTTTATGTATACTGGTAAGCACAACAATTCCCAAAGATTCCCGTCACTATGAGTAGAAGAAAGCCACTTACTACAATTTTATGATAAATTTTAATTACTAGAAAGATCAATATAAATTAAATAAATGGTGCAGCTTGTGAAAACATAGACGGGAAGACTTGTGGGGGCTGTGGGGGGGTTGTGGGGAAGCTGGCGCCACTGCATCCCATGGAGTTCGAGCCGGGGCTTCTCTGTACACGCACCTGAGTACAGCAGTCACAGTCCTGAGCTTCAGAAAGACATGGCGCCTCGCCATGAACCCAGGAACCTCAGAGAACTACCCTCTCCATTACATAAAGATGGAAAAACTTCACTAGCCCAAAGAAGCAAGGGAGCTTGATTTCAGCTTTGGGGCACAGTTAAAAGAAAAAAGGAAAATTCCCTACCACATAGCATAACTCCAAGTTTATGCCATATACAGTTATGAGCTCCAAACCTGTGCTGGACATATAGTACAAAGACACATACCAAAAACCAGCATAAAAGTGCCCCTAGGCCGCCCCTAGAGCTGGGCGGGGTGGTGCATGCCCTTAATCCCAGCCCTCGGAGGCAGAGGTAGGAGGATCACTGAGAGTTAGAGGCCAGCCTGAGACTACATAGTAAATTCCAGGTCAGCCTGGGCCAGAGCAAGAACCTACTTCAAAAAAATAAGAAGGAAAACTACTAAGGATATGCTCCTGAAGTGACAGTTTATATGAAGAAAGTGATGTAAAGACATGGTGAATATAACATAAAATTATAAAGAGATAAAAAGAAAGAATAGATACCATTACTTTAAAGGGCATTGTAAAAAAAAAAACAAAAATATGAAATATTACCAAATAAAACTACTATCAATAAAATATAATGACTGAACTTAAAGAATCTCAATAGATGGGGCTGGGGAGATGGCTCAGTGTCAGGAGGGCTTGCTGGGCCAGCGTGAGGATTTGAGTTCCACCCCAGTATTGAGACCCATAGAAACAGGAGAATGGCTGGGACTCACCAGCCAGCCAGTCTGATCAAAAACCAGCAGTTCCGGGTTCAGTGAGGGACTCCATTTAAGGTAGAAAAGCAACAGAATGGGACACTTGACATCCTTCGTCAGCCTTCACATGCATGTATATGGGGCGTGCTCATTTGTACACACGTGTAAACACACGTACATCAAAAGAAGATAGAGGGGTGAAGCAGATTATACACAGCTGACTTGGAATTCATAGGCCGAGAGAGAATTCCAAGGAAACCTTATGGAGGAATATATGAAATTTTTAAATAGGGTAAGGGTCAAAGGAAGCTATGAATGAGAAATTCTACTATTTATCTAAAGGTAGTTCCAAAGAGCAGAAGTTATAAAACATGGAGGGAAGTTGAGAATTTTCCTGAACTGAAGAAAGTTAGGAATTTTCAGAAGTCCATTGAGCTCCAAGCTAGGAGGGCAGCAATTCCTGACTAAGAGTTATGGATCGGATACGTTGTACAAGTTGTCTTTTCTGAACAGCTCCAAATTCTGTGACGGCAATTTGTCATTCACAATAAAATTATGTACTTATGGGTACAATTGCCTAGAGAAGGCTAAAACGATTCACCCTTCTACCTGAAATCCTGTGTGTCTTTACTTCACACAAGGATGTCAAAACAGAAAAATCTATTTGCATTTCTGTTTAAGGAACAGATCTCGCTAAGACTTCTGTACACTTTTCTGCCTAGATGTGCACGGATGTTGATGAGTGTCGAAATGGAGCATGTGTTCTCAATTCGGTCTGCATTAACACTTTGGTAAGTATTGCTTGTAGATCTTCTTATCAAGGCAAACTCAGATACTTAAACAAGAGAATGCATATAGGTCATCACCCAAACATATAGAAAATATGGCCACAAGAGCCAGGTGTGGTGGTGCACATCTTTAATCCCAGCACTTGGGAGGCAGAGGTAGGAGGATCTCTGAGAGTTTGAGGCCACCCTGAGAATACATAGTGAATTCTGAATTCCAGGACAGCCTGAGCTACAGTGAGACTCTACCTGGAAAAACAAAAAGAAAAGGAAAATATGGCCATAAAGCATTTGACTGGCATACTTAGGGCAAAAGCTTGTGTTGAAAACATGTTTCAACTATAAGAGTACTTTCACAAATAATTTTTATATAAAAATAATTTTATAAATTCCAAATTCTTTATCCTTTGTCAAAATCGTGATTTTGTGCTCTTAGATAATGATTTACTGAACATTGTCAGCTGTATTAGTTACTTTTCTTGTTGCTATGACAGAATATCTAACAGAAGCAACCTGAGGAAGGAAGGGGTCATTTCAGCCACAGCCCGTCATGGTGGGTGCGGCATGGAAGCAGGAGAGGCTCTAGCTGTGGAAACGGGAGGGTGAGGCAGCCGATCGCAGTCAGGAAGCAGAGAGAGGTGAACGCCAGTGCTCAGCTCACTCTCTCCTCTTCCCTTTTTATTCGGCCTAGGACCCAGCCCATAGGATAGACCTACCGCATTCAGGGAGGGTCTTTCTTCCTCAGTTAAGTCTTTCTGGAAACACCATCACAGACACGCCCTGAGGTATGGCTCTGGGGTGATTCTAAATCCAATCAAGTTGATGATGAAGAGTAACCATTACATCATCCTTGTATTTTTAAATATACGAACAGCCACTTTTAAAAAAGTAAAAATTGAAATATATGAAAAGCCTATTAGTTAATATCAGTATTTTACTATTGACTACAGTATCTCCACATGGTAGTCTTTATTTTCAGAAAATAACTTTTAAAAAGTCATTTATATTAAATTAAAATACTTACAACTTAACGAGGCCAACATTTTAATTTTCAGGTATGGACTTTATGTTTGAAAGTTCAGGTTAACTAGGCAGACAATCAACAACAACAACAAAGTCCAGATTCTTCTAAATTGACAAATGTTTTACCATAAGACTTGTTCTAACTTACCACAACTCCCTGGGAAGGTTGTTTTAACCCTTGGGCTCTTCATTTCCTTGTAAGTAAAAGTTCTTCACAAATATCGGGACACTTGCTTACACCCTCAGAACAACACGGTGAGTGGGCACTAGCATGATGCCCAGTTCAGTGTGGAAAAGGCCGAGGCACAGAGCGTTGTGGGACCAGACTGAGGCTCCCACCTCATTAGACAGCCAGTCTCTCTGAAGAGCCGAGGCATTCCCCACCGGCTCTTCCTGCTGTGGTCCAAGTCAGGACCTAAGTACTTTTTAGCCTTTTTCCAGGCAAAATTGGTCTGCAAAAACAGACTTGGAAAACATTGATATAAAGGCAATAACCGAGGCCACCCAGAGAGAGGAAAAGTAAGCTGTGGATAGACCTCCAGGGAACCTCCTAAATGAAGGAGTTGGCAAAAGAAAAGGAACAGAAGCAAAAGGAGTGAACCGATGGCATGTCCAATGAGGTGGATAGGTTTCTTAAGAGGACCACTGAAAAACATCCTTCGGTATTGACGATGAAAAAGTCCCAAGTGACTAAGATCACGAAACTGTCCATGTGAATGTCTTGTATGGTGTGTAATTGTGTCTCAGCAAACTGTACGTGATGAAGACAGTTGGAGGTCTGTCATGCAGCATGACAAGCGTCACCAGCAAAGCTGCGTTGCGTGTGTCAATTCTGCTAGCCGAGGTCCTAAGCAATTCTCCCCCGAAAGGCTGCCTTCCCTTGTGGCTCTTCGCTGTCTGCATGGCCCAGCACAGCCTCGGGCCTGTCATCTGAGTTCATCATATGGCCATGGACACAGCAGCAGGGCCCACAGGACCCAGGAGCCCGAGACTCAGCGTCTCATCTTTGTCCCGTGCAGGGCTCTTACCGCTGCGGGCCTTGCAAGCCAGGCTACACTGGTGACCAGACAAGAGGGTGCAAAACTGAGAGGAGCTGCAGAAACCCGGAGCTGAACCCCTGCAGTGTGAACGCCCAGTGCATCGAGGAGCGGCAGGGTGACGTGACGTGCGTGGTAAGCTGCCTCCTTGCTCTCTGGCTCTTCCTGCTCCATAGCCCCGCATGACCCCTTTCTACTACTTCCTACTTGCTTCAGGGCAGAAGTGCTCCAAAATGAAAATGTTGTCATCAATTTGAGTGGGGACCACAGTCACAGCAGAGGCAGTCAGGTGTCTGGGGAGCAGCCAGAAGCCCATGTCTTTTCTCTACCTTTTGGCTGAAGGGCAACACCGTCCACTTGGACACATGGATGGTGAGCTCCAGTGAGCCTCAGTTCCCAGTGACCTTGGGTGGAAAATATTCCCAGAAAGCCAGAGCAGAGAGGTGAAGGAGCCTCCCGCCCCTCTTTCCTCCTGCCCAACAGCTCACTGTCCAGTGTGACTCTAACCAAATCCTCTGGGGGCTGGGTTGGCACAGAGGTGGAGGGGGGCTTCTCCCTTGGGTGAGTGAACGGAGTGACAGCACCATTCATTCCCTGTGTCTCCCTGCGCCCCAGTGCAGAGACAGCCAGTGGACTCAGGTCACAGGTTTTCTGTCCATTCCCCAGCCCTGGATCCCTTCTAGGCAGAGAGCAGAGCTGCGGTGGTCTGGCCGGCACTCAGGCTACGACTAACTGGGACCTTTGTGAAGAAGGCCTCTTCCCATCACCCATTCCCAAACCCTCGATCCGGAGTCCTTGGGATCTTAGGCTCTAACAAGTTGGCCGTGTGGACTGCTCAGCTCCAGGCCACGGGCTCCCCGGGGTCCTTGGTGTGCCCTTCTGAGCGGCGGCATGGGTCTCAGAGTATCTCCCTTCTACATTACACTTCTGACTCACACTTTCTTTATCTTCCTGCCTGGAAACTTTTCTACAATGAACATACCGCCTTTCAAATGGGAAAAATAACAGTCAAAATGAAGCAAAAGACAAGAAGTATAATCCAGCCAGCCCTCCCTGGCAGTAGCAATATTCTGGAACAAGGTTGGGAGGAAGGAATGTGCCGTGTCAGAGGGGAAAAAACGAAAACCACCTTTTCACCAATGCCTGCTGGCTGGGCATGTTTATTAGCAAAGGCGGAGTGGACGGGGTGGCAGAGGGAGTCATTGAGAAGCAAGTGTATGTCTGTGCTTAAATCTTCATTTTCTGTGAACAAATTGATGACTCCTCTGGGATGGTGGGTGATGGGGCTCTTAATATGTTTTTGAATTTGTAATAAGGCACAACGACAGATGGTAAAGGATTAATAAACTCGGTGTGACTACTAAAATAATTTAATCTGCCAGAAAATGGCTCATTAAAAATGTATTTGTTCCTAGAGGAATTTTTTTCCTCATTACAATGAGTGGAGGACCAGACCCCATGGCTGAACTTGCCAGGTTTCGCCAAGGCACTACAGAAGCCCTTGAGTGGGCCAGTGGCTTCTGGGAGGGGACGATGGCACGGTGCCTCTTGACTCTGGCTCCAGAGGGAGCTCAGGTGAGGACGAGTACGGGCTGTCACGATGCTGCTGGTCCAAAAGTGCCACGCTGCGGCTAGAGAAGCCAGGAAATTCCAGTATCTCTGAGTCAAGTTTGCATCTCTCCAGCCCAGACTCTCTTCACTTCTTCCCTTCTTCTCTCTGTGAAGCTCCTGTCCCAGGGGCTCCGCATTTCCTCGCTCTATTTCTGAGTCCATTGTTTTCCATTTCCCTTCTCCTTTCTTCCTCCTCTTGTCCCGCCTCTTCCTCTCAGAGGAGCCCTCCTGCATCCAGGCTGATAGGCAGGTCCTGTCTCGCAGCAAGAACCCTTTCGGAAGGGTTTCTTTGTCCTCGGCAGGTTAGTCAATCCTTCATTAGGCAACGTCACCACATAGTACCTAAGGGAGAATTCAAAAGTGCACATTAACCATGTGGAAGTGGCAAAATAATAATAATAATAATAATAATAATAATAATACTCAAGGGCTTTTGAGGTCAGTTTCTCACCTCTGAGAGCCTGGGCTGGGCTGAGCTGAGTGACTGTCATATAAAAAGAGACAGCGGTGACCTTGCAGCTTCATGGCAAGCACTAGAGAAAACTGCTGTTGAGGACCTGGATTAGATGTGAGCTTTCTGCTTATTCTGGGGGGTGAGGGCCATCACTAAGGAGCTGAAGACACAGATGCACCTGTACTATACTTGTGGGAACAACCTTTGGTCCAAAGAACAGGGTGAAAATAGAGATAGAGCCCCTCAAATTAGGACATAGAACTGTTGCTATGTCATGATGAAGGCCACTTCAGGCACTCATCCAGTCTTTATATGTGGGGAAGGAGACAGGTAAGTTAGACAGTTGTGTGAACACATCGACCATAACCTCAGATTACAAATATCTTTTGAACCCAGAATTGCATGCAGTGAAACTAGTTTGCACACACAATGACAGCTGCTCCAGAATTGTCCCTGGCAGTGCCACCAGTCATGGAAAACTGTGAGAAACCTGACACCCCAGGCATGTTAATTGGGTCACATCCAGTGTAACCCTGTGTGTAATAGATCTGTGACCACTAACAAGAATGCCACGGGATACCCATGGAGAAACAGAGAAAGAACCCCAAGATAAAATGTTTGCTTTTATGCCTCAGAACAATGGATACATCTACATTCATGCTTCTAGTTAAGAACAAAAAGAGAAAGTCTCTGTGCCCAGACGATGACATGAGAGTGAGCAACCTGAGCCGTGGGGAGAGAGCAAGAGCAGCAGGAAGAGTGCTCCCTCTGCATCTCCCTAATGACTCAGAACTGTCAGGCTCTTCAAATGCAATCGAATTGGGTTTGGTTTGGTTTTGTGACAGGATCTCATGTATCCCAACTCACCAGGTCGCTGAGGATGATCTTGAACTCGTGATCCTCCTGCCTCCACTTTCCAAGTGCTGGGATTATAGATATGAACCACCATACTCAGTACAATTAAATTGTTCTCAAATCCCACCCAATGAAGCTGTTGGTACCCAAGCCGCTCCCCTAGGGTGCACATCTAGGAGCCGAGAGCCTCGTGGCTCATCTGTCTCCCTTCTGGGATCAGCTTCCCCGGGCCTCTAACGGACTCTCCCTTCACAGTGTGGCGTTGGTTGGGCTGGTGATGGCTACGTCTGCGGGAAGGATGTGGACATCGACAGTTACCCTGATGAAGAACTGCCTTGCTCGGCCAGGAATTGCAAGAAGGTAAGCAGAGCAAGCAGGGGAAAAAATACACTAGCATGCTGTGATGGTACAAAGCCACGTCTTACATGGTTTGAGGAAGTTTCTACAGATCTTATTTAAACCTGTGTTTTTGAAACAGCTGCATCTCAAATGAGACAACCCAAGCAGCCACTAACTATAAAACCAGGCACGCAGAGCCAGTACTGAGATCAAGAGTACATTTTAGGGCTGGAGAGATGGCTCAGCGGTTGAGGCGCTTGCCTGCGAAGCTTAAGGACCTATGCTCAATCTCTCTCCAGATCCCACATAAGCCAGACCCACAAAGGTGAGGCAAGCGCAAGGTCGCACATGCCCACTAGGTGGCACAAGCGTCTGGAGTTCAAGCGCAATGGCTGAGGCCCTGACATGCCAGTTCTCTCCCTTTCTCTAGCTCTCTATAAAAAGAAAAACATAAAAAAAATTAAAAAGAATACATTTTAACATGAGAAATTATAAGATCTCATCCTAAGCTGTTTCCCCAGGACAACTGCAAGTATGTGCCAAACTCTGGCCAAGAAGATGCAGACAGAGACGGTATCGGGGATGCGTGTGACGAGGACGCTGATGGAGACGGGATCCTAAATGAACAGGTGCCTGCTCCGTGGGAAGGGCCCGGGCACTGACACACACCAGGGATGATGTTAGCTAGGGCCATGAAGCCAACTACTGCTACTAATCACCGAAATAGTAGACTCCATATCTGTGTTCTCATAGCATTGTTGTTTGTCATTCTGTAAGACTCACAAATGTTTAAAATACAGAAGTGACTGAAAGATAGACTTGGCCCACCAGAGTTCTGACCACTCACAGCAGCGGAGGCAGTGTTAAGTCTGAAGAAATGTTCCATCATCTCCCCTTGTAGGACAACTGTGTCCTGACTCACAATGTGGATCAAATGAACAGTGATAAAGATATCTTTGGGGATGCCTGTGACAACTGCCAGACTGTCCTAAATAATGACCAAAGGGACACTGACGGGGATGGTCGAGGAGACGCCTGTGATGACGACATGGATGGAGATGGTGGGTGTGCTGTACTCTGTCTGTTTGGAACCCTTTGTCCTTTTGCCTTTATCCTCTGTCAAGAGTAGAAATAGAGCCAGGCATGGTGGCACACACCTTTAATCCCAGCATTTGGGAGGCAGAGGTAGGAGGATCGCCATGAGTTCAAGACCACCCTGAGACTACCGAGTGCATTCCAGGTCAACCTGGGCTAGAGCGAGACCCTACCTTGAAAAACAAACAAACAAAAAAGAATAGGAATAGAACTGCTGACTGGGAGCCTCCCCTTCTGGTGATCTGCTGTCGTTTGCATCTGGTGTCCCAAGGCCAACTTGTTTCTATGGAAAGAGGCTTCACAGCCCATGCCTCTGTTCAGTAACCCTGGATGCTTCTTGGGCACTATACCACTGCCAGAATCTCTGTGAGAGTTCCTTTCAGTAGTGTCATGTCAGGTTAGACCTGCCTTCCCAGGTTAGACTGCTCCTAGTTTCTTAGGACCCATTTAAAATAAAGAGACCTGGGAGTGCAATTGAGCTTTCAGCAGAGCCACAGTCTATACCCCGGGGCTGGGCTCCTCCTGAAAACCAGGCATGTCCAACAAGACGGGAATGGGAGGCAGGGTGGCTGTGCTGTCCAGCTCTGGGGTCTCTACCACAGGGACTTCCTGTGATGTCCATGAGAGGGTCACCTCTTACAGCTTACCTGCTCTGCAGCCTCACAGAATGACAGGAGGGCTATTTGATTTGACAAGGCTCCCACAGCATAGAGAGATTATAAGGGATAGCCTGTGATCTGAGAGGTTTTTTTTTTCTTTTTATGAGAAAGAGAGTGAAAGAGAGAGAGAATTGGCACACCAGGGCCTCCAGCCACTGCAATCAAATTCCAGACGCATGTGCCACTTTGTACGCATGTGTGACCTTATGTGCATGTGTCACCTTGTGTGTCTGGCTTATGTGGGTTCTGGGGAATTGAACCTTAGGCTTCACAGGCAAGCACCTTAACTGCAAAGCTGTCTCTCCATCCCTGATCTGAGAGTTTTTGCAAAGCAGCACAGCACTGAAGGAAATTCATTTTAGAAATGCCACTCACCCCACATACACACACGTGCACACACACACACACACACACACACATTCAGAATATCCACCTCTGTGAGCTCAGCTGACTCATACAATGGCATTAGCAATCTACTAGTGAACTAGCTCAGTGAAATGTGCCAAAGAAAGCTCAGCTTGTAGCATTTGTCAGTTTTTCACAATATTATTCCTCCCATTATAATTGATTTCAAACTACCAATATGATATCATTGTGCATCAAATTGGGACAAGAAGGACTCAATGGGCCTCACTCTAGCACACCACTGGCCAGAGCTCTTGTGTCTCTCTAAAAGTTCAAATGCCAGCAAGGTCCTCCCTCTCTAGAGTCACCCTTCCCATCCATCGTGATCCCATTCTTTGGCTGTTGTCATAGCCCATGACATCTGGCACAATTTGAGTTCAATAGATAACTGCCTTAGAGAGCTGGTCATTTTTAAGTCTGTCAGAATCCTCGTAGTCACCTCCAGATAACTTCTGAAAAGGGTAGTGGCCATGGGACAATGGTCCAGCAAGAGCAACTGACTGCAAGCCTGACCTCTAGAACAGCTAGAGGTCACTATGTTTCATCACATCTCTGATATTCCATGACACAAGGTATCAATCTTTTCTTGCAGGGATAAAAAACATTCTGGACAACTGCCCAAAGGTTGCCAATCGTGACCAGCGGGACAAGGATGGCGATGGCGTGGGAGATGCCTGTGACAGCTGTCCTGATGTTAGCAACCCTAACCAGGTTAGTAAGGTACAGGGAATTCGCACTGTAGACTGAACTCCCTTGTGCAAAGATTCATCAAAGATCGCTGTCGAGAAAAACACAGCAGAGCCGTTGGCCAGTTCTTGGCTCTTGCCATTTAGGTACCGAAGCACAGGGGGAGAAATGGATGAGCGAGGCCCGGGGATGGTGGGCTGAGAGCTATGAGAGCCAGGATGGGGGCTCCGGGGGCCTCTGGAAGTAATCTCACAGCTGTAGAGCACAATGACATTATAGCATGAGCTTAATGATGCTCAGACAACTTTTTTCTCTTCGGAAAGCAAAAGGGAATGTGGAAATTAACCCATGGGGAGCCTAACCACATGTTCCTCCTATCCCCAGTCTCCAGTCCCCAGCATAGTCTATGCATGGATGTTTCAGATTGGGTTCAGTCAGTGACTCGACTCCGTTGTTTCCCTTCTCACCCTGCCGGGATCTCAGGGTGTGATGTGCTATTTGTTTTCAAAGCCCCGAGAGACGGGGTCGTCATTGTCCTCTGTGCCTCGCTCCTCATCCTGGCCCACTTCTAAAGCGCAGAAGCCGCTGAGAGGCGCTGCGCCTGGTCTCGTCTCTGAGGCCGGTCCCCCCCCCCCACCCCGCCACCCCAGCCAGAGCACCACGTCCCAACTTGCCACGGTGCTGCCCGGAACCCTTTCCAGTCAGCTCATCTGGTGTGTAGGCAGCCCCACCATGAAGTTGATATTTTAGAAGGCTTTTTTGAAAATTCAGCATTGTGCCTACACCAATATGGTGTTGTCCTTTTGCAGTTTTGTACCACCCTAGTTCCAAAGAAATAATTCCTGAAATCCAGTGATTATGGGCTAGGTCTGCCTTCTCTGGAACATTCTGTCCATGCGGGCCCCGGGGATAAATAACATGTTGTGTTCTCTTTTGCAGTCTGATGTGGATAATGATCTGGTTGGGGACTCCTGTGACACCAACCAGGACAGGTATGGCACACCTGCCAGCTGCAGAGAGGCAGATGGCAGCTCTGGAGAGTGTCAGCTCTCCCAGCTAACGCCACGCTGGTGGATCGGGCTGCTGGTGGGACTGCCGCACCACCCTGGCTCAGGGCCACCACGCCTCTCTGAAAGTGTTACACAGGCCATGATGGTGTCAGAATGGGCCACTGGGATTCCAGCAGTTGAGCTCTGTTGTAGAAAGGCTTTGGGATAAGACATCCAGATATAATTCACTCTCTAATCTCTGTTTCATCTGTAAAATAGGGATAACCACAGATATAGTTCACAGGGCTAGTGTCAAGATTGAGTCAACCCGTGAAAAGTACTTGAAATGATTCTATTACATACTTAATTGCAATAGATATTAGTGATTTTATTTTTATATTCTTTCAATTCAGGAAAACTTCACTACCATCCTAAAATAGAAAGTTACCAGTTAGCTGATAGATTATTATGATTTCATTGTAAGTGATATTTTTTTCAGTGTTATTCACTTGAGAGGAATTATTCTATGTGAGAACATTTTTCCAATCCTCCCAGCCTGAACCAGGGCTGGATCACATGCTACAGGAAATCATGAAACACATATGGGCAATCCAAGACCCTAAGCCTTCTTCCCCTTCAGATCTTGACAAATGTGTTCTCCGACTCTAGGGATTGAACTCAGGGCCTCCTGCATGCTAGGCAAGTGCTCTACCACTGAGCTACATCCCCAACCTTTCATTCCATGGGGGATTCTTAGAGAGGCACTCGTGAGAGTTCTGAAAGGGCAAGGCTCCCAAAAGCAAAGCAGGAAGGAAGTAGACTCTTGTCCTGTAACTGGATCACGGACTTAGTGTCCTTGCAGAGTCAGTTCACCCAGCATGGCCCAAGGACGGCTCCTGTGAGGTCCCATCTCTGACTACACTCTGTGTCCTTACTGTTAACTAAGAGTATACTAGTAAGTGAACTCAGGCAGTCCTTCAGTTTCTTAGAGTTTCAATTCATCTACAAGGTAGAAACAATTAACAAACCTTAAAGGTTATAGAGAAAACTTAAAATCATTTAGGCAAAACTCCAAGCTCAGTGCCATTTCTCTGGTGACATGCAGAAAATGGCTGTGTCCATTGTTGGTATCACAGCACAGAAGGGGCCTCCAGTGACCACTCTGACAACCAGTGTCGCACTCAGTGACTGGCACCCTGGCAACTACCCCAAATGATATGCTTCAAGAATGTTCCCAGATGTGGGCCATCTTGTTCTCTGATTACCATCTATAGAGATCTCTAAAAAGTCTTTCCTGTCAGTGTACAGATACTTGCCTGAAACAAATGACTCATTCTGTCAGATCTTAATTCCCATGAACTTCAGTGGTGGGGAGGAGGACAGAAAAACTGCTAGTTTTTGTACACAAATGTTTGGGGCTGTATAGCATGACTCCTCATGAATGAGCTCAATCCTGTGCTATAAAAAGCAATGCAAAAAGTCTGCCTTCGGGCTGGAGAGATGGCTTAGTGGGTAAATGCTTGCCTGTGAAGCCTAAGGACCCCAGTTCGAGGCTTGATTCCCCAGGACCCACAGAAACCAGATGCACAAGGTGGCGCATGCGTCTGGAGTTCCTTTGCCGTGGCTGGAGACCCTGGCAAGCCCATTCTCTATCTATCTGCCTCTTTCTCTCTGTGTCTATAGCTCTCAAAAAAAAATTTTTTTTTAAAGTTTGCCTTCATGGGCTATAGAGATGGCTTAGTGGTTAAGGCACTTGCCTGTGAAGCTTAGGGACCCAGGTTCCATTCTCCAGGTCCCATATAAGCCAGATCTACAAGGTGGCATATGTGTCTGGAGTTCGTTTGCAGTGGCTAGAGGCCCTGGTGTACCCATTCTCATTCTCTCTCTCTCTCTCTCTCTCTCTCTCTCTCTCTCTCGTAAATAAATAAAAATTAATTTTAAAAATACTTTTAAAAAAAAGTCTGCCTTCTAAGCCACACTCTTCCACATGCCCAAGTAAGGTGATCTCCAGCACCCTTCTGCCCCACTCTGTGTCATCCCCTAAAGATGTGTTGGAACAAAGCTAGAGGAGCACCCACAACCCCCAAGTAGCCAGGGAAGGTCTCAGAAGACTCAGCAAATCCTCTGTGGGCAGCCCAGACTCACCCTCAGATGGCCCTCCAGCCTGGGAACTAGTAGTCAGGTAGGCAGAAAGCAAAAGTCCTGAGAGGTCCTTTAGATAAGTAACCCATGCACCCACATCTGGGAAAGGGGTGGCCTTCATCTACGCCATTCTCCCCATGGTAGTTCAGGTCAGAATCCTCATGAAGTCTCTGGTCAGAGATGGTGAAGATTAATAGAAAAGAAAACATGTAGGTCTTCCCTCTGTGAGCCAAGTCCTTAAGAAGTGATTTTCCGTATGTTAAAGTCACACGTGTAAAACCCTAACTACTTTCCCACTCAGTCTTCATGGCAACTCTCAAAGGTGGCCCTGTTTTCATCCCATCTTGTAGATGAGGACTCTGCACCACTGAGGTCCGGCGTCATAGCTGCAGTCACTGCTGGTCATTGGCTAAGCCAGGACTCACACAGGACTGACTGCCTTTCCTGCCTCATGCCCTGTGCCCTTCACCTGTCCTCTGAATCTCAGGGTGTAGCACTCCCCAGGGACAGACAGAAGCCTCTGGTCACAAATCACAGAAATAGACTTTTATCTTCCTGAGCAGGAAACAATGTGCTTGTTTCAAGAAGTTGAGAAATGGGAGAATTGCCTCTGAGGCCCACCAGGCAGCCTTATCAGAGACAGTTGCCCTGGGTTTGATAAAAACCCATCCTGGTGACAACCCACCCCACTTCCATCCCCTGCTGAACATGTGACCTTTCCTCTGCAGTGATGGCGATGGCCACCAGGACAGCACAGACAACTGCCCCACCGTCATCAACAGTGCCCAGCTGGACACTGACAAGGATGGAATTGGCGATGAATGCGACGATGACGACGACAACGACGGGATCCCAGACTTGGTGCCCCCTGGCCCAGACAACTGCCGGCTGGTTCCTAACCCAGCCCAGGAGGATAGCAACAGTAAGCAGGCTCAACCCAGGCTGCCTGGGACCATCCCTCCCAGGAGTCCACACCGCCTCCAGGGCATCCCCAGCTCCCCACCTCCCATCAGCCACTGCTTCAAACTCAGTTTGCATGGACAGTAGACATCTGGTGGACAGCAGTCTCCAACTGGGTCAGAGCTGATCAGCTTTGCTTTCTCTTGAGCGGTCCTGGGATGAGATCACACAGAGTGGGGCAAGCCACATGCTGCAGCTCAGTCCCCAGGGGGCCTGAAGAGTGGCTCCAAGCTTGCTTGCTCTTTCCACTGTCTGAACAAAGAACAAAGGAAAAGAGAGAGAGAGAGAGGGAAGGGCACAGAAGAAATGGTGTAAGCTGGGTTCACAAACTCAGGTGCCTGAAGAGGCTGGCAGAAAGGAATCGTGTACACCAAGCTAGATATGAAAAATTAAGGAGGGCTGATCTCCAAAGGTACAAATTCAACATTTCCAGATATACATCACATGAGCTGAACAAAATACACCTGTGGGTCAGATTCCACACAGGGGCCACTAAAGTTAGTCTTTTAAAGAGATCCTAGTGACAGTAATTCCCCATTTTGTACATGTTGCAGCCCAGAAAATGTGGGCATTTGCCTACATAAGGTCAGGTGTTAGATACACCAGTTGGTGAGCCCGGTGGTGTGTAATAAGAACTTCCTGGGAACAGATGGGAGAGAAACCCTTCAAACTGATCTTATTAGAAGCTGGTGGCATCCGGGTGGCCTGGCTGCCCATCACCCAATCACCAGGATGGGGTTCAGACAGCCAGAAAGAAACAACCCTGGAACTCCTCTCCCAAATCTGCTGAAAACTGGGGGCGGGAGCTTGGGCCTGTCTGTCCCCTGCCCAGCCTCCTTCCATGCTGAGGAGCAATGGGTGTGTGCACCCTTGAGCCTACTTCTTCCATCTTCTCAGGTGACGGAGTGGGAGACATCTGTGAGGCTGACTTTGACCAAGACCAGGTCATCGACCGGATCGACGTCTGCCCTGAGAATGCAGAGATCACCCTGACTGACTTCAGGGCCTACCAGACTGTGGTCCTGGACCCTGAAGGGGATGCCCAGATCGACCCCAACTGGGTGGTCCTGAACCAGGTACATGGCACACAGTGGCCAGAGCTCCCCACCTCCTGACACAGGCCGCATGCAGAGGATGCCAACTGCTGGCCATGGTACTGTTCTCCTGGCCTGCGCTCCTCACAGGGGCCTTGAGACAAAGTACTTCCATCACGGTGAGGTTGAGACTTGCAAAGCTCTCACGATTGGTCATGGTGGCATGGAATTTAGTGGCTGAGTTGGCTGGAATTGGAAGCCAAGCAGCCTGACCCCAGAGCCACACTCCTGATCTGTCCAGCGGGCTGCCTGCTGCACGTCCTCATTGTGTCACTGAAGGAAGGCGGAGAGAGGCTTGGCGTTCCCAGTCACAGAGCACATGCTGTGCTTTACAAGTGTGTGTGGAATGTTCCCCAGTGAAGGGTTTATTAAATCAATTTATTGTTTCTATTCAGCATTCAGTTTCCTTTAACCCTTCTTTACCTATAAATGCTTTCTTTGATCACATAGCAAGATGGAGTAACTCATCAAACATTGGGATTTGTACACAGAGATCAGACGTTACTACTGGTCATTCCTGGTGCCTGAGATTCTAGGCCTTTCTGAGTTCACTTGGCCATCTCAGGACTGTTCTGAACTACCTCCCGTGTCTCCACAGGGCATGGAGATTGTGCAGACCATGAACAGCGACCCTGGCCTGGCAGTGGGTACGTCCTTAGCCTCAGCTGCTGCTTGTGTGAAACTCTGCCAAGTGTGACTTGTCTGTTTTCCTAATCACAGCCGATCTCCACAGGGTACACGGCATTCAATGGCGTTGACTTTGAAGGGACCTTCCACGTCAACACCCAAACGGACGATGACTACGCTGGCTTTATCTTCGGCTACCAAGACAGCTCCAGCTTCTACGTGGTCATGTGGAAGCAGACAGAGCAGACGTACTGGCAGGCCACGCCCTTCCGCGCTGTGGCAGAGCCTGGCATTCAGCTCAAGGTACTGATGGCGTGAAGCCTCACATCTCCTCCCTCTCTTCTGCGCCTCTCGCCCTCCTTAAGTTTCAGGATCTCCCAAAGGGCATTTAGTTAACCTGAGAAGTGGTCGCATTCTTGCTGGTGTCCAGCTCAGGGGAGCCTAGAGCTAAGCCCCTGACCTTGCCTTCCCTCCTCCGTGCCAACGTCTGCGTGACCCTCGCTCGGGTAAGGTCAAGGAGGTGAGGGAGGGCGCAGCACAGCTCGGGCAGACCCTGTGGGAAGCTGGCCCGTGTGTCCCGTGGAAGGAGTCAAGTCTGTGTGGCAGGGATGGGCTCCGTCACTCCTGCCAGGCTGCGCCATGAATGTGCCACCATGTCATCACGTCAGATGCAAGGAGCAGGGAGGGCCTGTCCTCTTCTGACGCCTCCCTCGCATCTTTGCCTAGGCCGTGAAGTCTAAAACAGGCCCTGGGGAACACCTCCGGAACTCCTTGTGGCACACGGGCGACACGAGTGACCAAGTGAGGCTGCTGTGGAAGGACTCCAGGAACGTGGGCTGGAAGGACAAGGTGTCCTACCGCTGGTTCCTGCAGCACAGGCCCCAGGTGGGCTACATCAGGTAGGCCAAGGGCTCTTCTCCCCTGCGCCGGTCGGGAAAGTGCACAGTGCCCTTCAGCTGACCCGAGTCTTTGCTCCCCAGGCAGCCCTGACCTTGGAGAGTCCAGGTCCAGGACTTCCATGACCACTTGGCCAGGGCTTCCAGAAAAGGGGTGAGAGGCATATACCATCCTCACCCAGCCCCAGGACAGTAGTGCCAAGCTGGGGTGCAAAGACACTTTAGGGGGCGGCCTCAGCCTTGGGGGATTGGTGTATCTGAACGGCGGTGCCTCAGAGTGAACCTGCTGTGCCGTGTGAGACAGGACAGGCAGCTAAGGAGGCCCCTATGCCTTCCGGAGGCTCCGCTGGGCCCGTGTTATCAAGTCCTCATGCTCTGAACGCAGGGCCCCTTGCAGTCTGCCTGCGACTCTCTACGAGGACAGCATCTCTGATTGTTTTGCTTATCTTGGTCTCCAGAGTGCCTGGCATGGACTAATCACAGCACAAACCTTCTGTATGTGGCCAATGTTACGGGTCTTAGTTCTTGTATAGGATTATCTTTTTAACCAATCTTAGGAGTCCCGATGGCTCAGGGCTGCATCTGTAGATCGTAAACAGTGCCCCTGGGTTTTCATGCCTCAGATAAGCAGAGCTTTTATGCGTGCCTTTGGGGAGGAGTGCCGATTGCATGCTCCTGGCCAGGGCAGGAAGGCAGGTCAGCTGGGAACAAAGTGTGAGGGTAATTCCTATGCTGCGGCAACGTTAGGTCAGCGACGCTCTGTCCGCCTCACGGCAAGAGCATGCCTGATCATTTTCGTAGCCTCATTAAGCACAATGTGCCTTTTTTTTTCAAATGACAAATATTTTCGAAATGCTCCCTCTTTTGTCCCAAAATGAAAATCATGGAAAACATAACCTATCTAAAATTTGAGTCCTAACAGTATATTAGAGAAATAAGAATAAATTAACATAAAATAAAACAGTAGAAATGCCTGGGCATACACATCCACACCAGAAGACAAGATGAGATAAACGCTCGCATCCTTTCTAGAGTCACTGGGAAGCTGACTTCTAATACAGATGAATATGTAGGTGACTTCAGTAATACAGTGGTGCTGTCAACAGTGGTACTGAAAGGACAGACAAGTCTTCATTTTCAAACAGGACAAAGTACTCAGTCACTTCCTAACTTACCCTGGGAAATTCAGTTTCATTTAAAATCGGTGCAGATGTATTTAATGTCCACAAGGACAAGGGAGCTGGGCTGGGCCTGGACCCAGCTCATGCCAACAGGCTCATCTGCTTCCGCCCGTCTGGAGGACCCTCCCAAGTGTACCGAGTGCAGGGCAAGTTTTGGCCGTTCTCTCCAGTGAGTAAGCCGTCCAGTACTCCTGGCTTGTATCACTCAGTGCCACTGTGACAGCTACAAGTAAGTGTCCCCACAGTTGTCTAAAGCTGTGGACAGAGTGCTTTCCGCTATGGAGAGCCCAGCCCGTGATGTCGACCAGACCCGAGGAAGAGCAGGAGTTCCAAACATGGTGTCCAGGCAAGATCACGCACAAGACAATGAAGCCATGCCTCTTGTCCATGACACCTGGCCATTTCTTTTAAACTTACAAGCAAGTGCTAATTGAGTTTATTGTTTCCAGCATCATGGAAACAAAACAGACTGGGGAGACATGGGCACAGGGTCCCTATCCTCAGGAGGTTCTAATCTCACAGGGAAAGAGGACAAGCTAAAGCACGGTCCAGTTCAGTGGGAAACCAGAGTGTCTGAGTGAAGAGCCAGGTTTTACATAAGTCAGTGTGAGACCCTGGCCTCACCACAGGCATGAGATCTTGGCTGGGTTCACAGAGACCCTCTCTGGCTGTGTTGTGTGCAGGGTGCGGTTTTATGAAGGCTCTGAGTTGGTGGCTGACTCTGGGGTCACCATAGACACCACCATGCGTGGAGGCCGGCTCGGTGTGTTCTGTTTCTCTCAAGAGAACATCATCTGGTCCAACCTCAAGTACCGCTGCAATGGTAATGTACATTCCTGGTACTGCACAATATTGCTAGACTCGATCAATAATGTTTTCATATTTCTATAGCACACTTTCTCCTCCAAAGCCCAAAGCTCGTCCTGCATGCTCACCAAAACCCGACAGTCTCCATATAACAGAAGTGAAAAGCAGATCTCTGTTTTCCTGTTTCCTGGATGTGGCAATTGGGACCCATAGAATTTAACTGCATGGTTTAGGGTTTGGGGTTCAGGTGAGAAATTCAGTGAGTTTAATTTACAGGCAGCCTTTATTTCCATATAGCTCAAGCAGAATCACAGACTGAAGAAGCACTCTGCTTTTAGGCCTATGAATGAGCACTGCTAGGCTTTAAGCCAAACAATTTCCCAAGCAGCCTGAACTAGAAAATGGCTGCGAGCCTTGTGGGTTTCTTGAGCAGGCAGACAGCGCCCCCTGTAGGCAGCCTGGCAGATTGCACTGGTCCACGATGGGCGAAGCCTTGCTAAGGGCTTCTCTCTTCTTGCTGCAGACACCATACCAGAGGACTTCCAGGAGTTTCGAACCCAGAATTTCGATCGCTTGGATAATTAAACCAGGGAAGCAATCGATAACGCCTTCTCCAAACGCTAACATCATACCTTTTTTTAACTTCCTATGATTTTCTGTATGCATACTGTGGCATTCTTTACGAGCCCAAATATATCAAAACTTTTTATACAGATGTGGAAATAAAAGAGATCATTTCTAACACCGCGATATGCAGATGTTTCTTATGTGTGGCGTGCGCTGTTCTCTGAGGAACTCAGGATGGGCTTGCAGGGGGCACTTGTCTTTGCTCTCAAGCCATTGAGCACGTGCGTGAATCACAAGATGCAGGCCAAAGGTGTGTACCTGGGGTCCACACAGAAACCTGCCAGTTTTCCACGCACCTCAGCAGCCGCCTCATTCTGTAAAGGGAATCTTAGCAACAGGTGCCAGAAAGCACCTCGCCCCAGGCTTCCTTGGGAAGACTTGTTCTGATCACTCCTGGTCCGATTTGCCCAGTGCTTTGGTACCCTACCACCCCACCTTCCACAGACACCATTAACACAATTCTTACACTCACCTGTGTACTTGGCTCTGCCGAGTGGCATGTAAGTCTATTGAAAACAAAGGATCATGCCATAATCAGTGTCCCACAGTACCAAGCATGAAGAAAGACCCAGTAAACACTTGCCAAGTGAATACATGAAGAATAACTACCCCTTAAGTAACAAGGGCGCTGTGGTGTCCATGGGTGGCACAAGCCCTCCTACCACTCCAAAAGCTGCTCACGCCACACGCCCAAACCACAGAAGGCCCAGTTAGCAGGACAGAAACGTGCCTCCGCTGTACACTGGTCTTACTTCCCGAGGTAAGCCAAGGCCCATGGAAGTTTCATAAATTGGTTAGAAATTTAATTCCAAAGAAGATTGATGGGGCTGGAGAGATGGCTTAGCGGTTAAGTGCTTGCCTGTGAACCTTAAGGACCCCTGGTTCGAAGCTCGATTCCCCAGGACCCACGTTAGTCAGATGCACAAGGGAGCGCATGCATCTGGAGTTCGTTTGCAGTGGCTGGAGGCCCCGGCGCTCCCATTCTCTCTCTCTTTCTCTGCCTCTTTGTCTCTCTGTCTGTCACTTTTAATAAATAAAAATAAACAAAAATTTTTTTAAAAAAAAGAAGATTGATGGATAATAATGCTTTGTTGGGATCAGGTCTCATGTAAACCAGGCTGGCCTCAAATTCGTTACACAACAGAGGATGACCTTGAACTTCTGATCCTCCTGCCTCCTCTCCTGAGTACCAGGATTCTAGATACATGTCACCACGCCTGGCCTTATACAGTGCTGGGGAGTCAAAGCCAGGGCTGCATGAATACTGGGCAGCTATTCTACCAACTATGTTACATTCCCAGGCCAGTAATACATGTTTTTATTTCAGAATTCCAAAAATGTGTTAAATCATAAACAAAGTATGAACACTCACCACAGTTTACCATGACTTAAGTAGTCAGGCCAATATGACCAGTATTAGGTGTGGAGAACTTGCTGATGGTTCTTTAGCTGTAAAGCCTAGAGGGGTGTGTGTGTGTCTATAATTCAGGGCATCTGATCTTCTATCATGATCCTAAGTGTTGCAGTCAGCTTCGCATTGCTGGTAGAAATCACCCAATCAAGAGCACCTTGCGGAGGGGAAAAGAGGTTTATTTTGGCTTATAGGCTCGAGGTGGAAACTCCATCATGGAAGGAGAAACAGCAATATGAGCAGAGGGTGGACATCACCCCCTGGCTAATATAAGCTGGACAATAGCAACAGGAGAGTGTCCCAAACACTGGCAAGGGGAAACTGTCTATAACACCCATAAACCCGCCCCCAACAATACACTGCCTCCAGGAGACGTTAACTCCCAAACCTCCATCATCTGGGGACCTAGCATTCAGAACACCTGAGTTTATGGGGGACACCTGAATCAAACAACTACTTTCCCATAAGCCCACCCCCAACAATACACTGCCTCCAGGAGATGTTAATTCCCAAATCTCCATCAGCTGGGGACCTAGCATTCAGAAGACCTAAGTTGATGGAGAACACCTGAATCAAACCACCACATTCTCATAAGCCCGCCCCCAACAATACACTGCCTCCAGAAGGCGTTAATTCCCAAATCTCCATCAGCTGGGAACCTAGAGTTCAGAACACCTAAGCTTATGGGGGGACACGTGAATCAAACCACTACATTCGCATAAGCCCGCCCCCAACAATACACTGCCTCCAGGAGGTGTTAATTCCCAAATCTCCATCAGCTGGGGACCTAGCATTCAGAACACCTGAGTTTATGGGGGGATACCTGAATCAAACCACTACATTCCCATAAGCCCGCCTCCAACAATACACTGCCTAAAGGAGGTGTTAATTTCCAAATCTCCATCAGCTGGGGACCTAGCATTCAGAACACCTGAGTTTATGAGGGACACCTGAATTAAACGACTAGCTTCCCATAAGCCCGCCCCCAACAATACACTGCCTCCAGGTGGTGTTAATTCCCAAATCTCCATCAGCTGGGGACCTAGCATTCAGAACACCTGAGTTTATGAGGGACACCTGAATTAAACCACTAGCTTCCCATAAGCCCGCCCCCAACAATACACTGCCTCCAGGTGGTGTTAATTCCCAAATCTCCATCAGCTGGGAACCTAGCATTCAGAACACCTAAGTTGATGGAGAACACCTGAATCAAACAACTGCATTCCCATAAGCCCGCCCCATCAATACACTGCCTCTAGGAGGTGTTAATTCCCAAATCTCCATCAGCTGGGGACCTAGCGTTCAGAACACTGAGTTTATGGGAGTCACTGCTACTGACTAGCTAGTGTCCCAAGAAACCCTGCTACAGGAAGGGGCGGCCTGCCAGTCACCTCTGGGCTTTCTTGCTGTCCTAGCCTGTCCTCAAATCTAAGGAGAAGTAAATTCCTTTGTTGGGAGACCATCATTTCTCAATCACCATTCTCTTCTTCGCCTTTTACATCTCACACGAGATTATGCCTTGAGCCTTCAGGATCTCCCAGAACCCTCTGGATCTCTGTGACATAATTACAGTACACCATATGTAGTTACAGAGCACCTTACGTAGTTACAGTACACCTTATGTAGTTACAGAGCACCATATGTAGTTATATTATACCTTATATAGTTGTAGCCTACCTTATATAGCTATTTGGATACTTTTTCTCAGGAGCGCTGTTGGCGTTTTACTAGGCAAGGTCAGAAAGCTTACAGATCCCTTCTTGAGGAATCACCATTCTGACTACTGAAGTGAATCAAATCTTGTTCCATACTTGGATTCTAACAGACCACAGGGAAGGGGCCCAACTGTGCTTGAACCTGTGAGGCCACTTCTTTACTCACCCTCACCTGTGGAGCTGCAGAATTCCCCTTGTGCCCTTCCTTTCCTCTCCCACAGTGGGAGGATTTCTCTCCAATCTGAGGAAAGACCTCATATTCCCTATTTCTTTTGGCCAGAAGATTTTATCTGTTCCCAGTCTTCTTTCGTTTACTTCTTTTATTTACAGAACTCCCCATATATGCTTACCTTTGAGGACACAAAAGCCAGAACAGCACGCAGGCCCTGTAACTCTTCCCCACAGCCTCACTGGTGTGAGAGGCCAGGATCCACTCCCACCTGAACCCAAGAAAACATGGGGAGGATAGGTGTGACTATTTTGAGGTGGCAGTCACCCCACACACATTTCTGAGCCACTGCAGAAGTTGTTGGTCTAAAGTGTAGACTCGTCTCTGAGCTCTGTGGGGCCTACCTGATAATATGCTATAGCCACCAGGATGCTGTTTGGAAAAATGAGGGAAAGCTGGAGTTGCTCAAGGGATAGGAGGTGGCCAGAAGAAGGAAAAGAAGGGGGCTAGGGGAACAGGAGGTGAGGTCTGGGGTCTACTTGTCATTAGAAGGTGGAAGGAGTCTCTGACAGGGCAGCTTGGGTGACCAGTTGCTGACGCTATATCCCAAGAGCAGAGGCAAGCGCTCCCCATAGCCAAGTCTGCCAGCCTACCTTGAGGGGTTCCACTAAACATCATGAGAAAGCACCCCATGTGGTGGAGGACCTGACCTCAAAGGAACACCCTAGAAACTCAGAGCAGTGGTCAGTGGCGTTGGATTTGGGGGAATCAAGATAGAGGTAGTGAGGGAAACTGTTTTCTTGAATTTAAGACATTATTGTAATGGGTAAGAGAGGGAGGGAGAAAGAGGGATATGGGGAAAGAGAAGAAAGGAGGGTGCATACACCGCAGAGTAGGAGAGACATGGAGAGGGAGAGGGAGAGGACACTAGAGTGAGAGTTTTAAGGGTATTAGGAAGAGAAGGGAAACTGCCCTGTGAGAAAGGGAACTGCGTGAGGAACTGAGGTAGGGTCTGGGGGAGGTGACGTACCCTTTTCTCAGCCCAGATGCATCCTCAGTTTGCACAACACAACATGTTACTGGAATCCCAAACTCCAGGATTCCTGGAGAGGGAGGGGTGTGAGGAGGGTGACGCAGGAAGAAGCACAGCAGAGGCCATGGGTGGGCGCTGAGGGTGGGGAGCCCGTCTGTGTTCAGCCCCCCCGCAGGAGGCAACCCCGGTGAGGAGCAGCGCCCTGCCCACGGAGCAGCGAAGGGCCCACTCCTGGTCAGCCCTCGAGCTCGTCAGGCTGATTCCTGTGGCTGTCTTCACCCAATTTCCAGTTGCCAGAGGCAGCAGGGCACAGACCCAGATGCAGATGTAGAGCTTGCAAAGCGCACACGCCGTTCTGATGAAGCCCCTGCCCTCTGCCATGACTGCAAGAAACTGATCCTGTAACCTCAAAGGAAAAAAGCCAGGAAAGTGCTAGAGAAGCCAGCGAGCAGTAGAACATTGTCTCAAAGAACTATGGGTGGCTAAATGGCATAAGTACGAAAAATTAAAGTGGAAATTCAACAGACAGCACTCAACAGAAACTCACTGTGGAGAGCAAAATTATCTACAAAGGAACAGTTGTCAGACTAAGTGTGAATGCAGGTTACCACATTTGGGTTTTAATTTTTTCTTTCAAGATCATCTTCATGAATTGCTTATATTATAGCACTCACCAGAGTAAAAAATAGCAGCTGTCTAATGCCTAGGGAAAATGTTGTGAAGGAGCACTTTAACCAGGAAGTTCTCAATCACCTTATTTATTTTGCTGTATTTATAAATTTAGAAAATTATTCTATTTTATTATTTGTTTGCTTGCCTGCTTGCTTGCAACCCCAGGCTGGTCTGAAATTCGCAATTCCCCTGCCTCCACTTCCTTAGTGCTGCGTTTAGGGAAGTGTGGTGCCAGACCTGGCTAGCAGCTTATTTTTCACAAGTTATTGTTAATAATTCAGTCCCCTCCAACAAAGGAGGACTAGAAATGAGGACAAACCTTTTCAAAGGCCCCCAGTCCTGATTTTCTCGGGGGGGGGGGTAAACCTTTCAATAAAGTATTTGTGGATTCGGAAAAGCCACAGACAGGGTCGATCCCAGCGCATGTCTCCGCAGAGTCCAGTAGGGGGCAGCAATGCTCTAAAAATAGCACTCTTCTCAAGCAGCGGCTCTTTTTTAAGAAATATTTTTATTTATTTATTTGCAAGTAGAGAGAGAGAGAGAGAGAGGGAGGAAGGGAGAGAGAGAGAAGAGAGACAGACACACAGAGAGAATGGATGCACCAGGCTCTCCAGCCACTGCAAACAAGCTCCAGACGCATGCACCTGCCACCTTGTGCATCTGGCTCCACATGGGTACCAGGGAATAGAACCCTGGCCCTTAGGCTTCACAGTCAGGCACCTTAACCTCTAAGCCATCTCTCCAGCCCACAGCTGCTCTTTTAAGGTGTCTTAAAGTTTGTTAGAAGTAGGATAACAGAAAATGTCAAAAATAAATAAATAAAAAGAAGTAAAATGCCAGCAAATGCAGTTTATTAAGTTCTTACTCTGCTCAAAGCCTATGCTGAAAGCCTTGTGCTCAAGAACTCTACTTACCCAAACCACCATCTCAACAAAGAGCAATAACCACAGCACAGAAAACAGCACTCTAAATTCAAACTATCACAATTGCAGCTCACTTTCTGTTAGGAACTGCCTAGGAAAAGACTGCCTCGCTTATCCCCTATCTAACTCACAGGTAGGTCCGCTCTGTGAGTGAAGCAGGAGCACACCCATGCATCCACTCATCATTCGTTCACTCATTCTTTTTTTAAAAAAATTTTTGTTTATTTTTATTTATTTATTTGAGAGCAACAGACAGAGAAAGAGGCAGAGAGAGAGAGAATGGGTGCGCCAGGGCCTCCAGCCTCTGCAAACAAACTCCAGATGCGTGCGCCGCCCCCTTGTGCATCTGGCTAATGTGGGTCCTGGGGAATCGAGCCTCGAACCGGGGTCCTTAAGCTTCACAGGCAAGTGCTTAACCACTAAGCCATCTCTCCAGCTCTCACTCATTCTCTTTTAAACTCTCACTGAGGAGTATGAGACACTATGTGCCACGCACTGTGATAGACCAAAACACTACCTGACTCCAGTGGGCTTTAGGCCGGGCCTCTGAGTGAGTGAAAGTTTTCATTGTTCTGTGACCAATTCACCTTAGGACCATGAGCTTTCTAACCAGTTTATTTAAAAATAAATAAAATATTTATTTATTTATTTATTAGCGTGAGAGAGGAAGAGGCAGACAGAGAGACAAAGAGAGTGAGAGAATGGGCGTGCCAGGGCCTCCAGCCACTGCAAATGAACTGGATCTGGAGATGCATGCGCCCCCTTGTGCATCTGGCTTACGTAGGTTCTGGGGAATCGAACCAAGGTTTTCTTGGCTTTGGCTTTGCAGGCAAGTGCCTTAACTGCTAAGCCATCTCTCCAGCCTTCTAACCACTTTCTATGTTCTCTTGGTCAATGGCTCCATTTAGTGGGAATTTGTCTATTGAAAGAACCTGTCCTTACTTAAGCCTAAGAATTTTTAGCTGTGAACAAAGAGATCCATGGCCCAAGTTTCCTACTGGAAAGAATGGGCTTCTGGGGCAGGAAGCCCCTTGACACAAAGTAATAGAGCCAAAACCTAGGATTTTTGTTTTTGCTGTGGGAGTCTTTCATAGAGGGTTCTTTTGTTAACAAGAAAACAACTTAAAGCTTGGGAGGCTGCACACAAAACTCTGGCCTTCTAGCTTCTCTTCAAGAAACTCAAAGCTTCCACAGAGGATGCAGCTCAGTAGTACAGCAATTGCATGATACTCCAGGTTCGAGCGCTAGCACCACAAAACAGCCTGGATAGATAAAAATGAATTTAAAGTGAAAAAGCTCTGGCCACACTATGTGTATTTCTGCCTAGGAAACAATGCCCTCCTCATACCACGACTCCCATTCAATCTTTGCCACCCACTTAAAGTTCCTGCCAGGCCCTGCTAATTAGCTGAGCTGAGACCACCCTACGACAGGTAAGGATCAGAGTCCATGGCACCTGCCAACATTTCTAGGTTCTTATGTCACAGGGCAAAGAATTGCACCAGGAGCCCACAGTAATAGAGAATGACATTCCTAAGAATGGAAGTAGCCTAGTAGGCTGGGGAAATGACATGCCCTCAAAGCACTGGGCCATAAATCTCATGGCCATCTAGAAGTCATTTACCTTACACAATCCCGTCTCTGTATCTTCAGGCTTTTCTCCTGCGTGCTCTGTTTATTGCAGTAGCTCATGTGGTGAAGGGTTTCCAGCCTTTTTCTGCCAACTGACTTCTCTCCTACATTAAACTTGATGCCTCTCTGTATGTCACTACACTCCTGCCACACTTCTACTTGGGATGCCAAGAGGCTGTGTGGGGCCTGGGCAAGCAGAGAGAGCCAGCCTTGACCCTCAGGTCTCTTGCTCCCAGTCCCACAGCTAGTAACACCAGGGTCTGGATTCCAGCTCACGCATCCTCACTTCATGTGCCAACATGACCCATAACACAGATAGGGCACCCTCCAAGTGGGTGGTCATGGAAGCTAGAACAAAGGTGAATACCAGCAATCCTGCTGAGGACGGCCCTCCTTGAATGAGGGTGTGGAGGAGGGAAATAATAACACATGTGCCAAATACAGAGTTTCTACCTGACAAAAATAAAGATAAAAAAGAAAAAAAAATAGCGATTGAGGAAGACACTTAACACTGGCCTCTGGCCTCCATGCACGCTTGCACACATGCATGTAGTCACAAAGATACAAACACATCATGCACAACACACACACCACACACACACACACACACACACACACACACACACAATAAAGCTGAGGCAGGTTTTAGGAGGCCAAAAAGAGCAGAGCTATGTCCCTTCCTATATTCCCTCTTCTGCCCTTTCCTATCAAGCAAGAAAGGGGCTCTAATTCCTCCTCTCCCTGCCATGCTTGACCAAGCAAGAGGACGGAGGTGTTCCCACTTCCTAGAAGAGGGTCTCCTTACAGGAGCTAAGGCCTTACAGAAGCTTAGACTGGTTCTAAAGTCTGAAAGATGACCTGCCCATTCCTCCTGGCACTCATTACTCACCGACGCCTGCAGCTTCCCCTCTCTAGACTTTTCTGGAACAGAAGCCACTATCTGTGATCAGATGGCATGCTGGGGCACAAGGGAGTCACAGATGCTGCTGAACTCCTGCAGGACTGAAGGGAATTGGCAAGTCAGAGTAACTGTGGAAAGTGTCCCCCATTCCCCCAGCATGGTTAAACCCTAGCTTTCCTCGGTACATTTGTCTTCCTCCTCATGCCTTGTGTGGGGTTATTTCACATCCCAAAATACAGAAGCTACATTTAAGTCCTAATTTCAAGGTCTGCTTCCAAGGAATCTGACCAGAAGTAAACTGGCTCTGAGCTGGAGATGGCTCAGCAGTTAAAGATACTTGCTTGCCAAGGCTGGTGGCCTAGGTTTGATTCCCCAGTACCCACGTAAAGCCAGATACACAAAGTGGTGCACAGCATCTGGAATTCATTTGCAGTGGCAAGAAGCCCTGGTGTGCCCATTCTCTCTCCCTCTCTTCACTTCTCTCTTTCTCTCTCTCTCATCTTTCAAATAACTGGCCCACTCAGATTCTACTTAACCTTGAGTCAGAGGGTCTTGGGTTTGAATGGACCCCAATGCTCATAAACATGTTTGTGCATGTGTGTGCACACACATACATCTAGAAATTTCCAACATCTCCCTGAACCAAAGACATGCTTATCCCTCAGCCACTTAGCTAGGCTGCTGTCCCTTCAAGAATAGCCCATAATCAGAACATGGTCACATACTTCTGGAATCCCAGCACTCGAGAGGTTCAAGCAGGAGGGCTGTGAGTTCCAGGCTACCCTGGGCTACACAACAAGGTCCTGTCTCAAAAAAACAAACAAACAAAACCAATCAAATAAATGTTGTCAAAAAGTCTAATAAGCAAATGAAAGGTTGAAGGGGGAGGGAACGTCAGGAATGGGTCTCCTTCCTCTCTCTGACCCCAGGCACCATCCACCGTCACACACAGCGCCCCCACCCACCCATCCCTCCATCCCACGTGGTGGCCAGTGCTTGGAAACATCTGGATTTCAGGGCAGCAAAAGACAACAGGTACTTAGCCTCTGTTCTGCACACTCCGAATGGCCTCGGTGGCACTGAGGACGGTCCTTGCACCCAGTGGTCACGTAGCCACACTTGGCTGTTTCTCTCGCAACCTGCTGGCACTGCAGCACAGTCCCATTGCATGGAGCGAGCGCAGCTGTCCCTCCCGCCCGAGGCTGGCTGCCTGATGGAGGACTATTAAGCTTGCCATATGCCTCCTGCCCAGAGGGCAAAGGCAATTCAAGAAGCTCAGCTTGCCAAGTTCAGCCTTCCTCCCAACTCCCCTCCAGAGCCTCCCTGGTGGTGTTCATCTGCTTCATGGACACCTGAGCTGTCAGGGAACTGCCCCAGCCTGAGACGGCCTCGCTTGTGCTTGGAGGGCTCTCGTTATTAGTCATTCTCAACAGTGGACATCATCCGCTAAACACTTGCCATGTGCCACCCACTATGAAAGTGCTTGACCTGGGTCAACTCATTTAAGTCACTGCAACAAGCCTAGGACAGACAGCACTGAGAATTAATGACTTGCCCTAGCTTGCACTGCTGGTGAGCGAGTCGCAGGGATGCAGGCAGATTTCAAAACCAGAAAGTTTTCCTCCCGAGTGTTGCTTCTCTCTTACTCGGGGGCAGAAATCATCCTTCACATAACTTGGGTCCAGCCCTTGTGAAATGAGAGCCGAAGTGCTCACGGGCATAACGCGTTGCGTGTTATTTCAAGGAGTCAACCACGCCAGCCCATGAGCTCCAGCTAACAGAATGATTTTGCTTTTGTGTGGACTTGAAACGTTTTCAACGATCTTTTTTTTCTATGTCTAGGAAGCTTGCTAATGTTTCTCTGACCTTAATTTTTCCTGGTCCATGTGAAAGAAACTTAAACCTCTCCAGCAATCCACAACAGGCCAACTTAAAGAATACTGCAGTTGAGGTGCACTTCTGTACCTCCATAACAGCAAATAACTATAAAGACTGCAAAACCAAGTGCTGGGTACTCTGTTCCTTTGCTGCAGCCGCTGGCATGGTGCCTACATCCTTAAGGAGGGAGCTGGCAACACCAAGATAGTACTGAAAATTCTCACCAGCTATTGAATTGATAATTCACCTCTTAAAATTCATTCTAAGAAAATGATTTACATGAGCCAGGCATGGTGGCGCACACCTTTCATCCCAGGACTCCGGAGGCAGAGGTACGAGGATCCCCATCAGTTTGAAGCCACCCTGAGACTATATAGTAAATTCCAGGTCAACCTGGGCTAGAGTGAGACCCTACGTAGAAAAAGAAAGAAAAAAAAGAAACAGAAAGGAAGAAATAAAGAAAGGAAGGAAATTGTTTACATGGACATAAAAGCTACCTGTAGAAAACATTTATTGCAAACTTATCTCTTAGAGTTAAAAAAAAAAGTGGGTGGGGTGTCGGTAGGGGTGTAAAGCCCAGCAAAATGATTGGGGAAGTATAACTGAGCAGATGCAATAACCTAGCGGGGCATTTTGAATAATGGAAAGTGCTCAGATAACCTGGGGGAGGGAGCAGAACAAAAAACAGCAACACCGTGGGTGTGGTCTGTCAGTGAGGTGATAGAGTGGGAGAGCCTGGGGCTTTCAATGAGTGTTTTAGTGCCTGCTATACAAGAGGGCAGACCCAACAATCAGATTAGAAGGCTCAGACAAGGAAGGGAAGAAGAAAAGGAGAGAGAAAGAGAGAGAGAGAAATGAGGAATACTATACCACTACACACATGCATTAAAATTAATATTCTCTATGAAATATGCAAAGATGTACGCCCATATAGTAAAAATAGAATTCTACATTGATGGAGATAAATAGGAATAATCAGGAAAAGGTTTGAGAGTTAGAGTTAAGATCACCAGAATAATTTAAAGTCAATAGAGACTATAGAAGAAAAAAACAGAGGAAGTTTCCAGGAAATGAAACAAAAATAGAGACAAGTGGGAGAAGACTTTCAAGCTGGAACTAGGTAGGCAAGCAGGTAGGCGTGAGGTCACCCAGGGAAACGGCAGCCGAGTGTGGTTGGTGGCGCCTCCCGGCTGGGCAGGAAGCGAAACGCGAGGGATCAAGGAACCTGCGCCCGCACGTGGGCGGCTGTGTCTTCTGCAGGGCAGAAAGCTCCTCCGTGGTTAAACCTCCCTGAAGTGCCAGGTGGGTTCTTCTGCTCTAAGGTACCAGGGGACTGCCACACATGCACACTGATGGAGCCTCTGCACCCTCGGAGGACTTAAACTTATTATAATTCTATTTGCATTATGGTTTTATCCCCTGCCTTGATGGCTTCTCAATATGGATGACTTGGGCCGCCATGATTTGGGAGGGAAACAAAGGACTGCTCTCCATCATTCATATGCCACTCAGCTCCTATATATTCGTAGACAGCTCTTAAAACTCCACAGTGCATAACACAGTGGGCTTCCACCTCCCCTGGGTCCCCCCCCTCAGTTCTCTTACCCCTCCTTTCTCTCTCTAGTGTGTCTTATCCTCTGCTTTGTTAAAGTAAGCTTCTGCTTAAAATGTCTGTTCGCTGAATCCTTTCCTTCAAGATGACAAGAACCAAGCTGGGTATGGTGGTGTGTGCTTTTCATCGCAGCACTAGGGACACAGAAGTAGGAGAATTACCATGAGTTCGACGCCAGCATGGGCTACAGAGTGAGTTCCTGATCAGCCTGGGCTAGAATGAGACCCTGCCTCTAACCACCCCACCCTCACAAAAAGGAAAAACCAAGGAGAAAACTTCACGCAGCAACAAATTCAGAAGACCCCAAATCTATCTAATAGGAGTCCCCAAAGAAAGAGCTGAGACAATGGTCTAGCACTGTCCAGAGCAATGTGCCATGACCATGGCTGGGTAGGGGTCCCCTTGGGTTCTACTGTGAAAGGATATCACCTCCTCCGGTGCCCCAGGAGTATGGCTCCCAAAAGGAGAGTACAAGGCGCTGTGAGGAACTGGCACTGGCTCCGAGTGATCACCCCTTCTTCCCTGACGATGCAGAGCTTCTTGATAGGACCTTAGCAGTCTGTCGTGGGCAAGTGCACCTAGGCTTGGTCACAGCACAGATAGATTAGGCATACCCTGCCTGCCAACAGTCTCTCGTGAGTTATCTGACTAAAGCCTTACAAGGAAGCAGGGTGGAGGGGGAATCCTTTTAACAATCCCACCTAACAAGTCTAGGAGCACTGCCCAGAGAAGTTGAGAAGCTTGTTGAAATTGATTCAGCTCATAAGAAGAAAATCCAGAACTGACCCGGCTGGGGGGGGGGGGGAGGGAGTGCCCCCTGTATCTTTACACTACCTGATACCTTTTATGTATACCACAGGACCTTTAAACCTCTCCGGCAGGCTCCCCAGGACCCTAAAACTGACTGCCTCACTGGACTCTGGACCCCAGAAAGAACCTAAGGTGGGTCATTAAATGCCCATGAGCACTTGCACTGAGTCCCGTCCCACGAGCCTCCCATAAGCAGAGCAGCGCTGGAGAGAACGAGCCCTCCCACACTACCGTGGGGGTGGACATAACCGCAGCTCCATCTCACCTTCCACCTCACTAAGAGGCTGCCAACAAAACAGGAGCCCTGCGCCACCTTCTCTGCAAAGCCGGGCAGAAACAGCAGAGGCTGTGTGCCACTGTTGCAGAAGTGTGTGCTTCCTGTCCCTCAGGTCACTGTCGTAGTCTGCAGGCTCCCCTGCTTATTCATGCTCTTGGTGACCATTTTCTTCCAGCAGCTCCCATAGGGCTCCCCAGCTAGGACCTAGTTTTCCCTTCCAGCATGGTATTCTGGTGTCCTGTGACCACAGCCTGTGATGTCTTCAGCAATAGGGTCTTACTTTTTAGATCTGGCAGGTAATCACGCGTTTTGGTAATGGTCTACATTGTTTTGGGGACCATGATCATGGGTCTCCCTAGCCAACAGCTCACTGTAGGGGGACAATCCAATTCTGGGCCTGGGATTTATCAGCCAGAGTCCATGGTTTAAGGTTAAACTTTTTCCACCTTCTGTCTGGATTGCATGGCTCCCTCCCCTTTTATTGGTGGTTAGACCTTGTAGAATGTGGATTTCTATGGAGCTGATTCATGTTGTCCTAACTTTTGTGTAATTCCCTCCTCACCCTCCGAACCCCCTGCCCCGCCAAGCCCCTCCCACCCCCATCGTTGCCCTCCCCTAACTTGTCAGACAACTCCTCCTCTCATCTCTCCCTAGGTCTCTCTGCAGCTGTCATTCTGGTTTGATGCCCGTATTCCTGGTGCTGACTACCGTTTGCGCTCAGCTCCGACCGACCCCGGTCAGGAACCACGGGCAAGAGAGCAGTGCAGAGTTTCCTGCTGTGCCTGTGGTCACGCCGACAGTGGTTCTTTTCCAGCTCCATCCATTCCATTTTCCTGCAAGCTTCATCATTTCATTTTTCCTTACAGCTGAGTAGAATTCCACTGTGTACCTATCCCACATCTTCATTATCCATTCGCTAGTTGATGAGCATCTGTGCTGATTCCAGTTCCTAGATGTCGTGAATAGAGCAGCAGCAGACGTGGCTGAGCACGTGTCTCTGTAGTAAAGAGTGGCGTCGTTAGGGTGTGTGCCCAGAAGTGGCATTGCTGGATCAAATGGTTGATCTACTTCCATCTGTTTCAAGTCTCTACGCTGATTTCCGTAGTGGCTGTACAAGTTTGCATTCCTACCAGCAGTGGGTAAGGGCTCCTCTTTCTCCACAGCTAGCATTTGTCGTCATTCAGTTTTCTGATGAATGCCATCCTGACTGGGGTGAGATGAAATCTGAGTTGTTTGATCTACATTTCTCTGATGACTAACGACTTCAAGCTTCTCCTTAAGTGAGTAGCGGCCATTTGTATGTCTTCTTTTGAGAATTCTCTGTTCAAATCTCTACCCCACTTTTTTATACATAGGATCTCACTCTAGCCAAGGCTGACCTGGAATTCACTATGTAATCTTAGGGCGGCCTTGAACTCACAGCCATCCTCCTATCTCAGCCTCCCAAGTACTGGGATTAAAGGCGTGTACCACCATGCCTAACTTTTGATTTTTTTCTTTATTGTTTAGTTATTTGTAGATTCTAGGTATTAGACCTTTGTCAGAGGTATAACTGGTGAAGATTTTCTCAAATTCTGTGGGATATCTATTGACTCTGTTGATGGTTTGCTTGTCTGTGCAGTTGATTTTTAGTTTCATGAGGTCCCAGTGGCTGAGTGTTGATCTAATTTTCTGTGCCACTGGGGATTTATTCAGGAAGTCTTTCCCTCCACCTATATCATGGAGTGTCCTCCCTACTTTCTCTTCTAGTTGTTTCAGAGTTTCAGGTCTTACATTGAGGTTCTTAATCTATTTAGAGTTGACTTTTGTGCAGGGTAAGAAAAGTGGGTCCAATGTCATTTGTCTACATATGGCTGTCCAATTTCTCCACTCCAACACCATTTTGTTGAAGATGCTGTCTTTTCTCTACTGTGTATTTTCTGCCCCTTTGTCAAAGATGAACTAGCTGCATTTGCTTGGATTTCATGTTGGGTCTTTTTCTATTCTATTCCATTGATCTATATGTCTGTTTTTGTACCTGTGCCATGCTGTTTTAGTTCCTATGGCTTTGTAGTATATCTTGAAATCAGGTATGGTGATCCCTCCAGTCTTTTGTTGAGTATATTTTTGGCTATCAGCATGAGATAGTGTTAAAAATATTTTTATTTTTATTTTATTTATTTGAGTGAGTGTGTGACCGAGAGACAAGAGAGGCACATAGAGAGAGAATGGGTGCACCAGGACCTCCAGCCACTGCAAACAAACTCCAGATGCATGTGCCACCTTGTGCATCTGGCTTATGTGGGTCCTGGGGAATTGAACCTGGGTCCTTCAGCTTTGTAGGCAAGTGCCTTAACCACTAAGCCCTTTCTCCAGCATCAGCTTCCTACTTAATCTCCAGCAGGTAAAACCGTGCTGGAGGAAGTGTCACTGGGGCTGGAACTTGAGTTCAGCCCTAAGTGTGTGTTCAGCATTGGCTTGTGCTGGCTGATGTTAGCCGTTGTCTCCCTGCTATGGATGTGTGATGAAGCAAGCGAGCTTCTTCCACCATGATGGAGCTTCCCCTGGAAACTGTAAGCCTGAAATAAACCCTTTTGGCCCCATCAGTTGCTTCTGGACAGGTGTTTGTGTCCAGCAATGAGAGGGTAACACTGGGTGATTGTAACACTGGGTGAAATCAGGAGTACTTGGTGACTTAAACCCAATGACATTGACATGACTTATGACTTTTAATTTATCATTATTTAGTAAATTATGACATTGCAAAAGATACAAATGTGTCTAAGCATTATTTTATAAATATTTTTAAAGTAAACTAACATGTTAACTTGTCTACAATTTAAAATATGGGGAATTGTTTCCACTTAAGTGAAAGGGCTACGCATTTATCTATTGTACCATAATAATTAGTCAGGGATAGGGAGCGGCAAATAAAATGGGAGAAACCAAGCTGGGCGTGGTGGCGCACGCCTTTAATCCCAGCACTTGGGAGGCAGAGGTAGGAGGATCACCGAGAATTCGAGGCCACCCTGAGACTACATAGGGAAGGTGAGACCTTACCTCGGAAAAAAAAAAAAAAAAAAAGGGGGAGAAACCAGCCCAGGAATGGTGGTACATGCCTTTAATATTAGCACTTAGGAGGTAGAGGCAAAAGGATCAGGAGTTTGAGGCCAGCCTTGGCTACAAAGGAAATTTGAGACAAGTTTAGGCTAAATGAGACCTCCACCTCAAAAAATAAAAATAAAAAAGAAAGGAGGGGATAGGAGAGAATAAAGAAGAAGAAAGAGGCTTAAATCTCTTTGTGTCTTCAAGAAACCCTAAGGCAGGGCCTTGGCTGTAATGAGAAAACCCAATTCCTGGCACCTGTCCAGGGACCTGGAATGATGTGTGCCAGGGCACAGCCTGCATGGCTGGCCCGAGAACCAGCTGGCACCATTAAGCAAGGAGAAAGTCCTGATTCTCCTAGGCCAGCTGGCAGCACCCCAGCCCCACCCCCAACCATCTGGAAAATAGAAATTAAACCTGTCAGGGCCAGAAAGAGGCTACCCAGGAAGCCCCTGCATTCCTAGATGTTGCCCTGGATCAGGCCATTGTCCAGCCTCTTGCCCTAAATAGCAGAAGTGAGTCATAAGTTAGCGCACTGTCCAGCTGTCCAGGGCTGTCCCTAGAAGCCACTTCTGGTTCCCTTCTCCTTGATTGAAGGGGGGGCATTCTCCAGGCTCCTCCTTCCTGTTCCTTTTGGCCAGCCCATGCTGAGGTTGAAGCCCCAGAGCAGAGTTCCAACTGCAAATCTTTGAGTGGGGTCTGCATGTGCTGGAGGTGAGTGTGGGTATTTGCATATTCAACCTGCTCCCTGGTGATGCAGATGTCGCTGGTCAGAGGGGAAAGTGCTAGACAAAACAGCGGCAGGCAATTTTAGCCTCAAATGCATTTAAGTAGAAACCTGGACTCCTGGCATAGATGTCTGATTGGAACCTGGAGCCAAGTGTGTGTTCTTCCGAGTGGCTCAGAGAGGAAGGACCTGCCCTTCACTCAGTCATCATGGCAGCACTGAGCACACAGCTCCAGGGCCTAGGTGGCATTTTTGGCTGGGCATACAGGCCAGTCCCAGCAATTCATCTTTAGTTAGGGCCCTGGAATCATGAGTGAGTACAGCCCTGTGGGGATACACCACCCTTTCTCCACGGCTCAGTGCCCCTTCCCTCCCTCCATTAGGTCCTGGCTAAGCCCAGGGTGGATTCCTCATGGTTAAGTGTACTTTTCCAGGTGGGGTCTCTAGTCTCATGAAATCTGCCTCTGGCCGAAGGCAGAGGATCAGCTGACTGCATAGTATAGGCTGCAGCCAATCACATGCCCTCGTTTTGTCAATGGCATCTTTTTCTCCTCCTAATTAACAAAATCCTACAATTCATTTTAGAATGCTTAGAAAACGTTTAAAGTATAGAGAAGGAAATTCTCATATAATCCTAGTCCTCAGAAATGATTAGTGTTAGCATTTTGGAAGAAGCCCTCCCAATCTTTTACATGCATGGATGTGACTTGCATACAACCTACCTTGGTTCCTCAAGCCCCGAACGTTAATTAACATAGAATTCTAGTGTGGCAGTTGACTTTGGCACTAGCCTCTGTGCTTCCTGTATGCTCTTGGATGCCCTTGAGATAAACGAGTGTTTCCAGGACCCTTCTTCAATGAACATTACCTATCACAGGCCCCACTTTTTCAGCTACCTTCTCTATGCCAGGCTACAAGGGGTGAATTCAAACACATAAACCAATCAAAACTTATTATCTTCACCTAATCAAAATGTTGGTCAACACTGGGGAGACTCAAAACTCACCAGAGTGCCTAGAAGTGGTTGAGTGTTCAGCACTATAAGAGACCTGTCTACCACACCCTCCTGGGCTCAAGTACCATTACAGAAGAGGTGGTAGGAAGACGGCAAACGAGCCAAAGCATGGTGAAAAGTGGTTTGGAATGGTGTCTTCCAGACCCGGAGTAGTGGCTGTATTCGTAACCTCACAGTAGCTGTCAAACATTATGTGTACAAGCTCTGCATGACATTGGGCCCATCAACCTGTTGTCATGGATGATGGAAGAGGATTTTTAAAAATGACATCAAAATAGAAGACAGAGTAATTGCTAAGAAGGGGTTCAGTGGAGAAATAATGGGAGATGGGAACAGAAAAGGATGGTGGGAAGGAGTTATGATCAAGGTACACTGTATATATGTATGGAGGTTGCCCATTAAAAAAGTTTAAAAGAAAAAAAAGAAATGAAGATGAATTGGGGACCTCTGAGTAAGATGGTTGCATAGGAGTCACAACAAACGAGCCTGGGGAGGGATTCAAGCAAAACCACAGCAAAATACACTTTTCTTCTGAATAGTAAAGGTATATAGGTTTTTATCAGCCACAGCACCCTACCAGAAGGGAAGAAACCAGCCAGAATCCCGCTGAGGCACTTGTAGCCCCGATCCGCATGGACCGGCGCCCACCCAGCCTGGCGGGGAGCTGCAGGAGCAGAGATAAATCAAGGGGCTTTTCCAACCTCATCAGCCTTCTTGCAAAGTCAAGAAATGTGAAAGGGAGACAGCAGAGACCAGCTGAAGGGAATTCAGGTGGGACCAGCTGAGCAGTTCCAGTACAACTCCAGGCTTCCTATACTCTCCCATCCCCCAACTGTCAGAACCGTGACCCTCAGAAGAAGGCATTCAGCCCCCCCCCCCACTGCACCCCGCGGCAGGGCATGCAGCACAGCTGATCAGAGCACCAGCTCCACAGCACAACACGGGGGGATAGAGGCGGGCACTCAGCATTGGTGAGATTGGAAGCCACCCCAAAAGGTAATGAGGCCAACTGACAAAACAGCAGGTACATAGGCCTGCACTGGAAGTGCTAATCTCTCTTTCCATGTCAGGGCAGGTTATGGGTTACATATTTGTGGTTGGCTTTACCATTCTCAATTAAGCTGTATTTGGGGGTTGACTATTGTTGCCTTTGACGCTTTCAGATTCATAGGGCCTTTGTCCTTTTTTTGTCTGTTATTATTGGGGGCAAAGTCTGCTTCAGACCCAGGCTGATGTGGAACCCATTTCAGAACAGAAATCTCAGCCTCCCAGCTGATAGGATTAAGTGTGTGGAGCTACACATACCCTTAGGAATTTTGGCTTTATAAGGTTATCTGTTTCAATCAACACACTTCCATACTCTGCTTTTTTAAAAAAATATTTCATTTTTCTTTATTTATTTGAGAGTGACAGAAATAGGGAGAGAGAGAGAATAGGTGTGCCAGGGACTCTAGGCACTGCAAATGAACTCCAGATGTGTGCACCCCCTTGTGCATCTGGCTTACATGGGTACTGGGGTATCAAACCTGGGTCCTTTGGCTTTGCAGGCAAGGGCCTTAACCACTAAGCCATTTCTTCAGAATGTGCTGGTTTTTAATGAATGTGTATATTGCTCAGTTGAATTTTAGAATTTTGCCAGTAAATTGTTCCACCCAACCCACTAGAAGACTTGAATAGTAGGAAACTCAACACCTAGGATTACTTCTGTGGTTGGATTGGAGTACAAGAGCTACACCTGGCACCTTAAACTCCTACTCTGAAGGTACATAAACTTGGATTTTCAAGTCTAAGAGCACTGCAGATAATTAGAAAATCCAAGCACCAAATCAACTCAGGGTGCAAAAGTCACTACATTATAATAAAAAAGCACAAAGGATCAAGACAACACAATCCCACCAAAATTATAAATCCATCAGAAATGGCCCCAATGAGACTGTTTTAGATGAAATCCCTGACAAAGATTTCAAAAAAATGATTTTATCTCTACTCAAAAAAATCAAAGAAGAAAACAAAGGAATTAAAGAAGAAAAGAAACTCCTGAAGGAATTCCAAGAGAACACAGGAAACCACCTTAATGAAATAAGGAGGTCATTCTTAGACACAAATAAGAAAACAGAAATACTAAAGAAAAACCAGGCAGAAATACTAGCACCGAAAAACACAATTAGCCAAATAAAAAACTCTGTGAAAAGTCTTACCAGTAGAATGGATGAAGGAGAGAACAGAATATCTAAACCAGAAGACCCGGTGGCAGATCTCATATGATCCAACAAAGAGAAAGACAAGCTAATAGGAAGATATTAATGGAAATTTCAAGATATTCAGGACACCATGAAAAGATCAAACATAAGAATTCAGGGTACAGTAGAAGGAGAAGAATTTCAATCCAAAGGCATAGTAAGTATTTTCAACAAAATCATAGAAGAAAATTTCCCCAAATTGGGAAAGAAAGGCCAATGCAGATACAGGAAGCTTTTAGAACACCAAACAGACAAAACTGGAAAGAGCCTCTCCTTGCCATGTTATAATTAAACTACTAAACATGCAAACCAAAGAAAATATATTGAAAGCAGTTAGAAAGAAAAAGCAAGTCACCTATAAATGCAAGCCCATTAGGATAACAGCAGATTGCTCAACACAAACTTTAAAAGCCATAAGGGCTTGGAATGATGTATTCCAAGTTCTGAAAGATAACAACTGTCAACCAAGACTACTTTATCCAACATAGCTATCTATCTGAATTGAAGGAGAAATAAGGGCATTCTACAAGAAAAACAGGCTAAAGGAATTTATGACAACTTAGCCAACTCCACAGAAAATACTTAAAGGAATCCTTCCCGCTGAAGAGAAAGCGAAGCACACACATGAGGAAACAGGAAAAACTAAACCACACTCAAATAACAGGTAAAACAAGAGAGTAAAGGGAAAACAGGAAGCAGTACAAAACAAGAATGGTGAGAGTAAACACATGCATTTCAATAATAACTCTTAATGTCAATATCCTCAATGCCCCAACCAAAAGACACAGGCTTGCAGACTGGATTAAAAGGCATGATCCTGTTGTTTGTTGCCTCCAGGAAACTCATCTCTCAATAAAAGATAGACACTGTCTTAGGGTGAAAGGATGGAAAACGGTATTTCAAACAAATGGGCCTAGGAAACAAACAGATGTTGCTATTCTAATATCTGATAGGATAGACTTCAAAACATTAGTGAGGAAAGATAAAGAAGGTCACTTTATACTGATTAAAGGAACACTCCATCAGGAGGAATTACAATCCTAAACATATATGCACATGATTCTACACATAAAGGACCCTAAAGACCCTACCAGCAAACTGTTGGAGCTGATAAACACTCTTAGCAGTGTAGCAGGATACAAAATCAACACACAGAAATCAGTAGCTTCCTATACACTAACAACAAACATACAGAGATGAAATCAGGGAACCTCTCCCATTCACAATTGCCTCAAAAATAAATAAAGTACCTTGGAATAAACCTAACCAAGGAAGTGAAGGATCTCTACTATGAGAACTTTAAAACACTCAAGCCAGAAATTGCAGAAGACACTAGGAAATGGGAATCTATCCCATGTTCTTGGATTGGAAGAATCAATATAGTGAAAATGTCAATCTTACCAAAAGTAATCTATACATTTAATGCAATCACCATTAAAAGTTTAATGGCATTATTCAAAGAAATAGAAAAAAAAGTCCTAAAATTCACTTGGAAGCACAAAAAACCTCAAACAACCAAAACAATTTTGAGTAACAAAAATAAGGCTGGTGGTATCACCATACCTGATTTTAACTATATTACAAAGCCATAGTAACAAAAACAGCATGGCACTAGCACTGGCACAAAGACAGACACATAGATCAATGGAACAGACCAGAGACCTCAGATGTCAATCCAGGCAGCTATACCCATCTGATTTTTGACAAAATCACCAAAAATATTCACTGAAGAAAAAGCCTCTTCAACAAGTGGTGCTGGGAAAACTGGGTATCTGTATGTAGAAGGATGAAAATTGGTCCTTGTCCTTCTCCATGTGCAAGAATCAAGTCCAAATGGATCAGGGACCTTAATATCAGACCAGAAACTCTGAAACTACTAAAGGAAAAAGTAGGGGGAACTCTTCAACATATTGGTCTTGTCAAAGACTTTCTGAATATAACTCCAATTGCTCAGGACATAAAACCACTAATCAACCACTAGGATCTCATGAAATTACAAAGCTTTTGTACAACAAAGGACACTGTGAATAGAGCAAAGAGACAACCTGCAGAATGGGAGAAGAATCTGTGCCAGCTATACATCGACAAAGGATTATTGTCCAGAATATACAAGGAACTCAAAAAACAAAGCAATAAGAAATCAAACAACCCAATTAAAAATGGGCTATGGAAATAAATAGAGAGTTCTCAAAAGAAGAAATACAGATAGCATATAAACATCTAATAAAGTGTTCTACATCCTTAGTCATAAGGGAAATGCAAATTAAAATTACTTTGAGATTCCATCTCACTCCTGTCAGAATGGCTATCATCAAGAAAAAAAATGACAATAAATGTTGACAGATATGTGGAAAAAGTGGGAATGTAGTCTGGTACAGCCATTGTGGAAATCAGTGTGGAGGTTCTTGAGACAGCTAAAAATGAATTTGATATGATCCAGCTATAGCACTCCTAGGCATATATCCTAATGACTCTTCTCACTACCTTACAGATATTTGCACAACCATGTTTATTGCTGCTCTATTCAAAATAGCTAGGAAATGGAACCAGCATAGATGTCCCTCAAGAGATGAATGGGTAATAAAGATGTTGTACATTTACACAATGGAGTTTTGTTCAGCTGTAAAGAAAAATGAAATTATGAAATTTTCAGGGAAATGAATGGATCTGGAAAGGATTATACTAAGTGAGCTAACCCAGGCCTAGAAAGCCAAACATCACATGTTCTCTCTCATATGTGGATCCTAGCTACAAATGTTTAGACTTGTGTATAAGCTAGAACCAAATATTGGCAGCAGAGGCCAGTAAGCTAGAAAGGGGCTATAAGAGAGGGAGGAAAGAGAAAGACTTAAGGGCATGGCATTGTATATATGTAAGTAGAACAGATTACAGGGAGTGGAATGGCCTAAGCAAGGCCAGGGGAAGAGATTGAGTAAAAAAAGGGTGGGGAGAGGGTCAATCAAAATTCAAGATATTCTCATACCCATATGTTAATGCTACTCTCACTTTTGGTTAGAGAAGCTTCTCTTTTCAGATGGCAGTGACCTTGGGATAACTCAGAAGGCACCATGGTGCTAAAAAGTGACAGAGGAATGCTCAGCACTGAAATATCTCTATCTCACCTTCGAAGGCTCAGGGTCCATTGTGGAAGAGGTGGCAGAAAGAATGTAAGAGCCAAAGGAAGGGTACCACTCCTTACAATGTAACTGTCCAGGCAGAAGTTGGCCTTAGTATCCATGACCTCACAGTGCCTAGAAATACCTTCGCAAAACCCTCATAATAGGAGAAAAAGATGATGACATCAAAATAAAAGAGAGACTAATGGAGAGAGGGAGGGGATATGATGGAGAATGGGGTTATGAAGGGGAAAGTGGAGGAGGGGAGGGAATTATCATGGTTTATTGTCTTTAAGTATAAAAGTTGTCAATAAAATTTATATATTAAAAAAAGAAAAAATGAAATGAAAATTAAAACTGTTTTGAGGGCTAGAGAGATGGCTCAGCAATTAAGGTGCTTGCCTGAAAAGCCTAATGAACTGGGTTTGATTTCCGGGGTTCTATTCGCCAGTACCCGTGTAAAGCCAGATGCCCAAAGTGGCACATGTATATGGAGTTCATTTGCAGAGGCTAGAGGCCCTGGCACACACACACTGTCTCTCTCCTTGCAAATAAATGAATAAAATATTTAAAACTGCTTTGAGAGTCATCCACAGAAGATGGTTACCAGGAGTCGTCCACAAAAGCAATTAGCCTGATGCTGGTATGTAGTCCACTGGTCTGTGCTCACTGATAAGTGACGATAATGCGCAAATCTGACTCAGAGAAGGGAAAGGGACAGATAACCGTCACCCGGCTCAACCGTCCCGTCCTGATTTTGTTCTGACAATCTGCCAGCATGCCACGCACGGGTTGGCCTTGAATTGCATGATGTTTGGTGAGTTTGCTTTTATTGATTTATTTATATTTCAGTGTTGGGAATACAACCCTGGGCTTTGCTCATATAGACAGGTTCTCTAACCCTAATTCTATTGTCTGTTTATAGCCCTGGAGATGATTTTTGTCTTTATAAAGCTAACAATATACTAGATTTCCTGACACTAAAGAAAACTAATATAAACTGGTAGCTTATAACAGAAAATCTAGACTCTGACAGTCCTCAAGGCTGTTAAGTCTGAAATCAAGTTGATGTCATGGCTGTGTTCCTTCTGAAGGTTCTAGGATAATCGTGTTTGTTTGTTTTCATTCCTCAGAGCTTCTAGTGGCTGTTGGTGGTCACTGCCTTGTGCCTCCATCTCCCACTCTCTGCCTGCCCTTCACATTGTCTTCTGTCTTCTTGGTTAATGCAGCACTGGTCATTTCACTGCCGTCAGGATGGAAGGAGGCAAGAACTTCTCTGGGGTCTCTACTTTCACGACCTCACAATTCCCGCCTCCCATCACCTTGAGTGTTAGGACTCAACATAAGAACATTCTATCCATTGCTTCACCATCGAGCCTGGCACTGGGTTTCCTAAGACCACAGATTTGACAATCTGACCGAAATTCAAATAGCAGCCCTCCAGCCTCCAGTCATTAATAGGGGCACCTCGATAATTACATCCTTTCTTTGACCCTCAGCTTCTGGAAAAGACCTGTGATCATGGCGGGGGACACAACCCCAACAGGGGCCACTTCATGTGGACAGCAGAGACAGTTTACATGCATGCTAAGCTCTGTGCTCCCAGCACCGGAGTCTCACCAATTACCCTTGTGAAGGTATTGCTTTCTCCTACAGCAAATTAACTATTCACCTAGCCTGATGTGAGGTATTCAGTGGTAAAAAGAAATTCAAGAATTACATCGGATTACACCTCTGCCCTCAAGGTAAGGGGCTTAACCGCCCCCCATAAACAGATGGTCATGGCACCATGAGAAGTGCTGCGTGGACTCAGCCTATATCCTATGTCAGAACTGGGGCGGCAGCTGGGATGAGTGTGCCCGTTAAAATGCTTCTTCAAGAACATGGTACCTGAGAGGAACTCTGAACATTTGGAAAGTGTGTGAATAGGTGAAGGACAAATGTTCTAGGCATAAGGAAGCCTTGTTGTCAAGGGGAACTAGGGGAAAGAAAGCTCCATGAAAATGAAGTAGGGGTGTCTGAAGTGGGGAGACCAGTTGGGTAGTTACTGCGGTAACCTGGGAGTCACAAGATGATCTAAGATAGCTGCCTGGGGCGTGGAGAAAGTGATTCCAGAGAAGAGCTCACACAGGGAGAGGAGGCGGCCATGGGAATGAAGAGATTCCAAAGCCTGAGCCAGGAGGCTGACTGCATCACCGCTGACTCGGCAAAACCACAAGGCTGACTCAAGAGCCACCACGAAAATGTGGCCTTGAGTTTACACGGCTCAGAAACTGTCTGAAGGGGAAAGAGACTCCGTGGCCCATCAGTGCCTTCTGATTTTTTCTTGTGTCCACAAGATAACAGACAAGACAAGCATTTTAGATAATATTATGAACTTTCATTGAATTCATGGAAAAGAAAATGCGAGGATGAAAAGAGAATCGAAAATCTGACTTAATCCTGACCACCAAGTAAAACCGAGACAGACACAACTAAGAGTCAGTCACAGGTTCACTTTCCAGTTAAAAAGCTAGTTTTGTAAGGTCAGTATTAATTCAAAGCAAATGAAGAGTCAAGCAGGAAGTTCTGCTGTGACAATATGCAGGATTTTTTCTGCCAAAGAGGAATGTAATCCTCTCCGGTGGCATTAAGTCAGAATGTCATGACCTCACCTAGATAACCATGAAAAAAATGTACCTTGTAATGCAAAATTTGTCTAAGCCTTTCCCTATCCAACGAACCAATATTCATCACTTACTGATTTACTTATTTCACCAGTGTATTTCATTTCACAGTGCGTCTTGCAGTGAACATGCTGAATAGGTACCTAAAATGTAAGCTCACCAACATTCATTTCCTTCAGCAGTTGAGATGTATCTTTCTAAAGCACTATTCTATAATACTACCCTTCCTGTATTAAAAAAAAAAAAAACTAGTTACTCTCTGTCTTATTTGTTAAACAAAAATCTATGAATTTTAATCTGGCTATAAAGTTTTGTAAATATTTTATTTTTATTTATTTATTTGAGAGAGAGAATGATATCGGGGGTGGGGGGAGAGAGAATGGATGTGCCAGGGCCTCCAGCCACTGCAAACAAATTCTAGACACATACACCACCTTATGCATCTGGCTTACATGGTACTGGGGAATCAAACCTGGGTCCTTTGGCTTTGTAGGCAAATGCTTATCTGCTAAGCCATGTCTTCAGCCCTGGCTACAAAGTTTTTAATTTAAATCTTTAAATAAATTTTAATTCATGGGAATAATACAAAAGTTGTGGAAAGTTTTCAGAGAAGAAAATTTTAAAAATCACTTTAATTCTAACACCAAGAAACAATCAGTTTCTGAACATTAGAACATGCTGACAACACATATGCCAAGGAAAAAAGTGTAAGAATTTTTTTTAATTTCCTTATTTCCAATTATGGTAGATTTTCAAAATATTTGCTGTCTCACCTAGAGGGAGGGTACGTCTCTGCCTCATTGCATTAGCCTGCAGTAAGTGATGAAGGTACCCCTCCTTGTGGGAGGATTCCATACCCCACCCTGATGACTTCCAGAGGGGCCATGACACTTGCTTTTGCAAAGCACAAACAACAATAGAAGTTATGTGTGCCCAGTCTAAAATGCATTAAGAGTTACTGTGTAGTTAGGCCAAATTCTTCCTCTCTTCCATAAAATCAGAAGTATCCCAAACAAAGACTGTATTATGACCTTTGGTTCGTGAGTAAAGAGGACTTGGAACAGAGTATAGGCAACCCACAACTGATATGTAATGTGAATGAAGCTGAATGAGACTTTGGTCATTGTAAACCATTGGCAATTTTGGAGCTGCTTGTTATACTGCAGGTTAATTTATCCTGCGCTGACGGATACACCCACCTGCAAGGGTCTTTTTATGTCTGGAGAGCTTCTGTGTAATGAAATACTTGCCTGAGTCCCAACTCATACCTTTCATATTTAATTAATTATTTTTGAGGTAAGCCCAGCACTGGCCCTTTTTTTTTTATGTGAGAGAGCAAGAACTAGAAAGAGAGAGAGCGAGAGAGTATTGACATGCCAGGGCCTCCAGCCACTGTAATCGAACTTCAGATGCATGTGTCACCTCATGTGCTTGTGTACCTTGTGCGTCTGGCTTACATGGGATCTGAAGAGTCAAACATGGGTCCTTAGGCTTCGCAGGCAAGCACCTTAACTGCTAAGCCATCTCTCCAGCTCTTGTATTTGTATGGAACTTGCAGCAATCCTCCTGCCTCAGCCTCCCAAATGCTGGGAGTGCAGGCACGAGCGACTATGCATAGCTCCAAACTGTATTTTAAAACTTAATTTTGAAGCATGTTATGTGTGCTGTTTACAAATCCATTTATTTTATATGAATATTGTATTATCTAATTTTATCTCTGGGGGTTGCGTGCATGTATGTAGTAGCTATGGTGTGTGTGTCCATGTGTGGACAGATGTGTGCACATGTGTGCGGAGGCTGGAGGAGAATGAGTGCCCACTGCCTTTGCTCTTCCATCTGGTTTCCTCGACACAAGGCTTCTCAGTGAGCCTGGAGCTTCGGCCATCTTTTCGGCTAGACTGGCTAACCAGCCAGCCCTAGTGATCTTCTTGTCTGCCCTACTTGATGCTGGGGTGAGAGGCATGCCCAGCCATGCCCAGCTGCTTGCCTGAGTGCTGAGGGTTCAATGTGGGGCCTCGTGCCTGTGTGGCAAGTATCTTACCCATGTAGGTATCTTCCCAGCCCCCAGTTTTACCTTTGCAATTACTGCCCACTTGGTTTATGTTACCTCAGCCTCTTTAGTCAGAAATGAGCCTTCATGTACAACATGATCTAATTTTAGCTGACTTTCTCAAGCCTTTCAAAAAGCCTATAAAACAATCTTGCATTTCTAGTCTACAAAAATCTTACTAAACACTTAACATTAAGCCTGAATTTAATATTATAATTTTAAAACATTTTTTGTTTTTCAAGGTAGGGTCTCACTCTAGTTCAGGCTGGTCTGGAATTCATTATGTAGTCTCAGGGTGGCCTCGAACTCATGGCGATCCTCCTACCTCTGCCTCCCGAGTGCTAGGATTTAAGGTGTGCACCACCACACCTGGCTGTAATTAAACTTTTTAACAGACTCCAAATATAACTATATCTTATGAGGTTTTTACTAATATTTTGAGTCTAATACATTGCTCTGCTCCCCTTAAAAAGCAGGAAAATAAAAAAAGCAGGAAAATATATACATCAAAATAATTGCAAATTTTATTTCTAAATAGAATTCCTAACTAGACATAACTCAGCTTGTCATCAAAGAGTCTTTGAAAGAATTTTTGGTTTCTGGCAATAACAATATATTTCAGACTTACCTTGATACTTCCTGCCCTAAAACAGGCAACGTACTTACACTTCTTCCCAGAGTCCAGCCCCTACCGGGTTTTTGTCTGGAAGGCAGCTAAGAGAAAACTGCAGAGCAGCCCCTAGGGACCACTGAGGGGAAGTCCGGAATTCACAGTCATCTTTAGTCTGACAGCTATGATCCACTAAGCCCTTGTCCCCAGGGTTTTAAGCCCCTACAGGGCAACTGTCAGTGAAAAGCAATTCCTTGCTGACACAGCAGTTATGCAAATAGAAGCGCTAGACATCAGAAGGACAGACAAACCTCAGGTAGTAGGGAGTAGGGGAGTAGGGGAGACAGTACAGTGAGGTGTGGGGGGGGGGACTGGGGCGGGAAGAGACATTTGGCAGCTTCTGCGAAAGCAAATGTACTTCGGGTTTTAAGAAGCATTTGCCTTTTCCTCTCATCTGTAAAAGGGGATTGGAATAGTGACATCCATAGGGTCACTGAGAATTACGACAGACACACCTTAAGTGCTCAACAAACCAGCATGAATGAGCTGGGCCCTGCCCAGTGGATTAGAACCAAAGGCACACCACAATAAGGAAATCCAGAAAGTGAATTCATTTCTTCCTTCTCATCTTTTCCCAATTGCTCCTTGGAATGTGCATTGGAATTTGAAGAAGGAATCTTGTCTTCCTGCAAACTGGCTTGTGCGTCTTGGATGCCTAAAACAGATGCCTAGAGCTAAAGTTGCTGCAGTTTTCCAAACTCAATGCATTAAAGCAGCATGTGTATGTGTTCAGTTCCAAGTCCAAGTTTTCGGCAAGAGATTAAGTGCCCAGCTTAGATGGACGTCCGTGCCTGGTCAGTGAGCTGTCGCTGACAGGAAAGTTGTATGCAAATCACATGGTTGTTCCTGCTGGAGCCGTGGACACTGTCCCCAAAATACAGAAGCTACAAGGCAGGGTGAAGCGTCTTGAGGGCAATTTTTGGTTGGTTGTTTTGAGACAGGATGTCACAATATGATCCAGGATGACATTGAATTTGTCATCCTCCTGCCTCAGCTTCCTGAGTTCTGGGATTACTGGCATGTGCAACCATGTCCAGCTACTTGGGTACATTTCTTATTTGTGTGTGTGCATGCACATGCATGTACATACATGCATGTACATATGCAATTTGGATCAGAGTATAGCTTTCTAGATTATTTTTTATTCGACACACACAGAACACATTCAATAAAACACTTTTTCTACAATACTATTAGCTAGCATACCATTTTCATAGAGACATTCTAATGGTTATTATTTCTATCATGTTGCTTATGGAAGCATTGTGGAATATTCTTTCTGGGGGTGGGGCGCTAGACCATTTCTTCCTAGGTAGCCCTGGCTGGCCTGGAACTCACTATACAGACCAGGATGGATTTGTATTTGTGGCTATCCTCCTGCCTCTGCCTCTGAAGTGCTAAAATTACAGGTGTGTGCCACCATGTTTAGTTCTGGTAGGATATTCTTATAGCTAAATAGTTGCAAATGTGTAGTATTAAGTTGTAGGAGGATTCCTTTCATTGTAGTGGCCAGGTCAAACGGTTTTATTTTGTTTAGGGGTTTAGATACACACTGCCAAAAGTCCTAGGCAATTGAGTCACTCACACAACACACAGAAATGTTTTCATCATCACCTTCAGCACTTATAAATTACTTGCCAATTTGGTAAGTGAAACAAAATTTCCTTGATTACTAGTAAGGCTAAGCATTATTTTCATGTCTATCATGCTTTTTATAATTTTATTTTTTCTTATTGACTTATAAGAATATTTTGTTATTAAAGATATTTGGTCAGTCATACTTTTTTTCATTTTCCTGGCATGTCGGTGTACCTGTGTGTGCTGGGGTTCAAACCCCAAGTTTTTACATATGCAAAGAGTACACTGTCCCACCGAGTTACACCCCCAGCCCTTGGTATGATCTATGTTCAGATACTCAAATCTCTGTTTTCAGCACTAACTTTAAATATACCTACAGTATGTTATCCACTCCCTACCTACTACATACCACCAACATACCACATTTCACATACCACTGACATGCCACATTCACATACCACCCACATACCACAGCCCACCAACATACCACATATCACTCACATAACACATTCCATAAACCATCAACATCCCACGTAACACCCATATACCACATAGCACCCACATACCACATCCCACGCACATACCAACATACCACATTCCACATACCACTAAAATACCACAATCCACCAACATACCACACTCCATATACGACCAATATGCCACTTTCCACATACCACATTCTGCCTACCATCCACATACCACATGCCAACATACTGCATTCCACATACCACTGACATACTGCATTCCACATACCACATTCCACATACCACCAACATTCCACATTCCACATACCACATTCAACATATCACATTCCACATACCACATTCCACATACCACCAACATATCACATTCCACATATCACATTCCACATACCGCTAATATACCGCATTCCACAGACCACCAACATACCGCATTCCACAGACCACATACCACCAACATACCGCATTCCACATACCACATACCACTAATATACTGCATTCCACATACCACCAACATAACACATTCCACATACCACTAATATACCGCATTCCACAGACCACCAACATACCGCATTCCACATACCACATTCCACATACCACCCACATACCACATTCTACATATCACCAACATGCCACATTCCACATACCACCAACATACCGCATTCCACATACCACCAACATGCCACATTCCACATACCACCAACATACCACATTTCACCCACATACCACCAACATAGCACTTTCCACATACCAACAGCTGAACAGCTTAGACCTTTTAACCAGCGTGCAAAGCCCTGCACAGGGTAGCAAAACCTCCCCAGCCTGGTCTCCTAGTACTATCGTTCACAGTCCTTTCTTCACCCTTCATTCATCCACCCCGTTTGTTGCATACCATGATACGGCTGGCCTCACTCAAGACCAAAGCAAACAGGAGTGAAGAGGTGGGAAGCCCGGTCTGCCCCGCCCTGGGAGCTTGTGTTCTGTGGGAAATGACACAGCAGGGAAGTGGAGCGGGGGACCCAGGAGGGCAAAGTCAAGGACGAGGTGCAGGAGAACTTCACTCAAGGTAATATTGGAGCAAATGTGTGAGGATGGTGAGAGTGCCCACTGGCAATTCAAGGGAGAAGCCTTCCAATAGAGGAAGGGCATGAAGGGGCACCAGCCTCACGTGCCTGAACATCAGCAAGGCAGCCAATGATGATGGAGCAGAGTAGGCAAGGGGCAGAGTGACCAGAGGTGCAGTCAGGGAGGTAACCAAAGATCACATAGGTCTCTGGAAACTCTGGCCTGTCGTCTGAGTCAGGAGGCCACTCCGAGATATGATCAGCTGTGTTTTACACAATAGCTGCTCAGATCTCACGACTCAGTCTTTTACAAGATGACTTTGCCACTTCTTTCTGAAGGGTGGGAGAATGGACAGTGAAATGTGATATCTACCCAATAGAGTACTATTCAGGCTTTTAAAAGAAGGGACTCCTACAATAAGTATGCAATAATTTGTATGAAGCAGGAGGGCACTGCTAAGTACAGCAAGCATATACTGCTTTCTCAGCTTATATTATGGTGTTCCTTTTCCAAGCACATTATGGAATCTTAAAAAGTCAAATTTGGTTGGCCATGTGTGGCAGTTCGCACCTGTAAGCCTTGCACTCAAGAAGTAGAGGCAGCCGGGCGTGGTGGTGCACGCCTTTAATCCCAGCACTCGGGAGGCAGAGGTAGGAGGATCGCCGTAAGTTCGAGGCCACCCTGAGACTCCATAGTGAATTCCAGGTCAGCCTGGGCTAGAGTGAGACCCTACCTCGAAACCCCCCCCCCCAAAAAAAAAGAAGTAGAGGCAGGAGGTTCACTGCCAGTTTGAGGCCCCATCCCGGGTTACACAGCAAGACTCTGGGTGTCTGTTTCAAGAAACAAACAACAAAAGTCAAAACTGGGGCTTTGGATCTTGAAGCCACGTTAGTTAAACAATACATTTCAGCTAGGAAGAATATGTTCAAGACCGTTACTGTAAAACACAGTGACCATTCTCAATAAATATTATATTTAAAATTGCTACCAGATTTTTTATTATAGTTTAAATTTTATTGTGTTCATGTGTGCGAGCGTAGGCGTGTGCATGCCACAGTTTGTGTGCAGAGGTCGGAGGAGGACGTTCAGGTTAGTCCTCATGTTTCATCTTCTTTGATGTAGGCTCGCTTGTTTTGTTTTTCACAGCTCCATTCATGAGCTTCCAGAAAATTCTCCTGTCTCTGCCTCCCTTCTCACCCACAGGGACATAAGGATTGTGGAAGCTCACCAGTTTCCAGCTTTACATGAGTTCTGGGGATCTGAACTCAGATACTCAATGTTGTACAGCAAGCACTTTATTAACTGAGCCACCTCCACAGCACCCCCTAATGGTAGAGTTTATGTTTGCACCATAAAAATGAATTCATGATAATCAGCTTGATTTGGCCATTCTAGAATGTATAAGCATTTCAAATAATTATACTGGATATCATAAATAGATACAACTTTTATTTGTTCAATTAAAAATAATCACTACAGGCACCAAAATGTTTAAGCCCTGACTAACATTTAAAGACAACAACTTTGAAAAACACCAATTGGAGGGCTTGAGTTATATTTGTATCTGACAAAAAGGAAAGAAACAACATGGTTTTCAATTGTTTATTTTATTAAAGTACAGCATTAACAAGTGTTGACTTTTCTACAGAGGAAGAGACTAGTCAATTTCAGGTGTTTCATAGAAAAATTAGCATTCAGAAAACAAATATAAATTCCTAATTGGCTTTGTCACTAAAGGGGACAAATAACATTTAAAAAGTTAGCAAGTTCTGACCGTATTAGCAACCTTTATAAACTTCACACAGTAGACATGCCTTACAAGTTGCATCCAACTTCTAATATAGCAAAATGTAACCACAAAATTTGGCTACAGCTAATTGTTTCCAAAAAGTTTTAAAAAATTAACAGTTATAACTACAAAAAAAATTGTATTTTTGCAAAGTAAAAAAGCTTAAATCTTTAATAAAGGAAAACAAACTCCTCTTAAAATTTTCATAAATAGCTCTCAAGACATATATTACGCATCTGTTGTAACCTTTCTTTACCTGAGAGACTTGCCCAGGATCCTTTGTTCCAAAGGATTCCCTTAAAGAGTACTTCCATCATTTTACTCATGAGAATATGATTATTCTACAGAGTGGATTTCAACATCTGCATTCTTAATCCTTCCTGCCCCAGTTAAGTTTTATCTGAAAGGACTTTGTTTTAAGACAAAATCAAATGCACCTCTTTGGTAAAAGCCAAATATTTCAATCTGTTGAAACAACCACTTCTGTGAATAGTTTACTGAGAGAGAGAGAGAGAAAGAGAAAGGGTTGGGGTATGGGTATGAACAGTTCTCTAGTTCTGTGAAGTTGCATTAGAGAAGTTGTCTCTGTTGGAAATGCAACTCGGTTTACAAGTTACAGAAAAAAAAATCCTCCAAAGAGTTCTAAGAGCCAGAGGCTACTGTGCCAGCTCTGACAGAGGAGGGCCCGGAGTTCTGTCTGGGTCTTAGCGTCAGACCCTTGCTGGTTAGAGATGAAGCCCTCTTTTACTTCTAAGCAGTATAGAATGTGGGAAGGCAACGATGAGATAGTACTTGGGCCAGAACAAGAGAGAAAGAGCCAAGGAAGTTTAAGCACAGGCTCTGGGGTCCCCTTTGCAGGGTTACATGAAGCACCAATGCAGTAAGCCATTGGCCCAAATTAAGTAAGGCCACTACCTTAACCAGGCAGAGGGTGACAACCAGGAAGGGGTATGCACACGACACTGAGGCCATCTGAGGAAGGCTAACGTCCTGTGGGAGTGCCTTTGCTAGCCGTTCCTTGTGCAAAGCAGGACTCCAAAGTTCAGTGCCCCATCCTCTCTGCAGCACCTCCCCACTCAGTCTCCCTATTCTGTAAGAAAGTTCCAAAAACAGCCAGAAAACAATTCCTCTGACAACTTCCCACAAAACTGGGAGGACAAAACCAAAAACAAGCAACCAGTATTACAAAAGCTCCACCAGTAATGGGGTGGTCAGTTTTCCAGAGGCAAACAACTAAAAAGCAGTCTCTTGGTGTTACGTCAAGTACGTCAAAGCACAGTGACGTTCCCATAAGAATCCCTCACACACATAAGGGCCTTACTCATGAAACCGAGAGGGAAACTTTCCACAGATGCATGGCACTTAGAAAACACTGTTTTTAAAACCCCTTCAGATCTCATTGCCAAAGGAGTGTGCTTTGAGAAATGCACTTTTATAATTAGGTACAAAGATTTATAGGTACCAAAGGTCTGTTATTAAAAAAAAAAAAAAGTATCAGATCAATACCACTGTTACTCAAAAGCAATTGGCACAACTTTTCCAGTTTAAGTCACAAAAGAAGCTCAAAAGGTAAGTTTCTCCAACCTGCCAATGTTGACTCACAGACTGGGTCTTGTTTCTCACTCTAATGATCACTAGCCAGTTTCTTATGTACAGTCTCAGAGAAGCCACCTCGCTGGGATGGCGACCCGGCTCCCACTGTCAGGCTGAGAGTAAGAAGTGGGCAGCACACTCCCCGTGCGCCCGTCCTGCTTCAGAAGGGCCGAGACCGAAGCCACTGGGGGATGACATGGGGCTGGCCTGACCACGCCAGGGTCGCAGAACAAACGCTGCCCTCCGGTGCTTCCCTGAGCTGCTTTCTGGGGAGAAAAGGAGGCCAACAGAAGCCATCCCGGGAGGGCATGACCTTGTCAGCTAGACTCTGACCCTCTACCAAAGTCACCCACCTGGTTGCTAGATGCAGCTGAGGAGACAGACCGAGGGCTCTATCCGACCTTGGCAAGAAGACAACGACCTTGCTCCCTGCCTGCCTCTTTTCACGGTGCCCTCAGCTCCCAGAACCCCGTCCCGTGCACCAGGCAGCGCAGTGCCCTGTGCCATGCAGCCGCCCCATGCAGCCCCGCTTTCTGAAACAGCCCCAGTCCTGGGAGCTCACACTCCCGCGGCCCTCCTCAGCGTCTGTGTGTGGTCACTGCTTTTAGGAACTGATGACTGAAGGCGCTCCTGACCTACAGAAAGCGATCCGATGAGGCCTACAAGCAAGGCTTTCTGGCGTGTGCACACACCACAGCGAGTGCCTCCCAAGACCGAATCTCAGACACTGTAAACAAGGCAAAAAATCCACAAGGAATTCACTCCTGTGTTCAACCCCCACCTGGTGTTTGTGGCAGGAGGACAAAGGAGTGAGTGGAGAAACAAGGAGCCTAACTGCTGCCCGCACCTGCACACCTTGGCACATGGCAGCCAGGCTCAGGTGGGTCCCAGGTCTGCCTGACTTGTACAGATGGGCACAGAAGAAATGGTCCAGGGTCAGTCTTCCTGGGAGTTCAAGAGAGTTCTTTCTACCCTGAATGAAACTAACAGGAGTGTCACTGGTCTCTTTCACAGACTTTCCTCTGGGTAAGTCTCCCAGACTCAGAACGTCGACACTGAAACTGCACATCTTGTAAGTATCACTCTACAGAGTATGCATTTTGGAGTTTTCTGTGAATGCTGCCTGTGGCTTAATTAGATGCCTTCAGCCATCCACTTCTGCCTCAAAGTATACTTGGTCACGTCTACAGCTTGTTTAACATCTCTGTCTGGTCAGCTCTCTCTGTAGAGAGCTGGGGTCCTCACCTCAGCACCTGTACTCCACGCAAGCCATGATGCGCATCACGGTGAGGTCACACTGCAAGTTAGCAGGCAACAGCCCTTTTCTGGGATCATTTCAAAGGCCTCAAGGTGAAGGAGAAATGGGGGGGCTCACCTTAACACCTCAAAAGAAGTGAGGCAGGCTTCAAACAAAAAGCGACTCGTCTGTGAAGGTCCTTAAAGCATTATTATCTCTAGCACAAACAAGAAAGAGCTCTAGCCCCCCCAGTGCTTAGGCAAAGGAAACAGCTTGAGTATTGTTCTGTAACCACGTGGCCACCACCACAAATAAGCGCCATTCATATCGCAGTAACTTGGATCAGGTAGTGATAACATGGTGGCAGACCACATGGAGGTGAGAGCAAATTGTGCTTTTCACATTATTACAAAGATGCTGAACCCAGGAAAGGATGGGGAGACTGTGGTGAGAGGTGAGGGCCGAGGGAAGGCTGTGATTCCCAGCATCACAACCTCAGAGGAGAACCTCGCGAGGGGGCTAGGAAATGGCGCTGTGGGCACATTTCAAGAGGCGCTTCCTCCTGTAATTTATAAACGCCAGGGAGCTGGGGTGAGGCTCCCGGAGACAGAGGCGTGTCAGAGAGCTCGGGACCCACTCAGAGACTCTCAAGATTTTGAATGTTTTTTGTTTGTTTGTTTAAATACCAAGATGCAGAATGACAGATCATCCAAAGTCATTTTTATCCCTGTGAAAAGAGTTGTGTCCAAGCTGTTTTGGTTAAAATTCACCCCAAAATAGTAACATAATTACTACCTTATTTCTAAGGATAAGACATAAAAAACACATGTCTCATCCTCATTGATTTGGTAGGCTTCAATTTCTTTACATCAAACTGGCTGTTTCTTTTTGAATTGCAGGATTTAAAACCTAATCAAGAATGCATTTTTTTTTTTCCCGTTTCCTGAAAAGCTTTGTCACACCCACTTAAGCTAGCCAGGGGCTGTCAAGGGTCACTGTTGCTATTCAGATCCCTGGCGCACCTGTCCAAAGGGCAGCCCTCCAGGGTGGGGCACACCCCTGCTGATCAAGGGGCCTGCGGCCATCCTCACACAGAGAACTGCCTAGAGGGACAGCAGAGCGGAGCGACCAGTGTCCACAGGTACAGCAGGACACACATCCAGCAGGAGGCCATCTTGACCCAGAAGATGGACCAGCTCCCGGTGAAGAAGGTCTCGATGCTGGCACTTTCATAGCTGTGGGAAAGAAGACATACATCTGTGGTCAGAGCAAGAAGAGAATGGTCTGCGGAGGGTCCTTGGCCACAGAAGGACTCTCCATTTTTCCCCTCTAACGGCCTTTCTTCTCTTTCCTAAAATATCAGAGACATCATTCAAACCCATGTAAAACATAAAATTTGATGACTTTCAATATAGTCACACTTGTGCACCCATTCACACTCGATTTTAGAATGGTCTGATCTCCCCAGACACCCTGCACCCCTTGGCTGTCCTCCCATCCCCACAGTCCCCCATCACCCTGCATTCATTCATTAATGTACTTCCTGTCTGCATAGACTGGCCTTTAGCCAGTTCATATAAAGGCAGTCCTCTTCCGAGTGGCCTATGTGACACAGCATGTTGTTTCCAAAAGGCTCTTCCACGTCATCGTAGCAGGCACCAGCAGGGGATGAGTAACCCTTCCCCGAAATTCTTGGGACCAGAGGTGTCTCGGATTTTGGAGCTTTTGAGACTGCATATTTACACAGATGTCAGCAGCTGAGCAAGTCCAAAAATCCCCACCAGGACACTGAGTATCATGTCAGATTTCAGAGTATTTTGGACTTCTAGCTTAGGGATACTCAACCTATACGTCATTCTCTCCACTTCCAGACCAACATCTCATTGCTGGGTACAACACGTTTTATTTATTAGTTTATCAGATGGACATTTGAGCTACCTCCAACTTCTTGGCTGTTATGAGTTAAGCTGTCACGAACATTTGTACATTCTTTCGTATTTTTTTTTTAAAGCATATACTTGGGCGTGAAATCACTGGATCGTATTGTAATCCTGCGTTTAGCCACGCAAGAAACTATCAAACTGTTTTCCATTGTGGCTTCATTGTACATTCTTGCCAGCGATATATGAGGGTTCCAATTTCTCCACATCCCCGACACTTGCTACCATCTGCCTTTATGATTTTAGATCCCACCACACTTTCTTAGACTACTCAAGCCAAAATTCCTCTAGGAGTTCTCAAAGCATCACTGGGACTTCCCTGGTCCTTCCTTGAGGAAGACCCTCCTCAGCAGGTCTTTTCCAATCACTAGGTGTGAAGCTCCCATCCCCCTCCACTTCAGTACATTGTTCTCCCCAGGACACATCACTATCTGACACAATGCCACTAGTGTGGCTGGGGCCTACCTCTGTAGAGTATAAGTCCTGCCGCTTACAACAGTGCGGCTCATAGGAGCCACCTAACACCTGCTAAGAGCCATACTAGCCAAGCTATTTACCCTAACTATCAAACACATTGTGACAGCACTGGACCTCTGGTTCTGTACGAGTATGCCCCTCCATGTAGGAATAAAGAAAGCCAGATATTATGTACTGCATATTATAAAAAAAATGGAAAGAATGAGACACACAATTTGAGGCAGGAAAATAAATAGGACGCTTTTTTTCTTAAAACAGATTATTTTTTCCTTTATCGCTATTCCGGTGTTTTCTAGACTGCCATATGAAGTTAACCTTTCCTGTTTTGTTTTGTTTCTAGGTGCTGGGGATGAAAATCAGGGGCTCTTACATGCTACACTCATGTTCTGTCTCTGAACTACTCCATCCACTTCTTTTATTATTATTATTAGATATGGACATATTTCATATGTAAACATCACATGTTGGTACCATCCTTTCCCTCCTCCCTGCGCCTTTTCTGAAGAGGCATTCCTCGTTGGGGATGCAGGTCAACCCCATGGCGATGTGGGTCATGCAATATGGGGGGATCCATCCTCTTAATGCTGTGGTAAGCACACACAGCCTCCATGAGGCAAAGGTTGACAGTCCACCCATAAGAGAGGCATGCTGTCAGCTACACAGGCTGGGGAGGAGTTCAGCTGACTCCAGGAGACTGGGTCTGGGCTGTTGCCTTTTAAAAAAATCACTCTATATTCTTATATTTTTTTAAGACAGGGTCTCATGTTTCCCATGCAGCTTTTTTTTTTTTTTTTTTCAGTTTTGAGTTAGGGTCTCATTCTAGTCCAGGCTGACCTGGAATTCACTATGAAGTCTCAGGGTAGCCTCAAACTCACGGTGATCCTCCTACCTCTGCCTCCCAAGTGCTGGGATTAAAGGCGTGGGCCACCATGCCGGACTCTCTCGTTTGCATTTTTTCTTTGCTTTGGTTTTTCAAGGTAGGGTCTCACTTTACCCCAGGCTGACCTAGAATTCACTATGTAGTCTCAGGGTGGTCTCAAACTCCTGACAATCCTGCTTGCTACCTCTGCCTCCTGAGTGCTGGGATTAAAGATGTGTACTACCACGCCTGACATTGTTTGCTTTTTTTGAGAATCTTCTCACATATTCCAGGCTGGCTTCAAACTCACTATGTAGCTGAGGATGACTCTGAACTTCTGATTTTTCAGTTCCTACCTTCCGAGTGCTAGGGTTACAGGCCATGTAGTTACGTGAAAGCCATGTCTGCTTTATAAGATGCTGAGATGACCCAGTGCTTCCTATATGCTGGGCAAGCACTTACCACTGAGCTAGATCCCTGGCCCCTGAACTTGACTTTTAAGAGATTAAAATGGGCCACTCACTGGAACCAGTTGGTCACCGTCATCATCACGTAGAGGGAAGCCAGTGAGAACACGGCGTGGAAGTAGGAGTAGCTGTAGACGGTGCCCTTCTTCTCGTCATAAATGACCCAGGGTCCTTCTTTGACATTTTGCTGCTCTGCAGCATCTGTAGGTGGCAAAGGAAGCCCGAGGGCAGCGGTGAGACCGTGCACACTCACACTGCAGTGATGCCCCCGGCTCACTCCAGTCGTGGTGGCTTCTGGGTAGAAAAGACGTCAAGAGCCATCTATGCCCTCAGCCATCCCAAGAATTCCCTTGACCAGATGAGTTTCCAAGTGTATGTTTACTTTAGCAGAGCCTAAGAGAGCCCTTAAAGACACAGAGAACATTAGGAGATTAGCAGGACTTGCTAGCGGGCTCAAGTCCCCAGGACCCTCCCTTCCAAGAACAAAAGCAAATTGAAGAAATGGCCCCAAGTGAGGTGTTGGAAACTCTTCGCATTTTCCAAATCATTCCTTTAAAAAAAAAAAAAAAACTATGCTCTGTTTTTCTCTCACTGTACAATTTCACTTAAATATGAACCAGAATGTAGAGAGATTTTCTCTGCCAGAATACCAAAAAAAGCAAACAAAACCCAGCTCTCCTGGATGAAGAATGCGCAAAGTAGGTCCAGAGCAAAGCAGCCCCAGAGCAGATCACTCTGCCCTATAGCACTCGGCCCTCCGAGAAAGCGCTGCACTTACCTTCTCCATCGGGACCAAAGCAAAAACAACAGCGGGCTACCTGCGAGAGCAAAGACAACCAGGTCAGACCCCTATTTGTTTCCATCCCCCCAGAAGTAAAGCACTGGAGGCCACCCACGGGCCAAGGCTTCCTCTGTTCCAAGCACATCCTAGGCCCTGAAATAACTCCATCCCCTCAGAAGGTTTCTATTCTTTCCCAGATGTCCTGTGTGCAGGCAAGGAGGAATGCCACCGTGGATGTGGGCATGCCTCACCTAAGTCCCCTTTCGAAGGTGCTGGTGCTCCCTCCAGCCACTGTGACCGGGAGAGCAGGGCCTGCATGAGCCCCTGCAGCTGCAGAACCCTCCTGCCCTGAAACCCTTCCAGGGCAGGCATACAGCAGCCAGCGGCCCAGATGTGTGGGACGTTCTTAGGGTCACACATGCTCGGGAGCATCCCTAAGGCTAGTAAGTCTTGGTTCAGCCTGTACTGCCGACAATTCCCCCTGCCCCGTTCTGCCCTCTCCCTGTCCCTTCTGCGTGTGCCAGTCACTAACAAATTCCCCACCTGACACAGTCTACCTCAGTTTCTGCTTAGAAGGACTCAACCTGAAACATGCAGTGAACTAGACAAAGGTCCCGCTGGTCTCCCACGCTTTGTCTAGTGCTCCGCATCAAATCCTCCCCAACTTGTGAGGCTGGGATTAGCCTCCCGTTCACAGGTGAAGGCGCTGAGGTTTAATAGCCAGTCTGAAGCCAGCAAACTAGCTCAGCTGGGACCGAGCTGGGACACACAGGGAGAACGGCGACCACAGGATTCATGAGTCACGTCAAGTGGCATGCACTATCTAAGGAGCTGAAGCTGACAGAACATAGGAAATCTGAAGGAAGAGGCCCCCCTCACATTTCTAACTAAGATCAGGCTGCCAAGCCAGGTGTGGGGTGCGTGCCTCTAATCTCAGCACTCAAGAGGCAGAGGCAGTGGCAGGTGATGCAGCCTGGGCTACATAGTGGATTTAAGGGCAGCCTGCACCATATAGTAAGACCCTGGCTCAAAAACTAAACAAATACCCCTGGACAAATCAGGCTGCTAAGCTGGCTGTGGACATGGATGGGAGGCATGCCTCTTCAGCACGTTTGAATTTCAGAATATCATGTTTTCTAACTGTTCAAACCAATAGCTGTAAGTAAAAGAAACAAAGCCGTGAAAAATTACCACACCACTGCAGGACCAGCATTAGTGGAAGATATTTGAAACACACATACACACACACACGCACACACAGGCATGCACAGCTGACGATGTGGGAGTTTTAGCATTTGGCTTTTGTGTCCCACTCAAGGTCTAGCCCTTTCCCCTCCTGTTGGACAAGAAAGTTTGGATCACATGACACTGATGGGTCTATTTTATCCATGCTCAGGCTCTGGTTCTTTTGAAGGTTAGGTTTCCATAGGATCACACCAGCTCTCACTTTCAAAGGTCTACCCTGTGAAACAGGATGCAGGCGTGCAAACCCACCGGCTCAGGGGGAAGCTCTGGCCTACTTCCCCTACGGATGAGAATAACATCCTCTCTTAATCCAACCTAGTAGTTTGCTGTTCTTTGAGCTTGACCTCTGTACACAATAGGAACACTGAGACCACCATGGTCAGTCTCGGCAGGTGGCCACCGGTCAGGGGTGGGGACAATCCTCTGCATCCGGAGCTCACTCTCCTGTGTGCAGCAACTTGTTCAAACCCAGCACAGATTTCTCCTCCGAGGGACAGAAAGAGCTGGCGAGTGACTCTGGCAGCACGACAAGCCCTTCATAATGCTCCACTTTCTCCGGGTCAGGTGCAGCGAAGTGCATCCCGAGGCAGCCAGCTGCACAGCAAAGCGCACGCATCGAGAGATACCCGGATGCATCCTTCCAGTAAATGCTATTAGAATACAGCCAGTGGCCAGGTGCCAGGCAAGACAAGGAGGGACTAGGGACAGCAGCTGAGCCCTGGCAGTGGGTGTGCTCAAGAACACAGCTTCTGGGGCAAGAAGAAAGCGTTTCTGTTTTCCCCTCTGTAAAATGGAAAGAACAGCACACTTCACTAGGGTTTGACGGGGAGTAAACGAAACCACACAGGGAGAGCTGAGCACAGACCCAGGCCCGTCCAGTGCTGAACGTGGCAGCTATCAGTGAACGCCAGGCCCCTGCCAAGCTTGGGGCCAGGGGAGTCTTGTCCTAAATGCCTCCATCTGAGCAGACCTTTCTGACCATGCTGTGCATTCTATCAAGAGCTCTGGAGAAAGTCCTCTGCACAAGAAAGCAAACAACGGATATTCATCAATCCACAGCTGCAAATTATCTTGATTCTTTGCATGTACCAGTGAATAGCCTCACTATGTACTTACTATTCACAATTTTCTACCTGTGGTCACAGGGGATGGAGCTGATGGCCCATCAAGGGAGTCAATGCATCTAGAATGTTCAGCACTGTCTGCAGAGCATGTGCTGGGCCCTCCCTTTCCTGCCTCTCTCGTTCCCTTCAAAGAATAGCTATTACATCAAGTCATTGCTATGTTATGTATGGAGGGCACAGATGGGTATAAAACAGATGATGGGACTAGAAGTTCAAAACAAAAGGAAGACTCATACTCTGTTACAAATGAAGAAAAGAATAAGTAAAGTGTAGCCTAACAAGGTTACCCATGCCTTTGGTGGAAGTTGGGAAAAGGATGCCAGGCAAAAGGCCAACACTGGAGGAAAATCAAGAGTAAGTTCATTTTAATATACAGGACCATATTCCTTTTTCTTTCCCAGGCAGAAAAACAGGATCACAGAATGCCACTTAATCAAGACACCAACACACAAGGCTCTCCTGAGAAATGAGTCTTGAGCTGAGCCAGGGTAAGACAAGGAGATGAACTTACTTCGAGCTCGGGAGCTGCATATCGCCCCTGTAGAGCGTCGGAACTTGCTCTTGTTGTTGATGTCAAACTAGGAAACAAACAAAGAATCAGCAGAGCGTACCTGGCACAAAGGAGAAAGCCACATGGCCAAGGCCCAGGTGAGAGAGGCGCACTGCAGCCCACAGCGCCCGCTGCCTGAATGGAAGTGCACCGTCCTCGTCCTCATCGTAGATCAATGTAACCTCGGATCAAAAACATCTGAGCCAGGGGGTGTCTCTGCTGAACATGGACTTTTCCTCTCCCTCCCCCTTACTCCCTACATCATGTAGTCTGACAACTATTTACATAGGCTCTACTTCTGTCAGGCATTATAACGGAGAGATGATAAAACCTGAGGGATATGGAGGATGTAACCGAGAGATGATATAACCTGAGGGATATGGAGGATGTGCACAAGACATAGGCAAAATCGTATGGGCGCCATTTTAAATACAAACTTGGTATCTGAGGGGTACCTGGAACTAACTGCCCATGGGCACGGAAGGGCAAACGCAGTCTGCGTTAATATCCCGTCCTCACCTCTTTATGTAGACTGCAGTGGATCATTTCATGCAAAGAGACGTTTGCAGACAGAGAAGTAAGATGCCGCTGGTCATTCGTTCTCTGTGGGGTTGTGCCTCTCCTCTCTCAATGCTGGGATAACTTTTAGATTTCACTTTTTATCCTAATAGCCTTTATAAATTTTATCTGTCTATTTATTTATTTGCGTGTGTGTGTGTGTGTGTGTGTGTGCATATGTGTGCATGTATGTATGTATGGGCATGGCCTATCCCCAGCCCTGGTTTCACTTGTATCTTTCCCTACTTTTAGTCAGTGCCACATACAGGGGATCCAAAAGGGATGACAGAGCCCTTGGGGGTAACAGAAAAGTAAAAGGCATGAATACAAAGGTCATGGTCATTAACTGTTATAGGCAACCTATGGCAGAATGAAATTTAACAGAGTAGCTAACAAACAGTGTATTAAAAAACTCCCACCATTTTTTCCATCTTAGAAAGGTAAAGGGATACATGACATTTGACCTACAAGGGTAGAGATATTTATTTTCCTTAAAAACAAAACCCATAGAAACAGTTTAAGTAAACTGAGACATATTTAACACTTGGGATTTCAACTCAAGTTTCCCGAAGGCCTAACCATGTGTTAGGCCCTGTTCTGACTGCTAGAGGCTCTGCAGTACAGGGGGCCAAGAGCTACCCAGAAGTGGAGGGGAGGGTCTTGCTTAGGAAGCCGTTCTGCCAATGGGCAGCCAGGCAGGAATTAAGACCCACTTCCACCAATCAACCCTGGAGCCAGCCAGGGAAACAATGGAAAGCTTTACTCCCAGCGAGGTCCCCTGGGGGCGCATGCTCTTCATTGTTTCTAGAGCCCCTTCGCTTTCACATCTGCTCTGAACAGAAAGGCCCTAGTCCAGGCCCTCCTTTACTGGACTTCCAGTCGGGGAAGGCTGGGACACCTCCCCGGGGCCATGCGCCCAAGGGGACACAGCTGCTCTACCCCTAGACTGCTGCCTGCAAATTATGCTTCAGCATGGAAGAAAGTTTCAGTGTGGGAAAGCCTGGCTTTCCATTTCAGGATGAGATCAGCATCTGAAATGTTAACCTGAAAGATTATGAACATTCTCTAGAAGAGTTACAACAAATATCCCACTTCATGCACTCTTCAGGATAAGATAGTTTCGAAGGACAGAACTCCAGCACCTGAGTCACTTCCTCACTTCCACAGATCAGAGCACAAGCTGAGCAACGGTTTTGCTTTTATTTCTAAATCCAGTTCATCCTCAGCGACATGCTACATGCTACCATAAAATGGGACTTTATTCATCTTAGTCTTTCCTGTAAAACTCTTCTTGGAACTGGTAAGACAGTAATATCGTCTTGAAAGCTCCTTAAGCCTAGGATTTTGTTTGTTTGTTTGAGGTAAGGTCTTGCGGCGTAGCCTTGTTGGCCGTATACTATGTAGCCTAGGCTGGCTCAGGCTACTCCTTCAATCAGATATAAATTGATGGCTTCTGCCCAGAAAGTATGGCTGCTTCTTTTTTTAACATCAAACCTCTCATTCTTCTGCAGCCAGGGGAAAATGTAAAACTCTAGAAGATTTGAAAACAACCTCTAGTGAGACTGATGGTAGCCCCAGCAGCGTGGTCTTTCCTCAAGGTCTGAAGTCTGAATTCACTCCCCTGTGATCTCGAAGCCAGTCTGTTTATGACGTTCTGGAAGCTGGTTCCTTCTGGAGTTGCAGTAGTTACAGCACATCAGTCACCAGACCCCACGCGGCAGTTCACTAACTCTGGGGACAGACCTCCCAGGCCTACGCAGGGCGTTCACGTGTGTGTGTTGTAGAAATGTCCCACGGAGCAGACCGGCTGTTCTTTTTATTAGTATTAGTTACGTATAAAGTGTGTACGCAGTCACGTTGACACCATCGTTAGCCTCCTCCCTGTCCTCCTCCCTCTGCAGGGACCCTCCTGGTGGGGGAATGTGGGTCGTGCATTGTGGGGGTACCATCAGTTACCGGGAACAGGCAATGTCTCTGAGCACAATGACCCAACGTGTGGCTCTGCATTCTTTCCGGCCCCTCTTCCACAAATTTCCCCGAGCCATGCTGGGTTCCTTGTAGGTCTGCTCCAGTGTGCGGTCCTGGGCGCCTCTGTCAGACGGGCTATTCTTCATCTACTCCACACAAGCTGCTGTTTTGCATCGTTTCACTCCATTGGCCACTACAATTTGTAGCTTAATTACTAGCATTCAATAACACTTGCTGTTGGCATTCAGACAGACTTTTTTTTTCAAGTAGCAGCTGTCAGCTTTGAAAATTGACATCTTTTGGGACCCTCAGACAACTATCCTTTGCCAACTTCCACTGTGATACCTCAGTACTGAAAGACAGCATTTTATTTTATTTTTTTTATCTCTCACCAAAGTATCTAGAAAGGTGATCCTTTTCTTTGCTACTTTTGATCTTTCTTCTTCTTTTTTTTTTTTCAGTGCCAGGGATCAAACATTGGGTTTAATATGAGAATAGCAGGAAAATTCACTACCACTATGCCAAATTCCAAATTAAAAATGACTGTCTGAGCTGGGTGTGGTGGTGCATACCTTTAATCTCAGCACTCGGGAGGCAAAGGTAAGAGGATGGCTATGAGTTCGAGGCCACCCTGAGACTACATAGTGAACTCCAGGTCAGCCTGAGCTAGAGTGAAACCCTACCTCAAAAAACTAAAAGAAGAAAAACAAAAAAGACTTTGTGAAATAGGCTCTCACTAAAGTTGTCCTGGCTGGCTCAAATTTGTAATCTGCCTGTCTCCCAAATAGGTGGGATTACAGGCATGAACTTCCATTCCTAGCTCGAAGTGATTTTTTTTTTTTTTTTACAACTGCTAGAAAAAGTAAAAGTACAATTGTGGGAAAATTCCATCCTACAAAATACCTACCCCAATGTCAGTCATGTTCAGTGTGCCTAGGAGAATCCTGCCGTCTTTTCCACTGGCAGTTTATAGCAAATGCAAACCCTATTTTATCTAAGGAGCAAACATGTTTGTTGTTTTTCAACTTGGACCTCCAGTAACTCACAAAAAGTATGATTTTATTTTGTCAAACACCGTTATAGTTTCTTCTGATAATATAAAAATGACTAAAAGAAATGCTATGTTGCTGCTGAGAAAAAGGAAGGAAGAAAAGGAAAACAGGAAAGAAAGAGGGAAATATTAGCTGTCCCTAATGCCACTATTTTTACAAGCTCTGTCTCCTCCCAGGATCTTTTAAACACCATTCTGTGATTTTGAAAGAAAGATCACCCATATTTAATATTAAAGAGAGATCACCCATCGGTTGAGTACCCTTCTCCCTTGACCCACCAATAGTTCTACACGACAGCAGGGAAGGGACTGAGTGAGAAGTCATGGAACGAGCCTGTGCTGTGGCCAACCCCTCCCCTAGGCAAACAGTAACTGACTTGGGAAACAAAAGCCCAAGAAAGGAAGAGCTGAGAATCACAGTGCAGTGGAACAGTTCACTCCCTGAGCCCCTCTCACTGCTGAGATAGAAGGTACTTAGTAGACAATTTATGGATTACAAATGAAAGGCCAGCTGCATTTCAGCACAGTCCGTTCTGATGTAACAAGGAGACTGTCACTTCTCTCCAGCACAGAAAGACTGAGGATCAGTGTGAGACAGCCATCACTAAGCACATGGAACGGAGGAAGCATTTTTTGGCTGGATCACAACTGAGCAAACAGACTGAAAGGTCTATGTCTTAACAGAGGAGCTATAAAAGTGCCAACGTGCTCAGAGATGTTTTATTTATACGTGCTATTGCCACCAGGATTATTTAGCTTCAACCAAAGGAAGATTATAATATGCCTATTACAAGTTGTAATTTTTTATATACAAAAACATAAAACATGCTGAAATAAAACCTAATTGAAAAGGTTCCTGTCAAGAGGAAGCTTAATTACAAGCGAAGTATGTACCCAGAATAGGTAACTAATCATTTCCATGCTTTATTTTTCTCTCTCCAGCAATCTTGAGGCATCACCCTGACTAGGAGGTACTGCCTCCCCTAAGGCCACAGCATCCGTGGGGCTGGACCCATCAGAGGTGGGGCACTTCCTGTCTTTCCTGGACCAGACACGGCACAGCCATGTATGCAATGCTCTGTTCTCTTTCCAGCAATAACAGAAAAAAAAAAAAAATGCTATTTCCCCTGGACTAGAAAGTTGCCAGAACATTCTGGCACATGCCTCCTTTTCCTTACTCTGTATTCCCGTTCTTCAAGGATGCCGTAACAGCTAATACTCAACTGTATTTTAAAAGGCGTCAGGCAATGGTGCTGCAACAAGCCCTCTCTCACTTCACCTGCCGTGCCAGCGTCAGTAAGGTGGATGGAGCTGAAGCCCACCGAGCCCGCGTCTTCAGGCCCAGCTGCTCTTCCTCGGATGGAACAACAGAGGCTGAAGCACTTACTTCTTTCCCCACAGCTGCAAAGCCTGCAAAGGGGCCTCAAGTAACTCTTAACACTTACCAGGAATACAAGATGCACCCAATCAAGAGGGTGGTGCCCAGCCCGGTCACCCAGTTTTCATCTCTGTACAGGTCTTGACCGAAGTCAGGCACACAGATGGTAACGTTCTTCCCGTGTTCATCTACGACTGGTAAAGAAAACAAAGCGAGCCCAGTCACACTGGAAAGGCCTGTGGTGGTTCACAGCAGTCGTTCTGGGGAAACTCAGATAGCTTGGAACAGTCAACCCTTACTGACCACTGGAAACTTCTACTCGGCAGTCTGATTCTACCCAGGCTCTAGTTTTGCTATTTCAGTGACCACTCTCCTACTGCAGCACATATGAGGAACAACACTCTTAAGTTCCAACTTAATGCTAAAGGGCTTGGCACTTTTAGGACCTAAAGGTCACCCTTGCTCATTTTCTGTGCTACTCACGCAATAGTTAAAAGCAAAGTTAGAGCCTTTTTTTTTTTTTTAAAGTGGCTCCAGCAGCCTCTGAAGGGAGCGGCGTACAGGCCCCTCAGGTGTGCTGAGGTCTACAAACATCCGACAGAGGCAGTGTCGCAGGCCTCTGGCTCCTCAGCCAAGCGTTGTGTCACTGTAGATAACAGAAAGGACAAAGTCCTTTCAAGTTGTGGCCTGTGAGCCTGCAGAGGTCGTCTGGATGTAGAAAAAAGTCAGGAGGATAGCCACATATAAGGGTTTCTTTATAGTACTGCTACAAGTAGTAATTTGCATTTTGCTTAACATAGTGTTTTCAATTATGAACACCCAAGGTACATCCGAATGCCAACTTGGCCCCCAAATAAGGAACGTAAACATGGATTAACAATCTAGAAACCATCTTCCCAAAACACACATTCTATTTGAAGTTACACAGAAATTATTACTAGAATTCAACTTGAAACAAATATATAGCCATATATGCTGTGGTTAAAAAAAAAAAAAAAAAAAAACCTTGGTTTTCTGGCCAGAGAAAAAATACTTTTTAGGAAAAATATAATAAAATATAACTTTTCTATTTGAATAGTACCACTTAAAATTAAAAATAAAAGTGTTTTCATGTTTTTGAGTGACATTTGCCATTTTAAAAAAATACTGTCAATAAAAACCCCATCAAGTTAAATCAGAGTAGTAATGAAAGAAAGTCTTACAAGAACTAAACTTAAACAGATTCAAAATAGGGCTTTTCTATGTGTGGAACTAAATCCAAGACAGACTGTACTCACTATAAGACCTCCAATCATTACTTTCCACTATAGCTACAAGGACCAGCCCCACTGAGTATGGGGGTGCGTGCCTATGATCCCAGCACGGAGAGGCTCAGGTAGACCGCTGGGTGCGTGCCTATGATCCCAGCACGGGAGGCTCAGGTAGACCGCTGGGTATGTGCCTATGATCCCAGCATGGGATGCTCAGGTAGACCACTGGGTGCGTGCCTATGATCCCAGCACGGGAGGCTCAGGTAGACCACTGGGTGCGTGCCTATGATCCCAGCACGGAGAGGCTCAGGTAGACCGCTGGGTGCGTGCCTATGATCCCAGCACGGGAGGCTCAGGTAGACCGCTGGGTGCGTGCCTATGATCCCAGCACGGGAGGCTCAGGTAGACCGCTGGGTATGTGCCTATGATCCCAGCATGGGATGCTCAGGTAGACCACTGGGTGCGTGCCTATGATCCCAGCACGGGATGCTCAGGTAGACCACTGGGTGCGTGCCTATGATCCCAGCACGGAGAGGCTCAGGTAGACCACTGGGTGCGTGCCTATGATCCCAGCACGGGAGGCTCAGGTAGACCACTGGGTGCGTGCCTATGATCCCAGCACGGGAGGGCTCAGGTAGGACACAGCTGGTGCGTGCCCTATAGAATCCAGCACGGGATGGTCAAGGTAGACAGCTGGGTGCTGCCCTATGATCCCCAGCTCGGGATGCTCAGGTAGACCAGCTGGGCTGGCAGTGCCTATGAATCCCAGCATGGGAATGCTCAGCGTTAGACCAGCTGGGTGCGTGCCTATGATCCCAGCACGGGGGGCTCAGGTATGAACCCGACGTAGGGTGCGTTGCCTATGAATCCCCCAGGCACGGGAGGCTCAGGTAGACCAGCTAGGTGTGCGTGCCTATGATCCCAGCACGGTGAGGCTCAGGTAGACGCTGGTGTGTGCCTATGATCCCAGCACGGAGAGGCTCAGGTAGACCCGCTGGGTTGCGAGCCTATGATCCCAGCACGGGAGGCTCAGGTAGACCCTGGTGGCGATGCCTATGATCCAGGCACGGGATGGTTCAGGGTAGACCACTGGGTGCGTGCCTATGATCCCAGCACGGTGATGCTCAGGTAGTACCGCTGGGTGCGTGGCCTATGAATCCCAGCACGGAGAGGCTCAGGTAGGACCGCTGGGTGCGTGCCTATGATCCCAGCACGGGAGGCTCAGGTAGACCGCTGGGTGCGTGCCTATGATCCCAGCACGGAGATGCTCAGGTAGACCGCTGGGTGCGTGCCTATGATCCCAGCACGGAGAGGCTCAGGTAGACCGCTGGGTGCGTGCCTATGATCCAGCACGGAGAGGCTCAGGTAGACCGACTGGGTGCGTGCCTATGATCCCAGCACGGAGAGGCTCAGGTAGACCGACTGGGTGCGTGCCTATGATCCCAGCACGGAGAGGCTCAGGTAGACCACTGGGTGCGTGCCTATGATCCCAGCACGGGATGCTCAGGTAGACCGCTGGGTGCGTGCCTATGATCCCAGCACGGAGAGGCTCAGGTAGACCGCTGGGTGCGTGCCTATGATCCCAGCACGGAGAGGCTCAGGTAGACCGCTGGGTGCGTGCCTATGATCCCAGCACGGAGAGGCTCAGGTAGACCGCTGGGTGCGTGCCTATGATCCCAGCACGGAGAGGCTCAGGTAGACCGCTGGGTGCGTGCCTATGATCCCAGCACGGAGAGGCTCAGGTAGACCGCTGGGTGCGTGCCTATGATCCCAGCACGGAGAGGCTCAGGTAGACCGCTGGGTGCGTGCCTATGATCCCAGCACGGGAGGCTCAGGTAGACCACTGGGTGCGTGCCTATGATCCCAGCACGGGAGGCTCAGGTAGACCACTGGGTGCAGTGCCTATGATCCCAGCACGGAGTGGCTCAGGTAGACCGCTGGGTGCGTGCCTATGATCCCAGCACGGGAGGCTCAGGTAGACCACTGGGTGCGTGCCTATGATCCCAGCACGGAGAGGCTCAGGTAGACCACTGGGTGCGTGCCTATGATCCCAGCACGGGAGGCTCAGGTAGACCACTGGGTGCGTGCCTATGATCCCAGCACGGAGAGGCTCAGGTAGACCACTGGGTGCGTGCCTATGATCCCAGCACGGGAGGCTCAGGTAGACCACTGGGTGCGTGCCTATGATCCCAGCACGGGAGGCTCAGGTAGACCGCTGGGTGTGTGCCTATGATCCCAGCACGGAGAGGCTCAGGTAGACCACTGGGTGTGTGCCTATGATCCCAGCATGGGATGCTCAGGTAGACCGCTGGGTGTGTGCCTATGATCCCAGCACGGAGAGGCTCAGGTAGACCACTGGGTGTGTGCCTATGATCCCAGCATGGGAGGCTCAGGTAGACCGCTGGGTGTGTGCCTATGATCCCAGCACGGAGCAGGACTCGGTAGACCACTGGGTGCGTGCCTATGATCCCAGCACTGGGAGGCTCAGGTAGACCGCTGGGTGCGTGCTATGAATCCCAGCACGGGAGAGGCTCAGGTAGACCGCTGGGTGCGTGCCTATGATCCCAGCACGGGAGGCTCAGGTAGACCGCTGGGTGCGTGCCTATGATCCCAGCACGGAGAGGCTCAGGTAGACCGCTGGGTGCGTGCCTATGATCCCAGCACGGAGAGGCTCAGGTAGACCGCTGGGTGCGTGCCTATGATCCCAGCACGGGAGGCTCAGGTAGACCGCTGGGTGCGTGCCTATGATCCCAGCACGGGATGCTCAGGTAGACCGCTGGGTGCGTGCCTATGATCCCAGCACGGGAGGCTCAGGTAGACCACTGGGTGCGTGCCTATGATCCCAGCACGGAGAGGCTCAGGTAGACCACTGGGTGCGTGCCTATGATCCCAGCACGGAGAGGCTCAGGTAGACCACTGGGTGCGTGCCTATGATCCCAGCACGGAGAGGCTCAGGTAGACCACTGGGTGCGTGCCTATGATCCCAGCACGGAGAGGCTCAGGTAGACCACTGGGTGCGTGCCTATGATCCCAGCACGGAGAGGCTCAGGTAGACCACTGGGTGCGTGCCTATGATCCCAGCACGGAGAGGCTCAGGTAGACCACTGGGTGCGTGCCTATGATCCCAGCACGGAGAGGCTCAGGTAGACCACTGGGTGCGTGCCTATGATCCCAGCACGGGAGGCTCAGGTAGACCACTGGGTGCGTGCCTATGATCCCAGCACGGAGAGGCTCAGGTAGACCGCTGGGTGCGTGCCTATGATCCCAGCACGGAGAGGCTCAGGTAGACCAGCTGGGTGCGTGCCTATGATCCCAGCACGGAGAGGCTCAGGTAGACCACTGGGTGCGTGCCTATGATCCCAGCACGGAGAGGCTCAGGTAGACCACTGGGTGCGTGCCTATGATCCCAGCACGGGAGGCTCAGGTAGACCACTGGGTGCGTGCCTATGATCCCAGCACGGGAGGCTCAGGTAGACCACTGGGTGCGTGCCTATGATCCCAGCACGGGAGGCTCAGGTAGACCACTGGGTGCGTGCCTATGATCCCAGCACGGGAGGCTCAGGTAGACCGCTGGGTGCGTGCCTATGATCCCAGCACGGGATGCTCAGGTAGACCACTGGGTGCGTGCCTATGATCCCAGCACGGGAGGCTCAGGTAGACCGCTGGGTGCGTGCCTATGATCCCAGCACGGAGAGGCTCAGGTAGACCGCTGGGTGCGTGCCTATGATCCCAGCACGGGAGGCTCAGGTAGACCGCTGGGTGCGTGCCTATGATCCCAGCACGGAGAGGCTCAGGTAGACCAGCTGGGTGCGTGCCTATGATCCCAGCACGGGAGGCTCAGGTAGACCACTGGGTGCGTGCCTATGATCCCAGCACGGGAGGCTCAGGTAGACCACTGGGTGCGTGCCTATGATCCCAGCACGGGATGCTCAGGTAGACCACTGGGTGCGTGCCTATGATCCCAGCACGGGATGCTCAGGTAGACCGCTGGGTGCGTGCCTATGATCCCAGCACGGGAGGCTCAGGTAGACCGCTGGGTGCGTGCCTATGATCCCAGCACGGGAGGCTCAGGTAGACCGCTGGGTGCGTGCCTATGATCCCAGCACGGAGGCTCAGGTAGACCAGCTGGGTGCGTGCCTATGATCCCAGCACGGGAGGCTCAGGTAGACCGCTGGGTGCGTGCCTATGATCCCAGCACGGAGAGGCTCAGGTAGACCGCTGGGTGCGTGCCTATGATCCCAGCACGGAGAGGCTCAGGTAGACCGCTGGGTGCGTGCCTATGATCCCAGCACGGAGAGGCTCAGGTAGACCGCTGGGTGCGTGCCTATGATCCCAGCACGGAGAGGCTCAGGTAGACCGCTGGGTGCGTGCCTATGATCCCAGCACGGAGAGGCTCAGGTAGACCGCTGGGTGCGTGCCTATGATCCCAGCACGGAGAGGCTCAGGTAGACCGACTGGGTGCGTGCCTATGATCCCAGCACGGAGAGGCTCAGGTAGACCGCTGGGTGCGTGCCTATGATCCCAGCACGGAGAGGCTCAGGTAGACCAGCTGGGTGCGTGCCTATGATCCCAGCACGGAGAGGCTCAGGTAGACCACTGGGTGCGTGCCTATGATCCCAGCACGGAGAGGCTCAGGTAGACCACTGGGTGCGTGCCTATGATCCCAGCACGGAGAGGCTCAGGTAGACCGCTGGGTGCGTGCCTATGATCCCAGCACGGGAGGCTCAGGTAGACCGCTGGGTGCGTGCCTATGATCCCAGCACGGGAGGCTCAGGTAGACCACTGGGTGCGTGCCTATGATCCCAGCACGGGATGATCAGGTAGACCGCTGGGTGCGTGCCTATGATCCCAGCACGGGATGTTCAGGTAGACCGCTGGGTACGTGCCTATGATCCCAGCACGGGATGTTCAGGTAGACCACTGGGTATGTGCCTATGATCCCAGCATGGGAGGCTCAGGTACAAGAAGCATAAGTACAAGGCTAGCCTGGCTACATAGTGAGTTCCAGGCCACGTGAACTATAGAGTCCATGACTTACAAGAACAAAAGCAGGGGATGGAGAGATTGCTTAGCGGTTAAGGCGCTTGCCTGGGAAGCCTAAATACTAGGGTTCAATTCCCCAGGACCCATGTAAAGCCAGATGCACAAGGTGGCACATGCATCTGGAGTTCGTTTGCTGTGGCTAGACACCCTGGCATGCTCATTCTCTCTCTCTCTCTCTCTCTCTCTCTGCCTCTTTCTCTCTCCTTCCCTCTCTCTCAAATAAATAATAGATAAAAATAAAATAAAACTATTTTAAAAAGAACAAAAACACACCACAAAACCCAACACCTATATGGTATGCATACATACATGCTAAAACCTTCCAAGTTACCACTGCATTTGCTTTCTAAATTTAATCAACTTCAATTTTCTATTCAAGAGGCTACATTTACTTTATGTGATTTCCACAAGATCCAACACACACATGTTCATAAATTCTTATGTATATCATGTATGTGTGTGTCCATACATTCATTTATATATCATAAGTGGTAAAGGTTAGATAATTATCTCGAGCATAAAAAGAAAATCTGGTCTCTTGCCGGCCTAGGGGCTCACAATAACAGCACATAACATAATATTTAATATAATACAATGTATAATATAATAATTAATATAATATGATATAATATAATATAATATATAACACTGCTGAGGCTGGGGAGACAGCTCAGCAGGAAAACACCAGAGAAGGACTGCTCATTGTCACAGCCCAAACTGAAGACTGGATTTCATGGAAAAGCCGACCTCCTTTGGCTCTGGCACTTTATTTCATTCTTGGTACTTCAGCAACTGCTCATTCCTGTGGGAAAGAAAACGTCTGTCCCATCAACATGGGCTCCCTGGCACAGCTGGCTTACCTACTTCCGCAGGTTTGCTGGACAGGGCCGAGAACGTGAGGTACGTGACATAGCAGCTTATGAGCCCTGACTGCAGAAGACCCGACTGTGGCTGTCCTGGAAAATGGTAAGAGACAGGTGGAAGAAGACAGGTTTCAAGTTTCCCCAGCAAGAAGGCAACATGCCTCAAAACAGAGCCCCTTCCCACCAGGAAGATCCTCCTCAAAGCTGACCGCCCGCCTCTAGGAGAGAAAAGAGGAACCTAACGGAGTATGTTTCGCAGATAAAACGGAAGGTTGGGGATTCACCTATGCTAGTGCTGTTGTGGAGATGTACTAAATTCTGCCAAGGCTCTCCACCAGCAACTTTTCAAATCCAATAGCTTTATAACACGCTGTCCGGGCCTCCTGAGGTTTGTGCATTAGTTCACAAGTCACAGTATTTGTGACACCATGTAGCTGTGTGGAATAAATGGCAAGTGTCAGAGGGAATATGCTCTGGTCATCACTTACAGTCCACAGCAGCAGAAAAAGGCCCTCCACAGACAATGGAGGACGGGGACGTTTGACCGTACCGACTAAATACAAGAGCTGGTCAGGCTACAAAGAAGCTATGGGGATTGGTACTCATCAGAAGGACTTAAGGACCAGCACTTAAGCTTAGTGCTCAGACCACTCAGTGGCCAAGGGACCTGGGAACATGGGATTTCTCTTTGGTGAAATTCTCAACCATCTGTTGAAAGGATTCAGTCTTTCCTCTGATTAAATTTATTTCTAAAAGTATTATGACTAAATTATAACTACCAATAAACATAGCAGAACAGACCTTTATAACATTGTGCTTTGCATGGGAACAGGCAGCTTTAATAACTAATGAACATCAAGCCAAATATTTCAAAATGTTATTTCCATTTTAAAGGTAGGAGGATTTAATCCAAAGAAGATTCCCCCGCCCCCTCGAGGTAGGGTCTCACTCTAGCCCAGGCTGACCTGGAATTCACAGTGTATTCTCAGGGCGGCCTCAAACTCACAGCAACCCTCCTACCTCTGCCTCCTGAGTGCTGGGTCTAAAGTGGTGTGCCACCACGCCCAGCTCAAAGGAAATTTTAATAAAAATACAAAGAGTTTGCTTTAGGAAATTCTTCACTGATCATTTAAAAGGACTAGGAGAATAATCATTTCAATTTCCATAAAGGAGTTGGAAATTTAATATTGAAAAACCTTTAGTACTGCTAAAATCATTTGCTACTAGTTGCTTTGGGGGAGGAGGAGCTGGGGTAGGTCTCATGTAGGCTGGTCTAGAACTCTTGAATGTTCCTGCCTCCACCTCCCCAAACTGGTATGCACTACCATACCCAGCTACTAGTTGCTTTTAAAATCACTATTTTAGAAAGGATTCAGAGGGGCTATAAATTTATTACCTATATTTTGCTTTTTGTGCTCAGAAATCTGAATGTCACATGCATGTTTATCATCTGTAGAATGGACCCTTTCCAAGAAACCATCAGACTGGAGACATGCTTGTAACCCTGAGGCACACTGGCTGGCCACCCCTTCTGGGCACAGTTGGAGTACCTTCAACCCCTGCTCCGTTGCTCTGAAGCAATCCAAGCACGGCCAGGCTCACATGTGTGTGCCGAGAAAGGTTGCCCACAAGGCCAGCAGCTGGCACGATGGGATTTCCTGCTTCCTGACTCCTGCGCCATGCTGTCCTTGCTTGCTGGTCCCCAGCCTTAGACAACCCCAGAAATATAACCTTCCTGAGCCCTATCATTCAAGTCTCCCCAGGACACTTCTGGCAAAACTCATAAACCCCTTGGTAACACAGACTAAGCACATTTCCCAGTTAAATGCTCCCCGTGGTACACTGTCTCCCTATTTATTAGTTGCAGGTCTGTCACATGGAATATGAAGAGGAGACTTGAGTCCCACCCACAGGAGACTGAAGAATGACCCGAGTTTTCAGAAACCCACTGAGATTGTTCAAAGTCTCTGAGGGAACTATGAATAGGGGAGAATGGAAAAGCATGCTTACGATTTTGGACACAGGGCGAGATGGCTGCCATTGAAATCAGTAGGCACAGACCCCCGTGTACTCCCAGGAGAATTTTGTTCTCCATGCAGCCGTCCCTCTGTGTGTAAAATATTGCCAACAAAATCAAGCCTCCGACAGCAACCGAGTACATGACAAGCGTCACCAGGGACAGGAAGGCGTACCACAGCTTGTTACTGGCAGTGCCCGCGGTCCTGTTTCGCCGACAAGCAGACGAGACGAGGAGAGAGAAGACAGGTCAGTGAAGGGCTCCGTTCTCTGGTGAGTTCTGTCCCTCAGGCACTGACATTCAGCTGCCAGGACCCACCCGCCAAGTCTGCTGGAACCACCGATCGGAAGACACCTTTTACCGGTGACTACACTTCTCCACAGTTAGAAAGTTCTTGGCCAAGTGTGCCAACTTCTTGGTTCAGACTTAGAAACTCCTGTAAGCATAGGAGAATTTTCTGACGCAGGGGGGTTTAGCAGCTAACGTGAGCATCCACTGGCTTAATTCTCGCTTCTCCCCCCGGAATGCCAACTGCTCCGGGACAGGTGCTGGCAGTATTTAGCTATGAAGATGGCACTCCACTGGGGTTCACTTCAAGAGCTACCTTCTTTTTAAAGAGAAGCAAATGGGTCTATTCACAGCAAGCCTGGCCAACCCTAGCTCTTTCCTCCTGGGACAGATGGACAAAAAGGGCCTACAATGAGATTGCTTCTCCAAACTATTATTAGAAAGTACTAAAGGGGAAGTGAATACTCAAATACGGTTAACACAATTAGGCAAGGAAAAACTGTACTGGGATTCACCATAAAGAAACTACAAAAGAGATGACTATATGTTCTAGTTTATGTCAACATTGCTAAAGGGATGAGTGAAATAGCTAGTGACTTAAATCCACAGAGGCTGTTCCGAGCAGAGCAGAGTGTTAGGAATACTAAGTGAAGAGGACAGAACAAACGAGAACGGCCTGAAATGCTGTCATCAGCCCCATGACTCAACTGATCTCTGTGACCACGTTCTCTCAGACCTTCACGGAGAAAAAGCAACTTGCTTAATGTGTTCTCAAAACTGGAAAGTGTTCAAGCAACCCGGCTAAAATGCTTTAATGATGAAAAAGTTACTGCTGCCAGAGACAAAGAAAATAGGGAGGATAAGCCAAAATGATAATGACCTTCGTATTCCTGAAACCGAGCCAGGCACTTCAATGACTACAGTATTATCTAACATAAAAGGCACACAAAAGAAATGAGAGAAAATGAAGCTCTGGGAGCCAAATAATAATGGATGACAAGGAGACAAGAGTGAATTATACATCAGAAGGAGAATGCTACGGACTGACTTGGGAGAAAGACAGGCCCAACTTGATCTTCCACTGTTCTTAGTAGATGAAGGACTTTCTTATAGTCACATGTATTCCCAAAGTTATGTGGCCCTAACCTCTGTCCAAACTCCAAACTCAACTTACTCAGTGTCTCTACTTGGAGGTCTAATTGGAATCTTAATCTTAGTACATCCAGGGGGATTTTCCTACGTCCACTCCTTCCTCCCGCAAACCTGTTTGTATGTAATCTTTCCAACCTCAGCGAAGGGTGATTCTATTCTTCCCAGTGTTGGGAGAAAGCCAGGGGAGAGACAGAAAACACAGGAACAGCATCGCTCGGGCCTCTCCCTGCCCCCACCTCCAAAGTCACCTGGACTTGCTTCTACCTCAGTTTATCACAGAGTGGACCAGAGCTGCAACTTGTTCCAAGCTTCTCTTTTGACCTGAACACCTCTCTGGCCCCCTCAATGGGCACCTATGACCTGCTCTAATCCTTTTCAAATTTAAGACATAGATTAGGCTACCTTCTTCCCCTTCAAATCTCTTCTCTCCCAATATTTCATGTAGCAAACACAGCGTTAAGGGCTAGAAATGCAAGTCTGTGGTACAGCACTTGTTCAGCCCAGGTGAGGGCCTGGATTGGAGCCCTAGGATGCTAAACAGCAGGTAAACACCAAAGCCTTGACATTGGCCCTCAGAGACGCCGTGGCCACCAGGGCTATCTCTGACGTCATCGCCTCCACTCTTCACACAGCACTCCGCCCCAGCCACAGTGGATGCCCCTTTGCTTCTTAAACAAGCCTACTGATTTCAGGGCTGAGCAGCATCCTGTCAGGCACTCCTCCCAGGGGACAGCCAACTCTCCTGAACCATTTCACACTTCATTTTGCACCAATGAAGCTTTTGCGTAATTGTTAAGATTTTGCATTGGGTATCTTCCTCCAGAGAACAGCAGCCTCACAGAGCAGGCCATGGGCCAGACCAGGCTGTACTGACAAGGCCTGGAAAATGACAGGCATCTACTCAATACCAGTGTGCAAAGACTGCCACGTGCTAGGAAATGACTCGGCTGCCCTTCCTGTAAAGAGGCTGGTGCTCGTGGTGGTCCAACTTCATTCGGTTCTCCTGAGATGTCCTGCTTATAAACAGTTCAGTTACTATTGCAGCAAGTCATCTTCATAGTCTTCGTGCCTACTACCATGTTGTCCAGCATACACTTAAATACTCCAAAAAGCGTGTTCACCAAACACTAAATAAGAGGCTATGGATGAAGAACAGAAGAGGACCAGGCAACAGGCAGAGCCCACAAGACAATAGCGAGTGGGCACCAGCTGGGAAAGGGAAGCAAACTTCAAATCTAGTAGTAGTCCTTCAAAGTGTTTTTTTTAATATTTTATTTTTATTTATTTATTTACTTGACAGAGAAAGAGGGAGAGAGTAACAGAGAGAGGGAGAGAGAAAGAGAGAGAGAGAGAATGGGTGTGCCAGGGCTTCCAGCCACTGCAAACGAACTCCAGATGCATACGCCCCCCCTTGTGCATCTGGCTAACGTGGGTCCTGGGGAATCGACCCTGGGTCCTTTGTCCTTGCAGGCAAACACCTTAACTGCTAAGCCATCCCTCCAGCCCTCAAAGTGTATTTTTACTAGCAAGATCTATATCTACTGTCTGTGATTTCAACTGTGATATACGATTGATACTTTGAATCATAAAATATGACCTAGGCAGCAAAACCAAACAAAACAGCAACCAATGAACGTCCATGCCAACTAACCAACCATGTCGTTTTACTTGAAGTCTCAAGTCAGAGAGACCAGTGACAGGTCCTGGAATCTCTAGCTGGAAGACAAGGGACATTAAGTTTGTGTTCTGCTGGATTCCAGATCCATGTTTTTCTGCCCTACTGTGTTTTTGGGATCTTCTCCTTCTTGATGGTTAGGAGTGGTTATCAACTTGATTGGATGTAGAATCACCTAGGAAACAAACCTCTGGGCATATCAGTGAGGATGGTTGTAAATTAGGCTGAGGCTAAAAGACCTACCCTAAGCGTGAGGGGCACCATTTCCCAGGCTGAGGTTCTGGACTAAATGAAAGTGAGGAAGCGAGCTGAGCACCAGCATTCACCTCTCTCTGCTTCCTGACCGTGGACACTGTGTGACCAGCTGCTGCTTGTTCCTGCCTCCATGTCTTCCCCACCATAATGGACTGGAACCTCAAAATGTGAGCCAAAATAAACCTTTCAGTCACTTTCGCCAGGTATCTTGTCACAGAATTGAGAAAAGTAACTAATTTATTGAAAGTTGGAGGGAAGGAAAGATGAAGGGAGGAAGGATGAGAAGGAGAAAGAAAGGGAAAGAGGAGAAACTCCCAGCAAATTTTCCCACCAATACTGATGACCACCAACACTGATGGCCACCAACAGTGATGACCACCTATACTGGTGATCACCAACAATGAGTCATCCCTGTAATGGATCAGCCCTGTAAGCAAGAGGGTCTTAAAACACACACACGCACACACAGAGCAACAAAGATGACTAAATTAAATAAACATCCAAAGAAAATAACAATATTAATGATCTTCCTAATTTTGTGCAAATAAGCCAACTGCAAGTATTTTGACAAAGGGGATTTTTGTTGGAATTTTGGCTCCAAAGTAACATTATTTTCTGCAATGTTCTTAGCTTTTCTTAGTGTTGTGTTTCCTGAAAGTTTTAAAAGCAACCAAACTTTTTCAAAAAAGGCCTGTTAACACTTGGCATTGATTATTAGCCCCGGAAAAATGGCTCTAGAATCAATGAAGACGTTAGAGGCGATGTGAAAGAACGCAAGCCCTCTCAGGGCAAGACGCCATCTCATGGCAGATCAGGAACTCAGTGTTCAAGATGATCAGATTTTTTTTCACAAAGCACTGGCTTGCAGTACATTTGTAAAAACTTTAGGAATACTCATTTTGTCTAATACAGAAGTCAGTGAAGCATACACAGTAAGATTTGCTGGCAAAAGAGATATTAACCAATTAAAATCCATTTCCAACTTAATATGAGTAATTTTTCTGAACAAATGAGAAAATTAGGGTCATATAAAACTTACTACCCATATAGTTATTATTAAAGAAAACTGCACCCTCAAGATCTAGGAGAGAGACCAGAATAAATTACTAAAATTGAGAGATGACTAAAAGTGTAGTATATAATAACTTATACAAGAACACAAACTGATCCTAAAAAATACATAATTGTAATCCCAGTACTCCAGGAGGCAGAAACAGAATCACAAATTCAAGGCAAGCCTGGGTTTAACCTTGTAGATGACAGATAGATACACAGATAGACAGATGATAGTTCTACAAAAATAAAAATAAAAGCTTTATTGAACAAAAAAGGGAGTTGTTTTGAAAGAAATTCAGCTCAGTGGTACATAATTCTTCTGGAATGTAGAAGACCCAGAGTTATCTCCAGCACCCAGTGAGAATAAGAAGAAAAACAGGAAGGAGCAGAAGTGAAGGCTGAGGGCAACTAGGAACTGGGCTAAGAACCACAAGTCAGCTCAGCCTTGGAACAAGGGCTGTCTGGTAGTTATTTCCTCAATGTGGCTCAACAAGAAAAAACCAACTTGCTATTAATACTCTGGTATTTCCCACTCAAGTCTGAGATGGGAATTCTATTTTCAAGACACTTAAAAAGAGTCTACCTTGGGCTGGGGAGATGGCTCAGTGGTTAAAGGCACTGGATTGCAAAGCCTGCTGGTTTGGATTCCATGCTGCGGCGCCCACATAAAGCCAGATGCAGGAAATGGAGCTTGCATCTGGAGTTCATCTGCAGCAGCAGGAGGTCCTGGAGCACTCAGGCGCTCCTTCTCAAAAAACCCAAAAAACGTATTTTTCAATCAGTATCTTTTCCAAAGGTGAGAAGGCTTTCTAAGGCAGGTTAGCAGATCTTGCTAATGAAGGGATCACTTGTGTTTTTGGAGACCAAACAGTTTTTAAAAGAACAGAAGTACTCTATCTCACTCTTTGCTGAAGACAAACCTCCAAGCCCCAAGTTTGTTTTTTTTTTCTTCTTGTTTTCACTCTCATAAGGGTGAGAGGCTAGATGAAGCCTATCTGAGTTTGCAGACACAAGAAGCACACAGTGAGTCCCAAAAGGCGCTGGTGAGAAGGAAGAGCAGAAAGGACAGAAAACAGTATTGGAGAGGAGAAAAATGGTGAAGACCAAACAGGTATAAGCAGATTGCACTGATTGGCCTGAGGGCTCAGACATAGCTGTCTGGGGAAGAGAATTCAGAACAGAGCCCTTCGCCAGAGTTGGCTGTTTCTCTGACTCAATGAGTGAGTTCTCTGGGTATAAAAACACATACCAGTTCTTGTTCCATTTATGTGCAAACTCCACAATCAGAAGTAGCTGGATGCCAATAAAGATGAAGCCTCCCGTGGCTCCCACGTAGCGCCAGGCTGCAAAAGAAGGCCAGCCAAGAGGCCGTGAGGTGAGTATTCCAGGGAATTTTTACTCAAAGCTCATCCCGCCGATAACACACTTAATTCCCATGCAGCCAGACAAGGTGGCACTACTACATTCCCTTGTTACACAGGTGATAAAATAGGGGGTATGTGTGAGGTGACAGAGCCTCACACATGGTGAAGGGCACCATTGGGATTGGAACATGACAGTCCAGTTCTGGATCATTCCAGCAATCCCAGCAGATGCAGGAGTTCACAAAATCCACAACGGCCCATGATTTAAAGGCAAATACAAGTATCACCAGAGAACTCAAGGATTTAAATCGTGCTGGGCAAAGAGTCACCAATGTTCAGTGGGAAAAGGATGGGGCAAAGGCTCCGGTCTACTTTTGTCCTTAAAGTGGTTATGACCTTGGTTAAACTGTCAGGTGGACTGTAGCTTGTGTATAAAAATGACAGAGGTACCCAGGCATGGTAGAAATTCCAGTAGTCGGAAGACTAATGCAGAAGGGTTGATTGGGACACAGAGGAAGACCTTGTTTGTTTGTGTTTTTAATTTTTTTTTTTTATTTGAGAGAGAGAGAGAGAATGGGTGTGCCAGGGCCTCCAGCCACTGCAAACGTCACGCGCCCCCTTGTGCATCTGGCTTATGTGGGTCCTGGAGAGTTGAACCTTTGGCTTTGTAGGCAAACGCCTTGACCACTAAGCCATTTCTCCAACCCCCTCCCCTTTTTTTTAATGAAAAGACGGAGATGATCTGAGGACTTTTTGGTCACTTCTGATTCTAGATATACTATCTTAAAATAAATATAAATATATATATATACATACAGAATATATATATAATGTATATTATATGTAATATGCATATAAAATACACAGAAAAGTATCTTCGTGGAGAATAAAAAACTAGTTAACAATGTTATAGATAAAGGCAAGACTTGAATACAATGTAATAGAAATATGGAAAACTAACATGGCCCTAAAATTTTAGATGAACCTTGCTATCTATCTAAAGAACTACTGCTAGACCCTGTATACTACCATGTGAAAGTCAGTCCACTGGATTGGACAGTGTTGTGACCCACTGAAATTCAGCCTGTCTCCCCTAATAAGCTCATGGGAAGAATGAACCCTCTTTTTCCCTGGAGGAAGAAGAGGGCTCCGTTTCAGCTATGTGGCTCCATATTAAACATCAATAAGGAATAGAACTCACCACTGCATAATGTAAGTTGAGAAACAGTCTGGGGGATGCCCTCCTTATTTGATTTTCACAGCTAAAATGTTCTGTGTTTCCATGGTTAGGTTTTCTGTGCAGTGCTCAGAAAAAAACGAGGTCTCCCTTGGGCTGATGGGGTCATGTTAATGCGTCAAACCAGTTTCCAAGCAAACTTTTTAAGGGCCTCATTTTCCTTTCAGGCCAATAACCTTTCCATTATTGTTTCAATTCTTCAGCCAGCAGAGGCAGAAGAGGTCCTCTGACAGGCAGCCTGGAGGTGGAGGATGCGGATATGGGAGGAGGGCAGGAGACCAGGATGGAGGAGACAGGTATGAAGGGGCCTGTTCGTTTTTTTAAGCTCACAAGAAAATCAGTAATATCAAAGTCACCTTTGGACTATGCTTTTGAACAGTTTAATAAAGCGAGTATAAACAAAATACACGGGTACCGTTCAGAAAGGTATCCTGATCGGGAATGAAGAACGCTCCAGAGCACATGGCGCCCAGCAGCAAGAGTTTGAAGAACCAAAAGCTGGGAAGAAAAAAAATAGGAGGAGGAAATGTATGTAAATGATATTCAAAGAACAACAAAAGGTCTCTTGGAAGGTAGCATGCCAACCCAGAACTCTGCCCAATCGTAGTGTTCTCTCCAAATGGAGGGGAAGTGATTAGGTAACCATAGAATGTCTTTCCCCATAATTAGACACACTCGGGATTATGCAAAACTCCATTTCACAGCAGGGGTGGAAATGACCCCAGGGAAAGGTCCTGATACAAGCAATAAACTCTTTGTCCCGCTGAATTTCTGGTTATGCTATCAGGTGTTACAGACAGTGCTGCGGCTCCTAGGCCGCTGGGTGGTGGCATGAAGTCCCATCATGGCCCAAGTCAGTGTACCAGTGTCAACACTAGGGAAGAGCGAGTGCTCTGAGTGGGGCGGGGGAGGGGACCCTTGCACGCGGTCCGGGACTGAAAGGAAGGACAAAGCAATGGCCGGGAGCAGAAGCCTTACCCGTTGTGAATGTGGGCTCGGCAGCCCTTGCTACTGTTGATTTTCAAGGTCAGCAGACAAAATACAAAGAAAAAACAGGCCATTCCAAAGCAGACCCTATACACCGCAGAGTAGCCCACCAGCTTCTCACAGCTGTCGCCAGCTTTAATGCCTTTGCAGAAATCTTCAAAAAAGGGAATCTGGAGGAAAAAGAAGGCAGAAAAGTTGACTGTTACACTGGCCAGAGAGGGACCACCAAGGAGTGTTCATCCAGTATGAAGTCAAACTCCACAGTGGAAATGGCCGTGTGCAAAGGGAAACAAAGACTGAGGAGGAACATCTATCTTCTAAAGACCTTTTCCTAATTTTGTATGATTTTTCAAAATATTTTTATTTATTTATTTGAAAGAGAGAGATGATAGAGAGAGAGAGGCAGAGAAAGAGGAGGATGGACACACAAAGGCCCCCTTCCACCTCAAAGGGCTCCAGACGCATGCATCTGGACTTACATGGGTGTTGGAAAATTGAACCCAGGCCATCAGATTTTGCAAGCAAGCACTTTTAACTGCTGAGCCATCTCTCCAGCCCCTTCTCTGATGTTTTCAAACACACAGTTCTCATAAAGTGCCATATAGTCTTTGCTGGCCCACACAGATTTCTCAAATACACCAAAGCCGCTGGTTTCACTTTCAGTGTACAAGGAGAAACTGACTCACAGAGCCTGACCCCTTTGAACCAAACTGCAACTACCTTATCTTGGGAAAACAGTAATCTGTAATCAGTCTTGCTCTTGTCAGGAAGAAGGAATGACTGTTTTAACTGCTTACCTAAAGGCTGTAAAGCTCTGAGAGGCTCTTCCTTGTGCAGTCATAAGACCTGAGGACTGACCACTAAGCAACCAGGGAAGCCTTGAGCAAAGACGTTGTATGAGGCAGAAGAACCCAGGTCCATGCCACAAAAGCTCGCTCCTTCACTGCTCTGGAGTAGACTTGCCTGATTAATCCAGCTGACTTGATTTATCCAATTTTCCATAGCAACACTACATTTTTAGCATTATGTAATATTTCATAGTAAGGCTAGTCAGGAAGAAGTTTAACAAATAGAAATGGGATGGGATAAGAGTAAGATAGGGTAATGGGAGGTGAATATGATAAAAAAAAAAAAAGAAAAGAAAACATCATATAGCCAAGCATGGTGTTGCACGCCCTTAATCCTAGCACTCACGAGGCAGAGATAGGTGGATCACCGTGAGTTCGAGGCCACCCTGAGACTACATAGTGGATTCCAGGTCAGCCTGGACTAGAGAGTGAAACTCTACCTTGAAAAACCAAAACAAACAAACAAAAAAACATATTATGAAATTGCCAAATGTAAAATAAAATAAAATGAAAAAATGCTTCTAACAAAGTTGTAGACTACTCAGAACATAAAGTTAAAGACCACAATGTAGCTATTATAAATAAGAAAAGGACAAGAAATCCCAAAGGGAAAAAATGACCCAAAAGTGGAGGTAAACTTGAAACATGATAAAGAAAACTTACTTACAGATTTCTTGCAGAAGAGTCACACCTAACAACTTAGGTGTGACTAGGCTAGGATTTCAATAAGCAAGGCGATTCCACAAACACAAACAACCTGGGTTTAACTGGCATTCATCTTTCCTCCTGGCAGAAAGGTCTCTAGTCTCATGTACCATATCTGACTCAAACATCCCCCCAAGTACATCCTCACAGATGTGAAAGACTTCATGAAGAAAGAGCTGGCACAATTTCAAACGAATGCCCGTTACTGCAGGTGCTTTATGTCGGAGCAGTGGTGAAGGGCATAAAGAGATGTTACTATCACTTGTCAGAGTACGTGTGGGACATTGAACACATCACCCAAATAGACTACTTTGGCATGTTTCAAAATGTTTATTCAGAGAAAGACAGCTTTAACAACGTGACTTCTGGGTAAGGGATTTGCACCCGTCAACCTCAGCTTCCGTGCAGTGGATGCACACAAATTAGCCTTTTTTTTTTTTTTTTTTTGCCTAGAAGGGGGAAAGGAAGGTCTGACACCTGGTTCAGCAGAAGTGATCACAGGTGGTCTTCTTGAGGCCTGGGAGACTTTGCATAATATGATAGTGGTCCATTTATTACTCTACATGTCTCTTCTCTTAAATCTTTCATAGTTTATGTTGTCTCCTCCTCTCTCCAGGAGCCACATTCCTATTCTTTTGTGTAACATAGATGGCATGACTTCAAAGCCAGCCTAGGCTACAAAGAGAGTTCCAGGTAGCCTGGGTCAGAGAGTGAAAAGAAAAAGTAACCAACACAAAGAAGTAACATACATCACAAATGGACCACACACAAATAAATGACTCAGGGACTCTAACATGAAACAAAAGTCACACCTGTACCAACAGTACGACTGACAAGGAGGTGATATCACCACACACACAGACAGACATCTCTAACATGAAACAAAAGTCACACCTGTACAACAGTACGCGTGACAAGGAGATGATATCACCACACACACAGACAGATGCACACACACATGGATGAAGCTATATAACCTCACTCATTATTTACAAGGAATTTACTTTCCTATAATATCCATCATCTTTTCTTTTTCTATTGTTGTTTTGAAATATGCTCTTACTCTAGAGCCTAGGCTGACCTTGAACTCACAGTAAAACTCCTGCCTCAGCCACCCAAATAAATTATTTTCTCCCTTCTCCCACTCTATTAGCAACATTACTTGTTGAACCCCATACACACTACACCACATGCACATGGACACGTACGCACCACACCACATGCACACTGGCACATACACACCACACCACATGCACACTGGCACATACATGTGCTCATTTTTCATCTTTACCCTCTTCTCTACCTTCGCGAAACACCAGGCCCAGACTTCACTCCCTCATAACCCCTCCCTTGTTTGCCCCAGTCTGGAGCCCATTAGGCTCCTCAAAGGGTGAGTATGTGGCCTTGCTCGTTTGATCCAAACGGAAAGTAGGCAAAAAACCCTGCTCCAGTGCCCAGCAAGCCTCCTTTGTGCTCTGTGGGTGACTTAGCACATTTACCCTTCAATAAGTGGTGAGTATTTTTAGGCAAAGAACCTCCAAGTTGAACAAGCCAACAGGAGTTTAGCAAGAGGAATTTGGTCTGATTAAATATTTGCTGTCCCAAGCTCCATTCCACTTTTAGAAAAAGAAAACACACATCACACACAGATTCCAGCAGCGAGGGTGTTACCTCCTAAGTCTGTGCCGGGCAGCCGAGGACATGGCGGGTGAGCCACACTCACACACTGTCTGTGTTGTTCCTATGCAGGCTGTTGAGAGCAAAGGTTTTCCTCCCATTCCTCACAGAAGCCACCCTCCAAGCCACAGCCATCAAGGGAGAGTCAATAGCTCACTCGGACTTCCAATCCTGACTCGATGCTCACTTGGGCAAATTTTACTCCACAGCTCAGCTTAATTCCCTTCTCTATAAAATAAAATAACCTCATGGCATTGTGTTGAGAAGTGCATCCCATAGTCCCCGTGAAGCACACGGTGGTCATTAAGGAAGTTTCCTTAATGCTAAGGCCCTGTCTACTATGCAAAAGGACCTTCCAGGGCACCCGTGAGACAGTGTGTGGACTGATCGATGAGCTCCATCTACCACGGGAGGATAGTAATATTGGTACTCAGTTCACTTTACTGAAGAATCCACTACATGTTAATTTCCAATAAGGTGCAATATTTTCTACAAACTGAATTGCAACATGCCTGTAATCTCAGCACTTTGGCTACCGAGGCAGGAATATCACAAGCTGGAAGTCAACCTGGGATAAATAAGGAGTTTAGGGCTAGCCTGAAATATAAGGTGTGACCTGTCTCAAAAAAAAAACCAAGGGCTAGCCGGGCGTGGTGGCGCATGCCTTTAATCCCAGCACTTGGGAGGCAGAGGTAGGAGGATCGCCGTGAGTTCGAGGCCACCCTGAGACTCCATAGTGAATTCCAGGTCAGCCTGGGCTATAGTGAGACCCTACCTCGAAAAACCAAAAAAAAAAAAAAACCCAAGGGCTGCAGTTGCAGCTCAGTGATAGATCACTTGTCTAGCTTGTATAAGGCCCTGGATTTGATTCCTACCATTAAAAAAAAAAGTCACAAGCAGCACCCACCAACCTGTCTTTCACAGACCTAACGACCTCCTAAAAGGAAGTATCTCCAAGAGACCCTTTCCAAGCCACGCACAGAGGACAGAAGAGTTCAATTCAAGGAGAAGGGAGCGTCACGAAGCCTGCCCACAGAGGAGAGCCAGCATCGCCCCAAACTCCTTCAACCCGCAAGCCAACATCGACAGGGAAGGGACGAGCCGCAGAGGCCGCCGCTCACGTTCCGCGGTGAACTTACAGACAGCGCTGGGAGCGGTTCTTACGGAAACGGAGGGAAGGTGAGTCCCATGTGGCTTCAGAGAAGAAAACGTGCCGTGAGCTGAGCTAATTAGTTCACTACTGAGACTTCCGGAACATCAAATGCAACCGAGCTGCTGCTAGCACTGGGCAGCTCAGCAAGAAGGGTAAATTAAGCCGTGGGAACCAGGAGGAGACCTGCACACTGCTTCATCTCCCTGACTCTGACAAGAATTCAGGAACGGCAAGTCACCCCCGCTTTCTGATATCCCCTCAACTCCACACTCCCAAGACAGTGTGTTTTCTCCTTGAAGTAATTCTGACAGTGTATCTGCCTGTCACCCACCAGGGGACAACAGGTGTGAGACAGGCCCATGGAGCCAGCCTCCTGGCTCTCCTGGGTAGTGGACCACCAGGGCCCTTCCTCAGTACGAAGGCACCCTTGCTGCCCTCTGGGAGACGTGCGGCTCTTAAAGACAGCAACAACCAGGGCTCACTACTCTTTTGATTAGGCCAAATTTTTTAGGAGAGAAGTTTACATCGTACACTTCTTAAAAGTCAAAAAGAATAAATAAAACTCCGTAGGCTGGTTTTACCTGACCGCAACATCTTTCAAACGAGGAGCTTTGTCCCCACACATCAAGTCATCAGAGCCGCAAAAGCACGCTAACCAACTGACAAGAGGTCAAACCAAGAACACAGGCCCTCTACATGTGTCTGGCATGATGAAACAGCCAGAAAACAACTCTAATAAAACTGTAAGACAGCTTTCATTCCAAACCAGACACCTTGTAGAGAGCTAAAGACAAGCGCAGACAGACTTCCACAGAAGCCGACTGCGGTTGGTGAATGTCACACTGTGCTGAGGGAATCGGCTAGAAGTGAGGGCAGAGCACACAAACCAGAACCACAGGGACTGACTTGAGGGTGAATACAGCAAGTCCCAGGGAAGAATTATGTGGCTCTTAAATGAGACAACAGCGTTGAGAGTACGGGCCGTGCCCTGTTGTATGTGGCCTGGCCTATAAATAAAAGCAGAGGGGTCCAGGCGTGGTGGCGCACGCCTTTAATCCCAGCGCTTGGGAGGCTGAGGTAGTAGGAGGATTGCTGTGAGTTCGAGGCCACCCTGAGACTACATAGTGAATTCCAGGTTAGCCTGGACTAGAGTGAGACCCTACCTCAGAAAACCTCCGCCCCCCCCCCAAAAACAAGCAGAGGGACTTGTGACTTAGGAGTCCCAGTTTTGAAGCTGGCCGGCAGCAGTGGAGGGGAATCACAGCAGTGCAATTTCAGGGCGTGGGGCAGTCATTCACTTAATGACAGGCTGAACAGGAACAGCCTGTATGAAGGGAAGTGTGGGCGGAAGGCTCCACAGGGTGTTCCAGAAAGACAGAGAGGCTAGAGATAAGGATTTCAGCTTGTGAGTGGTGGTACACACCTGTAAACTCGGCACTTGGGAAGTAGAAGCAGGAGGATTGATGCAAGTTCAAGATCAGCCTGATCTACACAGGGAGTCCCAGTCAGTGAAAAAGAAATAAGGATTTGGGAGCAGCACAGGCCTGGCAAAGGAAGCAACCAGCAAGCATGGGTCCACTCCCTCTCCTGTGAAGAACGGGAGGGGAGTGACAGGTGAGGCCGGCTTCAAACCCTGGGAAATGTGAACTCTCAGGGACTACTAACAGCCCACGTGAAAACTCCCCCAGAGTTAATTAAATCAGCCAACTTTTCTCTTAAATGTGTGAACCAGGAACACAGTAGTGACATATATGCAAATGTACCTATATGCATGACTGTCTCTGTGTAATTTTGAAAACCTAGTAAAACTAAGAGTTTGCATGAGTGTGAGTTATTTCCTACCATACACTATGCAACACACATTCATCATAAGGTTTGACCTCCCACTCATTCCCATCTACTATGTACAGGTCTTATTTGGGTCATAGGGGTACAATTGATGGTTTAAAATGAGTTTAAAATCCATGCTAAAGGCCGGGCGTGGTGGCGCACACCTTTAATCCCAACACTAAGGAGGCAGAGGTAGGAGGATCGCTGTGAGTTCAAGGCCACCCTTTGACTATATAAATGAATTCCGGCTCAGCCTGGGCTAGAGTGAGACCCTACCTGGAAAAAACAAAATAATAAAAAAAAATCCATGCTGAAGGATTAGGGGTATAGCATAACAGAGTATTTGCTTAGATACATAGGGGTGGATTTGATCCCAGAACCACAAAATTAATTAAATACCTAATGACCTAAATCCATGCTAACAAGAAATTAAATGCTATATACATGGCCATGATGATTGATCTATTTATATATATTAACCATGGCTTATAAGTTATTGACACGTTTTTGTTATTGAACTTGGACTATTCATAAGTGACCATGGTGGGACACCAGAACCTGTTATCTTGCAAAAGACACTGCTCACTGCTCCAACATGCTTACAGCTCCTGACTCGGAGAGCTCTGGTTACTGGGAACCCGAACACAGCACACATTCTGATTTCTGGCCTCGCATCCCTGCCGCATTACATCACACTGGTACCTTCACTGCTTCGGCATCTCCAAAATGCTTAATTGAACCCATAAAACTAGGAATCAGGGGGCTGGGGAGATGGCTTAGCGGTTAAGGCACCTGCCTGCAAAGCCAAAGGACTCAGGTCCAATTCTCCAGTACCCACTTAAGCCAGATGCACAAGGCGGTACATGCATGTGGAGTTCGTTTGCAGTGGCTAGAGGCCCTGGCATGCCCATTCTCTCTCTCTCTCTCTCTCTCTCTCTCTCTTAAAATAAATAAATATTTTTTTAAAGAGGTCAGTTTTATCTGTAATCACTTGTATTTATTTCATAATACTACACACTAAATAGTTACATTATCCTTGCCTTGTCACTTTGGCATGTGGTTCACTAACCTGCAAAGTAAGCTAGAACTCTGGCACCTCAGCGTGAAGTTTAAATAACTGCTTGTAATCCACATGAGCACCACTGAAAGCCTAAGGGAGGACCCAGCAAAACTACATCCCACTGTTTAGATCCAGCCAGTCTCCTGTTTATGTAAATAAAGTTTTACTGGAACACAGCCACACTCATTTGTCGGCTTATTGTTTGGGCTGCTTTTGCACCACAATGGACATCCAATGCCTGCAGTGTTTACTCCAAGGCTCTTTACAGGAAAAGTTTGCCCACCCTTGCACTACTAGAAAATAGCTAAGGAGCTGTGTAGAACGGTGTCACTTCAGTACAAACTGCTATTTCAAGGGCACGTGGCAACTGATGACAACTCATTCTAGGGTCAGAACGCAGAGGAGAGGGCATTGAGGGGATCATCTGGGATGTCCTGGCACTGCTTCTGCCGTCTCCTTTAGTCCATCTCCCCTGGAAGAGTTGTCTTCAAATGGAAGATGACTTTAAGTCAATCAAGTAGTACTTCTCCTGCATGTCATTAAAAATTATATTTATTTGAGAGAGCAAGATAATGAGCATGGGCACATCAGGTCCTCCTGCCATGGCAAAAGAACTCCAGATGCATGTACCACTTTGCACAGCTAACTAGCTCTTGTAGGCACTGGAGAACCAAAACCAGGCTGTCAGGCTTTATAAAGTGAGCACCTTTTATCACTGAGCCATCTCTCTCCAGCCCCATTTGCATCATTTTTTTTAAAGCAGTGGTCATCTTAATTTTTAAAAATTATTTATTTATTTTTGAGCAGATAGAGAGAGAGAGAGAGAGAATGAATGAATGAATATATGGGCATGCCAAGGCCTCTTGCCACCACAAATGAACTCCAGATTCATGGCTTTAGGTGGGTACTGGGAATTGAACCCAGGCTAGCAAGACTTGCAATCATCTTTAACTGCTGAGCTATTTCATAACCCGTCCCTTAATTTTTTTTTTTTTAATGAAGACAGGGAAGGGATTGGGGACCTAACAGATCTTTAAGTGTCCGGCCCTCAGAGATTCTCAGCAGCACTAACAACAGTCCTCACATCTGTTCCAGAACCACACCTGGGTGACCGAAAATAAAACCCACACTGATGAGAGCTGGCAAAAGATAATTCTAGACTTATGTGAGGACTGTAGAAACTGTGTAACTGAACTCGAAAAACCACACCCTCAAAATACTCAACCTCCTTTGATTACACTCACCCCAATGGCGAGAGCAGCACAAGCTACAAACCTCACCCTCACCTAAGTGCTGGCTCCAGACATGGGCAAGGGGGAACATTCCTGGTTTCTTATGTGACCAAGTGGACAAAGAAGGAAAGCTGAGCCGACTCCAATGTCTCCAGTGTTCCTGTGCTTCAGCCTTCGGACACACTGTGTACCTACACAGCCCAACGTCAGAAGCTCCCTCCGCAGGCTCTTTCCAAACCATCCTCTTCTGTTGTTGGGATGGGGTCTCACTATGAGAATGGCCTTGAACTTGAGATCTTCCTGCCTCAGCTTCTCAAGTGATGAAGTTACAGGTATGCACTACGTAGGTCAGCTGTTAAACTGCTCTTTTCTTCCCCACCCTGAGGACCAGGGTTCTAAAACAACTACATGTAATGCACACTTCATCCACAGCACTCCTAAATATTTGCTACCTGCACTTAAATGAATGGGTAAACGAATGAAAACAGTGTATTTTAAGAAAATTTTAGGACTGCAGAGATGGCTCAACAGTTAAGGTGCTTGTCTGCAAAGCCTAAGGAACCCGGTTTGATTCCCCAATACCTACATAAAGCCAGATAAACAAGGTGGCACGTGCATCTGGAGTTCATTTGCAGTGGCTAGAGGCTCTGGAGCACCCATTCATCTCCCCCCCCTTTCTCTCTCTCTCTCTCTCTCTATCTCTATCTCTCTCTGCAAATAAATTAAAAATTAAATTTTTTAAAAAAGAAATTTTTAAAGAATACAGGCAAGAACCAAGTGTGTTGGTACATGCCTATAGACCCAGCACTTTGGAGGCTAGGAGACAGAGGATAGCTGTGAATTTGGGCCAACCTGAACTACATAGTGAGTTCTAGCTGAACTACAGAATGAGAGTCTGTCTCAAAACAACAAAAAATGTATACAGGAGTGAGGGATGGTGGTGCATGCCTGTCATCCCAGCACTTGGGTGGCTGAGGCAGAAAGAGTGTCAGTTTAAACTCAGTTTAGGCTACACAGAAACTTCAAGGTTAGTCTGTACATATATAAGTCCCTCTCTCAAAACAACCCTCCTCTCAAAAAAGGAAAGGAGGAAGGAAGGAAGGGCACTTAGAAATTAGTTTAATCAAAGAAATATGATCGAGCTGGAGAGCTGGCTTAGTGGTTAAGGCACTTGTCTGCAAAGCCAAGGGACCTCGGTTCAATTTCCCACTACCCACATTAGCCAGATAAGGTAGCACACTCATCTGGAGTTCGTTTGCAGTGGCTGGAGGCCCTGGCATACCCATTCTCTCCCTCTCCCTCTCTCTCTCTCTCTCTCTCTCTTTCTCTCAAATAAATAAAAAAAATAAAACTATTAGCCAGGTGTGGTGGCACACACCTTTAATCCCAGCACTCGGGAAGCAGAGGTAGGAGGATTGCCATGAGCTCAAGGCCACCCTGAGACTACAGAGTGAATTCCAGGTCAGCCTGAGCTAGAATAAGACCCTACCTCGGAAAACAAAAAAAAACAAAAACAAAAACAAAAACAAAAAAAAGAATTAAGACTATTTTTAAAAGTTTTTTTAAAAGGAAATATGATCACCATATATTGTACTATGTGCAGTACCAAAGTTTATCTGCAGAACATGCATTTCAAGACAGAAGCTGGGCATCATGCTGGCGTGTGCCTGTTACTCCAGCGAAGTCCAGCACTTGGAAGATGGAGGCAGGAGGATCAGTTCACAGTTATCATAGTGAATCTGATGCAGCCTGGGCTATAAGAAGCCGTATCTCAAAAAAAATAAAATAAAACAAAACAAGCACACAAAAGAATGGATGCCAGAAACCATGGACAGCATCAAACTCAGTAGATATATACACATGCCTATGATAAAGTTTAGTTTATAAACTAGACCCAGCAAGAGAGAAGCAATAGTAACTAATAATGAAACAGACCAAGTTGGGCGTGGTGGCGCACACCTTTAATTCCAGCACTCAGGAGGCAGAGGTAGGAGGATTGCCGTGAGTTCGAGGCCACCCTGAGACTACACAGTGAATTCCAGGTCAACCTGGGCTACAGTGAGACCCCACCTAAAAACCAGCCCTGCCCCACAAAAACCCAGACCAAGAACAACAATACATTACAATAAAACTGCAAGCATCACTACTTTTGTACTTTGGACCCATGTAAAATAAGAGTTACTTGAAGCTAGGAAAATGGCTCGGTGGTTAAAGGCACTTGCTTACAAACCCCGATGGTCAGGTTCAATTCCCCAGCACCCATGAAAAACCCAATGCAAAGTGGTGTCTGCATCTGAAGTTTGTCTGCAGTAACAAGAGACCCTGCCCCCATACACACATGTCCAAGTACATAAATAGTTACTTGAGCTTACTTGAGTTACTCAGGAGGCTAAGGTACAATTGCAACTTTGAGGATAGCCTGAAACCCTGTCTCAAAATAAAATTAAAAAGAGGACTGAGTTCAGTTCAGTAATATAGTAACTGCCCAACACGCACAAGGCTCTGAATTCAATCTCTAGTACTGCCCAGTGAATGAATGAAATACGGACTGTTACGCATAAGAACTGTGACAGCACACTAGTGGATGAGATGACCAAGGTGGCCACTAAGAGACCGGAAGTGGTACATACAGTGTACAGATGCTGGGCAGAGAAAGGAGGATTCAAGCCCTGGGCAGGCCAGAGTGGGACAGTATACAATTTAAACTTATGAATCATTTATTTCTGGAATTTACCACTTAATATTTTTGGAGTTCAGTTGACGTCAGAAAAGTAAAACCACAGAAAACAAAGTCTGGGAGGCTTGGTTGGGGGGCACGATTGAAGCGCTTAGTCCTGCTCCTATCATTCCGACACTGCTTGGTCTTGTTCACTCGGTTGTGCATTTGCTCCTTCTGGCTCCATTTTTCTACCAACTGACAGTGTTCATTTCCAACTGTAAACTCTTGTTGGCTCTACTTCTCTGCAGGTACAGCAGGAGTCAGTCACTTAACAGATGCTCTTAATGGTCACAGTGAAAAGACTTAGAAAACTGTCATTCTCAGCCTCTTCCTCCTGCTGCCAATCCAACTTTAAAAAAGATCCATGGGCTGGAGAGATGGCTTAGCAGTTAAGCATTTGCCTGTGAAGCCTAAGGATCCCGATTCAATTCCCCAGAACCCACGTTAGCCAGATGCACAAGGGGGCACATGCATCTGGAGTCCGTTAGCAGTGGCTGGAGGCCCTGGTGCGCGCACGTGCTCTCTCTCTCTCTCTCTCTCTCTCTCCCTCTTTCTGTCTGTCTGACACTCTCAAAAAAATAAATAAAAATAAACAAAAAATTTTTTAAAAAATAAAAAAGATCCAGCTAAATGTCTGGTGCCTCCCAGAAGGTTCTGGATAATGGTGACAGATCCTCACAGACAAGGATGGTGAGTGACACTTCTTCTTTGGTGGCTCCTGGCAAGCTTGATGTTACTGGAAAAGTGTCAATCTTTGTCTTTGATTAAGATTCCAGAAAAAGCCTCTCGGGGTGATATGTACTAGTTCCAAATTCCCCACAACAGTTCATTGTGTAAATGAATGGCCCAGCAATGAGAAGCCAGGGATGCCCCCACCCAGGTTTCCTGCTTGCTCTCACACAGGTGGAATTCAGACCAAAGACAACAGTTCAGAAATTTGTCCCTAGAGTCACCCTAGTAGGAGGGGCGGGAACCCAGAGGACTTAAGAAGTGGAACCTCATTGCTAGCCCTCCACAGGCAAACTCTGATGGGCCCTTAGTGTTCTGCAATGGCCTTGAGATTCTTGAGATTCAGCCCAAACCTACCTTAACCTCAAAAACTGACGCCCTGGCATGCTTGACACTATAAGGCTCAGCAATACAATGAACCTAGTTGTTCGGGAAGAGAACTTTTAAAAACACTCCATCTCAGCTGGGTTAAAATAATAAAAATAAACTTACAAATCCCTCCAGAATCAGAGAACTGAGCCAGCAATATTTTTTAATTGATATTATTCTACCACAGAAATGTAACCGGCAGCTGTTGAGAATGTTGCGGTCCATTCGTGGCTTTAAGCATCTAAAACTGCCCCTGTGGCTTGGGTCTTGGTGCACGGTTCACTGAACACTCAGCCAGCAAAGGACCAGGGCCATAGCAGAGCCAGACCTTCCAGCTCGGCATGAAGGCCAGTTACTCTGAACAAGGACTGATTGCTCCGTGGCTTGGATCAAAGAGGAGTATTTTTCACCCATGATGTTTGCTTTAAAAAGATGGCTACACCAAACACAACCCGAGGGCAAGTTCTATTTTACACACAGGCCAAACAAACACTGAGCTTTGTGGCTACTGTTTTCCACGTCAGGCTTATTGTCCCCCTTTGAGCTTGGATTTTGGTTGACAGGACGGGAAGGAGGCAGTGGAGAAGGTGGTTTCTTCTAGAAAGGACACTTCCTTCTCCCTGCACTGTGCTTGCTAACAGGCTAGCATTGCTATTTCTGTGAGTTCCTGGCCAGCAGGCAAACTTAATGGTACAAGTAGGAAAGCACTGTCCTGGAGACCAGAAGTCACAGGTTCCAGTCTCCACTGCCCCTGGTGTCTCCGCCTTAGATAAACCGCATTACCACCCATCACCTATCAGATGGCTGGCTGATTAAAATTACTACTTAGGGCTCGTGCGTCTCTAAAAATTCCACCAATTTATTCAAATTATATCCTTTAAACCCAGCATTATTTTCTTTATATAACACTTAATGCTGCCCACCTGTCACAGACATGAGCTCCATTCTTTTTTTTTTCACTCACCTTGTTAACTGGATCCTTTAGCTACAGACCTAGGTTCTAGCATTTTCGGACCTCTGAAACTAGCAAAGAGGGCACCCCCAAAACAATATTTACTAATGGGCCATCACAGTCCTCTTAATTCTTTAGGCTGAATAATAGGAAATAAAGTAGTCATCTATCCACAAATCTTAAATACACTGCATGAAAACTGTCAGCTCCAGGAACCACAGACGTGCTATAAGGTGTCTCTGTGAGCTGACTAAAAGCTGGACTTGGGATCGGTCTTGGAAGCCTAAGCTGTTCCTAAGGAACCAGCTTCTACATTCAATAGTCACAGTGCTGTGGTGATCCTGAAATTTGGAAATGAAGAGCATTGTGGGAGGAATATGATACAGGCAACAACATCCTCAGCTTGCCCAGGGGATCAGTTAATCTGGAGAAGGAAGGCTGAGGGGAGCTGGGGACGTTCCTGAAATATCCAAATAAAGGGAATGGAGTCATAGCAGCAGGAAGTTGGTGGGGCTCAACTGTGCCTGACTAGAATGCACAGTGCAAACTGAGTCCTTCCAACACCTGTTTGGATCCAAACTAGGAGGAGGGAAGGAGAAAGCATCTGCCGGTGTCCCCAGTGCGGTTCTGGGTGAAGAGTGCCTAGCTCACAGGAGACAGCCAGAGTCAGAGATGAACAAGCTGCCCGGGGAAGCATGTGGAAAGGGGACCAGGACAGTATGTAAGATGCAGGCTAGAAGACATGACATTACGGGCTCTGCGACCATGACAATGCTTGCCAATGAGGATGTCGAGAGCCTGGAACCTTCACACGTCACTTCGTGAGGAATGAATGACCCATGCTGGGGACAGGATGGAAACTGGTGCAGCTTCTTTGCAAGACAGCACAGCAATTCCTCAAAAGGTTAAGTAAGGCATAATTTTACAGCCCAGGAATGCCATCCCTAAGTATTTACCGCAAAGAAATGGAAACATCTGCTCACACAAAAGCTAGTGTATACGTACTCGTGGTGACATCATCATTAGGATCCAAGAGGCACAAAGAACCCAAACACCCATCAACTGAAGAATGCACAAATAAAACACGGGCCATTCACGAAGTGGAAAATTACCTCGCCATACGAAGCAGTAAAGCTACAACATGAATGAGCCTTGAAAACATGCTATGTGAGAAAAGCCATGCACAAAAAGGCATGCACTGTGTGTTAGCCTGTTTAACAAAATACCTGACTCCCTGTGTTTAAAGAACACGAATTCTGGGCTGGAGAGATAGCTTAGCAGTTAAGTGCTTGCCTGTGAAGCCTAAGGACCCTGGTTTGAGGCTCGATTCCCCAGGACCCACATTAGCCAGATGCACAAGGGGGTGCATGCATCTGGAGTTCATTCGCAGTGGCTAGAGGCCCTGGAGTGCCCATTCTCTCTCTCTCGCGCTCGCTCGCTCTCAAATAGATAAAAATAAACAAAAAGAACACAGATTCTGGAGGCTGGGAAGTACGAGAGTGTGGCACTAGCATCTGGTAAGAGCCTCACTGGGTCATCGTTCTACGAAACAAAGTATGAAACATGGCAAGACAGAGCACATGTGCCAATGCAAGTGTCTCTCCCTTTTCTGGTAGGCAGTAATGCAGGTACAGGGTCCTGAACATCTAAGCCTAATTACCTCCCAAGGGCCAACCTCCAAATTCCATTAGCAGGAGCTTAGGGACTGAGTTTCCATCATGTGAACTGGGGGTACACATTCAAACTACGGAACTGTATAATCCCACTTACATGAGTGTGTAAGATGGCCAAGGAGAAGAGCAAGAGCAGGAGACGTCTTAGGGCTGACAAAGGTGTCCTGAAATTAGACCACGGTGGTGGCTGTGCAGCTCTGTGACTAAAGGACACTGAACTGTATATTCTCAGGACCAATTGTATGGGATATGAATTGTATCTCAATAAAGCTGTTTGAAAATAAATAAGGAGCAAGCAGTTTGACATGCTGCTGGGGGATCAGTGTGCTAGGAATTATTCTAAGCATGTCTCATAGATTAAATCACCGAATTTTCACAAAACTTTATGGAATGGGTGACTGCAGCTTATTGTGTGTGTGTGTGTGTGTGTGTGTGTGTGTGTGTGTGTGTATGTGTGCGCGTGTATGTGTGCATGTACATGCATATGTCCGCACATGCTCCCTGTGATCAAGCCCAGGGCATTGCATAACCTAGGCAAGCATTCTACCATTGAAGCAATGTCCCTCTCCCTATAATGATTTTTAGATAGAAAAATCAAAATGAAAAGAATCTTTTTTAAAAAAGAAAAAAAAAACTTGCTAAGCAGTTGAACCAATGTTCAACCCTCAGGCAGTCCAGCTTTCAGGCCAAAATCTTAACCACTGTGCAATACTGCCCCTGAACAGTAAGGGTGAAGCCATCATGGCTTCCTGTCACTCAGTTTTACTGAGCATGAAAGAATGAGGGGAATGCACCCAGAGCATGGTAAGAGTCTAGAATGAAAGAGAAAAGAGCTGACAGAAGACGGGGAGGCCTGGGCTGAGGGCGGTGCATTCTGGGCATCTCCATGCACCTGTGATCCAAGACCGGAGCTTGTTAACAGACACAGACAAAAGAGAGGTCAAGGGAATTAAGTGGACAGCGAGAGCGCACTACCCACTCAAAGGAGTACTTTCCATCTCAGAACACAGGAGTCATTTTATTCAGGCTCTTCTTCCACCCACGCCGGTCCCCAGAAAACAATGTGTAAAATGAAGTATGTTTCCAGAAGAGACCGCACAAAATTACAGGCAAAAGACAATGCCTTCTAAAATGAAAAAAGGAGTAAGAAAAATACAAGAAATGAATACTTCTGTGCAATTTAAATTTCAAACAAACACATGACTCATAAAAACCAGTCTTCATGACCAGAAGTCATTACACACTCCGTCTATCAAACAAATGATTTCACAATGTATCTTATGAAATCTTTTGGTTCTGAAAACTTTTAAGTGCAAAATTTCCAACCATGTCAGCCACCTCAATGAACCAGAACAGTGCGCACACCACGTGGAACCTGAGAGGAAGAAAATGGTTAGCAGCAGTGAACATTTCCCACGCTGGCCACGGCACAGTCAGATCGCGGGAACAGGGCAAGGGGACCTCACAATCACTTGTCCTTCCTTCTCCAGTGCTGGCAGGACCCAAGAACCTTCCTTTATCCTCCCGCTCAAATGCCCACAGAGCTTCCAGGGCACCTGAACCCCAACTGTCCATGTATATCTTTGAGCCTGGCAACTACATCTTGATTTCGCAGGTCAGAGCCCTCATTCCGTCACTCATCTCCCCGCCCTGTGTTCTACTTCCTAAGGTCAACTTAAATCCCAGGCAGCAAATAACACGAGTTTGTTGAAACTGCGTGGTAAATGGTAGGTATGAAGAGCTTATAATAAAATGATTCCTATGTTCTGACATGGAAAAAATGTCCCAAGAGAAGACAGAAACCACGTGCCGCTCGGCCTGCTTCAAGTTTTCTACAAGACAAAGTTTTTGGAAAAGGAATTTCCTTGGTGGAAAGCAACGTGAAGTTGGCCCAGCATCTCTTTGCAGTTCCCTCTGCCTGAGACTTACACACAGGCCACATTCTGAAAGCTACCCTCTTGTTCCAACCACACACACCACAGGCATGTGACTCTGTCGGGGCCTGTCCACTGAAGAGGCGAGAATGTGGCGTGGGAGGCAATGACACCCTGCATCCAGGCCATGGCAAGTGTCCAGTTCTTTCTCCTCTGCCGCGTTTACCCTCCAGCATGTCCACAGACCAACAAAGAGGGGGTGAGGGCCCAGTGTGTGCCCCACAAGGGGGCCTTTCAGCACTCACCCTCACTTACCGCCTGGGCATGAGATCAGCCTCCTTCTAACCCATGAACAAGCACACTTTGTAGCCAGTGGGCTGATCTCGTGTGAGGGAAAAGGGTTGGCTTCACCCAGAGTGATCTCATTCCCTAGGCAGAAAGCCTCGCCAAAGCACTTCTGAATAGGTACTTTCGGAGGACAGGCATGGAAAGATTTACAAAGACACCTGTGAGCGCCAGGTTGCCCCTTCCCTTCCTCTTCCTCCCTCTGTTCTCTGAGTCCAAATAACTGCCACAGGCCACCAGGGGCTCGCCTCCCTAAAACTCTCCCTGTTCCCATGAGGGGCGCCATTTGTCCACCGACTGTGTCCAAACACCTCATCTTAGCACTGAAATCCCTGAAAATTTTGGTCCTGTGACCTGCTTTGCCTCCTCCTTGTCCCTCTACGCATGTCCTATCCCTGTTCTTGCTTTTTCTCCTTCTCTTCTAGCTAATCGCCAGTAGCAAAGCACATATTCCACCCAGGTTCAAATCTCAACTCTATTCTAAATGGCTCAGACGTGGCACAAGGCACTGACATAATTCAGTGTCCTATGTGTACAGCAGATTGTAACAGCATAGTCACAAAGGAAGAAGACAGGGGCAAAACACTCAAAACTAAAACGTGGCAGTGGTATTACCGAATACAAATCAGCTTTCACATACTTATTTACACAAGTCTCCACAAACCCTTCCACGGCAACATGGTCAACCCCTTTCTCTTCGCTACTCTGCCAGCACTCAGGAAGCACAGAGCCTGGATGGAGTTGGGGACCGTTTCTTGCGGAAGGTTACTTGAACAGTAATCAGGTGTTGAATTAGGAAGTTCGTGTCCTAAAACACATGCCTATGCCTTTCAAATTACCTAAGAGACTCTACACGTTTGTATGGTTACAGATTCCGTGTCTTGGACCCAAGGCTTTCGCTTGCTTGGGAGCTCCTCCTGCTGAGGCCAGTGTGACCACTGACCCAGGCATGGCACCATGGTGGCCTGGTCCTGCTTCTCTCTGTCTCTTCACTGCATGCCTGGGAGGGTGCGGGTCTGAACGGTCCCTTTCTAAGGGCGATGTGCTTAAGACAGCTAAGCTTTCCTCTCCCACTTCCCCTAGGATGAGAACTGCCCTCACCACACGCTGCTGCTGCTCTCTTCCTAGCCAACTGCGCTCTGGCAGAGGAAGTCTGCCATGCTCCATGCCAACTGGGCCCCGCTGAGTAAGCCTAGCTCATTTGAGGGTCCAGGAGAAGGAACCCCACTCCACTGCACAAACACTTCATAAAGAATGAATCTGCTTTCCAACACTTTAGTCTCTTTGTTCGAAACCTAAGAGAGGAAGAATGGTGTTAGTGATTGGGATTTTTCAGGACCTCCCCTCCCCTGCTACATCCCACCCCAATCTAGCCCATCAGGAAGCCCCCTGGTCCCTTCCTGGGGGAGCAGGAAACAGCCTCCCACGTATCTCCACGGATGTCACATGCTGGGCCTCCTGCAGTGCACACTGCCCAGGAAATGGCCAGAAATCGGGCCCTTACTCTTGAAGACACCTCCCTGCAAGTAGTCTGACCAGAAAGACTGAACTTGCTTCCCAATCTCTGTGCAACAATCTAATCTGTGTCATTCTTTTCATAAGGGCCAAACTAAATGTTGATAACAAGCTGCTACTTGAAATGGGAGCAGCCATGCTCGTGACGAGGGAAGCATAAAGCCTACAAGTCAGCGTGCGCACTTCACCGAGAGCAGCTCGGGATAAACCAGAGCGAACCTAAGCCTGACCTCAGCGCTGCCTACTGGAAGCAGCGCCGACCTCTGATCAAGCTACTGAGCAGTCTGCCTGCTCGGCCTCAAAGCCGCGCCCAGGCTTCAGCAAAGTCCAGAGGCAGCAAGTAAACCCCAAACCACAGTGACACGGGACTCCACCCTCGAGATCATGTGTCCCCCGCACGCCCTCATCAACACCAACAGCGGGAAGAGCTGGAAGGACGGAAACTTACGTGCTCCTTCATCTGCTTAGACACGACGGGCGACATCATCATGCAGCACAGGAGGACGACCAGGATGAAGTAGAGCGCGTACATGAAGCGGGTGGTCCGGGACTGCCGGGCTTTGGGGCAGCAGCCGCAGCACAGGGAGCAGCCTGCAGAGCCACAGCAGCAGGCCAGCTGCAAAAAACACCAACGTCCTTAGAGTGTGCTGCTGTGATTTCACAAGAAACGCTCACTTCTTCTTCAGTCCAGGTTTCTGGCCCATGAGCTTCTTTTTACAATTTTTAAAAAATATATTTATTTTATTTATTTTAGAGAGAATGGGCGCACCAGGCCCTCCAGCCACTGCAAAGGCTTATGTGGGTCCTGCAGAATCAAACTGGGATCGTTTGGCTTTGCAAGCAAACGCCTTAACCGCTCAGCCATCTCTCCAGCCCTGGCCCATGAGCTTCTGAAGCCATTAAACTTTCCAGAGTGAGGGGTGATGAGTGTGTTCTGTTATTTATAAGCCCCTGCACCATTCCTGACTTTATGCTGATGGGAGGACTCTTGGTGAGCCCCTCTCCTTGGTAGGGTCACAATAGTAGGGGCATCTTACATTCTTTATTGTCAGAGCACACTTGTACTGTAGGGGGAATCTGCACAGGTAACTTGGAAGCAGCTAAGCTTGTACACACTGTCAATGTTTTGTTCTGAGTTTATCCTTAGTTTAGATGTCAGGTGAAGGGAGGCTGAGAAAGAAATCAGAACTCGATGGCCTTGGACATGAACCCTCCCCTCTACAGAGAGAGACAAGACCTCAAAGCATGTGAACCACCTCCGGGCCACCTGGTCAGAAGGCCAAGACTGAGCCGTGAGTGTGCCACGTGCCTCTGCGCCGGCTCTTTATGAAATACAGATGAGAAGGACGCTGAGCAAGACGGCTCGAGCGTGCCGACCCTCGGTCTTCTCAGACTGCTCGCAGATTCCATCCCTGATCTTCTGCCTGGGTGACAGGTGGCAGACTGCTTACAATTGCAGGGTGGGGTCTTGTTGCTGTGTAACTTTTGAGGGTTGGGAATTTTGGAACCTCCCCACCTCTGAGGAGGAGGATGGGAGACTGGGCTAAGGACCAGTGGCTGATGACAGAATCAACTGTGCTACACAAAGGCATCTTCACACAAGCTCACCAAGGCAAGCTCCCACGACACTGACTATCAGTGCATCCGGAGGATGTGCCCTGTCCCCATGGGAACAGATGCTTCTGGGCTTGGGACCCTTGTGAGCCTCACCCTATGCACCTCTTCACCTGGCTGTTCATTTGTACTCTTCATAATAAACAAGAACGTAAGTAGTTTCTTGAGTACTGTGAGCTGTTCTAGCAAAGTCTGGAACCAGGAGATGGCAGTGGGGATCCTGATTTATACCCAAGCAGCCAGACTATGAAAAGCACACATGCGCCTGGCATCTGATGTGGGGCAATCTGGGTTAAACCTGGGGAGTTAGTACCAGGTTTGACTAGCTGTAGGGAGACAGCTGGTGTCATATACTGAGCCATTACTTTACAAATATTTGTCCCTTATTTTGGCAGATGGACCTTCTAGGCCATGCGATGACCATTCTTCTAAGGCCCTCTGAACACAGGACCAGCAGGCGAGTTTAATATGTGACAGAGCTTTCACCACAACTGGTGTCTGCAAGGATGAGCATCTCCGAACAGGGCTTGGGGGACGGCCAGTAACAAGCAGGAAAGGCACTGTCCTGCAAGTGCCACGTCATCCCTCGCGGGCAAAACAGCGGTTTCTGGGATCAACCAGGAGCAAGAGAAGAAGCCAAGAGGCAGAAGAAGAATGAAGTAAGGAAGGAAACTGGCTCCAAGAACAGGATTACCCAAATCCGGAGCCTGATCATGAACCGCTGTGAGCACCTGTGACACGCGGAGCAGGACAGGCGATGCCAGGAGACGGGAGTCTGCAGCTGGCAGCGCACCAGGCACGGCCACCTCTTACCACTCACTGTCTCCCAGAGGCCCATGCGCCCACGGGGAAGCTTTCTAGGCTAATGAGTGAGACACGGGCCCAGTGCGGCGGCACAGAGCTCCTGTGGGACCACTAACCAGCCTCTTGTTTGAAAAGAACTAGATCTGTACTAATCAAGTACAGGCAGTAAAGTATGGTGGTTAGCTGCTTAGGCTAGAGCTCAGGCTGCATGATGAGTCCGCTGCTCGGCTTTGCCCACTACCAGCTCTGGACCAAACGCAGTTCATTTACCCTCCAAGACTCGGTGTCCTCATTCGTAAAGGAGGGTGGTAACAGAATTTGTGCTGCAGGTCCTTATTCACTGCTGTGGGGTTTCTTTGTTTATTGTTATTATTATTTGGTTTTTCGAGGTAGAGTCTCACTGTAACTCAGGCTGACCAGGAATTCACTATGTAATCCTGGGGTGGCCTCGAACACGGCGATTCTCCTACCTTTGCCTCCCGTGTGCTGGGATTAAAGGCGTGTGCCAGCACACCTTAAAGGAATGGTGGAGGGAGGGCTAATCAAAATCTAAGAGGATATAAATAAATCATATGGGAACCTACTTTTTTGGACAACAGAACACTCAGGAGCCGTAGATTGTTACTAGAAAATTTGCAGTGTCAGGGATGGGATACCTTCCAGTGAGTTGTTGGCCAGAGAGGTCCCTGGTGCCCCCAAAACATTATAGGCCATTGCTGAGGCCCTCAGTTTCCCACCAGGAATAGATGGTAAGACCCTATGGCTGAAGACTCCACATACTTGGGCTGCAAGGCCACCGAAAAAATCCTGCTGGAACTGAGCTGATAACCTCCTCCATGTAGACCAGCTGACAGAAAGCTGGAAGAAGCCATTCTGCATGCAGTTCAATGGGAGAGAGAAATCCAGTGAAGATACTCAACAGTGGACAATGCAAGCCTTATATTTTGCCATCCAGGCCAAATGAGCCAACGGGTACAATAGTGGCACATCTGTCATGGTGGAAACCAACTGCCCTCTAAGGGGACTGGAGGCCTGCTCCATGGGAGGGAATACATCCCTGATACTGAAAACTTAAAACATGGGTAGTCATGAGCCCTAGGGTTCTAACCTCTGCTGCTGTCTGGCTAAATGTATATACTATGCTCATCAAACTGCCCAGTCTCTTAATGTTCATACTTATATATTAATGCTACTCTCACTTTTGGTAGAGAACCTTCTCTTTTCAGATGGCAGTGACCTGGGTATGACTCAGAAGGCATCATGGTGCTGGGAAGAAGTGACAGGAGTGCTCAGCACTGAAATATCTCTATCACACCTTCCAAGGCTCAGGGTCCATTGCGGAAGAGGTGGCAGAAACATTGTAAAAGCCAAAGGAAGGGTAGGACTCCTTATAATGTGCTCCTTCAGACACAAAATGGCCTGGATATCCATGACCTCCACTGCCTGATACTACCTACACAAGACCATCATAATAGAAGAAAAAAGATCATGACATCAAAATAAAAGAGAGACTGATTGAGATGGGGAGGGGATATGATGGAGAATGGAGTTTCAAAGGGGAAGGTGAGGGGAGGGAGGGCATTACCATGGGATATTGTTTATAATCATGTAAGTTGTTAATAATAATAACATGAATTATAACTAAATATATGAGTATTAGCCCTGGTCTATACTGAACCTAAGTCCTTACAGTTCAATCTCTTGATAATCTGGCAAAAAATTTGGGACTTTGCAAGGCTGGAAAAATAAGTATCAATCCCAATGCCATGTTATAAATAAACATGATGTACAATGAGACAAGATCATAGGTATACACATAAGTCAGCGAATCAGAATGCTGTACTAGATCTGAAAACACAGTCTTTTCCCCTTACTGCACTTTGTCAAACAGCCACCATTTGAGCCTTTGTTGTTCTGTACTATTTGGGCACTTCAAATTCTTGCTGATGTACTCTGTCCATCATGTTTTCAATTTTCCAGCCATCTTACTCAAAAAACTCTTCTTGACCCATAAGACGCCTATTAAAGATGCTATTCTACCTGGGCTGAGGCACCAGATCACAGCAGTGGCGTACTAACACTCGTGCATGTGTTTCTATCAGCCTCCCTTTCCTTTGAAAGTCATCATCCATACTTTCAATCTCTGCCTTCATAGATCTCTTTGCACATGTGTGCAAATATCCCCTTTTCTCTCTCCCCTCTTCTTTCCTCCTCTCCTTGCCTTATCTCTACAGCTGATTTGATTCTCTAGGCTCCCTTCTCCTCTACGTGCTTTTCTTTAAACCATGTGGACTCAGGTACCCAGCCTTGCTGAATTGCCAGTTATAGTTTGGACCTTAAGCATCCCCCACAGGCCCATGTAGAAAAGGAGCTTCCCCCCAGCATAGTGTTGTCAACAGAGTCAACACGGTTTCATCCAGGCACAACGGATCACGCTAACAATCCCAGCACGCAGAAGGCTGAGGAGGAAGGTGGCCATGAGTTTGAAGCCAACCTGGGCTACATAGTAAGACGCAGGTTAGTCTGAGCTAAAGTGAGGACCCTGTCTCAAAAAGTAAACAACAGGGCTGGAGAAGTGGCTTAGCAGTTAAGGCCAAAGGACCTAGGTTCAATTCCCCATGACCCACATAAGCCAGATGCACAAAGTGGTGCATATGTCTGGAGTTTGTTTGCAGTGGCTGAAGGCCATGGCACACTCATATTCTCTCTCTCTCTCTCTCTCCTTCCCTCCCTCCCTCCCTCCCTCCCCATCTCCCCCTTTCAACAAATAAATAAAATTTTTAAATTTTTTTTAAAAAGTAAAAAAAAAAAAAAAAAACCCACTTCACATAACAATCTCTACAGAGGAGGAAATGAGTACTTATACACATTTGAAAGCAGAGAAATAATGACATAAAGAATGTGATTATGCTGGGGCTGGAGAGATGGCTTAGTGGTTAAGGCATCTGCCTGCAAAGCCAAAGGATCCCAGTTCGACTCTCCAGGACCCACACAAGCCAGATGTACAAGGGGGTGCATGCATTTGGAGTTTGTTTGCAGTGTCTGAAGGCCCTGCTGTGCCCATTCTCTCTCTCTCTGTCTTTCTCTTTCTCTCTCTCAAATAAATAAATATTTTTTAAATAAAAGAATGTGATGATGGAAACTATAAAGCAAAGTTGTTTCATCCCACTCCATCATTAAAGTCATATGTCATAGTACACAGCGTATATTTCAAAGTTTACTTTTCACATTTAGTAACACTGTATTACATTTTGGCGCTGTAGACCAGTGGTGAAGGATCTGCCTAGCATGTGCAAAGAGGACTACAAAAATAAGTGGATATATGTTTATGTTTATATGTGTATACATATTACACACAAAATTCAAATATTTCTATTCAACAACAGCCATTCTCTACTAGAACACGAATACTCTTCAAAACAAGTTATGCCAATCAATAACCAAGGGAACACACACATTGCCTTCAGCTAAATACTGACATATGCACCAGGTGGAAATTCATAACAGCATCCATGAAAAAAAAAAAAGCTGTTTTAGCATTCCAGGAAACTCTCATGCCACGTTGACTGACCACATGTTTCTGGATGAACATCACTTAGATTAAACAAGTTTCCATCCAATCCCCACTACTTACAGCTTTATTACCCTGACATGTCACTCATCCTGATCTTCCCTCAGAAACTGGAATCAATCCCTGGCCTACTCACTCCAGGACAGCTGCAACTGGGAGAGAAGAGCCTGGCTCCAGGGGGCATGAGCCTTCCCCAAACAAGTCAGGGCTTGAAAAGGAAGCAAATGCAGGGAGTCCAGCGGCCAGGGCAAACCCCAATCTCAACCAGGGACTTTGAAAGGCAAACAGGCAGCAGGGGGTCATCAGATGTCAGGAGGTACCCCCCTGCTGGGGTAGGGGAGTGCTGATCTCAGGGAGGGGAGAACACATGTGCCACAGTTCTGTATCTTCTGCTTAATTTTGCTGTGAACCTAAAATGGCTCTTTTTTAAAGCCTGATGTTTAAAATAGAAAAAAAAAAAAAAAAGTAATAAATGAGCAAAACAGTGCTGCTCCTCCTTGCCTGGATAAATGCAGGCTGAATGAATAATGCATGGAAAAGCCATGTGGCTGGAAAGCTCTTCAAACAAAGCAGACAATCCCAGTCCCCAGGGCCAAGGTCACAAACCACATGGTGAACTCTGGCGTGCTCACCAGCACTGCCTCACGAAGTTCCACAGACCAGTGATTTATAGACGTGGCACATTCTATTTTCCACAAGACATTACTTTACAAACTCAAAAGGGAGATGGTCTGCAGATACACTGCTACAGGTGCTCAGAGATTTAGGTACAAATACTACTGAGAAAAGCCTTATTGTCCAGATCTACTGGGGCCGGGGTTAATGGAATTATGGGGCTGTCTACACAATAGAACATTGTTAAAAAGAGCAAGCCTCACTGCGTCACCTCAAAATCTATTATGCTGAAGTACCAACCATCAGCACCACAAAATGTAACTACATTTGGAGAAGTCCTTAGAGGCGTGATTAAGGTTTAAATATGGTCTCGGGGGGGGGGGGGCTCCTAATCCAGTGACTGGTGTCTTTGCAAGAAGAGCAGATGAGGACACAGACACCCACAGGGACAGCCAAGAAGGGGCCATCTGTAAGCCAAAGAGCAGCCTCAGAAGAAACACACTGTCAACATTGTGCTCTGGAACACCTAGCCTCTGGAAGAAAGAGATCACATTTCTGTTTAATCCACATGGTTGTAGTGTTATAGTTACCTTCTCGTTAATAGGACAAACACCTGACCAGAAGCAGCTTATAGGAGGAACGGATTTATTTTGGCTTACAGTCTGGAGGGGAAGCTCCATAACAGGACCACATGACATGAACAGAGGCTGGACATCACCTCTGCCACAGCAGGGGGAAGCAGAGGAGAGTGAGCTGAGCTCTGGCAAATGGGAGCTGGCTGTAACACCTCTAAGCCCTCCCCCAACAACACACCTCCTCCAGCAAGACTCTACTGCCCAAACTGCCATCAGCTGGGAACCAAGCATTCAAAATGCATGATTTTATGGGGACATGTAATTAAAACCATTACACCCACTTAATTAACGTGGTCCATATGCCCTGATGCCATCTTGTATGCGCATGGGCCCATGAAGGCATGTGTGAAGACACAAACCACTAGCTGATTACCTGTACAATAGGCCTACATGTAGGGAGGGAAAGAAGACATCAACTTCTTAACTTCTTCTCATTCAAGTTTTTACCACATTACATATTACTCTGGCAAGGGAGAGCGGGAGCAAAGTCACATAGCTCAGGACCTCAAATTCACTACAGAGCCAAGAATGACCTTGAATTCTTATTTGTGCCTCTACTTTCTCAGTGCTGAGATAGGAGGAGTGTGCCACTCAGCAGGTGGTCAGATTTATTTCTGAATGAGATAGTGACAGAGAGAGACAATTGGCGAGCCAGGGCCTCCAGCTACTACAATTGAACTCCAGACGCATGCACCACCTTGTGCGCATGTGCGACCTTGCATGCTTGTGTCACCTTATGTATCTGGGACTTGGAGAATCAAACATGGATCCTTGGGCTTTGTAGGCAAGTGCCTCAACTGCTAAGCAATCTCTCCAGCCCCCCCCCCCCTTTTAAAGTGTAATAAAAGAGTGAGTAGATGGCTCAATGAGGAAAGTGCTGTGCCAGTATGAGGACCAGAATTCGGATCTCCAGCAGCCATGTAATAGCCAACTGTGGTGATATGCCATAATTCCAGGGTGTAAGGTGGGGGGGGGGGTGGAAACATGATAATCCCCAGGACTTGCTGGCTAGCTAGTATAGCTGAACTGGCGAGCTCTAGGTTCAGTGAAAAATCCTGTCTCAAAAGTAAATAAACAAACTGGTTAATTAATTAAGTTGGAGAGCAATTAAGGAAGATGGCCAATGTTAACCTCTGGCCTTCACCCACACACACATACTCACAACATACACATGGAAAAATCAATGTGGAGTAATTCTCATACACATAGGGCTACATGAGACCCTATGTCAAAAAAGAGAGAGAGAGAGAGACCTGACAAGAAAAGCAATGAGGCTTGAAGATACTGCTTGCTGTAAATGTATTTGCAGGACTGGGGAGATGGCTCAGCAGTTAAAGGCACCTGACAGCCAAGGATTAATTCCCCAATAGACACATAAAGCCAGATTCACAAAGTGGCACATGCATCTGGAGTTCGTTTGCAGTGACAGGAGGCCCTGGCATGCCCATTCTCTCTCTCTCTTCTCTCTCTTTCTCCTTCACTTTCAAATAAATAAACATTTTAGGGGAAAAAAAGCAGTTGCAAATGTGCACTTCAGTAATTTTCTTTTTCCCCCTTTTTTATTTTTATTTTTATTAAGGCAGAGTCTTACTCTAGCCCAGGCTGGCTTCAAATTCATAGTGTTCCTCCTACCTCAGTCTCCCAAGTGCTAGCACCTGGCTTATTTATGTGATTTTCTTTCCTTCTAAAGACCTTTCCCTCCCTCAAACATATTATAAAGAAAAGTCTTTCACTCCAGCAGCCCTTCCCACCTGCCCCCTATCTCACTTCTGGGGCATGAACAATGAAGTCTTTTGTAAATGGAAGGTGCTTTGTCCTTGCCTGGAAAAAAAAAAAATCAAACTGAACAGCTAAGCCAGCTGCTTGCTCATTAAGATGGACTTTCCACTCACTCTTTGTCTTATCTTTTTCCTTCTCCTGTCTAAGAATTCCAAACATGCATTCCACAAAAAGTGAAGGCCAGTATCCTTCCTGGCCAGTACTGGCAGAATTAACTTTCCAAGGACTAATGAGGCCTTTCAGAAAATGGTCACCAGAACCACGAGCTAAAACTCCAGTTGCTTCCGTAAAGTGGAAATCATGAAACCCTTGTTACCTGGAACTCCCAATGGGCAACAGCAACCAAAACAGAAAGCATCAGGAGAAAAAGCCCGAAGGCGTCACTGAGTAAGCACAGACACACTATCTAACCCGAGCCCTCTCCCAGCTCCAACCTTGCGTCCTTCCAAAGGCCTGACTTCCACTTCGGAAGCTCACAGCAAGCAGAAGAGCCAGGCTGCTGGCAAGAGCCGGGGGTCTGAGAACTAGGGAGCCAGGGTTCTAACCCCAGGAAGCCCTGGGAATTGGCTTTCCCCTAATTTAAGGAGCCCAGGTAGACAGACGATGCCAGTGACAGCCCAGAGCCCTGTGCCGGGAGCATCCTGAGGACAGGTGTCCCAGCAGAGGACAGGCAGGGACGGTGCACACTCCACCAAAAGCCTGGCAAGAGAGAGAAGTGGGATCAGAGTCACGTTCTTGTCCTTCCGCAAGAGGTAATGGGACATGTCCACAGCCACAAATCCTCAGACACTGAGACAGGGTAGCTGTGAAAGGCCAAATATAACCTTTTTAAGTAAAAAGGCCCAGGCCTGACTTAGATAGAGAACTAGCCGGCTAATGTGCTGACCTCTGCTTCTGTAAACTTCGCTTGCTTGCTAACTTGCTGCCTTTCTCCCTAAAGTTTCTGAGGAATCTCCATTTCAAGGACATTGCAGAAACACTCCACTGAGGAGGCCTCTGGCCTCCGACCACTTGCTTAGATAAGAAACTAAGGAATCTCCACTTCAAGGAGTCGTAAAGTACCACTGTTTACTTAGCCCATCACAATGGAGATTACCTCATCTGCCTGGAGTGTCCCTAGCTCCTGCCCCCAACTTTGCCCGCTGAGACCCCAAGCCAATCAGAACTGTTTAAATCAACCAATTATGTATCTATGCCCTACTTCTTTGTTCAAATTCCTATATGAGCCCCTTCCCCCAAAAGGAAGGGGCTCTCTCCCTCACTACCGCTGTGCCGGACTGTAGGGATGGAGCCCAGGCCTAGGCTTGCAATAAAGAAACCTGTTGCTTTTATATTCGAGTGTCTCGGCTTCTGTGGCGGTTCTCTGGATGACTCCTGGGTGACCAGGGGTCTTGGCTCCTGGTCAGGGGATTTGGCACAACAGCTGGAAGGCACAGAGTCAACCCCAGAGCAGTACGGGAGAACGTGGATCAAAGAGAGAAGCGAGGGCTCACGGGTAGAGCCCAAGACCTTGAACCCATCCCCAAGGACAGGAGCACTGCTGCGGTGGCACGTGGCCGACAGCCTACATGGTGTCCTGTCACTCAGTCACAGGTACTGCACAGGCCTCGCAGGGGCTCCAGCGTCATGTGCCCTCCGTTCCAATTAAGAAGACAAAGCAAGCAGGACACTTCATCAGAACAGTGGTCCCAAACATAGGTCACATTTCTAGTCTCCATGCTTGGGTTTGAGAGAGCATAAATGCCTCAGTGGCATGAGAAACACATGCAGTAGATGAGGTTGTTGGCTTTGTGCCTAAACTAAGCAAAACCCTTAAAGGAAAGACATCCTCAATGTTAACACCGTCTTTCCTTCAATACTGACTTCTGTAAACATAGAAGGTCTAGTGGAGCTGAGATAGCGATTATATATTGCAAGTACTGCCTCTTGACAAATGGCAGCAGCCAGAAAGGTCCTCAAATACCAAAGCTAGCCGGGCGTGGTGGCGCACACCTTTAATCCCAGCACTCGGGAGGCAAAGGTAGGAGGATCACCGTGAGTTCGAGGCCACCCTGAGACTCCATAGTGAATTCCAGGTCAGCCTGGGCTAGAGTGAGACCCCACCTCGAAAAAAAAGAATACCAAAGCTGAGGCTGCAGAGATGGCTTAGTGGTTAAGGCACTTGCCTTCAAAGCCAAAGGACGCAGGTTCAATTCCCCAAGACCCATGTAAGCCAGATGCACAAGGTGGCATATGTGTCTGGAGTTCATTTGCAGTGACTGGAGGCCCTGGCATGACCATTCTCTATCACTTTCTCTGTCTGTCTCTCACTCTCAAATAAATAAGTAAAAATAAAAAATATTTTAAAAAAAGATACCAGAGCTGCTAGAAGGCAAGGTCAGGTGCTGGTCTCCTGCTGGGGATATAAAATCAAGTAAAGAATGCAAACATCCCAGTCACAAAATAGAGCTCAGACAATGTTCTGTCCTGAACTACACTTAGATTCGGCATCTTTCAACGGCTTACTATGCTACCTAGCCTGTGGTGGGGCCCGCTTCCTGCTCTGCTCCTTTGAGGCTTCAGGGTGTCTTTGAGTCCGCTGGGCCAGCAGAGAGGAGACCACCACTCACTCTGCTCTGAACAGCAATGTCCACTGAGCATCGGGACCCACAACCACTACGTTGCTGTATAAGGGTCAGAGAATCACTGAAGAAAGACCCCAGACTCAAATAGCATGTGAAAACAAAGAGCGTTTATTCTGCAGAATCAGCCAGCATGCAGAGGTCAACCATTCATACAAAATGGTGACCCCCAGAGGAGCACTCAGGCTCCTTTTAAGCACAACTAGGTGAATTCCAGGTGGGTTAGGTAATCTTCTGACACGATTGGCGAGGCAAGCAGCAGTTACAGTTGTACGTCTCTGATTGGTTGGGGCAAAAGCACGCAAAAGGGACATGTTTGGACATGTTTCCAGGAGCTGACTCAGCCCCCAGGGCACAAAATGGCGGCTGTCTTCCCGGGCCACATGTCAGGGTCACTGTTGATTAACAGCCTGCCCTTTGCTTGAGGTTTTTCCCAGAAGTCTTGCCTACCTCTCCAGGAAACTGAAACTTAGGCCTAGTTAGGGCGGCACCTTACTGAAGCCTGTCATGGCGTCACTTTGGTCCCTTCAGCTGCTTATTTCCTCCACGTCAGATTCAGAAACAGCCCCCCACTGAGCTCACACACATATTATCCACTGCAAGAGGGCAGCGGGGTGGGGTAAGGGTGCCACCATGCTACCAGGTACTGTCTTTCCCTGAAACCTGCGCAATAGAGTGGTGGGAATTCCAGATGCTCGCTGGAGGTATGTCTTCTGTATAACTAGTGCCATTGTAATTTAGGGGGATGAGGAAACGGAGAGTCACACTGTGTATTCCACGCTGCAGGAAGGAATCTGCACGTGCACAATATTAATAACCTGTCACATACGCATTATTAATGACCTGTTTGGTCTGAAGTAACACTCCAGGCCCAGATGGACTTGATAACAGCAGTTGCTAACCAGACTGGTCTGAAAAGTGCCTGAGCCTAGAATTCCAGAAAGATGAGGGAACAAAGGGTGATAAAGGGGGGAGGGGACATCAAGAATCTCAGGAACATGGTGACCACCTGACCATGGCTTACAATATCAAGCAATCAATGCAAATACTCAAGTCATAAAATAGAAAGAGCTTGAGCTCCAAGATGGCTCTTTGCTCCTCTCACTACAAAACTTGCCAGCAGGGGAGGGTACACACAGAGAAAGGAACGAGCCCCGAGGAGATGCACCACCCCTCACATCTCAGTCAAGGCCCAGGCGAAGCCACAGAGGAAGTGGGGAGACGAGCAAGAGTGCTGCTTCCATGGTAAGCCTGACAATCAGTGCCACGGGGTAGGAGACAGATGCTGAGGATACTCAATACATACCAAAGCAGAGATCCAGAGGCTCCTAAGAGCTCATCACTGAAGCAGACTTAAAACTCACCCACCACGGCTCAGGGAATTTTGCTGATGAAGGGGTGGAAAGATGGTTACAGCCACAGTTTGGGACATCATACCTCCCCCAATAACTGACTGCTGCTCCCATAATGCATAAATCACAACCTCATGGGGAATACCAGCAACCCCACTGAGGAGGGACCCCAGTGGAATGGGGGCAAGGAAGAGGGATAAGATGATACCAACACATGATGTATTCATACAAGTATGTTCTTAATTTAAAAAAAAAAAAACTGCCAGCTAGACTACAGAAAAATGAAGTTATGGGGCTAGAGAGATGGCTTAGTGGTTAAGGCGCTTGCCTGCAAAGCCAAAGGACCCAGGTTTGATTATCCAGGACCCATGTAAAGCCAGATAGATGCACATAGTGGCACATGAGTCTGGAATTCGTTTGCAGTGGCTAGAGGCCCTGGAGTGCCCATTCTCATATTCTCTCTCTCTCCTCTCTCTCTTAAATAAATAAATAAATAAAATATTAAAATAAAAAAGGATGAAGTTATGTCATTTTCAGGAAAATGGATGCAACTGGAATGAATCATATTAAGTAAATCAAATCAGTCTTAGAAAGCCAAAAATCTCACTTTTCTCTCAATTGTGGGTCCTAGATTTTATATACAGACACAAAACCATGTATTTGCAGATGACATGACAGTAGATGCAAAACTGTCCAGGGAAACAAAAGCGACTAATTGGGTGGAGCAAGAACAGAGAGTAGCAGGGAACACAGAGAGTGTGCTCAAAGTATATTATATTCTTGTGTGAAAATGTAACCCAGTTTAATAAAATAAAAATTAAATAACTAAGCAAATAAAGACTACCAGCTGGAGATATGATATTGGGGTTATTTCTTTCTCTTTTTAAAAAATATTTATTTATTTATTTGAGAGATAGACTAAGGTAGAAGGAAAAGCAGATAGAGAGAGAATGGGCACTCCAGGGTCTCTAGCCACTGCAAACAAACTCCAGATGCATGCGCCACCTTGTCCATCTGGCTTTATGTGGGTGCTGGGGGGAATCGAACCTGGGTGCGTTGGCTTTTCAAGCAAGTGCCTTAGCTGCTGAGCCATCTCTCCAGCCCTGGGGTGGTTTCTTCAGGATGGTAGCTCACCTGCTTTGCAGATGGCTGGCCATCTGATTCTTGAGTCAACAGCTGTCTCTGCACAGTGGCATTTGTGGTAACAAGCAGCGTTAACTCCTGCATTCCAGGTGCAATCACAGGTAGTCCCCAATTCACAACATGATGACGCCTTAGAAAACTTAACACACACGTTACACATATTAGGGTGTTGGCTTGTTTGAGAGCCTCCAATGGATTTATCCCATACAAACAATAATAGGGCAACCTGCTGAAGCTAACTTGAGCTATATTATTAGCTAACAACAGTTAATACTTACTAATCTCTTATTCTCTGCAAAGTCCAACAACAACTATTGTTATTATCCTCATTTGCCATCGCTATGGGAGGGAAATGAGGCCAGGGCTCAAGGAGGTGAAGATCACAGAGCTGGTAATGGCAGAGGATTTAAACCTGGTGAACTCTGCTCTCCTTCCAACTTGCATATACGAGTGAACAGGGCACATCCCACTGGCCTCAAACCTTGGTTTCCTCCAAAAGGGAGGCTGGCTGTGACTGAAGTAGTAAGCACGAAAAGGAGTGTTTCATTCCTGCCCTGTGCGTAGAGCAAACAGACAACTTGTCTGGAGAAGTCAGAACCCTCTGTGACCCGTCCTCTCGCACACAACGTCTAGCCGCCAGGAACCTGAAGACTTCTAAAACTTGTGCCAAGCAGCTCAGCTACTCAGGCATCAAGCTTCCTGCCTCACCACCAAAACCTGCCCTATTTTAAAGCACAGTTGGGGGATGGAGAGATGACTTAGCAAAGCCAAAGGATCCGTGTTCAACTCTCCAGATCCCTCGTAAGCCAGACACACAAAGGTGACACAATCAGAAGGTCACACAAGCCCACTAGGTGGCACAAGCATCTGGATTCAATCACAATGGCTGAGGCCCTGGCGTGCCAATTCTCTCAAACCCCCCCTCTGAAATAAAAAGAAAGCACAGTCTCCAATTCTGTGGAAATGTGAGGTCACTCACTCACTCAGCTGGTATTCATTAGATTGCATGTGCCCTGTGAGCAGCATTTGTCCCTGGGAACACAGTAATGAACCAGAGACCTTGTCTCTAAGCTCACCAGGCAAGAAAACAAGACATCTGAAAAAAAATGACCATTTACTTAAGACAAGAAAGGAAGCTAGCCAGGTGGGTGTGGTGGCACATACCTTCTAGTACTGGGGAGGCAGAGGAAGATCACTGTGAGTTTGAGGCCAGCCTGACCTGGAATTCACTGTGTGCTAGAGTGAGACTCTACCCTGAAAAACGGGGGGTGGGGGGAGGGGAAGGGAGCTGGACACATGGTGGCTTATTCTTGTCATCCCAGTACTCAGGAGGCTGAGAGAGAAGGACTGTTATAAGTTTGAGTCTAGCCTGGGATACATACTAGTGAGTTGTAGGCCAGCCTGAGCTACAGGGTGAGATCTTGTCAGGTGGTGGGAGAGCTGGATGTTCAACAGAAACAGTGCTGATCCCTTAAATTATGGTAGATTCATATTTAGAATCTAATGCAGCCGGGCATGGTGGCACACGCCTTTAATCCCAGCACTCGGGAGGCAGAGGTAGAAGGATCACTGAGAGTTCGAGGCCACTCTCAGACTATCTAGTGAATTCAAGGTCAGCCTGAGCTAGAGCGTCTCCAGACCCTACCTGGAAAACCAAAAGATAAAATTAAATAAATAAATAAATAGAATCTAATGCAGACACTGAAATAATTGTTCCAGGGATATAAGGAAAACTCACGACTATGGAAAGATACCTGCACAGTATTAACTGAGAGCAGTTAATAACAATTTCAATAACAGTAAGTACAGAGTGTGGTAGATTTGAGAGAGAAACATAACACAGATCAATAAAAACAATATACAAGGATAACACAATGATAGTCACCAGGACTTAAGAGCTGCAGGATTTTGAGTGATTCCAAACTCCGTGACATACACATGTCTTATAATTAGAAAACCACTACTGTAAGTTTCTGTTTGGAAAGAAAACATGACAGCATTCCTGCTCCATCTGTGGTAAGCACTCAAATATTTGTTAAGTGAATCAGTGGGCAAAATCAGAGTGCGCTGTCGTAGTCACGAGATATAAAAATCACTACACTCAAAACATGGTGAAGATGGTAAAATTTTATGTGGCTTTTTTTTTTTTTTAAAAACCACAAAGAAAAAGGGCTGGGGATATGGCTCTGTGGGCGAATGTTTGTCTAGTATATGCAAGGACCTCAGTTTGGCTCTCCAGAACTATAAAAATAAGTAGGTAGGTAGATGTCTGTCTATACTCTTGTATTATTTTTAGAGTTTAGCTGATACTAACAGACCTACACTAGGTAGAATCTAAAGCAGCTAAAGATGAAATCAGAAATGAACTTTTACTCCTCCATCTCCACTTGTGCAGTCTCCCTGTCCAGCTGAAGAGTCTCATCAGGCCACAGGCCCTGCACAGTGGCTCCCACCGCTGTGAGCAGGATGCTGAGGGTGGCCGGAGGGGCTTCTAGTAGGTGGTTTCTCACTCAGCTTTTGGTATTCCAGAACACACTGGTTCCGCAGAAAGTAGAGCCAACGTTCAGCTCGGCGCCCTTGGCCACTAAGACCAGGTGCGAGCTGGGAAGGAAGGCTGTGGGCGGACACAAAGCCAGCACCTGTGCTGGGGTTCCAACGGGGCCCTGGACAGAACTGCGCTTGTTTTTGAAGCTGCTTTCTCACACAGTTAGGGTTACTTTCAACACCAGAAGGATGTTTACTGAGTTTTCTGTTCTCAGACAGCAGTAGGATTCTTTGTCATTCCACACATCACCCTGTCCTTCGTTCACGGCTTCACTTTAGCCAAACTTCAAAAGTATTGAATGGAGGAATAAGAAGTCATAAGTCAGAAATAAGTTTTATTATAGTGTGTTGTTAGAATTGTTCAGTTTCATTATTATTGTTAAACTTTTGCTGCACCTGATACACATTAAACTCTACCATACTTACATACAGGGAAAAGTGTAGTATATGTGTAAGGCCTGCTATTTACTCACTTTTTCTTTCCATTTGTTCTTTGGATTATGGAGTCTGTGTGGTATATGTACATGTATGAATAGATGCAAACGCTCCGTGTTCACACGTGTGGAGACCAGAGGAAAACTCCACGTATCCTTCTCTATCACTGAGAGAAGGTCTCTGAACGTGCAGCTCCTGATTTTCAGCTAGACGGGCCGACTGACAGGATCCAGTGATCCTCCCACCTCCAGTGCCCTCAGTGCTATGGTTACAGGCACCTGTGGCCACACTCAGATTTTTACGTGGGTGTCAAGCCCCACCCTTGGGCTTATGCAGCACGCATCCTTACCCACTGGCCACCACTCCAGGCTCCCCTTGTCCATGGTTTCAGGTGTCCACCCTGGGTTTTGACCACAGGCCCTACGAATGGGCAACAGCCGTATCTTCTAGTTGGTTGATGAGAGATGCTACGAAGTGTAAGGCTAAGGTAAATGGATCCCACCTCTCTCTGGAGGGTCGACAGGAAACATCCTGGAAGGCAGGGCATGAAGAACAAGGTTCCTCAAGGGCAGCACTCCTGGAGCTGGGGCGCTGTCCTCCGCTGTGGGAACCTTCCCATGCTCTGACGCTTGCTCAGCAGTGCCCCTGGCCGCCTCCTGCTATGCTAGAACCCAGTAGCAACCCTCCTCTCCCACGCAACCCCAGGCGGCTGCTCCTCAGCTCAGAGTCGCTGACTTAAGGGCTAAGAGCAAGCACCATGGAGTGAGACAGCTGCACCTGCTACTCTGGACCCAGGTCTGAGCCCACAAGGACACTCCAGTAACATGGGAATGGCCGTTTTGTGTGTGAAACGCCACTAGCCACATGTTCCAGCAAAATGTATCTTCCTTTGTCCCTTTATTACCTCTAAAGAGAAAGCAAGGCTGTGTGCACACTCATTTGCACGTACGTAAGTGCTGCAGTCAGCTTTGCACTGCTGGCCAAAAACACCTGACCAAGAGCAGCCTGTGAGGGGAAATGGTTCGTTTTGGCTTACAGACTCCAGGGGAAGTTCCATGAGGGCAGACAAAAATGATGGCATGAGCAGACCAGATGGACAACAGCAGAGTGAGCCAAACACTGGCAAGGAGAAGCTGGCTGTGACACGTATAAGTCCGCCCCCCCCCCCCCAACAATACATCACATCCAGGAGGCTCCAAATCCACACTGCCACCAGCTGGGGACCTAATATTCAGAACACATAAGTTTTTTGGGGGGACACCTGAATCAAACCACCACAGTAAATAACAAACATCTACAGCAGAAAAAGGGGAGTTATACTAAATTTCTCAAAAAAAAAGTGTGTCAGATAATGAAACCATGAAATTCAAAAGTGTGATGAAATGGGAAACAAGTTGAAAGCATTGTTAAAAATTAGTTTTGAAGATTCTCCTCAAAGGTCGGGAGGGAATCTTCTTTATCCTACTTTATAAACAATGGCTTATCAACGGCTAACTACTGAAACCTGAACCCCAAATCTGCCTCAGTGTGTCATGGAGATTATACTGCAGTGGAGAAATCTGGCAAGCCCTTTCCAAGAGCTGCAAGTGCCAGCCCAGTCCCCAAACCCTGCCAAGCCACAGAGTGCTCTCCAGGCTGGCAACAGGGCCAGAGCCAGAGAGATGGGGAAGTCTGCTCTGGCAGGGTAAAGGAGGAGTGGCCTCCTTCACGATCTGACAGCTACCGTGGGGAGGACGTCAGGGCTCAAGACGGCCCGTTTCAAGCTTTCCCTGCTGAACAAAAATCTGGACCATAAGCAGCAAGATAAAGACACTCACGTGACAAGTGGTATCCAATGCTCCCTAGGAAGCAGCTAGTTTGAGGAGCTGGCAGGACAGTCCCTGCCCTCATGAGGCTGACATACCGGTGATTTTAAGCAAACTCAGCATCCAGGAGCATTCCCCAAACCTGGGGTACATCTGAGAAGCTAGGAGGAAAGTCTCAGATCCAGTCCAGCTGCTCTCATTTTCCTGAACTGAGAGCCAAAGCCCAGAAAGATGAGGTGATTTGGCTCAAGGACCATCTAATGATGGACATCGGAGGACAGGGAGAGCCCACAGCAAGCATTCTGGATCCCACACATCACTATCTTCAGCGCAACATACTGACAGACACTCAAAACAACCGCATGAAGTCACGGCAGGTAGGGTTACACAACACGCTGCTGTCCTGAGTGTCTGTTACAGTCAGCTCCGCGTTGCTGGAACAAACATCCAACCAAAAGCAGCTTATGGGAGGAAGGGTTTATTTCTGGCTTACAGATCCAGGGGAATGCCATCAACGGTGGGAGAAGCTGGCTTACTTCCCCAGGTCAGCAAAGAGATGCCATCAAACAGGCAGCACTACAAAACCACCAGAGTTCCAACACACACACACACCTAGGGCTGGATTTAAGATCTTCCCCCAGTGACACCTCTTCCCCAGTAGGGCTCTGCCCACTGGAGACTCACAACTCAAGCCTGAGTCTATGGAACCATACATTCCAACTACCATCGTGTGTAAGTGTCTACTGCATGTGGGAAAGTTTTCATCACAACAGCTAAAATGAGATATCAGAGAACAAAGCACTAACATCGGGGTGGCCACAAAACAGAGTGACCTCATATTGCTAAGGGCATGCCATGATCATTGCCCACCCATGATGAACTTTCTTGTCCCACCTTCTGAGAAGCAGACAGCAAGAAATTCCTCACCCACAGCTCCTTTTAACCCCACACCCAACTTACACGTAGGGTCAGCTGCTGTCCACTTCCCTACTGCACACTACAGAAGAGGTCACTGTTCAAAACAGCACCTTTACCCACTGCCCAGTGATGTTTTCTCTCAAGGTTAGTCCTGCGGCATGGGCTCTGCACACACTTCACCTACGGCAGGCTTGTCCACAGCAGCCAGGATTCCACACTCTGTAGGATTCACTAAATACCCAGTAAAAGGGTAACATTTTCATGTAAACAGAAACATAAATTGGAAAAGCTGTACTAGGCATCAGGCCTCTTTGGAAAAGCACCTGCTGCCCCTGGGTGGTGCCAGCACTCAGAGACGAGCGCCGGGACAGGGAGGGAGGCGGGGAGGGGAGGGTCACACGTCCTCCCGCGGCTTGCCCTTGTCCTTCTGGGGCACGCCTCTCTGTGAGAAAGGTCATGGGGACATGAAGAGGCCTGCTGGGCAGCTTGAGAGTCAAAGCAGCAGCTGCACGGGTTTCTCACAGCTGAGAAAACACTTTTCCAGTTAATCTTATCACTCACCAGTCCTCACAACCTCTTCTTTCATCCCTGAGACCCACCTCCTCCCACGTGTAGCTGAAAAGGAAGGAATCTGTGCTGGCTCTTCCTGCGAGCAAAACCCACAATCCCATTGCCTTTTTCCCATTGCAGCACTGCCCAGACGCCCAGAATTGCCTCAGCACCCTTTATCCACTTCTGAACCAGGTCCTCATTCCAAGGCCAGCTGGGGGCTCAACCCTAGAAAGGCTCTGTGAGGATGCCCATGCTGAGGGATGTGCCACCTTGATGGCACCACTGGCACTCAACTATCCCGTACATGCAGTTCCTCTTGCATCTCCAACTTTGGAAGCCTGTTCATGTTCCTAAGATGCATTTGCAAAGAAAGCCAGAGCGAAAGAAAGAAAGAAAGAAAGAAAGAAAGAAAGAAAGAAAGAAAGAAAGAAAGAAAGAAAGAAAGCCAGCCAGCGCCTAGCTGGAGGTGAACACTTGCTCAGGATGCCCTGACGACCTTGGGTTCAAACCCACACACACATGTGCCAGATGGAAAAAGCCAACAGAAATGCAAATGACCTTAAGTGGGATCTTCCACTATATCCCAACCTTTCCCTTCCTATTTTTTGTTCATCAGGCCACAGAAGAAAGCAGGGGGTCTAAAAGAGGTTTCCTCTGGGGCACTGTCATGAAACAGGCCATTGCTCACATTGGAGTGCTCCCACTGTCCCCTCTCCTCTAGCTCTAGACATGAGAGCCGGCACCCCGGCATCAAAGTCAAACGTGCGTGCCTCAAGGCAGGCCGACGCGCCCTGATGAACTGTTATTGGGCAGTAAGACAAACAGGCCCAAGGGAGGCAGTTCAGGAAACAGAGCTTAATTACTGTTATTTGCCCAGTCAAACTCAGTATTTCCTCAGTCAGCTGGTGAAGTGATGTGGACTGAGCAAGGGCGCCTTTGAAGACTCTGGATCAGTCCGTCCCTCCTTCCTTCCTTCCCTTCCTCCCTCGCTCTCTTCCTTCTCCCAGGGAAACCAACACACTGGTTTTAAGGGAGGCTAAGAGGGAAGCAAGGCTGGGCAGAGATGGCTGGGCTTGGCGCCTCTGAAGGAGGACCAGCATCCTCCGTGGGCCTGGGCCGGGGGCAGGGGGGAGTAGACAGGGAGCTGGGGTAGTGGAGTCAAGAGAGTAAAGCCACGGAAAAGCACTGGTGTGCTGATTTGACGTTGGTGGCGGGTAAGCCTAGCTTGCTCCAGTGAGCAGGCAGAGGTCTGCTGACCCTGAGGCTTTGGGCCCGCACAGCAGGGAAGAGCGGGAGCAGCCTGGATAAGGGTGGAGGAGATCCGCCAAGAGCAGAACAAACACAGCAGAAGCAGAGGAGCGTCTGAGCTCCTGGTGCTCCAGATGTGGCCCGTGGGCCACTGTCTCAAGCTGACTTCTCAGCAGAGGGCCAGTGTTTCACTGAGCCTTACAGCAGCAGTCACCACCTCAGGCTCGGAATCTGCAAGGACACTCAAGTTTCTGAAACAATGTCCCCAGACAGAGTGTGCCCTGTAAGAACCAAATGGAGCACACGGGAGCCCAGTCCAAAAGCGTGGTCTGAGCAGCTCTAAGTGGGAGTTCCTCACGCAGCTCTTTACGCTACACGAGGGTCCAGATCAATCATGACCACGTCGGAGTTCACGGGAGCGGAATGTAATGCAGTAGTGCTCTCCCCTTCTCTGATTCAGCTCCCCGGAATCAGGACCTGCTGAACCAGGAGAGGCATCCCTCTGCCGGGCCAGCTGAAGCCGACATACACAGTAAGCTCTTTGCCCGTGGGCACAACCTCCAGAGTCCACACCCGATAACCAATCCTTTATGTGGCTCCTAGACTCCGAGAGGCAAGAGTTCTCTGCCCAGACACCTCAGGTTCTGGCCCAGACAACCCAACCAGAGCCACTGAGTCATTTTACTCAGCCCTGGCCTTGCCTGCTCTACCTCAGGGAAAACACAGTGAAGGCACATTCCCTCTGCCCTCACAGCCACCCCCCTGCTACCTTCCAGGTGGCTCTGTGGTGTGCTGTACCCCTTCCTCTTGGGAAGTGTAAAAGCCATTTTGTTGTTGTTGTTGTTGTTGCAATTGTCCCCTAGTCTGCTGACCTCACCACACCTGGACAATAATAAACCCTACATTTTAAAATATACACACAAATGGCTTAATTTTCAGTTCTTAATCCCATAAACTTTCCTTAAGCCTTTGCCACCTGCTCCCAATTATATATGGGCAGATGGCAAACACAAAGACCATGACACAAATACTAATGGGGAGTTAGGAATTAAATGATATTTAGCTTGCTTTTTAGACGAACAAATACGCCAGAGTTTTCAAGAACACAATAATATTCGGCTATAAAGTCATATAGAAATCTTCTCTCTAACCTTATCGTGGTACATAGTAACAAGTAACATGATTTACAAGATTATCTGACCCAGACCAACAAGGTTGAGAGTTAAGGTTCTAATTAAATAAGAATGTGTTTTTTATAGACAAATGTCTTACCCGTAGGCATCCTCTATGACTTAAAGAAAGCATGGGGGTGGCGGGGAGCTGTCACCATGACAGAAATAGGTGAAAATGGGCAGCCATGGAGACCCTCTGCCTATACACAACAGTAACCTACTATCTGGATCACGTCCACTGTTTCAAGGCTCTCCACTAAAGCACTTTCATGTTTTTACTTAATCTTTACCACAGCCCTATGACATAGCTGTCACAATCACCTAAGTCACTGAAAGTTTAAGTGATTATTATAGAACCACTTTAGGAATGACCAAAATCTGACTTTCAAAATCAGCTTTACCTCAAGAATCTCCATAGTGCACTTTTTGACCCATCCTCTACCTAATCCCACAGAGAAAAATAAAAATCAAACAAGGGCTGGAGAGATTGCTTAGTGGTTAAGATGCTTCCCTGCAAAGCCTGAAGACCCAGGTTATTTCCCCAGATCCCACATAAGCCAAACACATAAGGTGATACATGCGCAAGAGCGCACATGCACACAAGAAAGTGCACACGGCTGGGGTTCAACTGCAGTGGCTAGAGGCCGTGGCATGCCAATTCTCCTCCCCATCTCTTTCTCTCATCAAAAAAAAAAAAAAAAAAAATAGGCCAGTCTGTTAGGCTTGTCTCAAAAAAGATCAAACAAAACCCCCCCTATAGCAGACACATGCAAGACCCAAGGCCGGCATAACAGGCCACTAACGCTATACTTCCCTACCCAGACTTCACTGAGGGCCAGCGTGGACTTCCAGAAGGGCCACTGTGAAAGCTTTCTGTAGAGCTAGAGGAATAGCTCCGTTGGTGGAATGGAGCGTTAGGCAGCAGGAAGACCTGGGTTTGATCCCCAGCATTGAATAAGCTAGGTGTGACGGCATGTATATGTGTCTATGGTGTGTGTCCATGTGTAAGTATTTGTGCACATGTATGTGCAAGTGCACACATATGTGTTGTACATACACATGTGCAAAATGTTGAGTGTCATCTTCAATCACACCACCTTATTTTTCTGGGATAGGGTCTCATAGACCCAGAGCTCACCAATACAGCTAGACAAGCTAGCTAGAAAGCCCCAGGAATCCAGCACCCTGCTTGTACAGCAAGCATTTTACTCACTGAATCTCCCTAGACCTCAATACAGGGTTTTTCAGTTACTTTCTATCTGTGCGGCCTCAAGTGTGAAGCAGAGCTATAATACTTCTTACACCATAACACTGACAATGCTTTCAAGCCATCTCAGACACAACAATGTCAGCCGCCAATATTCCTAGTGCCTCAAAGGCTGGGATCTGAGCCGAGTTTAGCACCAGTGTCTCATTTCCTCGTGAAGAGGGAGACTTACCTGGTGGCCAGCTCTCTTCCCATTACTCAAAGAAATCCCAGAGGACAAGACACGCAAGGATGCCCTTCTTCTTTCCAGGACAACCTACTCTCCAGGAACTGGCTGGAGCCTCACTATCCGAGCATCTGCTCAAAACACTATGACTCTGCTTTGCACTTCTGTTTACCAATTAGTCATTTACCCTTTTCCAAAGGTCACTGGGCAGTTTTAGAACCACTCAAAACAGATAAGTAAAACAAAGGCAACCACTCGTTTCTCCAACACTAGCTTGGAGGTCCTGTGACAGAGGTTGTGGCATGTGGACAATTTCTCCCAGCCGGTAAGGTGGTCACCATCATTCCTCCCGCTGTGGGAGACTAGGGCTGGTGACAACAACTTGTGCAGGGCCAGAGCTCTGGGCTCTTCAGGGTACAGGGCCAAACCTTAGAGGAATTTCAAAGCCAGCCTCCTTAGCTGCCCTACCAAAACTACCAAACAGAATGAGGGAAAAGGAGATGGAAATCACACTTTTAAAGAAATCAGTAATTATTTTTAAAATGGCAATTAAACTTCATTTTCCAATTAAGCTATTGCTTAATAAATGAAAAGATTAAATAGAAACCTAGAGATGATCTTCCATAGTGAGGAAGTCTACCTTAGTCCTGATGATGCCATGACTCAGGGACAATCTAACTGTGATATATGGGTGACTTGGATGATGAAAGCCACAGTATTTACAGGTTGTGACATGTGTAAACATCAGTGCCTTTCGGGTCACACCTTAACAGCTAATCTGTGTTATTTGCTACCAAATCTCTGAGTGCTTAACTTCAGGATCATACAAAGAGATGGCTTGACCATCTAAGAAAGAATGGTATCCGTCCCCAAAACAAAACGCAGTCTCTCGGCTGATGACTACCAGTCCCCTATACATAAGGTCCTCCAGGGGACAGTTTTCAAAAGTTAAGAAAGCTAAGAAGTCAGAGGTAAACCTTAGTGCCAGGAGTCAGTTAATCTGGCCAAGACTGTTCAACAGGAAAAGAAGAGTCACTTCAACCCATGGTACTAGGCCTCAATATCTGTATGTAGAAGAATGGAGTCAGATGCTTCCTCAGAGGTCTAAGTGTAAGAGCTAAAACTATGAAACTCTTAGGAGAAAATAAGACTTAATCTTCATGAACTTCAGTTAGGCAAAAGTTTTTAGATAGAAGGCCCATTACACAAGCAACAAAAGAAAGAACAGATAAGGGATGTAGCTCAGTTGGTAGAGCCTAGCATGGGTTTGATCCCCAGTACTGTACAAACTAGGTGAGATGTGCACATCTGTAAGCCCAGCACTCACAAGGTAGAGGCAGGAGGATCAGAAGATGAAGGTCGTCCTTGTCTATGTAGCCAGTTTGAAGCCGGTCTAGACTATGTGAGACTGTCTCAAAAAATATATTTTGAAAATTAAAGTCTTAACATCTAATTTACTATCATCCCTTTAGTACAAAGAGGTGTTTTTAAAACTTTCAAATAATATTTTTTAAATTATTTGCTTGGACATTACTGCTTGTAGGTGAGATGCAATCATGTTCATTTCTCCAACTCCAGTTTAAGAATAAAACCGGACTTTGAACACCTGTTAATTTGACCAGGAACAAAGCGTCCCCAAAGGCAAATTCCCAGCACTTAAGGAACTAAAATTGCTTCATGTGTTTCTGAAGTTGTAAGTCTGCTATAAAACACTTTGTAAAGTTTACAGAAAGTATTTTATAGATCTTTCAACATCTAGATTTTAAGAGTTCATATTAGAAACGGCTCAATCTTAGCTTGAGAGCTATGGCTTCCCTAACCAATTGCTTGTCTCATACCAAAGCAGCCCTGTGCATAGCACTTCCTCAGCCACATCCAGGCAGAACACTACAAGAAAGCCAGCTTAGCTATTACCCTAGCTCCCCCTTTGAAAAGCGACTCTTTCCCTGTAGCTTATTGATACCTCACTACTTCAGCTAAGAAAGCTCAATATTTGCATACATACATGATGGACATGCAGATAAAAATAAATGATACAGTGGATTCAAATCAGATGTACACTATATTGACAACCTCAGTCTCTGTCCTAATGCAAAAAATGGGTTAAATCAGGGGCTGGAGAGATGGCAGTGGTTAAAGATGCTTTCTTGCAAAGCCTAACACTCTGGGTTCAACTCCCCAGTATCCACGTAAAGCCAGGTACACGAAGTGGCGCATGCATCTGAAGTTCTTTTGCAATAATAGCAGGAGGCCTTGGCATGCCCATTCTCTCACTCTCTCTCATCTCTAATAAATAACTAAAATATTTTTTAAATGAGTTAAATCTGCTACTACAAACCCGCTTCCTAAACACACAGCATACACCACGACCTCCTCTCCCACCCCTCAGGGATAATATTACAATGGAAACAATGCTGTTCAGTAAGTAAGGGTATTATATTCATTACATCATTGGGAAGCTATGGATACAGAGAGGTAAAACAATTTATCTAAAGTCATTTACCTAGTAGATGCTCAAGCTGGGATAGAAAACAAAACAACTAACTCTGTTGCCTAAATGGAGCACTGCTCCAAGCCTCTCTCCAGCCCTCTACCTGGCTTATTTTTGTCAAGTTCCATGGAGAACTAGAAGCAGGCTTAGTCGGCTTTGCAGTTCTAAGCTCTCAAAAGAAGACAAAAGACAAAAAAACAGCCCAAACCAGGAAGAAATTTTTATCTGGGTAGTTGACTGCATCCCCAGTCATGAAGATGGGGCAATGTGTCCACACAGACTGAAGTTAGCAAGGATATTAAGCAATGTCTATGCACAGCCACTTCCTCAAATGCCGAGTGCTGGCCCCAGGGACGCCGAGCACTGGCCCCAGGGAGGCCGAGCACTGACCCCAGGGACGCCGAGCACTGGCCCCAGGGAAGGACGCCGAGCACTGGCCACAGGGAGGCCGAGCACTGGCCCCAGGGACGCCGACCACTGGCCCCAGGGACGCCGAGCACTGACCCCAGGGACTCCGAGCACTGGCCCCAGGGACGCCGAGCACTGACCCCAGGGACGCCGAGCACTGGCCCCAGGGACGCCGAGCACTGGCCCCAGGGACGCCGACCACTGGCCCCAGGGACGCCGAGCACTGGCCCCAGGGACGCCGAGCACTGGCCCCAGGGACGCCGACCACTGGCCCCAGGGACGCCGAGCACTGGCCCCAGGGACGCCGAGCACTGGCCCCAGGGACGCCGACCACTGGCCCCAGGGACGCCGAGCACTGGCCCCAGGGACGCCGACCACTGGCCCCAGGGACGCCGACCACTGGCCCCAGGGACGCCGACCACTGGCCCCAGGGACGCCCTGCGTGACCCTGGCTGCTGATGTTCCTCTGCAGGTCTCAGCTTTCGTCATGACTTTGCAGCTTTTCCTGACTCTTCTAACAGAACCTATCATGTAAGTGTGTGTGTGTGTGTGTGTGTGTGTGTATCATCTAGTTATTATATGATGCACTACATTTACATGTGTAAATGGTTCTATGTATAATGTATATTTTTAAATATTATTTATTTATTTATTTACTTATTTAAGAGGCAGAAAGAGAGAGAGAGAGAGAGAGAGAGAATGGGCACAACAGGGCTTCCAGCTACTGCTGCAAACAAATTCCAGGCACATGAGCCCCCTTGTGCATCTGGCTTAGATGGGTCCTGGAGAATCAAACTGGGATCCTTTGGCTTTGCAGGCAAATGCCTTAACCGCTAAGCCCTGTAATGGATGTTTTTTAAGATGATTCAGTATTGCCCAGGTTGGCTTCCAGTACTCTTTCCTTTTATTTTAAACTTTGAGTCAGGGTCTCGCCATGCAGCCCTGGCTAGCCTAGAACTTGCTGCAATCCTCCTGCCTCTACCTCCTGAGTGTTGCGATTCCAGGCAGTGAGCCACTGCACCGGGCCTTAGAGTAGACCTATTGTTGGTCAGGAGCCCCAGGCTTTGTGTACAAGTAGCTGGTTTCCATTACTCCCCAAGATTTGCAGAGGTCCGGCACGGGGAGGATGGATGGAAGAACAAGGCTGAGGAGAAGCGGGAGGACTCTCAGCACTCCGGGAATAGCCTCAAGCCAAGCATGAAGAGCCGCCGATGGAGGGAGCACCACCCTTCTTTTCAAGCAGAGTCCCACATCCTGACACATCACTGCAGGGAAGCAGCTCGCTGGACCTCTGGCTGCAAGAAGCCAGTTCTGTGGCGGCCCTCATCCTTCCCCTCCCCCTATCATAAGGAAATAATTTACTGTGTCATGCTTTTCAAAGCCTCCAGCCAGAAGCCGCTGCTGGGCAAAATAATTTGCATACAGTTCTTCATTGGTTAACGAGCGCTGTCTAAATAGCCTAATTCCCCTTACTCAGCAACCTGCAACTTACCCAAAAGACATCCCTGGGTAAGAAAATGTGTTTTTAAAAGGCTGTTTTCTATTACATCCTGTGATCCACATACAGAGCAGAATTTCTGGAACAACACAAAAAGGACTGAACAACTGCTCAGAAGTTTAAGAGACACATTTTTTAAAAAGCCAATTTGAAATTTAAACCATAAGTTCATATTTAAAATCTGTAGCCAGGAGCTCTTTGTTATATTGCTTTGGGGAAAAAAAATGTCCAATATCCAGCCACTCACTCTCAGTATTTGCTAAGTGCCAACTGCACTGGGCACTGAAGAGCCAGGACAACACAGTGACAGTTCTGGGTATGTGGTCTGGAAAGAGACCCATGCTCTGGGGCTCTATTTCTTCCTCAGTACTGGAGAAGGGCGGACACGGTATTCCTTCAAGGATCCTTCTAGCTCCTGAGGAAGCCTGGGAGACTGCCCGGTTCTCAGTCTCTCACCGGTCAGTCGGCGGCACTTGGAGCCACGGGTGCCACTCCCTGGAAACCTCAGCAGGGCTGCGCTCCCGCTTGCTGCCACTGACGACTTCCCAAGATGCTCCAGCTTCACGCTGCCTGACCACCGTCCTTAAGATCTACGGCAGTGTCCTTTTGGTTTCTGAGTGAAGTTTCTCATACCCAACGCACAGTTTTCCTTTACTAGCATGTCTCAGTTTTGGCCACTGTGGGAACACCGTACCCAGGAGCAGGACCGTTGACCCAACTGTGTTTTTTTTTTGTTTTGTTTTGTGATCTAGGAGCCAAAGACTATGCCCACCTTCAATGCTGCTCCTTCTGGCTGTACTATACGAAAACGACCTTGTCCCTCTTCCGAGCACAGGCCAGTCTTTAGCCTTGGGAAGCTGGCAGGAAGAAGGATTAAGCCAGCACTCCCTAACAAAGAAGTGGAGTTGCCTCCCAGGCTAGGAAGTTCCTGCTTCTGGACTTGTTTGCTTAGCACAGTCCGGGCCAGCAGAGCAGAAATGGGTCAGAAGAGCAGAAGATCCTTCCAGCAGCAATTTTCTGGGAGTGGATCCAAAGGGAGCCTGCTGGGCCAGCTCCAACCTCCCAGCTTAACAGAAATGCGACTTGGTCAGCCTTCCTGAAGAAGTTCTGCAAGAGCAGGGTTTCTGGGCTATTCATGCTATATATGCTTTGAAGACACACGTGTCCTAACAGGATTGACGCGTCGGGGAAGGACCTGAGCTAACAGAAGTGCAGTTTTGCCTGTGAGAAGGTGAAGGTAGAAAACTGCCCAGCAGTTTATGACTGCACAGTGACTCTCGAAACACACACAACTCAAAAGTCACACCGAAACACATGGGGTGCAACCTTTCACCCAACTCCAGACACCCCTCCACCACCACTTCACCACCATTCAACGGCTGTAACGTCCAACCCCAATTTTCACAAGTATATTTCAAGTCTCTCAGAGTGAAGAGCAGAGCACAGCACTTAGGAGGTACTTCTTAGCAACTTCACATTTGTAAACTTGTAATGTTATTTTTTACCAGGCTCCTTTTTTAGATCTGTACATGTGCGGTGTGCATGTGTGTATGTGCGTGCTGAACATACGTGTGCAGGTAAACATCCTCGTGTGCATGTGGAGGCCAGAGGTCAAAGTCAGCATTCTTCCCTTTTTTTTTTTTTTTGTTTTGTTTTTCGAGGTCAGGTCTCACTCTAGCCTCTAGCTCAGGCTGACCTGGAATTCACTATGGAGTCTCAGGCTGGCCTCGAACTCAGGGTGATCCTCCTATCTCTGCCTCCTGAGTGCTGGGATTAAAGGCGTGTGCCACCACGCCCGGCTCCACCTTATTCTCTGAGACTGTGTGTGTGGGTGTTCATGGATGTAGGTGCACACGTGTGTGTACAGGTGCACATGCATGTGTGAGAAGCTACAGATAGCAGTTGGGTGTCTTCCTCAATCATTCGCTTTACTGAGCCAGGGTCTCTCCTAAATGCAAAACTCCCTGATTCAGCTAGTCTGCCTAGCCAGTTTGCCATGGGGCCCACTGTCTCTGCTGTCTGCCTCCTGAGCACTGGGATTAAAGGCATCTACATAGGTGCTGGGGATCGGAACTCAGGCCCTTGGTTTGGATGCCAAGCATCTCATCTACTGAGCTATCTCCCTGGCAAATGTGTTACCGACAAAATTTCTAAAGGCTATGCTCCTAAGTGAATTTTTCCCATAAGACCAGTGGCCTTTATTATGCAATTCCACATACACAATATGCTATTTCAGAATGTATATGTGATGCTTTGTGGCACAACTATTTCCAGGGTTCTAGCCTACAAGGGACACTATTTACAGCAGTTTTTTAAAATCCATTAAATTTCTAAAAGGAAAAATGCAAAAGAAATGTTCATATGATTAAGTATGTGATAAAAGTATCAAAATGTGTGTGTTTTTTTAAGAAATCCTGTCTACAGAGTGAATGCCAGGTCAGCCTGAGCTAGAGTGAGACCCTACCTCAAAAACCAAAAGAATTCCTGTGATATGTGAAGACATTCAGTATTATGTGAACCTAAATTAGGGCATAGACAATGGAGTACAATCCAATTAAGTTTAACACTAGAATGAACTACAACAAAGAACTAACAGGGTTGTTCTCCTTGGGATTACAAGTGATATGTACTTTCTTTATACTTTTCTTTATCTCCCCAAATGTTATGACTACATATTATTTTTGAAACATAAAGTACTACTTGAAAATTAGTTTTCGTGTAATATTATTTGATCACTTCAAGAGTTAGTCAAGCTGAGGCTGGGGAGCAGCTCAGCAGGAGAGGCCTTGCCTAGCATGGCACAAAGCCCTGAGCCTTGGGTGTCCTCTGAGGGAGGAGAATCAATCACTACTTTTTGCAAAAAATCACTGATTCTTCACTCAGGCCTGCAGGTATCCAATGAGGAACTAAAAGTAAGATAAAAGCTTAATATGTTATGTGTCCCTTCTTCTTGCTGCCTTAAATTTTGAGTCAGATTCTTGCCCTAAAGCCGAAATACCTCCCTCCTTTTAAACTGAAGGCGCCAAATTACCTAAGGGGTTTTCAAGACTTGTAAGAACACCAAAACTGGCAGAGTGTCAACTGACCACCTTGGCAGTGTCAGACTGGAGTCCTGCTCTGAAGTCCCCAGCCTTGGCCCTCAGCACCCAGGAAGACTTGGTCACTGTCCTGACGAGCTCCAGCGTGCTTTCGGAGTCACACTCTACCATGGTCACCTTGATTCCAGCAGTCACTGCTCACAGACAGGCCTGTGATGGGAACTGAACTACCCGAGGCATCAGCATTCCTGTCGCTGAGGAAGCTCGGCGGGTGGGTTCTGAGCTCCTGACCATCCAGACCGCAGGCCGGGCCGGCCCAGGCTGCTTCATGATGCTTGCTCTTCCCTGACCCTCCTTTGCCCCTTCCCTACAGGACCCCACAGCTCCTCCAAGGCCACCGGGTCCCAAACCCCTCCCAGCACAGCTGTGTTAATTAAATAAACAAATGCTTCCCTACATCACCATTACTTTTGCCACTTGGTTTTTTTTGGGAGGGGGGTGGTTGTTGGTGATAGTGTAGGGAGTTAGCCATCAGGAGCAACGGAACAAGAAGGGGTTAGAATTCAGGATCCTGGCAATGTAACGTTTCACAGCTGCGTCTGTCAAGGACAAGGGTGTTTTGAGTAAGTGCAAAGGAGCTGCCTGACACCCTCCTAAACACAAAGGGCCCTTGCTCACACTGCTTACAGGAGAAAATCCAAAACAAAAGGAAAGCAGTTTTAGAAATTTAAATGTAAGCTGCTTGGGCTACAAGGTCACTGAGAAATCCCACTGGAGCAGGCCAAATGAGCCAACAGGAGCAATAGTGGCATGTCTGTTATGGGGGAAACCAACCGCCCTCTAATTGACTAGAGGCCCTCTCCACAGGAGGGAATACCTGCCTGGTACTGAAAACCAACAATAGGGGTAGTCATGAGCCCTAGGGGTGTAACATCTGCTGCTGTCTGGCTAAATGTACGTACTATGCTCACCAAACTGTCCCTTCCCTTAATGTTCATACCCACATATTAATGCTACTCTCGTTTTTGTTTACAGAAGCTTCTCTTTTCAGATGGCAGAGACCTCTGGGATAACTCATAAGGCACCATAGTGCTGAAGAGAAGTGACAGAGGAGTGCTCAGCACCGAAACATCTCTATCACACCTTCTAAGGCTCAAGGTCCATTGCAGAAGAGGTGGCAGAAAGAATGTAAGAACCAAAGGAAGGGTAGGATTCCCTACAATGCAATGGCCTGGATATCCATGACCTCACAGTGCCTGACATAACCTACACTAGCCAAACATGAGCTCAGTGAACAACAGGCTGCACAGCTCTTGGAGTTATCAATCAAACTCCAAAAGCCCACCCTGAGGTGGGAAGAGGGAAAAACTCAAGACAATAAAGGAACCCTTTACATCCTGAGAGACTGCCACTTGAATGGTCTGCTCGCTGGTCTTAAGAGGCTACTTCACTTTCTTTGAATAAACTCTCACTTCTGCTGCTGTTCACTTGTCCCTTGAGAGTCATGAGTGGCAGGTCAGGCAGCCCAGAGAGAGGCTTGTCCCCTCACATGCATCTCTTTACAACCTTGCTGCGGTGGGGTTCGCCTTCTGACTCAGGTGAGCCAGAGGGACAGCTGATTGGTGTGGGTTAGAGGCTGATTCAGGAAGAGGCCAGCCATGATGCCAAGTTCTAGGAGCTAAATTTGACCAACCACAATGTCAGGATTAGAAAAGGGGACCTCCCTCCCAGGAGGGGCCCAGGTTATATGTGGAAAGCAGACCTCCTTTATGCAATAAAGAACAGATCATCCCGCGAACTCTAGCAAGTGCAGATTGTACGGACAGACATTTCTGCCTTTTCAGGGGCCCAGTCACCCAAACTGCCTAACAAAGCTACCTACCTGTCTCTCTCACTCAGGTTTTAGTTTCTTTAGGTCTTTCAATTTTTTTTTTAAATACCTAGTTCCCTACAGAAAATTCTCTTCCACTTAGAAAGTGAGTGTGGTCTTGGCTTCTGCACTAATCCGGACACTGCTGTATGTGTGTCTGACAGACGACAAAGGCTCTTACCCAGAACACGGGAGAGCCTTTGATTTGCACCCTTCAACAATGGTCTGAGGAAAGCAAGACAGGAACCTCCCTCACCCCCATTTGACAGAGATCAAAGCACAGCTAGGGACAGTAGGGAGTCCCCAGTGCCAGAGAGGTTCAAACACACACCAGGACAAAGGAGTTTCTCATGGCCATTGTCCAGGCAGGCATGTCCACAAGCCCTCTTCCAAGAGTTTCCTTGAGTGCACATCGCAGGCAAGCAGGCAGCAAGACGTCGATCTCTGCAGAACTCAGTTTGCTTCTCCAGAATTTTCCAATGACTAGAAGGCCAGTTAATAATATTCCACAAACTGGGGCTGGAAGTGTAACTCAGAGGTTGAGCCTGGGTTCCATTCCTGGCATCCATCACGAAGACACACAAGGACAACATTCCTTCCACAAACTTAAGAGAGGGAACAGGACGTGCAGAGTTGGTCACCAGGTACAAAGTTAGAATTAGGAGCACTAAGATCTGGTGTTCTATCGCACAGCAGTGACTATAGTTAATGATGGATTATATGTAGAAACCAAAAACAAAAAGCAGGGCTGGCGAGATGGTTTAGTGGTTAAGGTGCTTTTCTGCAAAGCCAAAGGACCCAAGTTCGATTCCCCAAAACATATGTAAGCCAGATGCTCAAGGTGGCGCATACGTCTGGAGTTTATTTTCAATGGCTGGAGGCCCTAGCATACCCATTTTCTCTCTCTCTCTCAATCTCTCTCTCTCTCTCTCTCTCTCTCTTTGTGTGTGTGTGTGTGTGTGTGTGTGTGTCTGCCTCTTCCCCCCCCCATAAACAAATAAAAATAAAACTCCTAACTCTCTACCAGTAGACACCCTAATTTCTTGGAGCCTGACTTCATGACTTGATGTCTTACACAATCAAAGCCTCACTAATAGGCCCTGGAGCCTCACCCCAAATGGCCAGTTTCAAGGAAGACAAGGGGTGTTATAAAATTTAACTGGAGATCAGGAGCTGCCCTCTTGAATGTCATTCAAATACCACCTCACAACAATGGCCCAGGCCATGCCAGGTCACTTCTCTTAACTGCTATAAAAGGCCTCATTCCCCCTCAAGGGTGTGATTCTTTCTCTGAGAACTCATCCCCTGGATTTCTGTCCACAGTGTCTATTCCTCATTAAAATTTATATCAATTCTGATCTGATCAATACGTTTATCTCCCTGCCTTGGGCTTATTATCCCCACCACAGCATTTTGAATTTTAAAATAGCTAAATGTTTAGAATGTTCTAACTACAAAGAGATGATAAATATCTGAGGTGGTAGGCATGCTAATTGCTCTGATTTGATCACTGTACAATGTATGCAATGTACCACTGCAGCCTGTACATTGTTATGTGTGAGTTTGAAAGCAAAGCTCAGATTCTCCAACACTGGGCAATGGTGGCACACTCCAACTGGGTTTATTAATATCTACCACCTGTAATGACTCTCTGCATTTGCTTTAAACTTCCCTCCTGTCTCCACCTCCAGTCAGGCCTCTTTAATCCTTCTGTATCCATTCTGTCTGTACCTACACATTACTGGGTGAAATGCTCTAAAAGTTAGTATTAGAAATTAAGACTGGAATAAAAAGGACGCGTTACAGTAGAGTGGTGTCCTCCAAGCACAGCTGCCATTACCATCCTCATCAGAAGCAGCCGGGGCTACTTACAAGAGCCCCTCAAGATCACTGATGTCCCCTTCCCGAAGGAGGGGGCGGGAAGGATCACCAGACCTTCATCTGAGGGCTCCGTCACTCCTCCTGGGCCTCAGTACCTCCCTGCCACCTGTACGTAATTCCTCCCAGGGTGCACATGGTCCCATGGTCTCCAGAGGTGCTGGAGTATATAGTGTGTGGAAGAGTCACTGAAGGGGAACTCCATCTCTGCAGCTGTGGAGAAGTCACCAGCCATCTGGGGAGACTCTTCAGTGATGAGACTGCTTTGGGGTCACCCACACTCCTGTAGTAACTGCACCCATGCTCCCCTAAGTAAGCCCAATAAACTCATTGGTTCGCCAAGCTAGACTTGGGGGGAATCACTTTGGAGTTACTTTGGTCTGTCTTTGGAGCCCTATCTAAAGGGAGCAGACAGCTCTTTATATCGCCCTCAAAAAGCTCATGTAACAGCATGTGTATGCCAAAGGCCAGCTATCAAGGGAAATGAGTTTACTTCATAAACTGCAGCCAAAGAAACCAACACAGCTTTTCAATTTATCGTTAGTGAATAACTTTTAATATTTCAGAAAGACACAAGTGTATCTGTCTATTTTCTGGCAAAACATGGTCACGATGCTGAAGCAATAAGATTGCCACAAGTTCAAGGTCAGCCTGGGCTACTAACAAAAAAGATTCACTAATTAGGAGAAGAAAAAAAAAGCCAATGGAGATACTGAAGGAAGAGGAAAAACCTAGAAGTCGAGGGCTCGGAGGCTACCTTTGTGCTAAACTGTTGGCACGGGTTGCAGCACGGAAGCGTAATTGCATGTCAGCACCCGCAGCGTGTGGGCAGGAAGTGTTCAGTCTCTTTCCATCTGCCTTCAAAGGCTGGCCCTAGCCTCCACAGGCTCATAACCTGCTTCCCCTTTTATCCTATAGGATAACAGGGCCTGAGGCTGTCACTCAGTCGGTAGAGTGCTTGTCTAGCATACATGAAGCCCAGGCTCAATTCCCAACACCACATAAACCACAGTGGCGACGCAGGTCTGTAAACCCATCACTTGGCAGGTGGTGGCAGGAAGATCAGAAGTTCACTGTCCTTGTTACATAGCAAGCTTGAGGATAACCTGCGACACATGAGACCCTGTCTCAAAAAAAAAAAAAAAAAAAAAAGACCATCATCTCCCTTCCCAGGCCACCCAGGACTGAATTCAGTTCCACTGCCTGGAAACTGAGGCTGCCAAAATCCTGCCCTGTGACCTTCCTCTCGTAATGGGATGTTTGGGGTTCAGGAAAGTCCTTAAACCCTAAACCATAGGTTCGTGTCTACTTTAAGCAAAGAATTGAATAAAATAAGACTGAGAAGCATAATAATTAAATTATTTTATTTATTTAGGCAAGTACAATCCAAGGAAAGGAGAACTGAATACACCCACGTGGCTTGAGAGCCCATATAGTGGGCCTGGAAAAACCATAGATGGGGCAGAAACGAGAGTTCAAAGAGCTCCTGCCATGTGGAGAAAGAGCCCATGTGGGCAGGAAGGGCTGGGGGAGTGCCGCCCCTTGGTCCAGCCTGGCGGGGCCTCGGCCATGCCGAGGGGAACTCACCAGCAGCTGAAGGTTACCAAGTGCTCAGGCAGCTCAGAGAGCTCGCCCTCCTCTCACAAACGTATTTATAACCTTAGGGTGGTGGGCCCTACCTTTCGTCTCAGCTCACCTGAGGGACAGCTGATTGGTTTGAGGTACGGGCTGTCTCATGGAAGCGGCCAGCCAAGTTCTGGGGTCTCAGCTTGGCCAACCACAATGTTAGGATTAGATTTAAATCCTAGGACAGACCCCCCCCCCCCAAGAGGGGCCCAGGTTATTTGTGGAAAAACAGATCTCCTTTAGGCAAAAGATAAGAATCTAGATCACCCCTTGGTCTCTAGCAAGTACAGACTGTAAGGACAGCCCCAATGGCACTGCTGTTTCCTTACTTTCAGGGGCACAGTCACCCTAGCTGCCCGAAATAGCTACCTGACCTCCCCCCATCCTCACTTGATTACTGGGAGCCATCAGACCAGCAGCTCCACAGCCCACCCCATCTCAGTTTATTTCCTCTCCAAGCACACTCTACCTCACTTGTATTTTCTTTTCCTCCTGGATGCTACAGAGACTATCTACTATTCAACAGCAATGAGGTGGCTTGTTTTGGTCTGGTTTGGTTATTTTGAGAAGATCCCCGCATGAAAGCGAAAGCGTGAGCGCCTGGAAGTGTGCAGAGCACCGGCCAGCACACAGCGTGCCACGCAGGCCACATGGAACGCCTGTGAGTCGGTCCCCATGGGCCCGGTCGCTATATGCTCCTCCTTCCAAGAGAAGTATCCCAGCCAAGGGACCCCAGTCACCTCCTCTTCCACAGGAAGTAATGGTCCAAAGCTGAAGTGCTCAAATCCTCAGTCAGCTATGAAGACATCTTGCCCCGGGAGTGATCTTACACTGCCAAGAACCCAACATCAATTCAAAAGAGCTCCCAGAGCACCTAAGTGAACAAGTTGCAGCTTTTGATTTCTCTTATTCTAGGTACCCAGGGAATATATATGTTGACATTGCTTTAGAGATTTTGTTGGCTTTAAAACAAAAAGCACAGCAAATGAAGTCAGTCAACAATGTCCTAGAGTCCTTAGGGACCAGCAAAGCTGAAGGAAGTTCACAGAAGCAGAACACTTAATACTGCCATTGTTTCCACTGTAGATCAAGAGCACGGAGTCAAGAACAGGAGACTGAATTCCTCCCATTCTGGTGAACTACGCCCACCAAGATCAGAGCTTTCAGAGGAGCAGCCCTCCACTAAGGCCCTCCCTTAAAGTACTAAGACAGAGTTCAGAACAGCTGGAGTAAGGGGGAGACTGCTCAAAGACCTCATGAGCTTTGATCCAAAATGCAACAATTAGCAAGTTTACAAAAGTGATACGTAAACAGAAGCCTGGCTTTCCGACTCTCATCATCTTTTTGTAAATTAGATTTAAGAAGCCATATGTGCGTTTGGCCTACTTTTGTTTTGACTAGACAGTTCCGTGAGGAAAGCATGCTGTTTAATCACCACATACTTACTGCAGCATTACTTCAGACCCACAAAGAGTTTCAAAACTTACCGTGATAAAAACCTCTCCCAAGTTTTTTCCACAGGAGCTGCTTTCTGAAAACATCAGCCACCTTAACCTCACATGGCAAGCTACAGAAGAAAAGCCAAAAACAAAACCCTATTGCCCTTAAAATTCAAACAGATGTTTCATACAGTCAAGCTAACCCATTGTTTGACTCTCCTACACATACTGCACTGCCTCTCAGTATTTACACTGTAACGTCTTTGGAAGCATCAATACTCTACCAGCTAGAAGCGGAGGAAATGTTTAGAAATACATTTTAACTAGAGCTGCCTGCCAGGGAGTCACTTTTGTCTACTTGGAAAACTAGCAGTGGGTCCGTCACAGTGGCTTAGTTCACTCCCTGGATGGGCAGGGGTGTTAACTTTATCTCTTCAGCCAGAGATGAGTCGGAGACTGTCTTCTCCCTACAGACCGGTGGCTCCCCAGCACTTAATCTCCGCTCAGCCCTATCAGCTCCCCAGGTCAGCCGGCATGCAGTCCAGGAAAACAATTCTGAAGGAGCGGCTTCACGACTTCACCCGGCAGCATTCACAATCACCGCACTGTCCACAAGAATGGTGGGGGGACAGAGAGTCATCTTTCCAACAGCATGAGCTTGGCCGCACCACACAAAGACGTCTCCATGCCACCTTGCCAGTGTCAGCCCACTGAGAGCTGCATCGGCCCACAGGTCCACAGCAGTAGGGTGACTGCGGTCATGGAAGAGCATGCATGAAGGCGTTTCACTGTGCTTTCCCTGAATTTTATAAACTAAAAATAAATAAATAAATAAAATAAAATAAAATAAAAATAACTAGAGAAATAAAAGTGCACCATGAGTGGTGAAAAGCAGAGGGCTCAACAAATCTCAAAGAAAGTAGGCACTTCACTATCACATGAACGGGAAAACCAGGAAATCATTGAGCACACGAAATCTAAATGACAAATAGAAGCTCAAAGTTAAAGAAAAAATCAAAAATAACTAAAATATGTTATCAATGATAACATCTAAAGGGTGTGATGATGCTTTTCATTACTTTTAGCATTTGGGACTAGAAAACACATTATTCAAACCTATTAACACATTAGTCATTAGCTGACTTTCACACATTCAGCTCTAACACCTCAAGAGAGGTCCCCACGGTTAAAGGAACAGGACTAACTGCATCTTAATGTAAACCCAGAAAATATTAAAGCTGCAAATTAGTGGCTGGAATATGTTAAAAACCTCTTTGGTCACCCCATAATTCAGCAAAAATAGCAGGACCAAAACTTCCAGCATGACCCCAGTCTTGCAAAGTAAAATCATATTCATTAAATAAAAGCAACTGAATATACATAACATCAAAACGTCGTTCTAGCCGGGCGTGGTGGCACACGCCTTTAATCCCAGCACTTGGGAGGCAGAGGTAGGAGGATTGCCGTGAGTTCTAGGCCACCCTGAGACTCCATAGTGAATTCCAGGTCAGCCTGGGCTAGAGTGAGACCCTACCGTTCTAGAGGGCTGGAGAGATGGCTTAGCAGTTAAGCGCTTGCCTTTGAAGCCTAAGGACCCTGGTTCGGGGCTTGATTCCCCAGAGCCCATGTAAGCCGGATGCACAAGGTGGCACAGGTGTCTGGAGTTCATTTGCAGTGGCTGGAGGCCTGGCATGCATGCCCGTTCTCTCTCTCTCTCTCTCTCTCTCTCTCTCTCTCTCTTGCTCTCGCTCTCAAATAAATAAATAAAAATTTTTAAAAAGTCGTTCTACTTGGGTAATGATATGTGGTATTTTTTCCCCTCTGTGTTTCACAAACATGCCCACATTATTTAAGAGTATCAGTCTTGGAAAGAGTGAATCTTCCACAAGTGATATGTGATATGAAGAGGACCTAAGATCTAAGATCTCCCATCATTACCAACCACCAGGAGGGCAAGGATTCCTTAAACAAAAGCCCCCAGCAGGGGTTTCAGGTAGGCCCTGTGTATGCTCTGCCTGGGAGAAGAGAGACAGCCACACTACGTCCCTGCAGTAGGCAGGACACGCTGCCCATGCATCCAATGACAGGAGCTAGGCGAGCCAGCCACGGCTAAGCACAAGTTCTGTGTGGGCACGAGCACAAGAGAAAGGTCGCTACTGAATAAATATTCCTGGAGCTAAGCCTTCAAAATAGAGATTTGGGTTTCTAGAGGAGAGCGAAGAACATTTTGGAGATATCATCAATACTGTGAGGCATGTCATTTACCTTCTACATAGGTCTTCACGGGCTGTGGTTTAAGCTACAGTCCGAGGGCGGCTCCATCTCCCTAAGGAGGAAGACCCACTCCAGCCAACTTCTCAAAGGGTACACTTCATAGGAGTCTCTTGTGTCGGCTTTTCCTACCTCTAACTCAAATGATGTCAGATTTTGTCATTAGTGTAGTGGGAAGAAATGAGAGCCTACACAAAGGTTCTAGGCATGTCCTGACTAGTTCCAAAAATCCTTGGAGTACTGGGCTGAACTTCAACATGTCTTCATACGCTGCATAATGTAGCCCAGGCCCCACGTATGGAAAAGCTCAGGTCTGTCAAAAGAACTTACTGTCTGTTCTGTACCTGGATAGAGGTCCCTCGCCTCCCTCTCCTACAGCCTTTGCAGAGAACGACTTTGTTTTGGAAGTTTGGAAGCCCTCATCTATTCCTCTAGATATGGTACAGCAAACATCTGTATCCTTGGGTTCTACAGCTACAAGTTCAATCAACCAGGTGGTGCCACATTCTAGAATCCAAGCATTTAGGAATGTGAGATAGGAGGACCAAGAGTTCAAGACCACCTGTGCTACACAGTGAGATTCTATCTCAAAATAACCAAGGGCATATGGAGCTCATTAGTAAAGTGCCTGCCTGACATGCACAAAGCCCTGTGTTCAATCTTCAAAATTTCAAAAAACCTAAATTCAGGGACCAGGGATGGCTTAGATAGTAGCAGCACTTGCTGTACTGCAGGAGGACCTGAATTCAATCCAGAATTCCTACATATAAATCTGGGTGTGGTCATGCATGCCTGTTACTCCAGTGCTGAGAGGCACAGACATAGGACATCCACTGGGGCTCACTGGTGAGCCCGTCTAAGTGACAAACATGGCAAGCTCCAGGTTCAATAACAGACTCCACCCCACGGAAATAAGTAAGGTCTTGGAAGAGTGATGTAGAAAGATAACCAGGGTCCTTCTCTGGCCTCTGCCCACATGCATATGGGTAGTGTACATATGCACACACACACACACACACACACACACACAAAATCAACACATTTTGGGACAAGACCACGTTACAGCACTGACATAGCATTTACATTGTAGTCGGTACTGTAAGTAAATGGCAGGTGATCTAACTAAAGCATACAGGAGGATGTTCAAGGATTACATACAGTACTGTGGTGCCAGGAACAACAGTGACAAAACCAAAGGCATAGGGGTGACAGTGTTTACCAGGTCCACCCCCAGCCACACACCTCCTCCAGAAAGGCTCCACCACCCAAACTCTCATCAGCTGGAGACAAGACATTCTAAACACATGAATTTATGTGGGATATCTGATCTAATCGACCACAGAACCAATCTCCCATGGATACCAAACAACAGAACCATGATGCAGCAATCAGTGTCATTCTGAAAGATCTTTTAAAATATTTTTAAATAATCTATTTTCTTTTTCGGTTTTTCAAAGTAGGGTCTTGCTGTCTAAAATATTCTTTGGGGATTAGGATTTAGCTAAGTGGAAGAGTACTCACGTAGAAAGTACAATGCCCTTGACTCAATCCTCAGCATGGGTGAGAAAAGAAAAGAAGGAAGGAAACAAAGAAGGGAGAAAGACAGATAGATCACAAGAGGACCAAAAAAAAGAAAAGCATTCTTTTACAATGTAGTCAACTACCTCCTAAGCTCTGTGGGAGGGCACAACACTATCTCTGATCAGAGCCAGCTAGGAAGCTGACTTAATCATATTTACATTAACCAATCTTTATAACATCACTTCCTGAAGTGGACATGGGCCACCACTCATCCTCTCCCCATTCTCTTCTCCCTTTACAAGGCCCACTCTTGGCTCTCTCTCTCTTCCTTGCTTTTAATAACCCCTGCTGCTTAAAAATGAACGGGGCCCAGTATTCTGGTGTAGTGGGTCACACCTGTAATCCCATCACTTTAGAAGCTGAGGCAGGATGATCACTCCAAGTTCCTGGCTAGCCTGGAGCAATAGAGAGCTTCATGTTGCTGAGATGAACTTCCAAACCAGGCACAGTTATGGAGGAAGGGATATTTATTGAAGCTTACAGATCCAGGGGAAGTTCCATAATGGCAGAAGAAGCTGAACCGCTTCCATAGGTCCAAGCAGAGAGAGAGAAGACCCAAGCCAAAAAAACCCAAAGCCACACCAAAAGCAAGCACACTTCAGGAACTCCAAGTGAAACTCAGGCACTTTGCATATCTTTAGACTGGAATTCCAAATTCAGCACCATACCTTAGGGCTGGACCCTCAGAGCCACCCAGTGACACCTCCTCTAGACAGGTGGCTAGAAATCCAAGAAGTTTTAATAAACTCCTGAGTCTACTGGGGGGCATCTATTCAAATTACCACACCTGGGCTACATAGTGAGTTCCAGACTAGCCAGAGTGTAAGGGTCCGAAGATCGCTGAAGAAAGACCCTGGACTCAAATAGTATGTAAAAACAAAGAGCGTTTATTCTGCAGAATCAGCCAGCATGCAGAGGTCAACCATTCATACAAAATGGTGACCCCCAGAGGAGCACTCAGGCTCCTTTTAAGCACAACTAGGTGAATTCCAGGTGGGTTAGGTAATCTTCTGACACGATTGGCGAGGCAAGCAGCAGTTACAGTTGTACGTCTCTGATTGGTTGGGGCAAAAGCACGCGAAAGGGACATGTTTGGACATGTTTCCAGGAGCTGACTCAGCCCCCAGGGCACAAAATGGCGGCTGTCTTCCCGGGCCACATGTCAGGGTCACTGTTGATTAAGAGCCCAGCCCTTTGTGTGTTTCCCCAGAAGTCTTGCCTACCTCTCGGGAAACTGAAACTTAGGCCTAGTTAGGGCAGCACCTTACTGAAGCCTGTCATGGCGTCAGTTTGGTCCCTTCAAGAGCTATGGAATGAGGCCTTGTTTCAAACAAACAATAAATGGCCCGTTCATTTCAAAAAATAAAAAATGGTCTGCAGCTCAGTTCTTTCCTCAAAGTTGATGAATGAAACCTTATGCTTTAACAAATGCCCCTCCCCTTTGTTTACCTTTGACAATGTCCCTGCTGGTATTTTCTAATTAAAACAATAGCTATCAGAAGTGCATTTACCTTGGGGAAAGTTCACTAATGAAGAAATATAATCTGGCTGGAAATGCCTGGGCATTCCTGCCCTTGAACAGGCTGTATGGATGAACTGAGGCTTCATTCTGGGGCAGCCATGGGCTTGGCCCACCCACAAAGCCCTGCTAGTGTGGCAGTCTTGCTGCCAAAGCCCATCCAGAATGTTAGCAAAGTCTTTCCTACTAGAATGTTCTCCATATCATGCAAGATGCATCCCATAGTACCAACAAGGGCAAAAACGCGCACCTTCGCTGAGCCTCAGGACAGGCTGCATAACCAACAAATGTCTGCACGTGCGGCAGAATTTAGTTTGTAACTTTGGTGTTTACAGCTTGGACCAGGTATGAGGAAGAAACTAACCCTCACTCACCCTTTCCTCCTGACAGTCAACAATATCTACCAACACAGTCTAATCACCATGTACTCCAAACTGCCTAAGGTCCATTCAAAACAGCCATGTATCCACGCTGCACTAACAAGAACAAGAAGGAACAGCAGTCAAGCACAGAGGTCAGCCAACTGAAGCCTAGTGGACCAGTATCAAAGGTCTGGATGCATCACCAAGAAGGATCAGTCAGTCCATCCGTCTGTCTGTACTTCATTTGCCTCATCTATAAAAACAGGCCACATAGAGTGTCACCCTTCTTCAAGGGTCGTTGTGAAGAAGAAGTGATGTACTTGTAAAAATAGGCAGCAAACTGCACACTGAAATAAATTTCACCTACAACCATCATCACCGCGATGCCTGCAGGAAGCCCTGCCAGCCCTAACTCTCAGATTGTCGTGAAAGGCGGTCCAGATTTAACTATGCATTCCATGTGACTTCAGTCAGTATGTGCTATCCTTTTTTTACAGCTAGCTCGCCAACACCTCCACTCTCAACCAGCCCCAAGGTTAGGAAAGCAAGGACTCTGTTTCTCACCCTGTCCCTAAGGGACGACCATAGTGATTTTGTATCCAGAAGGCGTTGAACGAAAGACCACTCGCCTGTAATCTCTGCCTCGGTTATATCCTTTAGTCAACGGCCCAAGCAAAGTCTAAATGTCATAGCAAACACACGCAAAAAAAAAAAGTAAAAGAAAAAGAAAAAAAAAGCAATCCTGCAGACTTGTTCTCATGCAGGTGAAGGTGCAGGTAGGTAAAAACCACAAATAAAGAGATTTGGGGCCAGATGTGGTGGCACAAGGCTGTAATCCCAGCACTTGGGAGACCACTACAAGTCCAAGACGAACCTGGGTTAGAGTGAGTTCCAGCCAACCTGGACTACAAAGTGAGACCTTGTCTTAAGAGTGGAGGAGAGAAGACAGGACAGAGGTGAGGGAGAAGTAGGGAGAAAGGAGAAGAGGAGAAAGAGATGGTTAAACGAATCCTGTGACTTTATCTCTACTGTCCCATGCAACCTTCCTAATGACCTAAGAAGTATCATCACCCATTCTACAGATGAGGAAAACTAAAGATATAGAGGGCACCTAACTTGTCCATAGGCAGACCAGCTCACTTAAGTCCACAATTTCTACTTCCCACCTCAAACTTTTTCCTTTGACTTAAATATCCAACTAGTGGCTTAGTACCTGTTGTAGTCAGCTCCATGCTGATGGGCTGAACCTCCAAACCAGACACAGTGTATGGGAGAAGAGGATTTATGTCAGGCTTACAGATCCAGGGGAGGTTCTGTAATGGCAGAAGCTTGCCCCCTTTACTAAATCTATGCAAGGACAAAAACCACCAGCAGCACCATAGGCAAGCACAGTCTAGAAACCCCAAGCAGAGCTCAAGCACTCTGCATACCTTTAGGCTGGAATTTAGATCCGCCTCAGCGACATCTTACAGCTGGACCCCAGGATCCAACCTCAGTGACACCTCCTCCAGCCAGGCGGCTGCAAATTACAAGTTACAAGCTTTAATAAAACTGCTGAGTCAGGATTGGAGAGATGACATGGCACTTGAAGGCGCTTGCCTGCAAAGCCTAAGGATCCATGTTTGACTCTCCAAATCCCACTTAAGCCAGACACACAAAGGTGAGGCAAGAGCAAGGTCGCACATGCCCACTAGGTGGTACAAGCGTTTGGAGTTTGACTTCAGTGACTGAGGCCCTGGCACACCAACTCTCTCTCTCTCTCTCTCTCTCTCTGTCTCTAAAAAATAAAAAATAAAAAACTCCTGAGTCTATTGGAGGGGACACACATTGAAACTACCACAGTATCTTAGTCTGCTCTCTGTTGGTGCAACTGAGTATTTGAGAGTAGTAATTTATAAAAACCTTTCTTAGCATGATAAAGGCTGGGAAGTCCCAGAGAGCACTGGCATCTGCGTGGCACCTGTTGACAGCCTTCTTGCTGCACCATGATGCAACAGAGGACACCAATGGCAAGACAGCATGTATGCCAGGGACAGCTCAATCTGTATAACAAAGCGACTCCTCCAAATAACCCAGTAATCCATCAATTCATGAACGAGCTAATCCACTCATGAGGCCAGAGCCCTCAAGACCCAATTACCTCCTCAATTACCTCCAAGTGTGAGGACCAAGTTTCCGACTCATGAAATTCAGAAGTCATTCAAATAAAAGCACTTACTATCACCACTTAATTTAAAATATGCATCTCAAACATAGCAAAGCCAACAGAAAACTTTGGGTTTTCCTGGCCAAATGTCTACCTCCTTATGAGCCTACTGCTTCATCTTATGAAATGGCACCACCCATCCATGTGCTCAATCCAAAAACCAAGTCTTTCTTTTTCCTACATCCTGCTTCTAATGTGTGTTCTGTCATGGCAGCCACTGTACCCACTCCTGCAGCCAAAGCATCACACTCTTTCCTCCCTCCATCAACAGCAGGTCGCCAGAATACAAGCTCTATTAGGAAGGGATTTTGTTGTTGTTGTTGTTGTTGTTTACTACTGAAGCCTAGAGCACTTTGTACATACACAGGTAGTTAAAAACTACTCAGTGGGGCTGGAGAGATGGCTTAGCGGTTAAGCGCTTGCCTGTGAAGCCTAAGGACCCCGAAGGACCCCGGTTCGAGGCTCGATTTCCCAGGACCCATGTTAGCCAAATGCACAAGGGGTACATGCATCTGGAGTTCATTTGCAGTGGCTGGAGGTCCTGGCGCGCCCATTCTCTCTCTCTATCTGCCTCTTTCTCTCTCTGTCTGTTGCTCTCAAATAAATAAATAAGTAAAAATGAACAAAAATAAAATAAAATAAAAACTACTCAGTGTAGCTAGGTGTGGTGGTATATATAGGTAATTCCAGTACTCAGTAGGTGTGGGCAAGAGGATCAAAAGTTCAAAACCAGCCTCAGCTTCATAAAGAGTTCAAGGCCAGGGCTGGAGAGAAGGCTTACTGGTTAAGGTGCTTGCCTGCAAAGCCAAAGGACCTCAGTTCAATACCCCAGGACCCACATTAAGATGCACAAGGTGGTGCATGCATCTGGAGTTCGTTTGCAGTGGCTGGAGGCCCTGACACACTCATTCTCTCACTCTCCCTGTGTCCTTCTTTCTCTCAAACAAATAAATAAAAATAATAAAATATTTTTTTAAAAAAAAAGAGTTCAAGGCCAGCCTATACTACATGAAACCCATCAGTATCTGTAGCAGACAGCTTCACATTGATGGGATGAACTTTCAAACAGACACAATTTATTGACGGAGGATGAGGCAGGAGGATTACAAGTCCTAGGCCAGCTTTGGCTAGATAGCAAGCCAAGACAAAACAAAGAGAACTGAGAGAGAGGGAAAGAAAGAAGGGAGGGAGGGAGGGATGGAAGGAGGAGGGAAGGAAAAGAATTTCCATTGAATGGACAGCATAGACTACTTTCACATCTCTTCTAGTCTAGCCTTCATAATACTCAAAGCAAATACTTCCAAGTACAACCTCTCACTGCAACCAGAATAAAACTGAAATTCCAATGGGGGGTCTCTAAATATTTTATAGAGGCAAGGACCAAGCATCTGAGCTTACGGGGGTGGGGGGGGGGCTACAAGCCCTTTGAATAACTGCTAGCATCCCTTCAAATTATGGTTTTTTTAAATATTTTATTATTTATTTATTTATTTGAGAGAGAGAGAGAGAAGCAGACAGAGAGAGAATGGGCATGCCAGGGCCTCCAGCCACTGTAAACGAACTCCAGATGCATAGGCCACCATGTGCATCTGGCTTATGTGGGTACTGAGGAATCAAACCTGGGTCCTTGGGCTTCTCAGGCAAGAGCCTTAACTGCTAAGCCATGCCTCCAGCCCCAAATTATCCTTTTGTTTATTGCATGCAGGGCCCTCCAGAGAAAAATCACCAAGCACCTCCAATCAAAATCAATATTGCCTAGCTCTTCTGGGTGGCTTAGAGGAAGTTTTGCTCTCTGCACCATCACCATAACACAAAAGTGTCCAAGCTGGAGGCCTTCTGGGTGGCCATCTTTGAACATGAGAGCAGAGTATTCAGGAATGTGCCCACTTCCACAGGTGATGACAAACATTCCAATATAAATATGCATGAGCCTCTTGAATAGAACCCCTTGGTCTTCTGTGCTGGGGAAAGATGCCCTTGGAGAGTTATCTAGTGCGCTCCGTACCTGCCGCAAGCAACGCACCTGTTGTCACTCTTAATCTGGACCCGTTTACTGCCTTTGGTGTTCAGCAAGGGTCTGGTCATTGTGTGGTATTACGAGCTGACAATCTCCAGCCACATTTAGACCAGTTGAGCTCTCACATTCCCTAAGACTCCAGCCCCTGTGGATTCCTCTACTTGTTGATGAGTCTCAATTTTAGAGGCATCTTCTCAAGACAGGCTCCTCCAGAACCTCCCCCCCCCCCACCCCAGCAAAGGCTCCCTTATACACAGTCTTGTTACAGGACCAGACCAATCGATCTATTGTTTCATTGTTCACATGTTTATGTTTCTGGGATGCCCCCCCACCCCCATCGCATACTCATAGATCATTGCAGACAGCAATGTTTAGCTCCCTACAATAGATCCACCACCTCGCACTTGACAGGTGCTCAAACAACAAGAATACAACTGGTATACCTAGCTTTCATGGCACTGTGGGGTCTGAGGTTCTTTTTGCACAGTGCTGGGGATTGAACCAAGTCACAGTGAAAGCAAGCTAGACCTGTATTCTAACACCCAGCTACATTCCCAGCCCTTCACCTAAGGTCCTGCTGGTTTAGAGGCCCCATCTATATAAAATCATAGTGTGAAAGGCACCCCACTGTTCTGAAACCTACCACAGTGAGGCCTCATATCGCACAGAGAAAGCAGAAGTTACTGCCCCATAGTGAATGTCCAGGGCTTGGTTCTTTCCAATGTTCTGAGAGGGGGAGTTTAGAAACCAGTCATTAGATCCTGGCAAAAGAGCAATGATACCAGTAATGCTTTTACAAAACCCATCTGAATGCTGGTAATCATTTTCAAAGTCTGAAATTAGGCACTTGTTGTCACTGAAAAAGCTCTGAGGAGCTTTCAAGTGACCAGAAGACAGATGTCCCCAAATATATCTGATTATTACATAATGGAAAGTGTTGCATCAAATTGGAAAGTAACTCAATAGAACAACAATCGGGGGGGATTGTAGAGCACTTACCTAGCATGTACACACATGAGGCCCTAAGTGCAACCCCGCAGCCACATTTAATAAGGGGGAGCTGGAGAGACGGCTCAGCAGTTAAAGGCGCTTTCTTGCAAAGCCTGATGGCCCAGGTTTGATTCCCCAGTACCTACCTAAAGCCAGATGCACAAAGTGGGCATTTGTCTGGAGTTCGTTTGTAGTGGCAGGAAGCCCTGGCAAGCCCATACTACACTCTCACTCTCTCTCTTAAATAAATACATATTTTTTTTTAATTTGCAGTTTCTGAAAACACATTTCTGGTCCATCTTGTTCTCAAAAGCTTTGGTAAGATTACGAGCATTCCAGCATTCTCTAATCTTGCCTGACTAGAGAGAGGTCATTTTATCTCAAGTCAAAAAGCCTCAATTTCCTCATCTGTGAACACACCACTTTGAAAGCATGCCAAACACAGTATTAGACCTCAGAAACCAAGATAACTCCAAATGGTCACCCCAAACAGGGAGGATTATCGGCCACTCTACTTGGTTGGTACAAAAACACACAGCTGCTGACCTCCACTGTCCTAAGGCTGAAAGATAGCAGGGACAGTCCCTCCCCTGCACCTGAATGCCCACCCGCCACGGACACACTCATCTTTATTTTAGATATTCCATTAAAACTGCACAAAAAAGACATCATCTGCATGCATGGGAAGAGAGCTCCCCACCCACAGCCTTCCCCTACTTCGTTTCTTCCAACCCTGCAGAACGGAGGAAAAACAGCTTGGGCTAAAACCTATTTATTCTGCCCTGGTATCACACGCCTATTCCAAGGGGACGTATACGGTTTACATATCTTGAATTTTAATAGAGATACAAAAAATAAAACAGGTTTCAGCACGATAAGTTGCAAAAAGGGGTGTGGAGGCTCGCGCCCAGCCCAGACAGTCGGGTTGGTGCCCAGGCAGGGCTGGGTTAGGTCCGGTAAACGCAGGAAGCCCGGCTGTACCTTTCCTGCGCCCAGCTCTGTGCCCAGGAATCTGGAAATCAGACGTCGAGACGTCCCCAGCAGTGCACAGCCCACGCTCTAGAATGCCAGGGGACAAATGCGCGCTCGCCCCGGACGGTGTCACTCGGGTTTTTTGTTGTTGTTGTTATTCGCATACAGAACAGGAGACCTTGCTCAATCCTGTCCTTTCCGGGCTTCACCCGACGGGCAGCGAGCGGAGAGGGCTCCGGAGCTCCACTCCAGTCCCTCGTGCACCGGGCGAGAAGAGGAGGCACCCCGCGGACCGGGCGATCTCCGCCCGAGCCCCGCACGCCCGCCACCCGCGGCATCCCTCCCGGCCCCGGGATCAGCCGCCCCGAACCCCGTCCACCTCCGCTCACCTGGCCCGCACAGCACCGGGCGGACATCGCGGCGGCTGACCACCTCGGGGTCGCTGCCCGCTCCCCTCGCCGCTCGGACCTTGCGGGCTCTGGGTGCGCGCTCGAGGAACCGGCTCCCGCGGCACGCCAGCCCACGACCGAGCAGCCCCGGCCCAGAGCCCGGCTACGCGGCGGGCGAGGGGGGGGAGCGAGAAAAAAAAACAAGCGCCGCCAAGCCCCGCCCCGAGCCTCAGGCCCCGCCCCGCGCCCCAAGGCCCAGGCCACGCCCCGAGCCCCAAGGCCCAGGCCACGCCCCGAGCCCCAAGGCCCAGGCCGCGTTCGCCTCCAGGCCACGCCCCTCGCCCAGGCCCCGCCCACGCCCCAGGCTTCAGGCCACGCCCCGGCCCGCTCTCGGCCCCGCCCACCCCCGGCGGCGCAGCAGGCTCGCTCCTCACGGGCACTTCCGCTGGCGTCAGGCGGCTGCAGCCGCTCGCGTGGCCGGGGGAGGGCGCTGTTCTCCGACGTCCCAGCGCCGGGCCTCGTGCCCGCACCGAGGCGCCCTCCGTGCCGTGTCCGGCCGACGTGGACGCTGCGCCCTCCGTCCCCCGCCTTCCCTCAGTGGCCTGGCAGTGCTCCGGTCCCGGGGCACCGCGGGATACCCGGCAGCGCTCTGCCTCGCCCCATCGGAGACATCCATGAAATTCCTGCTCCAAGCAAATATAAAAATAAACCCTGTGGCTCCTTGGTCTGCCCAAAAAAACCTTGCAACTTTGGGGCTGTCCCATGGACCCAAAACTTTTTCTCCACGTCTCCAGGTATTTGGCCGTTGTGCCCGGATGTTCCCCGGGGTCCCCCACCGCCTCTTCCGCAGGCGGCCTCGGAGCCCGAGCGCCCGCCTTGCGTGCTTGCGTCCTCGCCCCGGACCTGGGCGCCCGGAGGACTGGGTGCAGGTGGGCAGGAGCTCTGGGGTGCCTCCTTCTCTCAGACCTGGCCCCCGAGCCGCTTCACCGAGAGCCCAGGCCCCCGCTGACGGCTTGACCTTTTGCCCTTTCAAGTGGGCGAGCGGCGACCCCGCGTGCATTTGAGGAGCGCGGCAGCTAAAGCGCAGACCCGGCACGCAGCAGGCGCACGGTCTGCGCCGGGGGCGAAGCCAGGCTCAGGGCCGAGAGCCCGCTGGACCTGTGGCACACAGCGCAGGGCTTGACCTCCGCGGCACTGTGCGGGAACCAGCCCGTCCGCGTCCTCAGCCCAAGATCTTAGATCTAGGCGTCCAGAGAGGAACCGATAAGAGTGGGAACGCCAGGAAGAAGTACGAAGACAGTTGGCTCTGACTCAACACAAAAACAAAAATGGACTAAACCACACCGGACCAGTGTGTAGCAACCTGCTGGGTGGCAGCCTGCGACGAAGCCAGCTCATCCCTGGGGCTGACAGTGAGTTTCGTTATGTGCTACAGGGAAGTCATTTCACTTAGAACTTCCGCCCTACTCCTGGCCTGGGGAAACCGGCTGGGCACCTAGAGTTTCTGTCTTTGTGGGAAGAACCTAGCAGCTGGGGAGGTGGGGGTGGACTGCAGAATTAACCGAGTTTAGGGGAAATGGGCTCACGAAGAAGAACCCTAACCCACTCACCAGAGACCTCTGCGCCAGGGTCAGCGCTGGGACCCAGTGGTCCTTCCCGAGTCCCGGGGCTTTTCTTTGTTTGCCAAACTCAGGCTAATGTTTTAAGGATTCTGTGAATATATATATAGCTTTCAACATTCTGGAGAGAGACCTCTAGTCTTTTTAAAAAATATTTTACTTATTTATTTGAGATAGAAAGCGAGGGAGAAAGAGGCATATAGAGAATGAAAGCACCAGGACCTCCAGCCACTGCAAACGAACTCCAGACACATGTACCACCTTGTGCATCTGGCTTACATGGGCCCTGGGGAATCGAGCCTGGGTCCTTAGGCCTCACAGGCAACTATCTTAACTGTTAAGCCATCTCTCCAGCCAATACCTCTAGTCTTAACTTGGGAATACAGCTGGGACTGGCGCTCCGTGGTACAGTACTTCCCTCACATGCATAAGTCCCTGGGCTGCATCCCCAACGTGGCGAAAAGTAAATAAACAAAAGTACCCTGTGGATTTGTTTTATCTACCCCAAGGAACCAGAAAAGGATCACAAAGCCTGAGCTTCCAGAGTCAGGAAGTTGGCAAATTCTAACTCCATCAAGAACTGGGTAACTTGACCCTGTTTTCTGCAAAACTAAATAAATACCACAATCTCTAAGAATTATATAAACTAACTCCTTGTAGTCCAGGGCCTGGCCTTCTTGAAGCACCAGGGGTAGCCCTGACTTAGATTAGTTTTTCATTTCACTTAATCGGGTTTGTTAACACACAATTTTTTCTCTTCTGATTTCAGCCATTTCAAGAGCCGTGTGGACTATGAACATGGCCAAGTCCGTTGACGGCACCAGGAACAACCAGACTTTCAAATGGCATCAAGAAAACCTCAGTGCAGGCTGGAATATGGCTTAGTGGTAGAACACTTGCCTGTTGTGCATTGAAGCTTTCTGGAAAAGTAATGTGTCACTTTCTCAGCACAAGATTCCGTAGAACGGCATGATTGTAGAGAGATGGAATGTTGTAGCTCAAAAGCCCAAATTATCTTGGACTATCTTTAGTCCCCTTGCTAGCCATTGACTACTAACCTCTGGTATCTGACCTAACATGTTTATTATTATTAAGTAAAACCTTTGGAATGTAGTACTCAGCAGCCAGAGCATGAGCTTTCACCAGCCCCAAAGTGAAATATTTTACACACACACACATAGCATCTGAAACCTGTAGGAGAGACTTCCCTGCCCTGCTATAACTCGCCTACCTAATGTCCTCACACTGATTTATGACTTTCTTTTGTTCTGTGACCACATAATTTCATGAAATCTTTTTTTTTTTTTTTTCAATTTATTTGAGAGAGAGAGGAAGAGAGAGAATGGGCATGCCAGGGCCTCCAGCTACTGCAAACGAACTCCAGACACATGCGTCCCCTTGTGCATCTGGCTTACGTGGGTCCTGGGGAATCAAACCGAGGTCCTTTGGCTTTGCAAGCAAACACCGTAACCTCTAAGCCATCTCTCCAGCCATCATGAAATCTTTTCCATCATGGAAAATGTCATTCAGAGCCATCTGAAAGCCATGTTCCCAAGCTGTAGGCCCTCCTGTCCTAGCCTCCTTAGAGCTGTGTTTTGTATTGACATGTCAAGGCAAGCATTAGTTCCAGGTTCCATTCCCAATGTCACAAAAAGAAAGTAAACTCAATTACAGGTAGAAATCATTTAGTAGGTTGGACCCCAAGTTTGTGAGGGAAACTTACTGTTTCAACAACCACAACAAGAAGAGGTGGAGGGCAGAACTCAGCGATCCCACACTTGCCTAGCGAAAGGGCCACCCAGGGCCAACTGCACCAAAAGCAGCTGTGTGTCTGCTGAGGCTGTCAAAGCTTTCATGAAGCTAAGGAAGGCCAAGCCCAAGACCGAAGCATCAGCTGCAAGCTGACTTGACTTGTTTGCACCACGCCGGCAAGTGCTCATGCCCACATGGTGAGGCTGGCTCAGGCCACCAGTGCTCAGGGCCAAGCTTCCAGTGATGCCTAAAGCTGAAGCAGTGTCTCCAGCTCAAACTCCCAAGGGTGCTCAGAGACCTCTGTGCAGCAGCACTCAGGTGAGCCCTGGGCCACTCCTTCATTCTTTACACAACGAAATCCCAGGCAGGATCTGTGGAGGGAGAAAAGGAAAGAGGAAGAGAAAGAAGAGGAGAAAGAGAATCTGTGCTGACTTTTTTACCCATGCACAAAGCAGGGTGGCTAGACCTCGTCGTGCGCTTACCTCCTGGCTGTTAAAGTCCCAGAACTCTCTTCCCACCCCCTCCTCTCTCTTTCACTACCTGGCCATGCTAGCAAGAGCTAGGCCACCTGTCCTCCCCCAGCTACTACAAATGCACATCACCCAAGCCTCCCCCCCCCCCCCCCACAGAGCAGTTTCTCTCCTTTTGCCACAACTCCCTCCTATCCCCCGGTCCTTGACCTTCACTCTGTCTCTCCTGCCCCAGCTGCATGCAGACCTTCTTTTCCCCTGTATCCTTCCCTCGCACTATTGGGCCCTCTTGCTCTTTCTTCCTCGTGCATATACTACCCTCCTCCCCCGCTCACTCTCATCCTCTGCTCCCATTACAACAAAGTTGTTGTTTTTTTTTTTTAACTTTTTTTCAAACAGAGAAAGAATGGTCATGCCAGGGCCTCTTGCCACTGCAAACAGATGTGTGTGCCACTTTGTACATCTGCTTTTATGTGGGTACAGAAGAATCAAAGCTGGGCTGTCAGGCTTTGCAAACAAGTGCCTTTAACCACTGGGCCATCACTCCGGCCCTTAAAATAAAGTCCAAAAAATGTCTGTCCTCTGTTGCAAACCCCTGACACTGGCTCTGAGGGTTTCACAGTGAGTACTTCATTTGCATCTGTGGTTCCTTAACAAGAGGAGACATAAATGCTAGCAGACTTAACAAGAAACAGTGGCACCTTACTAATTATTTTTGAGTATTCTGCAGACTTTTGCAAAGAAGACACGGTGTTTATAACACGAAGGAAGGTAGTTGTACATTCAGATTCTTTTGATGTGGATTTTTCAGGAACAAACAGTAACAGATCTATTTTAGAAAGAGTAGTTCTTGGCAGACCATATAAAATATTTCCCCCACAGAAGTTTTCTTAAATTATCTGAACCACCTCCTTTTATACAATATAATTATATATGTATATAAAATATAAATAACTAGCATATAATTTGCTTTTTTTTTTTTCCTCTCCTAAGTTTGTAGATTTTTCTTTTTTGTAGAACTCAATGTTGAGTTCAAAAACACCACACACTGAACTGAGAGCAGTGGCATATATGTTATTAAAGAAAAAAAAAACATAATCATAGGCACCCCCGTTTTTAAACTGTAATAAATTTAGGAAAGTTTTGTTACAAGTTTATTTCCAACTCACGTATGGCTTAGAAGCAAATAAAATTATTCTAATCCACTAAAATTTTAACAACTTTGAGAAAAACCTGGTAAAGCATTATTTCCATTTCTGTTGTCGTTTGGCAATGTGGAGGATCAAACCCAGGGCCTGGTGCATTCTAGGTCAATACTGTACCACTGAGCTACATCCAACCCCCTCTGCTGTTTTTTAAATATTAAAAAAATAAATTCATGTGATCTTCACTTGTAAAGTCTCTTGGGAACTCAATCTAGTGGTTGTAGTTTAATATCAATCAAAAGCAAACAACAAAGTATTCATTTCGAAATAGAGCCAGACATTGTAGCACACGCCTATTACTCCAGCACGCAGGAGGTGTGAGCTGGAGACTAACATGAGCTACATAGTTTCAAGCCAGCCTCGGTTACACAGCAAGACCGTTTCTGTAACTCAAAACTAAGTAAGTAAATATGTAAGTTTGGAGGCCCCAAGTCAAAAAATACTGAACCCTGTGATGGTTCCTATCCTACTCCTTCTTGCAATTGTTTATTTATTAATTTTATTTATTTTGTTTTTTTGAGGTGGGGGGGTCTCACCCTAGCCCAGGCTAACCTGGAATTCACTGTATAATCTCAGGCTACCTTTGAACTCATAGCCATCCTCCTACCTCTGCCTCCCAAGGGTTGGTATTAAAGGCGTGCACCACCAAGCCTGGCCAACTAATTCTTTCTATTAAGTCATTGTATACACAGTTTGGGGGAGTTATTCTGAGAATTTTCATACACGTAATTTGGTCATAATCCCCTCCCTTTGCCATCTTTTGTCCCCTTCTCCCCTGTCCCCACTCCATTCGCTCTCCTCTTTCCAACAAGTGATTCTTCAATTGTGAGTCTCCTCCTTTTCACCCGCCTTCATCATCCACATCAAAATGTTGATGGGACTTCTCTGGGTACAACTGCTGCCCCACAGGTCTCAGTGAGTCCGGGGGACGTTCCAGAGTGAAGACAAGACAATTTGGGAGCAGACTGGACCCAGCCTCACTCAGCATTACTACCTCTTATTTGATAATGACAGAATCCAACTAGGCTCAGTTTGTATTGATGCCTCACGGCTAACGTGGGAAGGACAGCAGTCCCAGGGGAAAGCTGCCACTGTGGAGAACTTGTCTAGCCCTCTGTTCCAGAAAATTCAGCACAGCATCACAGCGCAGGACCATCAGCTCACACCAGACAGCCGCATCCTCAGCATGGTCGTGGGTCAGCTCAAGGCTGATGAAGACCCCATCATGGGTTCCCACCAGATGTTCCAGTTAACATCGGTGATGCGTGGGTCTGCACTAACGACATGGTCAGGCTTGCCTGCACAACTACTGCTGACCTCCTGGCCGGCTCCTCGCGCTCTTCCCCCCCCCCCCCCCCAGTACTTTCACACTCCTCCGGATGCTCCAAATATCACACACAAAAGAGCAGGGAGGAGGTGGGCTGGGTGCAGTGCGCTCCTGCCCCCGGGGTGTTGTGCGTAACGTTTGGAGGTTCGACTGGTTGCATCTGACAGGAAAAGTTTGTGTTGTACCAGCACATGCCTTGGAAAGACTTAAGTAATGTGAAAGATTGTCACTTTCTTTTTTTAAATTACTTACAAGTTGCTCCAGTAACCCAAAGAAGCGAAGGAGAAAGCAGCTGTCTCACCGCCCAGACCCTGATTTGTTCAATGTTTCAAATGCCTCACAAAAGTTAAAAACAATGTTGATGGGCTCAATATTGTGAATGTCCAATTTTTAAAAACTCAATAATATTACAAAACATAAAATGAAAACTAGTATATCCTGTCTCTACACTCAAACTTTCTAGTTCTTTCCTCCTTGCCAATCTAAGTATATCACAGTTTTCATAAAATTAATCAGCATCTACATAATTATGGCTCATAAAAACACATTCACTGTATAGCCACATAATGTATAAAGATATAATTTCTTGTTGACTCTTTCTTGTCAGCTTATTTTTTTTTTTAATCCTTTCCCCTTTAGAGGAGTTTATTCTACTCCAAGACTCTCTTGATATCTATTCTTATACTATATTCTAGTTGTTAAGGATAGGGGCCCTGCAGCAAGACTAGAGTCAGATCGTGGCTTTGCCCCTTATTAGTTCTCTAATTTTGAGAATGTTGTCATGCTATGAACCATGGTGACAAGCCAAAGGTGTAGAGGTCAAAGAATTTTCCAGACCAGGTAGATATAGAAAAGCTTTACTAAATAAAACATACTGCACGGACAGGCAGAGACACAACTGGTAAATTCTCAGATACTCTCACCATGAGAGGGAATGGGGGTTCTTTCATAACAGTTAAGGGAAATTACTTGGTCTTATCTCCTGTGCCATTTATGTGAGGTCCTTATCTGGATAGATGAAGTGGATGCCTCACTGTCTTTTAACAGCAAATTTTACCACACCAGTTGTCTCTGTGAAGGTCGGCCATCTGGGATAAGGCTCGAAATGTTTGTATAGGACATCATAAACTACTAGGGTTACTCTCCAATTAGGGTCTGTTTGTTAAAGTGTAGGATTTCTGCTTTTACTTTTGTCTCTTGTGTCTCTACAGAAGTGCTTTGATTCTCTGCACCTCCTCTATAAGATGAGAAGGATTAGGACATCAATGTGCATTAACATCCTTAGAACAGCACTATCCCACCATAAATATCTGGTTTTTAACTCAAGTGGCTGTCTTCATACCTAGCCATCATTCTCCCCATTTGTACATTTGTGCTGTCATTATTCCCATTTCTGTGGTTATCAGGCATGTCAATTCTGACATAAAAAGAAAGCCCTTTCTCCCAGAGCCCTTCACATGATTCCAACCTGGATCTCTTCAGCTGCCTGATGTCTCCTCCACAGCTATCATCCTGGGCACTAGAGACATAGTGACCCCTTGCAGAGAGTCTTTCTTTTCTTCTTTTTTAAAGATTTATTTTTATTTATTTATTTGAGACAGAGAGGGGGAGAGAGAGAGAGAGAGAGAGAGAATGGGTGTGCCAGGGCCTCTAGCCACTGCAAACAAACTCCAGACACATGCCCACCATGTGCATCTGGCTTACATAGGCACCTAGAGAAACGAAATCTGGGTCCTTAGGTTTCGCAGGCATACACATTAACTGCTAAGCCACCTGTCCAGCCCCATAAAGTTTATTTTTTTATTTGGAAGAGAGAGAGTGTGTGTCAGGGCCTCTGGCCACTTGACCTCCAGATGCATTCACCACTTTGCACATCTGACTTTACATGGGTGCTGGGGAATTGAACCCAGGTGTCAGGCTTTGCGGGCAAGTGCCTTAACTGCTAAGCCATCTCTCCTGCCCTACATAGAGTCTTTCTTCCTCCTCCTCCTCCTCCTCCTCCTCCTCTTCTTCTTCTTCTTTTCTAGGTAGGGTCTTACTCTATCCCAGGCTGACATGGAATTCACTATGTAGTCTCAGGGTGGCCTTGAACTCTTGGCAGGCCTCCTATCTCTGCCTCCCCAGTGATGGAATTAAAGGCAGGCACCACCACGCCTGGCTATGTCTTTCTTGATGAAAGGATTTAAAAGCAGATTCAGAAGGGAACATAAAGATAATTTTACTGAAGTTGGAGAGAAAAAACGTTAAACAGGGCAGACAGGGTGGAGATCTTGGAAGCTGACAGAAGGAGGAAGCTGGAAAGAAAGTTACACTGTGTGAGGAGGAAGTGGAGAGAGCAGGCAGGCTCCGCTGTGGGGATCTGCGTGTTGCTGCATGGGGGAGGGAGCGTGGATCTTTTTATTTGGGGGGTTGTTATCAAGGTAGGGTCTCACTGTCATTCAGGCTAACTTGGAACTCACTCTGTAGCCCCAAGCTGGCCTCAAACCCACAGCAAATCCTACCTCAGCCTCCCGAGTACTGGGATTAAAGGCATGCATCATAAATGCTGGTCTCTTTAATTAATTAATTTTATTATTTATGTATTTAAGAGAGAGGCAGAGGCAGAGAGACAGAGAAATGAGTAAGTGTGAAGGTGCCAGGGCCTCCGGTCACTGCAAACAAACCCCGACACATGTGTCACTTTCTGCATTTTGACCTCTGGCGGCCGCACCACCTCTGCAGCCCCAACAGTGGAAATGCTCAGGGCAAGCAGGCTTCAGATTTCGGCTAGTTTACGGAAAAGCGAGATGGAAAGAGAAAAGCTGACTCTTCTCTGGTATAATTTAGAAAGTAGGCAGGTGTGGTGGTTTGATTCAGGTGACCTCCATCAACTTAGGTGTTCTGAATGCTAGGTTCCCCAGCTGATGGCAATTTGGGAATTAAAGCCTCCTGCAGGCAGTGTATTGTTAGGGACGGGCTTATGGGTGTTATAGTCAGCTTCTCCTTGTCAGTGTTTGGCACATTCTCCTGTTGCTGTTGTCCATCTGATGTTGCCCAGGAGGTGATGTCCACTCTCTGCTCATGCCATCATTTTCCCCTGTCATCATGGAGCTTCCCCTCAAGTCTATAAGCCAAAATAGACCCTTTATTTTCCTTACAAGCTACTCTGGGTCAGGTGTTTTCTGCCAGCAATGAAAAGCTAACTGCAAAAGTAAAGTTGGTACTGAGAGTGGGGTCATTACTGCTTAAAACCTGACTGTGGCTTTTGGCTTTTTGGAACTGCTGGACTGGAGAATGTGGAAGGATTTGAAATCTTGGCTTAAGAGACATCTTGCAGTGCTGTAAGTACACCCTGATGGACCATTCTGGCCAGAGTTGAACGACCTGAATGCAGTAAGAACTATGGACTTTGAGGTCTGCCTTATAAGGGTGAAAAAGAGCTTTGTCTGGACTGGGCTAGAAGCGGTTTGTGTGAGAGGCTTGCTGTTATGGCTGTGTCCTGAGAACTAGTGCCAGGGTTGCATTACATAGAAATGGCTGGTGTGAGCAGAGGGATACAGCACAGAAAGAAGCTGCAACTGTTTGAGAGATACAGCCATTGAGATTGGGCCAGCTGACCTGCATTGGGAAAACAGAAGAATGCAGACTCTTTGGAAGGAGTCTGAATGCTGAAGGAGTGTCCTGTTCTTCAAAGTCTGCTTTATTCCCCCCTGGATTAACAAATTGGCAGCCCACCTGGTATTATGGAGTATAACAAAGGCAGGAAAGAGAGGGTCATTGAATTTGCAACATGGTTTTGTATTTTGGAAATGGCCATGGGTAGTGTGAAGCAGGTTTGCTGGATGCCTGCATGGAGACCTGATAGAGCTCTGAGGATGGACCATGGGGTGCAGTGGAGACCCAGGAGAGATACCAGGACTATGGGATGGCTGCTAAGGAGAGCTTCTGGCACCAGATAAAATTTTCCAGGACTGTGAGTAGCCTAGCTGGAGGGGAGGAATTGGAATTCCAGAGACTTGTCACTGGTTAAAATTATCAGATTTGGAGACTTGTCACTGACTAGAGTTGTTGGACTTGGGAGTTACAGAGTTTGATGTTTGCCCTGGTTGTTTTAAATCTTGTATTGGTTGATTTTTTTTTCCCCCTCACAAACTGTTCTTTGTTGGGTGTTCTCTGCCACCAATGCAAACTGACTGCAACAGCAGGCTTAACAGTGAGTCTGCAAGCAGGTGCCTAAAGGGAGGGGCTTTGGGAACATTTAAGTACCATTCTCACTAGGGGATAGTTATTCCTCCCATTTGCCATATTTCCTTTTGCTCCTGGCTTCAAGCTTGTCTTCTATAGGTTGTAAACAGGAGTCCGTCCTTAACTCAAGTCTCCCTCTTGTCTGGGCAAGGGAAGCACCACTGTGCACATGAAAAAGTATTTTTATAACCACTGACCAAGCCAGCTGTAAGAGGAGTTACAGTTACCAATCCAAACATGGTAGCTGTGGATTTCACATAGCCTCATGTGTTTGTTTGTTTGTTTGTTTGTTTTATTTTTTCGAGGTAGGGTCTCACTCTGGCTCAGGCTGACCTGGAATTCACTATGTAATCTCAGGGTGGCCTCGAACTCTCGGCAATCCTCCTACCTCTGCCTCCCGAGTGCTGGGATTAAAGGCATGCGCCACCACGCCCAGCCCCATGTGTTTGTGATTAGACCTCATACTTGATCCCCAGCTGGTGGAGCCTTGCTGGAGGAGGTGTGACACTGGGCAGACCGTTTGGATTTTATACACTAATTCATTCTTGCCTGCTCAGGCCTTTCATGCTTTCCCCGCCATGATGAAGCACCGCTAGAAACTGTGAGCCAGAAGTAAACCCTTTCCCTCCCCTCAGATGCTTCTAGTTGTGTGTTTTATCCCAGCAATGAAAAGCTTCCTGCTATGGTGCACAGGCCTTTAATCCCACTCTCAGGAGGCTGGTGTAGGAGGATTGTCATGAGTTTGAAGGCAGCCTGAGCTGAAGTGAGTCCCTGATTCAAACAAACAAAAAATAGAGGTGTAATTGACCACCAACCTTTTTTTTGTTTTGTTTTGTTTTTTGTTTTTTGTTTTTTGTTTTTTGTTTTTCGAGGTAGGGTTTCACTCTAGCCCATGCTGACCTGGGATTCACTATGTCATCTCAGGGTGGCCTCGAACTCACAGCGGTCCTCCTACCTCTGCCTCCCGAGTGCTGGGATTAAAGGCGTGCGCCACCACGCCCGGCTGCAATTGCTGTCTTTATCAGAAAGGATACTATTTGGCCCTAAATCGGGGCCATTTATACCAAAGGAAGATGACATAGAAATTCATTACCCAAATGGTGCCTGGGAGGCAGCCGGTTGTGACCAGTGCTTTTCAATGCCGTTCACTCTCCTAGCATCCCATCACTGGGACTCCTCTTTGCTACTCTCTTCTGTTATTCATTGACTTTATGGAGAATACTTCCTCATCTTTGGTTAACTCCCCTTTCAATGGAAGGCATCAGCAGCTCTGTCCAGAATTCCCCCTCTACCCTTTGAACCTTATATAGGCCACCCTGGAGCTGCCAGGATTAAAACAGTGTTCAGCTTCCTTTTGACACAAATTCCCTTCCTCACTGCCCTCAGTCTCCCACCTTCCAGCACCTCCTGTCTCTTCCAGTTTCTCTCTTCTCTTTCTATATTTGGTTTTGTTTTGTTTGTTTGAGGCAGCATATTGTGATGCTTGCAGCTGGCCTCAAGCCCATGATAATCCTCCTGCTTCAGCTTTTCAAGTGCTGAAATTATAGAATGAGCCATTACCTTGGCTCTTCTGAAGATTTTTTATCCTTTCTATGGATATATGCTCAAGCTACAAACACAGGTCAGATTTTTCCTAAAACACAAAGGTTTGTACCCTGGCCTGGCTTATTTTTTTCCAGGTCGCAGGAGCTACTTCAAAGCCAAGGTGCCCCCTGCAGGCTTCTTGATCCAAAAACAAAAAGGAAATTGAAAGTAACTCTGCTAATCCATTTCCTTTTTTAATTGTTTACTTTATGTGTGTGTGAGAGAGAGACAGAGAGAGGTGTGTGTGTGTGTGCACACCAGGGCCTCTTGCTGCTGCAAATGAACACCAGACACATGGACCACTTTTTGCATCTGGCTGATATGAGTGGCTTGGGAACTGAACACCAGCCAGCAGGCTTTGCAAACAAGTGTGTGTAACCCCTGAGCCATCTTCCCAGCCCCTTCACTAATTCTTATGGAGAGGATTTTTTAAAGAAAGAACTTTTATCTTCGAGTTCAAATAATAACTGCAGATAGGCTATCTAAAGAGTGAATGACTTAAGGAACAAGAGATAGCTTTGTGTGGTGACTGGTGATTCTATAGTATGGAACACTAACGATTCTCTGCACTAGAATGGTGCTTTTAAAGTTTTGCATTAGTATTTTAAATATTCTTCCTTTAATCCCTTTCACTTTATTAATTTGCAGGCAAGTCCCTTGAGTAGAGATAATACAAAAGAAAATGCTCTGACCTCACTCCAGGGAGCTCAAGTTCCACATGAATGGAGAGGACAGAGTTGCTTAACAAGCTTTCCAGCCCCGCCTGAACCTTCCGGGAGCATATTAATTTTAATTTTCAGTCCTCTAGATTATAATGAGGTGAAGTTGATATAAATGGCAGAAAACTATGTCCCTCATCTCTAAATTCTATCAGGGACATGGGTTTGCTTCTAGCTCTTCTGAAGGAAGATCTATTTATTAACCTAGCTGACTCAATTTTGTCTCTCTAGCCCATGCTTTTCTTGGGTGCTCATTCCCTCACTTGATCTTAAATTCCTGGGTTACAAGACTCATAAATACCCTTTGAAGCCAAAGGGCTATTGCTCCTAGAGCAGCAGTGGTAATTTCCTTGACATCCATAAGACTCTGTGAGACCTGATCAGGGATAATGACCAACAGGAGTGTGACCTGGCCCAAACCCTTCATTATGCATACTGCCTCCTACCTTTGTTCTTCCTTCTCCATCATCATCTGAAGGCTGCTGTTGACACTCGAGAGCCCTCAGGTCTATCTCACTGGTGTGGCCATGCCAATCATTTCTTTACAGATCTACTATGAATGTCTTTGCTTGGGCAAATTTAGACTGCTGGGATCCTTACAGTTAGGTTTCTGTCCTAGGACGCAGGAACATTTTATGTTCAGAAACTCAGCATAACGTTTGAAGAAATTTTGTCCCTTTAACTTAAAGTATTCAACAGCCTTCAAGTAGTATTTTGGGAAGCTACTGGTAAATGAACCCAGGGCCTCACACACCACTAGGCATACCCTCTCCTGTTGAACTCCTTCCCTGGCCCTTTACTTAGATATAAATATATGAGTGAACGAGAAAATTAATCATTATAATAACTGTACAATATCACCACTGCTGATTTACATACTATGGAGTCCTATCTCACAACCATGAATAACTAGAGACACAGACAGCAAGGAGTAAGGTAAAGGATATTGATGGTGAAATATCCCCATCATCAGGGCAAACACACTTAGGATTTCAGCCAGCATCTAAAGAAGAGAAAGAAAGGGAAAAAGAAAAAAGGAGGTTATACTTCTTGGGCGGCAGAGATAGCTCAGTGGTTAAGGTACTTGCCTATAAAACCTAACAACCCAGGTTCTATTCCCCAGTACACAACTAAAGATAGATGCACATGGTGGTTCATGTGTCTGGAATTCATTTGCAGTGGCTACAGGCCCTGGTGTGCCTATTCTCGCCTCCCTCTCTATCTCTCCTTCTGTCCAATATAAAATTTTAAACAATAATAAAAAACAAGTTTGGGCTGGAGAAATGGCTTAGTGATTAAGGTACTTGCCTGTGAAGCCAAAGGACCCAGGTGTAATTCCCCAGGACCCACGTAAGCCAGACGCACAAGGTAGTCCACACATCTGGTGTTCATTTGTGTGGCTAGAGGCCCTGGTGCACTAATTCTCTCTCTCTCTCTCTCTCCTCCCTCTTTCTCTCTCTCAAATAAATAAATTAAATTTTAAATTTGAAAAAAAAGAAGGTTGAATGCATAAAAGTGGGAAGACCCAGCAACAGGGATCTGTGAGCAGCTGCTCTGAGGGAGTAGGCCTCTGGAGGTGCCACTGGAAACTAACTGTTCCCCTGGGGAGATGTGAACATGTCTTCACCCCCAGCGGAGCTCAAGCGGCAAGCCTAAGTACAATTGCACCAATCCCAGTTTGGTGAACCAATGAGTTTATTGGGGTTACTTGCAGAGCATGGAGAGGGGTTATTTATAGGGATATGGAGCCCCCATAGTAGCCACTTTGATGGGGCTCCCTGTGTCAAGATTACCCCTTGAATGCTCCTCCCTCAATCTTGGGGTGAGGGCTTACTTACAGATCAGGGAGACCCCAACGCATCCCCCTTGATAGAGCTCATTGTTCCTTCACCGTCTACCCCCTGTATACTCTGTCTCCCCTGATGCCACGAGACCTCCTAAGTTATTGCGAACAGCTGGCACCAGGGCACCTGACATGTCAGGTGGGGTCTGATGGCTCTCTCCACACCTTCTCTCATGAACTGTCCTAGCTGCTTTTGATTAAAGCTGGCAAGGTTGTTCACTGCTTCCAACAGGGAAGAATTTTGCCATACAACAGGGGTTTATAGTTCATTGTCTCACTAAGGGAAGGAATAGGTATTCCTCCCAGCTCTTCAGCATGTCTTTAGGTGAGGGGGAGTCTTTGACCATGTGAGTGACTGACAGTGATGCAGGATTTTGGAGTCCGGAGAGGGAATAGATTCCATAAAAATGCAGGTGATCCCCAGGCCCATGAACCCCAACTTTGGGTTCTTGTTCAAGTTAGCAAAGAATCTTTTGAAAATGTGGACTCGGGCTGGAGAGGTGGCTTAGCAGTTAAGCGCTTGCCTGTGAAGCCTAAGGACCCCGGTTCGAGGCTCGATTCTCCAGGACCCACCTTAGCCAGATTCACAAGGGGGCACACGCATCTGGAGTTTGTTTGCAGTGGCTGGAAGCCCTGGCGCGCCCATTCTCTCTCTCTCTCTCTCTCTATCTGCCTCTTTCTCTCTCTGTCTGTCGCTCTCAAGTAAATAAATAAAAATAACAAAAAAAATTAAAAAGAAAAAGAAAATGCGGACTCAGGGAAAGGCAAATTATGAATTATAAGGTTTATTTTAGGGAAGAAGGCTAGCAGGGAAGGCCAAGCCTAAAGAGAGCTGGGAAGGGGGTGGGGAGACCGAGAGAACCCCCTCATGCTGGGAAAGAGTTTACCACAGGATCCAAGAAGCTAGGTCCATAAGGCAAGAAGAAAAGCCAAAAGAGATGTACATACATATGCCAGGCCCATTTATGAACCACACATCCAATTAGGATGGGCCTCATCATCACACTCAGGAGTGGAAGGGAGAGGCCTGGTTGTCTGGTGGACTCCAGAGGCTGACTGGGGGCGGGGCGGGGGGGGGGGACGACGCCCAGAGGTGTGTTAACCCTGGAAGAACTCGAAGAAACAGGAAGCTGTTGCTTGCAACCATCTTGAATGAGACTGGGTTAGATGTAGGTTAGATGTAGGCCAGGACAGACAAGATGGCCTCTCTGTGGGCCTCTGTCCCTGGCTGACTACAAAAAATAAAAATTAAAAAAAAAAAAAGCCACCTTGTTCCTAATCTGTAGCAACAGGCTCTGTTGGAGTAATCGTAAGGGAGGGAACCAGCTCTGATAGTCCACCCTCCCCCCTTTCAGACCAGGGAGGCAGGAGGTGAGACCCCCGGATCTCCTCCTCTGGCACATTCGGATTGGGTTTGAGGTTGACAGAAGTGGGAGGGGAGAGGAAGACAAAGCAAGATCAATCTCTCTCTCTCTCTCCCTCTCTCTCTCTATTTTGCTGGCCAATCCATTCTAATTAATTTCCTGAGGGAACATATCAGAGATGAGCCCATTTCTTTAAGTAGGATCATTTGATGTTTTCCTATCTTTCTAATTTGCATTCAGAGAGGCCTCCTTCATTTCTTCTCAACTCACTTTCTTGGGTGTGACTTTGAAGTGCAGGCTCTTCAGAAGTGATTGGTTCAGACAGAACCATGGCCAGCTAACTGGCTGTGCAGTCCCATGCTTCATGACATCAATGAAAGGCTTTCATTGAAGATGTAAAAGATGTTTGTGCTGTGAGGATTCAAAAGGCAGAAAGTGCTTCCTGTTTCACAGCATGACCATCCAGCCTGTCTACTCATAATTCGATATCAGTTACACAAAAACATTTTACATTTAACTGAAGTTTATCTTACATTTTGTTTTGTCATAGTTTAAGGCAGAGTCTCAGGTAGCCTGGCTAGCTTCTACGTAGCTTCAGATGACCTTGAACTCCTGCATCTGGACAGTGCTGAGATTATAGTCAGGAGATTATCACTACACCTGGTGCAGAGAACTTGTTTTATTTTACTTATTTTTACATGTGTGTGTGATGTGTGCAGTTGTGTATTTTTCTGTGTGTATGTTTGTATGCATGTGGATGCACGTGCATGCATGCATGTAGACATTGAAGGTCTAGTCATGCATCTTCCTCACCACTCTGTCTTATTCTTTGAGACAGGCTCTCTTGTGGAACACAGAGCTCACCAATTAAGCTAGACAAGCTAGCTAGCAGGCTCAGGAGATCCTCACGTCTCCGCCTCTCCAGAGCTGGGATTACAGGCCCGTGCGCCATGGCCAGCGCTTTCTGTGGGTGCGGGGGAGGGTCTAAACTCAGGTTCCTACGCTTGCACAGCAAGCAGCCATCTCCCCAACCCCGAGAATTTATAGTAAATGCCTGAAGAAAGATAGCGAGAAATGTTCAAAGAAAGTTTCTTTTTGCTCTCCGGAACCAACTCATGGTTTCTCTCTAATCTTAATTCTTCTTGGGAGGTCAGATAAATACCTTAGTTTCAACTGGGCGACTGCATAACAAGTGTAACTCCATTGTGATTTAAATAATTAACTGGTTATTTGCTTTTGTGTGGGGGTGGGGGGACTTGCCAGGGCCTCTTGCCACTGCAAACAGAAAGCCAGACACTTGGCCACTTTTTGGTACCTTTAAGCAGGCAGTTGGGGATTGAATCTGGGCCTGCTAAGCTTTGCAAGCCACAGCTTTAACTGCTGACCCTCTCCCCAGCCCTCCATTGTGATTTCCCAACCTGGTTTTTCCCACCTTTGTACAACTTTTTTTTTAAATCTTTTTATTTATCTATTTGTTAGAGGCAGAGGGAGAGAGACAGAATGGGCGTGGCAGGGCCTCTAGCCACTGTAAAGGGATGCATGGACCACCATGTGATCTGGTTTACATAGGATCTGGAGAATCGAATCTGGGTCCTTAAGCTTCGCAGGCAAGCGTGTTAAACACTAAGCCATCTCTCCAGCCCACAATTTTTTCTTTGTTTGTTTTTGAGGTAGGGTTTCACTGTAGCCCAGCCTGACCTGGATTCACTGTATAGTCTCAGGATGGCCTTGAATTTACAACCATCCTCCTACCTCTACCTCCCAAGTGCTGGGATTAAAGGCATGGGCCACCACCCCCAGACAAATTTCGATTTAGCAATGTTTTCCCCCCAACAACTGTGTAACCAGGGACCTTTTAAAAGTGAAAGACTTAAAGAAAATCCAGCCATGGTTCTGGTCACCTGTTGAAATCACTTCACCACCCAGCTTTCTCTAGACAGTCACCTCACACTGAAGGAAACTGAACAGAATCGGCTCCCACAGCCCTGGTGCCAGAAGGCTGTCAGCAACACCCCAAACCAGATCTGCAGGCCGTAGCCTGTAGAGCGTGCGTGCCTCTGTGCTGTCTCCCCTCTGAGGCTCCTTGTGTGGCGTACAAGTTCCGCTGGTCCTGGGAATACAGACACCTGCTTATCTTCTCTACTTCGACCAAATTATGAATGTTTGTTTCTTACTTCACCATGATGTTCATTTGGGGGTTTGTTTGTTTTTGAGAGAGAGCCTTGCTCTGTAGCCCAGGCTGGCCTCAGCCTCCCAAGTGCCGGGATTACAGGAAGTGCCACCCTGCTGGTTTGGTCTTAATTATGTGAGTAGATCTGTGCCTGTCTAGCTTGCTCAAGACCATGGCGTCCATCTCCAGCATAGCAAAATGATTATTTAATTAGCTAGTGCTATAGCTTGGTGATAAAACACATGATGCTCCTGGGTGCTCCCTACTCCAACTCAACAAAATAATAATTTAAAAAATAATGAGGGGCTGGAGACATGGCTTACTGCTTAAGGTACTTGTCTGCAAAGACTAAGGACCCAGCGTCAATTCCCCAGAACCCATGTAAACCAGATGCACATGATGGCACATGTGTCTGGAGTTCGTTGGCAGTGGCTAGAGGTCCTGCTGTGCCCATTCTCTCTCTCTCCCTCTCTCTCTCTCATAAATAAATTTAAAAAAAATTTTTTTTAAAAAAACTGAGGGCTGGAGGGATGGCTTAGTGGTTAAGGTGTCTGGTTACAAAGTCAAAGGACCCAGGTTCCATTCCCCAGGACCCACATAAGCCACATGCACAAGGTGGAGCCTGTGTCTGGAGTTGGTTTGCAGTGGCTAGAGACCCTGGCATGCCCATTCTCTCTCACTAGCTGCCTCTCTCTCTCCTTCAAATAAATAAATAAACATAAAATATTTTTTTAAATGAACCATGATGCCACATGCCTATAATTCCAGCCTTCCAGAGGCAGGGGCAGAAGGATAGACACAAATTCAAGGCCAACCTGATCTACACAGGAGCTCCAGACCAACCAATGCCACTTAGTGAGATCCTATCTCAAAAAATAAATAAATAAATAAATAAGTTAAATTTAAAAATAAGTTGTGTAACTGTATTGCTGAGCTAGCCAAATTAAAATCATAATGAGATGTCCTCTTATGCCTATCAGGTTATAAAATTTAACAATATAAAAACAAATGTTGACCTGAGAAGCCAGGCATGGTAGTTCACTCCCATAATCCCAGCACTTGAGAGGGTGAGGCAAACAGGTTGCCCCAAGTTCAAGGCCAGCCTGAACTACATAGTGAGTTCCAGGATAGCCTGAGCTGCAAAATGGGACCCTGCCTCTAAAAGTAAACAAACAAATAAAAAGCTGAGTCAAGCCTGGTGTGGTGGCACACACCTTTAATTCCAGCACTCAGGAGGCAGAGGTAGGAGGATCTCTGTGAGTTCAAGGGCAGCCTGAGACTACAGAGTGAATTCCAGGTCAGCCTGGGCTAGAGCAAGACCATACCTTAAAAAAAAAACAAAAAAGTTGAGCCAAGAATGGTGACACATGCCTGTAGTCCCAAAATTTGGGAGATTGAGGAAGATTGACATTCAAGGGCAGCTAGTGCTACAGGCATAGTAAGACCCTGTCTTCAAAGAAGCTCAAATGTTAAAAACTACTTAAAACAGTGTCTGACACAGTACGATTTGTATAATCATTTGCTCTTACTATTACCACCATTGTATATACTGCTGTTAATGCTGCTAATCTTTTGTCAGTATATGTGTCGTTTTTCTTCTTTTTGAGACAAGTCTTGCCATGTGAAGTGGAACATGGAAGGCTGATGACACAGACCGTAAAATAATTTACCAAAGACACAAACAGACAATTTATTGAAACACACTGTCAGGAGGTGAGCTTGCCCACAAGAGACTGCCCTGCCAGGGGGCGGAAGTTCTGTCTTACAGGTAAGGGGCAGTTACTCTCTCATGGGCCATTTGTGTGGGGTACATGGAGGGACAACTCACTATCTTGTTGAGTAGTAAATTTTACAAAGCAAGTTTTTGGTTGTTTTTTTTTTTTTTTTCTGTCTTTTGACTGGACATTTGTGTAAAGCAGGTCATTCCATTTAGATGCATGATGTCTGTGTAAAGACATCATGGGTCACTAGGGGTCAGGCTCAAAATGGGAGTGGCTTGATTGTTCAAGTGTGGGGATTTTTATTTATTTATTTTTTTGTCTCTCAAGCCTATGGAAAGACTACATGACTATGAAACTCAAGATTCTCCTCCACGTGCAGGGTGCTTGGGTTACAGGTATGTGCCACCATGCCTGGCTCTAAGTGCTTTTACTGACAGACAGTCTTCACTTTAATTGAGTTGTAGCTGAACTCTTCAGCCTTTTTGTCTTAAGAAATCCTTCCCAAGAGGTTTTCAGAATATTCTTGTTGCATTTTTTTTGTTTTGTGTTGCTTTCATCTTTTAATCTATTATATTTAATCTATCTTTTTAAAATTTATTTATTTATTTGAGAGAGAGAAAGAGAGAGAGAGAGAGAGAGAATGGGCATGCCAGGGCCTCCAACCACTGGAAATGAACTCCAGATGCATGTGCCACCTAATGCATCTGGCTTATGTGGTTCCTGGGGAATCAAACTTGGGTCCTTTGACTTTTCAGACAAGTGCCTTAACTGTTAAGCCATCTCTCCATCCCCCTAACTATCTATATTTGTTAAAATATTTTTATTTATTTGCTGGCAAAGAGAAGAAGAAAGAGGAGGGAGGGAAAGCATGGGCCCACCAGGACCTGCAGCCACTGCAAGCAGACTCCAGATGCATGCACCGTTTTGTGTGTCTGACTTTACATGTGTGCTGGGGAATAATAAGATATGTAACTTGATAATATGCAACTGAATAAAATAAACTACACAGCAGTGGTCCTTTTTCTCATTTTGTAAAATACAGTTATTTTACATAAGATATGTAACTTGATAATATACAAATGAATTATATAATATTTCAATATTTTGTTCTATTTCTGTGGTGCTCTAAAGCTTCTCTTTTCCCTAAGAAGGGGTCTCCCCTAGGTTTGGCTGGTTGGAACTTACCCTGCAGCCCAGGTTAGCCTCAAACCCACAGAAGTGCCTTCTACCTCGGTCTCTTGCACTGCGTCTAAGTGAGGCTTCCTGTAAAAATTCAGGCCAAGTTATGACTTTTTTATTTTGAGGGACAAGGCTGCCCTTGGACTAACTATGCAGCTGAGTATGATCTTGAACTCCGGGTTCCTCTGCCCCTACCCCTGAATGCTGGGATTATGCACATAGACCGTTCTACCCAGGTTATATGGTTCTGGGGATTAAACCCAGTGCTCTGTGCATGCTAGACAACCCTTCCACCTCAGCCACATCCCCAGACCCAAACCAAGCTTGCTAAGAAAAAGACAGTGGACATCAGTGTGCTCGCAGAGATTTTGCCTTTTTTTTTTAGTATTTATTTTTATTTATTTATTTGACAGAGAGAGAGGGAGAGAATGGGCCCACCAGGGCCTCCAGCCACTGCAAATGAACTTCAGACATGTATGCCACCTTGTGCATCTGGCTTACGTGGGCCCTGGGAAATCAAACCTGGGTCCTTTGGCTTTGCAGGCAAACGCCTTAACCGCTAAGCCATCCCTCCAGCCCGATTTTGCCATTTTTGTTTCATCTATTTATGGAAGCATTTTTCTTCCTGAACCACTTCCAAACGGCAAGCCTCGTCATAGCTCATCTTTGTATATTCAGCATGCACATCCTTGAAATAGACCCGGTATTCACAACCACAATTAAGAACATTTAACTGATTGCTGAGTATCATCTAATATCCATTCTCCATCCAAACTCCTCCAAATGCCTCCAAAATATTGGCACAGATGTGTTTTTGAGCCAGATATGTGTCTTAATGCTGACTCAATACAAATATACTCCACACACACAACATTCATTTGGGACCTTGATAATTTTTAAGGGTGACAAAGGGTCCTCAAACCAAAAAGTTTGATAATTGCTTCCATAAGGTGCAGTCTTTGTACTGGGGCACCATCCAAGGTACGAGCCACTATATCTGGCTCTATTCAGTTTTTTTTTTTTTTTTGTATCTCAGAAATGCATTTTACTTTTATTTGAAAACAACTTAGAATTTTAGACAAATGATTTTAGTATATAAATTTTATTTTGTTTATTTTGTTTTTATACAGAATATAAAGATTTCCCTCATTAACCTTCCATGTGACTGAGGGAAGATATATTCAGCACATGAGAGTATATCTTATATATGTGGCACTGGAAACAAGTGGTATAGTGCTCCGACAAAAAGTTCTCCTATGTCACGCTGCCTGGCCTGGAATTCACTATGTAGACCAGGCTAGCCTCCACCTTTGGAGGTCTGTGTCCAACTCCAGTGTGCTACCCCACCACACCCAGTCACATTTTCAGAGCTTAACATCCATCAGTACTCATTACATCTCTGCACACTACTTACTGTACTGGTTCTGACATGACTCCTACCCACTAATGTTTCTGAACTCCAGGTGGGTATTACCATCTGTATTGGCCAAGTGCTGGGCTTGTGTGGTTGTCTTTGCTTGACATCTGACAATAACAACAGTGTGAGTATCAAAACTTGACATGACATCAGTGACCAGAGCGGGCAGGTTTTAGGAAACACTGCGTCGTCACTGCTCCCAAGGCCCCGAAAGAGCGCTGTACGGATAGATAGATAAATAAGCATTGACTCTAGCCGAGGTGTAATTTCTGTGAGCCACAGTGATTGGGAAGTCAGTTCAAAATGCTCTTACCCATTTATTTTACCAGCTTAGAAAATCTATGTTTAAGGAGGCTTTTAAAAGCTCTTTCAATAGTATAACATTCTAAGTGACTAGAAAGCTTTATCATGGTGTAAGTAGTCTTTTTCTTCCTTATGAACCCACAAAATAATGCTTCCCTAGAATTATGGGGTTTTAGATATAGCTACAGCAAAGCTTCTTTTTATTCTTTATTTATTACAGAAAGAGAGAGAGAGAATGGGTACACCAGGGCCTCTAACCATTGCAAACAAACTCCAGACACATATGCTACCATATATATGCATTTGGCTTTCATGGGTACTGGGGAATCTAACCTGGGTCCTTAGGGTTTGCAGGCAAGTATGTTAACTGCTAAGTCATCTCTCCAGCCCTTTTATTTTAATTTATTTATTACACACAAAGAGAAGCTTCTTATATCTTATATTCTCCTCAGATGTTCTGCAGTTTCTTATGGTTTAGTGCCCTGCTGGGTTTTTTTGTTTGTTTGTTTGTTTGTTTCAAGAAAGTTCTCACTCTGTAGCCCAGTCTGTCCTGAACTCACTGTGCAGAACATGAACTTACAGCATCCATCTGCCTCAGCTTCTCCTGTGCTGGGGTTATAGTCATGAGCCACCCTCCCTGGATCCTGCTGCTTCTTAAAAGACGCCTGCAAATCCTCCCTTAGTGATTATCAGGTGTACAAACCTCCCAAAGAGTTCCTTTGTTCCCAGACACACGTGCTGTTTCTATTAAGAGTGAACTGTTGGCCCGGAGAGATGGCTCAGTTGTTAAGGTGCTTGCCTGCAAAACCTAATGACTGGAGTTCAGGTCCCCAGTATCCATATGAAGCCAGATGCACAGAGTCATAAATGCATCTGGAGTGTGTTAGCAGTGGCTAGATGCCCTGGTGTGCCCACTCTCTCTATAAAGAAACTGTTGAAGAGAGAGACCGCGGACTCGATCCACGACAGAAGGAGACCATTTGTTGCAAACACGGTAACCAGTGAGGGACAGAGACTGTACAGGCCAGAGGCTGTCTGCTCACCAGTGAAGCTGATAAACATACAGATCAAAGGAGCAGGTGTGGGGGTTGAGGGGCTTTTGAAGGTCTTTTCTGAGAAGTGATTTGGGGAGTACAGCTTCTGAGGTTGTAACACCGCCGAAGCTTCAATGCGGTTAGGGTTGTTTGTGGGTCAGGATACGGACTGATTGCTTCTCTGTTTTTTTATGGGTAGCTTAAGTCAATGTTTGTTCATGGGTCATGAACTCAAGGAGAGCTTGTTTTTCTTTTGGGGCTCGAGAAAAGTCTCTCTCTCTCTCTCTCTTACAAATAAATAAATAAAAATAAAAGAGCAAAATGTTGCAATAAAAGTGGGAAAAGTTAATTTTGAGGGGGATGTAGGAGACAGAGTATATCATGGTTTGGATATTGGGAGTGAGGACAATTTCCTACTGTCCTGACCCTTAGCAGATAGGAGCTGCCTTGTAGGGAGTGAGGAGAAAAGCCGAGCCTTGGCAAGAAATGTTACAAAGTGAAAGGTGAAGATGGATTTATTTCTTTGTTTGTTTGTTTGTTTAATGTTATGTTCTGGCTAATTGTTTGTCTTTGTTTGACACAGGGTCTCTTACATCCCATCCTGGCCTTTTAACTCACCACATACCTGATTAAGACCTAAAACTCCAGATCTTCCTGCCCCCACCTGAGATTACAGGCATATGCCACAGTCAGTACTAAACCCAAGAAAGTCTTGTCCGCTCCACAGGCTGGGGAGCCAAACACCTTGGCCTTGACATTGAGTCTTCAGTGGAACATCCACGTTTTCTATACTAGAGTCTTAATGCATGTGATAAATTCCACCTATGATTTTTTCAAAAGTAACTTCATCTGGTTTTGAAATCATTGTTTAATAAAATAAAACATTTCATCAAATCATATCATTAAACATGTATTACAATTATAGTCAACACTCATCTAAAAATATTTCATATATTCTTTCTCTTGATAATAAAAATTGAAGTTATCTGCTAGTTGGGAACACTTAATTGTTTTATATATACACATATACCATTGTCATTTTTTCCTTAAATGCATAGAGCAATTTTGATTGTAGTAGCTAATGCAATTATTAATGTTATATTTGAAATTTTCACATTTGAATTTAATTATTTCTAAAACAACACTAGGAACCTATGCACACATTCATAATAAATGAAGAAATACCAGGCCTTAAACAACATTTCTTCTGCCTGGCATGGAGGCACATGCCTGTAATCCCACACTCAGGAAGGAGACAGAGATAGAAAAATCACTGAGAGTTTGAGGCTAGCCTGGGAGTACAGTGAGATCCAGGGCAGCCTGAGGCTAGAGTGAGACCCTACCTTGAAAAATAAAAAACAGCCAGACATGGTGGTGCATGCCTTTAATCCCAGTACCCAGGAGGCAGAGGTAGGAGGATTGCAGTGAATTTGAGGCCACCTTGAAACTACATAGTAAATTTCAGGTCAGCCTGGGCTGGAGGGAGACCCTACCTCAAAAAAACAGAAAAAAACCAAAAAGTTTCTTCTTTCAAAAAGGATAATTTTACATTATATTATTGTACATTAAATGAGAAGTAGCATATCTATTTATAATTGTTTTTATAACTTTTATTGCTGAAGAAAACACACATTTCAGTTGCAAGACAAAGAAACTAAGCCAGATTTGAGCTGGAAGCTTCCTTCCTGCCAGCTAGCTTTCTTCTTACCAGAAGGTGCTCTGCAAATTGCTGGGCAAGAAAAGCCATCCACAATCCTACCCAGTGTAGACCCTGTGTATTCCACAACTGACCTGCCACGCAAGATATGCGCACAGGTTCACTAGTGGCACGAATGTTACAGGAGTAACCAACTGCTTTCTGATTAGAATTGAGGGACTTCATGCCTAGTACTATGAAACCTGGGCAAAAACCCGTGGTTAGGGGCACAACCCCTAGGGGCAACCTGCCATGATGGTTATACAAAACCAGCAGCACCTCACAATGCCTCCTAAATATCTAGGCTAGTTCCCATACACTAGCACAGCTTGTAGCCTCAATCACAGAGGTTTCTTGCTGCAACGGGCAGTGGCTAATGCAGAGTTGAGCATATGACAAAACTGCCACGAATAAGTGATTACTGTGTGCTCAGCTTCTAACCGGACATCTAAACCACCCTCCACGACTGACATGGCAGAGGGGCAGGAGGAGGAGAAGAGCAGCAGCAGGACTGCAGAATCCTATCTTCTGGACACAGCCAGGCCGTTACACTCATGAACTCATCACGGCCTTGGTTTCCAGCCCAAGACTGGACATTGCCACCCCTGGAAGAAGGACCCAGACCTCCCAGCCTGGCAAACGGCAGCCAGGGGTTGCTGGGAGAGTGGGAGCAAGGCTCATCACGCACACGGCTACTTGTAGGCTGCAGGTTCCAGAGTAAATAACCTTCCACCCACGACCACGCGTGCAACCCTGATTTAGCTCAATGTGTTAAAAATGTGTGTGTGTGTGTGTGTGTGTGTGTGTGTGTGTGTGTGTGTGTCATGGGCAAGAGATGGCTTAGCGGTTAAAGCACTTGCCCGCAAAGCCAAAGGACCCCAGTTTGAATCCCCAGGACCCACGTAAGCCAGATACACAAGGTGGTGCATGCATCTGGAGTTTGTTTGCGGTGGCTGGAGGCCCTGGCGCGCCCATTCTCTTTCTCTGTATCTGCCTCTTCTCTCCCACTATCTCATAAATAAATAAATAAATAAGTTATAAAAATAAGTCATGAAAGTAGAATGGGGATTAATGGAAAACAAAGGTGTTAGTGGAGGGTTAATAATTGGAGGGAATAAGATCAAAATACATTCTCATGTGTATGAAAATGTCAAAAATGGAAAAAAAATCAATAAAATGTTTAAAAACTAGATTATGTTTAGCAATATTTATTATGATATTTACCTGATTATAGTTTATTAAACTATATAACTATCTTAATTAATTTTAAATAATTGACTTGATTAATTAATTGATTTCTCTTCTTTAATAGTATCCTGTGAAATACATGGCAACACACTTACTCATACAGCACTGTTTGTTTGTTTGTTTGCTTGTTTGTTTTCCTGGCAAAAAATTAAGCCTGGTCAGGTGAGGCTAGAGTGAGACCCTGCCTCAAAAAGACAAAAGAAAAAAAAAAGGAGCCTGATTTGAATGATTGCTTAGCGAAAACAAGCTTTGCTGATTATGTTCTACGTTAGGTGTTTTACATAAATTAAATGAATAAATCTATAGTTCCATTATTTTAACAAATAGCATGAAACAACATAAGACCACTCTATCAGAATGTTATATTATCCAATCGTAATAATTTTTTTTTTCGAGGTAGGGTTTCGCTCTAGCCCAATCTGACCTGGAATTCACTATGAACTCACGGTGATCCTCCTACCTCTGCCTCCCGAGTGCTGGGGTTAAAGGCGTGCGACCCCATGCGCAGCTCAATTGTAGTAATTTTTTTTTAATTTACAATTTTTATCTTATTCTCAACTCTAAACATATTGCCTCTAAACGCCCCCCCCCCCCACACCCACACACACAGGAATAGTCAGTTGCTAATTCTTGCCTTTTCCGTCAGGTCCCTAGAAGTGGAAAATATGAGCATGAGTGGATGACGGTTTTTCCCAATTCATGTGATTTCTAATTTTTCACTACCAACAACAAAACAGAAAGAGAGTTAATCCATGTTTTTGTTCTTGAATTTTGTTTTATTATTATTATTATTTTTGCTCTGGATATTTTGATGTGCTGATTTTTCGACATATAACTTAGAAGAAGTTTAAATAATTGTTATTGCTATTAATAAACAACTCATTCTAATCCCATCTCCATTCTAAAAGACCTCTATAAGATGATATTACAATAAAACTAAGGCTGAACTCTCTCTCATTCTAGCTGCAAGCAATGCCCATCCATAGATTTAATTGCAAAAACCAGTTTCTCACTCTCTCTCTACTTCATTTAATATTGTTATTGAGAGCTTTAACACATGAACATACTGTAATTTGATCCTATTCTTATTCTATTACCCTATTTTGTCTAAAAGAGTGACATAGCAGTAAATGTTAGTCAGCTTTTATATGCACAAATTTTACCCTACGTGCCAAAAATAAATTTGTTGAAATATTAGATATTAAACTAAAGCATGTGTGAAGAGATAGACATTTTTAAAACTTATGTGGAATACACTAACAAAATAATTTGAAGCCCACAAAAATAAAGTGATGACAAACATTTAGGTGTTATAGGATGCAGCCATTGGTAAGAAAAGAGGTCATATATCTGGATATGTGCAATTAAGTGGTTGGAAGCATTCAGACTAGTTTCTTATTTTGGGCTGAGAGATGACTAGCTCTTACAAGGGCAGTCACATCCCACATACAGGAATTCTTTAATGGGCCCCAGCTCTGGCTGGGACAAGCACAGTGGCCTTGAGCCCAGGCCTCTGGGGAGGGAAACGAGCTGGACTGCCTGGTTCCATGGCAATGTGACACTCCTTGAGGACAAGAAACAAGGAAATGAAAGACCAGATTTTAGTTGAATTCTGTCCATTTGAAATAAGAGCTCTGGCAAGCACATCCAGGAAAAGAGATCACTGGAGAAATATTTAAGTTATGTTGTAGCTCTCTGATGAACTACACACACACACACACACACACACACACACACACACACACATATGCACATAGTTTTACCCCCTCCTCTCAGAGTAGTAAATCTCAAAACTTCCCCCCACTTGGACTCCACAGAATGCTCCATACTCTTCCTCTCTGGAATGTTCCATAAGCTTTTCTTCTCTATTATAGCTTATTTTTCAAAGCCACTATCTTGATTCAAATACAGGGTCATCTTTAAAGAATCTCTCTTACTCATGCAAAAACTTTATTTCTGTGACACCCTTTCTTCTTGTTTTTATTAAGTTGAAACTTTGTATCGATATATCCAGTGTTGGTGCCATCATTCCCTTCCTTCCACTCCACTGAAGGCCCCCCTTAGTGGAATTGCTGGTATTCACCATGGAGTTGTGGATTATGAGTTGTGAGAGCAGCAGTCAGTCATTATGGGGAGTAGGGAGACATCCTTTTTATGTCTCATTCTCCACTGAAAGTAGTGTAGCAGAGACTGCTACTGCCTACTCCAAAATCTTTCTCCCTAAGACCTCTCATGACAGGTTAGCACAAGAAAACAACATTAAAAATCTTAAGCCTGGGAGCCTGAGAACGTGGGAACTAACAAACCATTGTGTAAATGTACCCCAACTTCATTATCCATTCATCCAATGATGGGCACCTAGGTTGATTCCAGGTCTTAGCGAAATGAATTGAACAGCTATAAACATGGTTGAGCAAGTATCTCTGTAGTGAAACATGGAGCATTTAGGCTAAATGCCCAGTGAGGGAGTAACTGGGTCTTCAGGCAGCTCTATGTTCATCCTTTTCAGGAATCTCCATGTCAATTTCCATAGTGGTTGTACAAACTTAAAATTTCACCAGCAGTGAATGAGGAGTTAGGGAGCTTTCCTTGTTCTCCAATTTTTTGAAACAACTTGAGAAAAATTGGTTTCAGTTCTTCAATGAAGGTATGATAGAATTCAGTTGAGAAGCCATATGGTCCTGGACTTCTCTTTTGCTGGAGGTTTTTGATTACCTTTTCAATCTTGATGGATGTGACAGGTTTATTTAGGAGATCAGTCTGCTCTGAGTTTAGTTTTGGTAGGTGGTATGTGTCTAGGAATTCATCCATTTCTTCCAGATTATCCAATTTTGAATAGAGGTTTTTGGAAGTAATTCCTGATAATACTTCCAATTTCATTTATGACTGTAGTGACATCTCTTTTTTCATTTCTAATTTTGTTAATTTGAAACCTCTCTCTCTCTCTCTTTTTTTTTTTTTTTTTTTTTTTTTGCTTGATCGGATTGGCCAGGGGTTTATCAATCTTGTTTATTTTTTTTTTTCCAAAGAACCAATTCTTCATTTTATTGGATTTTAAAATTGTTTTCTTAGTTTCCAATTCATTAATTTCTGCTCTGATTTTGATTATTTCTTTCCATCTGGAGCTCTTTGCATTGGATTCTTCTTGTTTTCCCAACACCTTTAGGTGGATAGTTAGGTTTTTAATTCGGGGTCTCTCTGTCTTTGTTATGAAGGCATTTAGTGCTATGTGTTTTCCCCTAAAATAAAAAAAAAATAAAAAATAGAAAAAATTCAAGGAAGTCATTTCTGTCTCCTTGCACTGAGCAACAAGGTCAAGGTAGGCAGTTTCCTTCGGTCTGGTTTGGTAGTGTGCATTTGTTTCTGGGTGACTTTTACATGCTGGGCTTGGCTTCCTGTAGACCCCACTCATAGGGAACCTGCCAGATGGGTTTCATCACAGACCCTCCTCTAAGAACTCAGCAGCAAAGCTAACATTCGGATTCATTGGGATTAGATGCCTGAGGGGAGAGTCTTGTTTCTTGCTTCCTCTCAATTCCTGCTTTCCCTTGCCCTTTTTTTTTTTTTTTTTTTTTTTTTTTTTTGCCAGCTCAGCAATATAGCCATATAATTTAAAAAATATTCCTAACAGCATGTGTGATTTTTCTTCCTGAGGTTTGTCTAGGGTCTAGATCCATCCTTCCCACATAGAAGCTCATTCTAGTATTTTTAGAAGTGTGTTTGTTAATTCTTCAAAGGACAATGAATTATTGTCTTACACAAATATTTCAGAGAATATAAGCGAAGTCACGCAAGCCATGTTGCAAGACTTATTTGACCCAGACACATAAATCAGACAAGAACAACACAAGAAAGAAAACTGAAAATCATTCCTCTTTATGAATATAGATAAAATTGCAAGTGAAATGACTCAAAAATTTTCTTTTGTGCTTAACAGAAATACAACCACAAAAACACCACTTTTTTTCAAAGAACATGATTCCCAAACAATTCTGTGATGGACTACTTGTTTTTGTTTTGTTTTCAATAAATTATATTATGTATAGTTGAGGTTTATAACATAATGCTATTATGCTTTTAGATGCATGCCTGTGTAGTAAATAAATTAACATAGCTATCATGAACATTTATTTGGAAAAATCTCCAACATAATACAATTTTATTAACTATAGTCTTTTCTTAGATCTCCAGACCTCTTTCGTTCCTGTTGTTGGTTTTGGTTTCTTTGTTTTTCATTTTTAACAATATTTTTATTTATTTATTTGAGAGAAAGAGAGAGCGAGAACATGGGTGTTCCAGGGCCACTTGCCACTGCAAACAAACTCCAGATGCATGCACCATTTTGTGCATCTGGATTTATCTGGGAACTAAGGAATTGAACCTGGCCAGGCTTTGCAAGCAAGTGCCTTTAACTGCTGAACCATTTTCCCAGCTCCTGTTTGCTTTTCAGGCAGCATCTCAATTAGTTTAGGCTTCCAATTCCCTATGTATCTAAGGATGACCTTCCAGGCAAAAAAAAAAAAAAAAAAAAAAACAAAAAAACAGCTGTCACCTCAAAGAGGTAAGAGATACCTTGGCTTATTCTGGAGCCAAATATGAGTGGCTATGGCCTGGGAACACAGGTACCCCAAATTCCATGTTCTAATGTGTTAACAATTTCATGAAGGTTTTATAGTTACAGATCAAAAGAAAGTCATACATCAAGGCACTTTTCAAATCCATTGGCTGACCAGTTAAGTGGGTTACTGTGAAGTGGGAAATCTCCACCATAGGCCTCAGATGCTGTCTGACGACATTCTTAGCCCTTGGTTTGGTGGAAGCTGGGGTCTGTTCTTGCATACCAAAAAGGATTACACCAGATCAACTGATAGTCACCAGGATGTTAGGTCAGACGCAGAGGTGGGCAATAAATGGCTATTAAGGAACTAAAGGTAGCCCAAGGTAATTTGGCTCTGACTTGCAACATCCCATTTGTCTGTGGTCACAGGAGCTTTATCAGCCCAGCTTTGCAGCAGAGCTTGGAAAAAAAAAAAAAAAAGGAATTAGGGCACAAGGGCTGGTGGTTAGCCAACATCTTGGTGAGTCAGGGTGTCAGGAGCGCTAAACCAAACTCATTAGTCAAGAAGCGGATTATGTTAATTCAGTGGCCACACTTTATTCACTCTTCACACATGTTAATTAAGCCAGGTCCCTTTCTCCCTTATCTTCTCAACTAGCCTAAATCCCCGAGGCACTCACCTGCGAGGTCACTTGGCCTGCAGGTGGCCTCCGGGCTCTGCTCTGCCGCTCTGCTCCATGCCAGGCTGCCAAGGGGTCCCACAGGCTGCTTCTTCTTGTGGTGGGTATCAACACTGAGAGGGACGTGAAGTCTGCCTCTTTGAGTTGAATGACAATATTCTGAGCTTTTGCTGGGCTTTTTATACCCATTATTTCCTCAGTCACCCTGGCTGCTGATAGTCACCTAAGGGTTAGCTCATTTGCATATAAGCCCTCGGTCTCTGGACAGGCCCCTGGTTGCCATGGTGATGTCACTGCTGAGTGAGTGCCCCATTTTTACTTCTAACTATTGCTCCTAACGTCTTGGGGGTGAAAAAAGAATAAGGACACAAGGGCTGGTGGTTAGCCAACATCTCGGTGAGTCAGGTGTTTTTTTTAATATATATTTTATTTATTTTATTTATTTATTTGACAGAGAGGAAGAGGGAGAGAGGGAGAGAGAGAGAGAGAGAGAAAGAGAATGGACGCACCAGGGCTCCAGCCACTGCGAACGAACTCCAGACATGTGCACCCCCTTGTGCATCTGGCTTACGTGGGTCCTGAAGAATCGAACCTGGGTCCTTTGGCTTTGCAGACAAATGCCTTAACGACTAAGCCATCTCTCCAGCCCTGAGTCAGGGCTCTTTGGAATTCAGTCCTTGGACTGTTCTCTGGACTGGTCATTGGTGAGATTCTTTTTGGATCTGTAACCTTGACTACTTCTGAAACAGGGCTACCTTCCTACCACAAGCAGATGTGCTATGATAGCATCCTTTCTGACACAGACAGTGGGTACCTCCTGTGTGTTCTGCCAAGAACCCCCTTCAGGACATAAGATTAGCAACATGGTGATAGTGTCTGGCACAAATAGCCTGGATGGTGGTGGTCAGCAACCTTCCTCACAAGTGGCTTGGCCAGCAGTTGATTATAGCTTTTTCTTTGAAGTAGGGTCTCGCTTGAGCCCAGGTTGACTTGGAATCCACTCTGTAGTCCCAGGCTGGCCTCAACCTCACTTCGGTCCTTCTACCTCTTCCTCCTCAGTGCTGAGAGTAACGGTGTGCACCTAATGCCTTTTTTCTTTTTCTTTTTCTTTTCTTTTTTGTTTCTGCTTTTGTTTTTTGAGGTAGGGTCTCACTGTATCTCAGGCTGACCTGGAATTTACTATGTCGTCTCAGGGTAGCCTTGAACTCAAGCGATCCTCCTACCTCTGCCTGCCGGGTGCTGGGATTAAAGGTGTGCACCACCATGGCCGGCTCGGCTCTAAAGCCTTTTTGGTGTGACTTCTGGAGATTTCCCTTGTCTAGAAAAGGCTTGAGGCCTGCTGAGATACACAGTCCTGTTTTACAACCTAAAAAAGATAATCCTGAAGCCAGAGGTGAAAAGAGACAGGAAACACCTGCAGTGCTGATATGACATGTGAGACCTACGGTCCCCTAATGAGAGACGCCCTTCAGTGCCCGGGAGACCCTCTGACTCCGCAGTGGTGATATGACATGTGAGACCTACGGTCCCCTAATGAGAGACGCCCTTCAGTGCCCAGGAGACCCTCTGGCTCCGCAGTGGTGATATGACATGTGAGACCTACAGTCCCCTAATGAGAGATGCCCGGGAGACACTCTGGCTCTGCAGTGGTGATACGACATGTGAGGCCTACGGTCCCCTAATGAGAGACGCCCTTCAGTGCCCGGGAGACCCTCTGACTCTGCAGTGGTGATATGACATGTGAGACCTACAGTCCCCTAATGAGAGATGCCCGGGAGACACTCTGGCTCTGCAGTGGTGATACGACATGTGAGGCCTACGGTCCCCTAATGAGAGACGCCCTTCAGTGCCCGGGAGACCCTCTGGCTCTGCAGTGGTGATATGACATGTGAGACCTACGGTCCCCTAATGAGAGACGCCCTTCAGTGCCCGGGAGACCCTCTGGCTCTGCAGTGGTGATACGACATGTGAGGCCTACGGTCCCCTAATGAGAGACGCCCTTCAGTGCCGGGGAGACCATCTCACTCTCCCTGCTAAGATTGTTTATTTTCTGACTTCAACTCAGGAAGGGTAACTTTTTCTCTTTCTCCTTTTCTCCCTTGTCTAGCCATCAGCCAATTCCTAACCCTGCTTGCCCTAAGACCCCGGGCAGTCCACCCTGGCCCTCAGAAAACTGCCCCACTCTCAACACAGAGCAACTTGCAGCTCTCGCTGCAGAGCCCGGGCTCTCCTGATCTTGGACTTAGTTTAGCCGTCTCCTCTTCTATCTCCTTCCATTTGCCAAGATCTCCAGATTGCCTGCCCTGTTGTTTTCTCTCTCAAGCGCTAATAAAGTGGCCCTCAAATTTCTTTTTGTGTCTGTTTTTAAACTTTTTTAAAATCAAGAATTTAAGACAAGTAACTTACAAAAAGGGACCCTCTGCCCCCCTTAGGACAATTATATAGACTGGTGCATTTTATATTACCAGTTTGGAGCAGGTAACAGCAAAGAATCCTGGCCTTAAACTGTCCCTCCTGCTTCTACAAGTATGTGCCACCATACTAGGCCCCATCTGTATCCCTACTTCAAGTATATACCCAGATGGAATGAAATAAATATCTCATAGAGCTATTTACACTCCGTGCTCATTGAGGCATTGTTCACAATAGCCGAGATACAGAAACAACCTAAGTGCACAAGGATGATGAATTAATAAAGAAAATATGGTACACACAATGGAATGTTATTCAGCCATAAAAAGAAAGAAGTCATGCAATATGTAACAATCCCAATGGGTCCAGAGGACATTATGGTAAGTGAAGTAAAAAAACACAAATCCTGTATCATCTCACTTACATGTGGAATCTAGTAAAGTCAATCTCATAGAAACAATAGAATGCTGGTTGCCTGGAGCTGGGGGCGGGGGAACGGCTGCAAAGTAGACAAACGTTGATCAGAGGATATAGGTTATAAGAATGAATAAAGCCAGTTGTTATGGTGCACACATGTAATGCCAGCACTTGGGAGGTGCAGACAGGATAATAAAGAAGTTCATCCTTGGCTACATAGTGAGTTTGAGGCCAGCTTGGGTCACATGAGACAAGGTCTCCTGTAGAGTGTTTGTCTAGCCTGCATGAAGCCCTGGGTTCTGTCCCTCCCACCACATAAACCAGACATCATGGTGTGTACCTATAATCCCAGGTAGAGGCAGGACAACCAGAAGTTCAGGTCATCCTTCACTATATAGTGACTTCAAGACCAGCCTAGGCTTCATGAGACCCTGTCTCAAAAACAAAATAAAATAATTTCTTTTTTGCACTGCTACCGATTGAACCCAAGAGCTCATGCATCCTAAGCAAATACTCTGCCCACAGAATGACATCCTCAGCCCTACGTGGTTTTTGTCTGTTTGTGTTTAAAGAAAGGCCTGGATGCTTATAAGCTGTGAAAGACTGACATGAGCACAATGCTCTGATCCAACACTGTCGGGAATTTCCAAAAGACTTAACAAGTGCTCACGAAGAAAACAGAATTCAAGTTTCCACTCAAGTGTTGTGCAGCTGAACTACCTGGCAGGTGACCAGACTCAGAAGTTAAAAGCAGATGGTGGATGGAGGGCTCTCAAAAGAAGCCTGTGTTAACAATAGCTGAGAAAGGATGAAAGGCCATTTCTAGTCTGATCTGAGAACTCAGCAAAGGCTGAAAAGCAGAGAAGTGAGAACAAAATCTTGCTTACTGTGTTAAGCCAAAGTGCGTGTGTGTGTGTGTGTGTGTGTGTGTGTGTGCGTGTGTTTTGAAAAATGAGTACAAAACACCAGAAAGATGATATCCTTCATAAAGTCCTCAGCAGTAAATGAGTGAGTGTCTAGTAAAGGAGAGAGAGAGAGAAGAAAAGGCAGAAGACAGTCAGACTACCCAGTACAGAGGAGGAAAGCTCCGCAAGCCGAGAACTCAGAACGTGGACGAGGTTCAGAACACTGGCCTGACTCAGATTGCCGTTCCCCGTGAGAAAGAGGGTGACAGTGAGCTGGATGGCCTGTGAGAAGAAGCAAGCGCCGCCCACAGCAAATGCATGGCCGAGGTCAGTAATTCTTTCGAAAACCAGGAAGCGTCAACAAACTCCAGGAAGCCGCTAATGAGGAACCTTCCAGAGAGGTTTACTAGCCCTAGGTTGGCTGTCCGCTCAGCCTTTGAAGCTGCTGGAAGCCTCTTCTGTGATTGACGTTGTCCCCAGCTGGGGTATCTTATTCTTGATGAAACAGATGTGCTAAAGTGAACCCACGTCTGTGAATGGTCCTGTGCTTAGTTACGAGTAGTCGCTTCAGAATGAAAACCACTGTATCTGTTGGCTCTCTCCCTCTCCTTTCCTCAACGTTTTGTTCACAACTTCCATACATGTAGACAATTTAATGTGATCTTAGCCCCTCCCACTAGCTTCCCTTTTTGCCCCTCCAGAATTCCCTCTCCACTAAATTCTTTCTTTTCAACTTGTCTCTTTTCTATTTTAATGTCATTAAGTGTTTTCTCCTACTATGCAGCTCTTGTGTAGGAAGCATCAGCCACTGTGAGGCCATGGATAACAAGGCCACCTTGTCTGGAAGACAATCCTGTCCGCAGTCCTCCCCTTCCTTTGACTTTTTTTGCTTTTGTCTATCTATTCCACAATGGACCATGGGCCTTGGAGAGTGTGACAGAGATGTCTCTCTCACACAGTGTTGAATGCATCACTGTCTTTTCTCAGCACTTTGGTGGGTTTCGAGCTTCCTCAGTGGTCACCACCATCTGAAAAGAAAAGGTACTTTAACCAAAGATGAGAGTAGCATTAGCATATGGGCATAAACATAAGTATTTAGAGGGCATTTTGGTGGGCATAATATATCCACTTAGCCAGACAACAGTAGTAGTTTCCCCCCTCGGGCTATTACCTCTCCAGGAGAGACTTTTGATTAGGTTTTAAGTACTGGACAGGAATTTTCTCCCATGGAGCAGGCCTCAAGTCCAATCAAAGACCAGTTGGTTTCCTCCATAACAGACATGCCACCATTGAACCAGTTGGCACATTCAGCCTGGCTGTCCAGCCGTAAAGGTTTTAGGGTCCACTGTTGGTTAAGACTGTTAATGACTTTTCTCCCCCAACAAGGCTTCATAGCTCTTGCGGCATCAAGATAATAGGGAAGAGGCTTTCAGCTCAGCCCCAGCTTGATTTTTCTCAGTGATCTGCAGCCAAAAGTGGATCTTCATCATGAGGGTCTGATCATCTTTCACTGGCGGGCAGTGAAGAGCCTTAGCAATAGCCTGTAATGCTTTGGAAGCATTAGTTACTCTCTCTCTCTCTCTCTCTCTCTCTCTCTCTCTCTGTTCTGTTTTTGAGACAAAGTCTCACTCTACAGTTCAGGCTGACCCCAAACTCACTATGTAGAACAGTCTGTCCTCAAACACATAGCAAGCCTCCTGCCTCAGCCTCCCAAGTGCTGAAATTACAGATGTGAGTCATCACAGCCAGTAAATCCGTCCTTCTCTAAGACAAGGTCTCTCATTTTAGCCCAGGCTGGCCTCCAACATGTTGTATTTTTTCTGCCTCTTGACTTTTGGGATTACAGGCATGAGGTACCATACCTGACACTATTTCTTTTTTCTTTTGCCTTCTTTCCTTTCCTTTTTCTTTCTTTCTTTTTTCCCTTTCTTTCCTTTTTATTCCTTCCTTTCTTCCTTCCTTCCCTCCTTCCTTCCTTTCTTTCTGTTTCTCCCTTTAACAGGGACTCTTGTATTCTAGACTGGCCCCAAACTTGTTATGTAGCAGAAGATAACTTTGAATCGCTGATCTTCCTGTCTCTATCTCCTGAGTTCTGGGACTACAGATGTGTACCATCACCAGCGAATGTGGCACTGGGCATCTAATCTAGGTCTTTGTGAATGCCAGGTAAGCACTCTACTGACTGTGCTATATCCTCAGCCCACAGTTTCTTATCTGCTTCTTGAGAGAGTTTTATCAATAATAAGGCAACTCACCAACACGTATTCATCCATCCAACAAAATCATGTATTACCTCTGCTATTTACTGTTTGCTGTTGATTGGGTCCTTTGGAAAACTATTCATCTATTCTAAGACTCAGTTTTCTCAATGAATAAAAGTGAAATAACATTAATCTTTAGCTCATAAAATACTTACGTGGATTAAGTGAGAAAGTCCTCGAGTGTTGGTTAGTTTTCAGTCATTGTGCTAAAATATGTGAAATAATTAGCAAAAGAGAGAAGGGTGGGCTGGAGAGCTGGCTTAGCAGTTAAGGTGCTTGCCTGCAAAGCCTAAGGACCTAGGTTCAATTCCCCAGAGCCCACATAAACCAGCTGCACATGGCATGCGCATGTCTGGAGTTCGTTTACAGTGGCTGGAGGCCCTGGCGCCCATTCCCAAACCCAGCAGCTCCATGACCAGCATCGCCGGAGCCCATGATGGAATCATCTGGGATCCAAAGGGCTCTGGGGTCTCCCTCTCCAGCTGGGCTGCCTGGAGCCCACATAGCCTCTCCTTGGGCCTCTCTCCTCTGAACCTGCAGCTTTCTTCAGTGGACATCCTGTGGTTCTGGCATGTCAACATCCTGGGATTTCCACTGTAGCTCCTGCTTCCCTTCACAGCTTCATGCAGCTATGCCACGCTCCTAGCAGGAGCTCAAGCCCTGACCCATTGCCTGGCCTCAGCAGCTCCCAGCAACCGTGCTGGAAAATTGCATGGTCCACTCAACCCTGCATCTTTCGCCCTCCAAAATCAGGACCTTGTGGTTTGTTTGGCTGCAAGCTTGGGCTGGCGCCTGGCTCTCCTAGACCATGGATGGCTGCACCAGCTTTGGGTGCAACGACGTTGACCCCGGGAAACACTTTCCTTGGAAGTTGCTTTCAAGCAGGGGTATTCTCAATTGAGGCTCTCTCCTCCTAAGTAGATTTGCATTTTGATAAGGTGGAGCCTTTGATGGAGGGCTCTTGCCTCTAAGTCACCTTTCCTCTTGTCCCAGTGCTGATTTTCACAGGCAAACATTTAACCGCTAAGCCATCTCTCCAGCCCCACGTTGTGCGTTTTAAATGCCCAGTTTGGAAGCCTGGTGTGGTATACAGCTTCACATGTTGTTTGGATAAACTTTCAAGAAAGACAGCTTTTGGGAGGAAGGGATTTATTTGAAGCTTACAGATCCAGAGGAAGTGCCATGGATGGTGGAAGCAGCTGGCCCCCTTTCACAGGTCCAAGCAGAGAGACACAAGCAGGCAGTAGCAGGGCCCTAGGCAGAGCTCATTCGGCATACCTTGGGCTGGAATTCAGATCCACCTCCTGTAACACGCACCCCCACCGTAGCAGGAGTCTGCCCCCTAGAGGCAGAAATTTTAATAACACCTGAGTCTACTGGGGGGACTTAGATTCAAACGACCACACCTGGAGTGGCGGCACTCGCAAGAAATCCCAGCATTCAAGAGCCAGAGGCAGGAAGGTCTTCAGTTCAAGGCAAGCCTGTGCTACATAGGGAGACCGTGTCTCAAGAAACAAACAACACCCAACTTGTTAAGTGTTCACTACGCGCAGCACAGCACCCGCCACACGCGGTGCACAGAACTGCACGCCTCTGACTGACCTTGTGGTCTGCAAGCAGGTGTGAGGACAGAACCACGAGGCGTCTCCAACATCCCCGCGCACACATCCCAGACGAAGGCTGCAGGATGAACGGCTGAGGAAACCGAGGCCGAGCTCTCTGGTTTGGTAATGAAGGAGGATAGATAGGAGAAGCTAGCTTTCTAAAAGGCAGTTTCAGATCAAGATTGAGGCAGAAAGAGAACCACAGGATGCCACCTCCCCCTGGCATAAGACTGGAAGCCTTGGCAGGAATGGAATATGTGTCTGATCCAGACTGACCTTCAGAACCCCTGCTGCCCACAGTCTAGCGTGCTGTCCGAGGAAGATGGCCCAGGTGGGCTGGCCCTGGGGTCCACCTCCCACACTTATGAACCACGCGGGTCTTCCCCTTGCAAACCTGAATCTGAAGGTAGAAAGGCGTCGGCCTTCCAGCCCCTCCTTCTCTTCTGTCTGTCTAGTCTGTGTGTCTCTCTGGATTCCCTCTCGTCACGGCTCAGACACACGACTTTGGCCCCTGCATAGCGTTGTTTCTCCACCTGAACCTGTCTGCTTGTCTCTGCTTTATAGTTTGTGATAACTTTTCGTTTTGACTACATGCATGTTTTTCCTCTGGTCTCTGAATCCACCACGTGGGTGCTGTCACCCACTCTAGACTGGCCACCTGTGTAGTTACTCTAAATTCCGGGTAGCCACGACGGCTTTCTCCCCCTGGCAGGCTGCATAGCGCTTGCCAGCAGTCCACAATGAGGAGGCTTCCAGCTCAGATCTAGCTTGGTTTCTCTGTGTCCAGCAACTGAAGCCTGCCTGGCTTTTTTTTTTTTTAATACAGTTGTAGTCATTAGTCTTACTAATTTCATAGAAATATGCTGGCAATAGGTGGGTAGCATGCCATCCTTACACACTCTGTCTGCTGAAACACTCGACACCAGGTGTCTCTGACCCCTGCCCCCTCCCGCCGCCACCAGACAGTCAGAGAGACCAGAATTCCTTCCTCAAGGTGACTCGTACAAACTAGAATGCCATTTTCCCCCAAACCAGCCACAAAAATAGAACTATTACTCTGACCACTCAGCTTTCTGCGGAGTGGACCATGAACTGTCCTACCTTAGGTACCCGGTAGGTAGGAAAGCTAAGCCAAGAGGAATCGGAGCAGTCCGTTCCTGCTGAGTCCTCCTCTCAGGGTGTGCTCCCTGGATCACACCCCTTCCTCCATCTGAGCACGTTTCTACTCAGCCGTCCATTCTTCATAGAGCCTAGGTGTGAACACAAGGCGGACTCTGAGTCCTCTTTATGCCACAGAAAACTTTGGTGAAATCTATCATGCTTTTCTCCTGTTAACTCTTCCCTCCTCCCCCTCACCCCACTTTTTTGAGATAAGGTCTCACTATAGCCCAGGATGACTTGGAATTCACTATGTAGTTTCAGGCTGGCCTCGAACTCACGGCAATGCTCCTACCTCTGCTTCCCAAGTGCTGGGATTAAAGGCATGTGCCACCATGTCCGGCTTCTTGTTAACTTTTGTTACAGATGTGTGGGCTATGACCCTTGTCTGTTGGGTGAGGAAAGGGGTCACACCTTGCTGCCCGTACAGTGTCAGTGTTTATTGTTTCTGTGTATGGGTGTCCAGATTTTTATAGCATCACTGGTTGAAAAACACTGTCATTAGCCACTGGATTGCTTTTCTTCTCTTTGCCAAATCTCAGCTGACTGTGTTTGTGAGCACTGTGTGGTCTGGCCAGCAGCAGATGTACAGTGATCCGGACGGCAGGGTAATGTGAGTCTTCCTGATTATTTCTTGTCAAGAGTGTTTTGGGATTGGGGAGATGGCTCAGCGGTTAAGGGTGCATCTTTGAAAAGCCTGCCGGCCCAGGTTTGATTCCCCAGTACCTAAGTAAAGCAAGTTGCACAAAGTGGCACATGCACCTTCAGTTAACTTACAGTGGCAAGAGGCCCTGGCACATCCATGTTCTCTCTCTCTCTCTCTGCAATAAATAAATAAATATTCTTTTTCTAAAAGTGCTTGGATTTTTTTCTGCGTAACTAGAATTTCTCTATAATTTTAGGATCAGCATGTGAATTTCTGAAGCTGAGGGTTTGTTTGTTTATATGTGTGAGTGAAGTGTGTGTGTGTGTGTATGGATGTCTTATGTACAGGGCACATGCATGCACGTGTATGAGATCAAGAGCACATGGAGGCCGGAGGTTGTCTTCCTCAGTTGCTCTCCACCTTATTTTAAAATATTTGACTTTTATTTATTTGACAGAGAGAAAGAGGAGGGGAGAGAGAATGGGCACACCAGGGCCTCCAGCCACTGCAAATGAACTCCAGACGCTTGTGCCCCTTGTGCATCTGGCTAACATGGGTCCTGGGGAATCGAACCTGGTTCCTTTGGCTTTGCAGGCAAATGCCTTAACTGCTAAGCCATCCCTCCAGCCCTCCACCTTATTTTAAATGTGACAAGGCTCTCTTGCTGAATCTAAATAAAGATCACCAGATTTGGCTACACCAGGTAGCCAACAAGCCCCAGGGAGTCTTCTGTCTCTACCTGTCCAGACCTGATATTTTAGGAACGCATGGGTTTCTTTTTATCTGGGTGCTGGGGATATGAACTCTGGTCCTCACTTGTGCAGCTAATGTCTTATCAACTGAGCCATCTATCTCCCCAGCTGCTCAGCTGAGATTTTGATAGTTGTGTTGAATCTGTACATCAGTGTAGAGACTATTGTTGCTTTCACAATATAAAGCTCTCCATCCATGAACACACACATTTTCTCATTTATTGACATTTTTCATATATCTTAACAGTGTTTTGTAGTTTTCAGATTATAATTTTTATACTTACCTTGTTAAATTTATTTCTGCATGTGGTCTGTTCTTTTCATTGGTTCTAGTTATGTTCTATAAAGTCATAGGGGTAGAAGTTCTCACTCAGACCAAAACTGTTGCAAAAATATTTAATATTTAATAAGGAATATTTGCTGTGGAAGAGAAAGAAGCACAGTGGACAAAATCAGAAGGAGAGGGAGGGAGAAGAGAGACTCCTGAGAAACATAAGAGGTCTTTATAATAGTTATGGGACGTTATTTGGCCTTACTTCATGCGACATTCATGTGGGGTCTATATCTCACTATCTTATTAATTGGTAAATTGTTCAAGACTAGTTGGCTTTCTTGGGATTGGCCATTTGGGATAAGCTACCATGGATAATCAGGAGTCAGGCTATGAACGCTTATTCGAGACATCACAAGCCATTGGGCCAGGCCCCTAGGAATCAGAGTCTCACTGTTAAAGTGTGGGAGGCTTTGCTTTTATTTTTAGTCTCTCTGTTTTTCTGTGTGCTTTTCTCTCTCCAAATATTGAATTTTTGCTTCTGGGGGAATATAAGTCTATGTTTTCACAATCTCTAATCTCAACCTTTTCCTCAGTAGAAATGCCAGTTGAATTACATACGGTTGTTTGCCAACATGCTTGTAAAACAGGCCAGTTCCAGAAAGAACTGAAAACCTGCTCTTCTACACAATCCTTTTTCTGTAGAACTTTTAGCTGGCATTTAGAAATACTTCCCCAACCTGCCTCTCTTGAAACTTAAACAAGGAAAGAGACTCATTCTTACCGTAAGTAGCTGTAACTTAGGGTAAGTCCCTTAGAATTTGCACTCCTAAACCCTGGAAAAAAAAAATGAGACTGAGAGTTAGGACGTTTCTAAGATTCCACTCATCATGGGTCTATCTTTGACACCTTCCCTCCTGGGCCCACACTTTGGGATTTTAAGGTCTACGTCTCCCCCTGCTGGTCATATAGAAGAGCGCACGCTGAGGAGAAGGCGAGTGTGTAGCTAGCTATACCTACCTGTACTTTGACTTATTTTTCAATATCATTTTCAATTTTAAGTCAAATTCCCCTTTAAAATTGCTACATAGAAGTGCATTAATATGTCTAAAGGCACCACATGAGTCATGACTCACCAAAGCACACCTTGCATAGAATCCTTTGTGAATTTAAGACTAATTCTTAACAGTCATCTCCAATCAGCCTATTATTGCTTGATTTAAGAAAAAAATAATTTAAAAAAGGCCTGAGGAAATGGCTTAAAATTTAAGGCCCTTGTCTGCAAAGCCAAAATACCATGGCTAGATTTCCCAGGACCCACATAAGCCAGATGCACAAAGCGCATGCTTCTGGAATTCTTTTGCAGTGGTTGGAGGCCCTGGCGTTCTCATTCTCTCCCTCTCTTCCTCAAATTAATAAAAATAAAAATATGCATATTAAAAAACTACTCAACTTGTAAGTGTTTATGACCAGAGTTTCTTTCAGCTTTGATCAGAGAAGCTGCTTTTGACAGTGGGCAACGGCTAATGCAGAGACTCATAACTGGTCCAAGTGCTGAGGCCATGCGACTTGACTGCTCAGCCCCAAATGAGACATCTATATCACCCTCTGTAAGGCTCAAGGAGCATCATGGGAGGGGAAAAGAAAGAATGTAAGATTTGGAGGATGAGGAGGAATATGGTGGAACACTATCTGCTGGACATGACCCACTCACAACTGGGTCTGTCAACAACATTCAGTCATGCATGTAGTCATGAAGTCCCATCTCAGCCTCTGAGGAATTATGGGCAATTAATAGCTGCTGGGGAAGGGTCATTTTCTTCAGTGGTGTAGCCACTGGTAAGCTGTTCATGCCCCAGTAGGTGACTCGCCGCCCATCCTCACACAAGCAGCCCTAATTAAACTCAGTATGCCACACGTGCACAAAAAGACATGAAAGGGAAAAGGTTGATGGGAAGGAGAGGGGGTTTAGGCAAGAGTCGGGGGCATAAGAGAGGGCAATAGGGGGTAGATATGTTCAAAATACATTATATACATTTGAAATTGTAAAAAATAAAAGTATTAAACAATTACATAAAATAAAGATATGGGGGCTGGAGAGATGGCTTAGCGGTTAGGCGCTTGCCAGTGAAGCCTAGGGACCCAGGTTCAAGGCTCGATTTCCCAGGACGCATGTTAGCCGGATGCCCAAGGGGGCGCACGCATCTGGAGTTCGTTCACAGTGGCTGGAGGCCCTGGCACACCAATTCTCTCTCTCTCTCTCTGCCTCTTTTTCTCTCTGTCTGTCACTCTCAAATAAATAAATAAAAATAAACAACAAAATTTAAAAAAATAAAGATATGCTTGGTTGGTTATATCAATATTTTTCATTGTATTCAAATTTCCCATACATGTTTGAGTAAAAATATAAATGATTGCATTGTATTGTAACTCAAAAGAATTTTATTACCTATAAATTAATGCCTATATAAACATATAGTTAAGGAATTCAGTTCATGAAAAGAGGGAGCTCTTCTTTACCAAGTAATTCCTTTTAATAAATATTTTAAGATGAGCAAAATAAAAAAACCACTACTAGAACACTGCTGTAATAATTGCTGTGGGTGAGATTCACCTATGGGTACTAAAATTGGTGTAAACGTATGTGGAAAAGTAGGATATCTGCCTAATTTCATGCTATTTTTCCAAGAACTCTGTTAATTACATGGGAAAAACAGTAACCCCTTCCTCACCAAATGAAGTAATCAAGGTTAACTCTACTAAATGAAAGACATGTTGACATCCTGTACACTTTAGTGTGATACACTGAGGGCATACCATTTCTGTGGCATTCTTGCTCAAAATGTACAACCTTTGCATAGTAACTAGAACTCAGACTAACAGAATTTGAAGTAGTTTGCAAAATGCCTACGCAATAGTCATCAGAAATAGCCTGGAAAGCAAGGAAAAATTGAGACTTGTCACAGAGTAGAGGAAACTTGGCCTGACAAAGAAATAAGGTGTGGGATCCTGGGCCAGAAAAAGGACGTCTTTGGCTGGACAGATGGCTTAGCAGTTAAGCAGCTGAGGTGCTTGCCTGAGAAGCTTAAGGACCCAGGTTCAATTCCCCAGGACCCACATAAGCCAGATGCACAAGGTAGCACATGTGTCTGGAGTTCGTTTGTAGTGGCTAAATGCCCTGGCATGCCCATTCTCCTCTCTCTCTCTCTCTTTCTATCTATCTATCTCTTTCTCTCAAATAACTAAATGAAATATTATTTTTTAAAAGGGGGGGCTGGAGAGATGTCTTAGCAGTTAAGGAGTTTGCCTGCAAAGTCTAAGGACCCATATTCAACTCTTCAGATCCCATGTAAGCCAGATGCACAAGGTGATGCAAGCATGCAGGTTGCACGTGCACACAGGTGGCACATGCATCTGGAGTTTGATTACAGTGGCTGTAGGCCCTGGCATGTCAATTCTCTCTCTCTTTCTCTCTCTCTCTCTTGCATAAAAAAACCAAGTCTGTTGGGCTAGCCTAAAAAGAAAGAAAGAGAGAGAGGGAGAGAGGAAGGAAGGAAGGAAGGAAGGAAGGAAGGAAGGAAGGAAGGAAGGAAGGAAGGAAGGAAGGAAAAGGACATCTGTGGGAAACTGGATAATGCTGTGAAGTCTGTATTGAGTCAGTGTTGGTCTTGGTAATTGTACGATAGTTAGTTATATAAGCGGTCAATGTCAGGCCATGCTGAATGAAGAGTGCTTCATTTGGTAACTTTGGCAAAATAAGTTAAGATACTACTCACATTTAAAACAAGGTTTCTTTTTTCTTTTGAGGCATGTATCCTAAGCTGGCCCTGAACCTGCAATCTTCCTTCCTCAGTATTCCCCAGTGCTGGGATGACCATCAGGTGCCACCACATCTAGCTCTAAGGTGAGAAATTTTACCTCTGTCTTGTCATGAGAAGTTATCATCACAGCCGGTCATCAGTTGCGTGACTCGCAGGAGAGACGACCGACTCCAGGCTCTGGCGTGAGAGGACAGGCTGTCCTCAGAGTGGGTAGAGAGCAGGGGTGGATGCCGGTCCTTATTCTGTGCCAGGCACAGGGTTGTTTTGCTGGCACTGATGCTCCTCTTCCTATCACTGCCCTAACTCTGACTTTCTTATTCAGCCCTTGGGCTGGCCATCTCCAGACTCCAGGAGCACGGGACCCCAGCCAAGTCAGTCAATGAACATCTTCCTTAACACCTTTCTTTTCTTTCTTTGAGTCAGGATTTGTAGCCTAAACTGGCCTTGAACTCACTATCCTTCTGCTCCAGCCTTCCTGAGTGCTAGGATTGTTGCAGGACCTTGAGAGCAATCAGGCATTTCTTGGCCCGGTTGGGTGGGACTCCAGTGCTTAAAAGTCTCCAGTTCCTCTTGCACACCAGAGAGAAACTAAGGAATGTGGACAAGGAGGTGAGGAGGGCAAACGTAGAGGGAACTATAGAAAAGGACTCCTTCCCGAGTGAGTAGCAGGGTTTTTCAGAAGAAGGAAGACAGGTTTGCTGGATCATGGTTGGGAGCTGGGAAGATGAGGTGGAAAAGCCCCAAAATACCAGGACAAGCACCACACTTAAGAGGTCCACCAGCATCCAGCAAAAAGAAAAGATGGGGAGAAAAGAGGAAAAGTTGCACTTTCTGAGTTAGAACTCAGAAAAGTGAGCAGGCTTTGCAGTGAGCGACTGCATGAACGGCGCGTCTGGGTAAGGGACAGCAGAGTGCCTCGCTAAGGACAGAGCTGTTCCTCCCCCTCCTTAGCACGTCTCTGGGGGAGGGTGGTCTCTGGGCCAGAAGGGTGCTTGACAGGCTTCACCAGGACCATAGGACGTGTGGACCTCTGGTCAGAGGAAAGTGGCCTTCTATGTCCTGGTACCAGAGGAGCAGGAGGTTCAGTCCTTCCTAATGTCTCCTTGGGCTATGGAGACAGTGGTGTCCAGCAGTTCCTCTGACACTATTGGTGGAACTTTAATGTATTTATTTGAGAGAGAGAGAGAAAGAGGCAGATAGAAAGAGAGAATGGGCACATCAGGGCCTCTAGCCACTGCAAACGAATTCCAGACACATGTGCCCCCTTGTGCATCTGGCTTATGTGGGTCCTGGGGAATCGAACCAGGGTCCTTAAGCTTCGCAGGCAAATGCTTTAACTGCTAAGCCATTTCTCCAGCCCAATTGGTGAAACTTTATAAAGAAAGAGAAATTTTTCTTTTCTGTTGTTAAGTTTGTAAGATATAATCTTGGAGTTGTCTGGGACCAGTTAAGTGGAGACACTGACTAGATAAAACTTGTTCCACAACCCAAATATGTTAAGTATTCATGATTACCCACTGACAATAGGGATCAGTAAAGAAAAGAAGGGGCTAGAGATGTACTCAATGGGAGAGGGTCTTGATTAAGTTAGCATGCATGAAGTCCTGGGTTCAACCCCTCAACCCTGCAAAAAAAAAACAAAAAAAAAAAACAAAAAAACAATGAAACAAACAAAAAAGCCAAAAAGAAAAGTGAAGAGGAGGAAGAGAATTAAATCTATTCTAGCATTATATAACTTTCAGTGTCTACAGTAAACTCAAATTTCAGTAAAACTACCAGAAGTGTTAATTGAAATTCACTATAGTCAAAAGGAGAAAGAAAATATTTATATCTTTTTTTGTTGTTTTTTATTAAAGAAAAATTTTCTTGCTTCCTTCAAACAAGCTTCTATAAAAATCAAGGCAAGAGAGCTGGAGAGATGGCTTAGCAGTTAAGGTACTTGCCTGTGAAACCAAAAGACCCATGTTTGTCTCTCCAGACCCCACGTAAGCCAGATGCACAAAGGTGAGGCAAGCGCAAGGCTGCACATGCCCACTATGTAGAGCAAGCGTCTGGAGTTTGATTGCAGTGGTTGAGTCCCTGGCACACCAATTCTCCCTCTTTCTCTCTCCCCGCACCCCTCTCTCTTATGATCTGTCTAAAAAAGTAAAAATAATTTTAAAAAATCAAGGCAAGGACCGAAGATATGGCTTGTCGGTTAAGGTGTTTGCCTGCAAAGCCAAAGGACCCAGGTTCCGTTCCCCAGGACCCATGTTAGCCAGATGCACAAAGTGGCACTTGCATCTGGAGTTCATTTGCAGTGGCTGGCAGCCCTGGCATGCCCATTCTCCCTCTCTCTCTCTCTCTCTCTCTCCCTCCCTCCCTCCCTCCCTCTTTCTCTGTCAAATAAATAAATAAATAAAAATAGAAAATCAAGGCAAGCCTCACCACATAAAAATGCTGCAAACAAAAGAAGATAGTAGAAAATACATTTTCAAGTATAGCACTGACAACCTATTAGACCAAAAAGGTATTCTCTCTCTCATTTTCTTTAATTGTTTCTTGGGGATCAAACCCAGGCCCTCACTAGTGTCAAGACCTCACAAAAGACATTTTCTGAATACAGTAGAATGAAGCTAGAATAACCAAACCAGGAAAAAAAAATTCTCCTTGTCTTAAAGATTTTAAAACTATCTTAACTATGCTTCAGGTGAATGTGAGATAACAGCTCAAAGGGAACCTTTAAGATAGAACAAGAGTATGACGGTGACCTTTCACCTTGGTGGCAATGCTACGTGAGTCAGAAAGTCACTTCAAGCAAAAAGAAGCTGAGCCCTGCTCAATGTGATGTCACTGCATGGCTCCAAGCGGGCTGGACTTGAGTGTGTAGCTCAGAGACACTAAAGCCAGTGTTAGCTGGTAACCATGGACGGCAAAGGAAAAACAAAAAACACAAATTTCTCTTCTCAAAGGGAAAGAAAAGTGAGTTTTTCCCTAAGACTGTAATGGAAATAAAGTAGAAGAATACTTGGTAGCAAGAAGTCTCACCCAAGGAACACTTTCTTTAACTTAATACCCCCAAGGTCCTATCTTGTAAGGATAAAAAGACAACACACTGGGATTCTAATTTTTCCATTCCATTTCATATGACCCTTGCCTGGATTTACAAATTGAGACTATAACCAGGTATCGTGAAAAGTAACACAGTTTTATTTCACTGCCCCTGATGTAAAAGTTATGGACAAGTTCACATAGGATGAACTTGTCTTAAAGGATGCCATCCAAGCCAAGGAAAACTCCCAATTTGAGGACTGGGTTTACTGCTCAGGACAAGAACACTCACCTAACAGAGAAGACCTGTGGGTCTTTTCTCAACACTACATATACAAAACAGACCCAGTTATAACTGTGTTTTACTCATTTTGAGAGTCTCTTCTCATGAGATAAATATTGTTTGCTTGTATGTTAGTTTTTAAAAAATATTTTATTATTTGTTTATTTGAGAAAGAGAGAGGCAGATAGAGAGAGAATAGCCCCACCAGGGCCTCCAGCCTGGAGTAAACAAACTCCAGACACACGTGCCACTTTATGCACCTGGCTTATGTGGGTCCTGAGGAATTGAACCCAGGTCATTTGGCTTTGCAGGCAAGTGCCTTAACCACTAAGCCATCTCTTCAGCCCCCCGTTAACATTCTTTTATAGTAGTATCTATCCTAGACCAGGAGTAGCAAGACCCCCCTGGTTTGGAAGAATGGTGATATCACCAGGTAAGACTCCTCTTGCCACACTTTGAGGTGGGACACACACACACAACCACCCCCCACACCCACACATACATATATACACACACACACACACACACATACATACACACACACTGAAATGCCCTTGAAGAGAGATGGCTCTGAGCCAATAGAGAAATGAAGGGAAGGACTGCTGTGGAGATCTTTCTGGAAGGAGAAGTAGGGTTGATTTGGATGTGAGCCGTGGGGTAGAAGTTTAAGAGGCTTCCATTGTGACACAAAGGAGGAAGAAGCTGGGGATAGGCCACAATGGGGCAGTGACAGCATAAAGACCTGGTTGCTAGGATCAGAGAATAAATAGCAGAAGCCTGTGAAGAGGGAGAGGGAGCCGCAGCTCCTGGTCCCCTTTCCCTCCCCTCCCCCCTCGCTGCCCGAAATGTCACCTGCCACCTAAACATCATCTCCCAGGTTTCAGTCCATCACTCTGACGCCACCTTCTCCACCTGCTCGCACAGGACTGTCATCTGCCTTCCTGGAATCACTAAGGTCTTCTGCTCTCCTGGGGCCCTAATGGCCGGCTCTCACAGTTCAGCTGAAATGGTCTCCCAGCCTGAAACCTCTAGCTGTACGGCTGCTTTACAAGAAGAAGCAGTGAAACCGGGGCTTACTATTTCCCTGCTCGAAATTGGATCTCTTTCCTCTTGCTTTTCAGACTCCCTCTTTTCAGTAACGGACAATGACCACCTGGCCTCAGGACCACAGAGGACACAGACATTGTGTAGCCTCTTAAAGGACATTAAAGACATTCTTAAATGTGTGGCAAGCTTTGGAGAGACGACCACAGAAGAAAACGAAGCTTTCGAGGACAGCAGTGCTTCTGAACCTATGTCAGAACTTCAAGGACTTGACAAAGTGAATAAAACGCTATTGAAAAGGCTATTTGTTAGTTTAGATCCAGACAAAGAGCAGGACACAAAGGAACAGATGATATTGAGGACTGAGAACCCTAAGAATGTGGCACTGGTATCTGCAAGGTATGTGGGAAATTCATGTGACAGAAGAGCCTTCAGCGAGACTCAGCTGGCTGTGAAAAAGAGAAGACACAAGTCTTTTTACGTTCAGGAGGAGAACAGGAGGCTGAGGAACGACATGGAGCAGCTGCTGCGGGAAGCGGAGCACTGGAGCCAGCAGCACACGGAGCTCAGCGAGCTGATCAAGGCCTATCAGACATCTCAGAAAGAAAGAAGCGAGTCTCTGGAGCACCGTCGGGTGGCTTCCTGTGACCGCCCGTGTGAGGAAGGGTCCTCTCCACGGGAGCTGGAGGAACAGGCCAGGAAGCTGAGCCAGGACACCCAGTCGCTGCGTCTGATCGCAGCTCTGCTGGAGAACGAATGTCAGATCCTACGGCAGCGAGTGGAGATCTTCAAGGAGTTCCGTCACCACCAAGAGAAGCCCACGCAAGTGAACTGTGAACAGGGCGAGAAAAGTCAGAAGCCTGTGGAACCAGACAAGGTGGGAACTAACAAGAACACGCGAGCGAGTGAGAGCACATGCCATAAGCGAGGCAGAGTCTGCAGGCGCCAGGACGCCTGCCTACGGAAGAAGGCACGGAATAACTGGCTGAACACTCGCATTGCAAGAAGAGCACTTATTGGGAGAAGGAGGACGCCCAGCAACGTAAGATAGAAAACACCAAAGTAAATCCCACTTCAGGTGTCAGCGAGCATCAGGCCTACGCTAGATCTTTGGCTCAACCAAGAACGAGCTACACAAGAGAATCATCACATATTAGTCACTCCCTTAGGCTTATGTAAGTGTGGTCTTTATGAACTTAGTAACACAATGGGTTTTTAACTTTTTGCCTTTAAAATTTCACTTGGCATTTGTGACTGTGATGTGTCATAGAGATTTTACGACACTATACCCAGTTACAAGTTCAATTAAGCAAAGATCTGAATAAAGACCAGAAAATATTTTTTGCTTGTTTTTCTTTCTTTAGTCATTATCTGGAGGGGAAAGGTATACGTTGCCATAATTGTGATTTTTGTTGCTGTTGTTTGTCATTTGCTTATAGAGACAGGATCTCATGTAGCCCAAGCTGGCTTCAAACTCACTATGTAACCAAGGATGACTTTGTATTCCTGGTCTTCCTTTCTTATAGGAGAGGAAGACCGTCACCTTCATCTTCCGTATGCATGTCCAGAATGATTTTCTCAGAATCCCTCATGTACAGTATAGGCCCCATTACATGCAGAGTGACATCTGGTTCTCATTGCAATTCCCTGGGAACAAGAACTGGGACAAGGGGACCCAGTACCAATATGATTATGTCATAATAATCTGCCTCTTATCTGACTATCTTGAGTATGCAGGATAAAGTTAAGATGATTGAAACCCCCAAGCACAACCACACTTTCCTGACTGTAGCATAGGGTCAAATATTCACATATAGAAAGTGCTGAAAATACTTCCAATCTCTACTCCACAAGCCACTTCTTTTGTATGTATGGAGTGTACATCACATGAAATAACCTAGGGGCTGGAGAGATGGCTTAGCAGTTAATGGCTTGCCTATGAAGCCTAAGGACTCCGGTTAGAGGCTCTATTCCCCAGGCCCCACGTAAGCCAGATGCACAAGGGGGCGCCTGTATCTGGAGTTCAGTTTCAGTGGCTGGAGGCCCTGGTGTGCCCAGTCTCTCTCTCTCTGTGTCACAAAGAAAGGAAGAAAGAAAGAAAGAAGGAGCAAATGTACCTAGCAGGCAACATTTTCCTAGTGCACCTCTTAGTAAAAGAAGATTCTCATACTTGAGCAGCATTTAGGTACTGAGAGTACCATACATTTCCTTCCACCTGTCTGTCTTTGAAATAGAAACAACCTATTTTAATTTCCAACTATCTTGATTAATAAAGTTTTGTTCACTTATTTATATACCATGCCATATATATGATTCATGTCAACAAGTGTAAAATTGCTGGTAAAAGATTTTCTTGCATGTGTGTGTAGTATGTATGCACATATATGTGTGAGTGCACACGTGTGCATGTATGCATATGTTTGGAGACGCGAGGTCGACATTGGGCATCTTCCTCAACCCCTCTCTCCTTTATTTAGCAAGGCAGGGCCTCTACTTGAACCCAGGGCGCTCTGACTCGGCTAGGCTAGTTAGCCAGCGCGTCCCGGGATCTCACCTCTGCCTCTCGAGCACTGGAGTTGCATACTGCCAACATGACGTTTACGTGGCTGCTTGGAATCTGAGCTCAGGTCCTCATGATTGCAGAGCAAATGCTCGATCCACTGAACCATCTTCCCAGCCAAAAACTATTTTTTAAATTACGGTTTAAGTACCATAGGTAAGTTCTACTATACTAGACCCTTTAGACTTAGCACTGGCTTTATGCCAGGCATGGTGGTGCATGCCTTTATTTATTTATTTATTTATTTATTTGACAGAAAAAGAGGCAGAGAGAGAGAGAGAGAGAATGGGCACACCAGGGCCCCCAGCCACTGCAAATGCACTCCAGATGCGTGCGCCCCCTTGTGCATCTGGCTTATGTGGGTCCTGTGGAATCTAACCTGGGTCCTTTGGCTTTGCAGGCAAATGCCTTAACCTCTAAGTCATCCCTCCAGCCTGCAAGTACCTTTAAATGCTGAACCATCAACCCCAGTTGAAAATTTCTACTGGGAAAAATGACTACTAGGAAGAAGCAGCAGCCTCTGTCTCCCCTCGAGTCTGTTAGCCAAAATAACCCCTTTTTGTCCCCCACAAGCTGCTCTTGGTCGGGTGATTTCTACCAGCAATACGAACCTGACTGCAACAGAAACTTTAGACATCACTTCAGGGCACTGAAACAAAAGTCAAGGTTGAAGTCACTACGAACCTCAGGCCCAGGGAGATGGCTCCCTGGGTAAGAGCATTGCCGTGCAAGCGTGAGGACTTCAGTCTCCTCCCTGACACCCATGTAAAAAGAGCCAGGCTTGGTTGCACATACCTGTGGCCCCAGCACTGAGCAGGGTGGAGACAGGCCTCCCTGGTTAGCCAGTCTAAACAAAAACCCAGGCAACTCGCGATTCTGTGGGAGACTGTCTCAGGGAACTCGAGCCATAGAGGAAGACACCTGACACTCTTCTCTGGCCTTCACAGGGGTGTGTACAGAGCATGTGCAAGTGCACACGCACACGCATACACTGCATGTATACATGCACACACGGCGAACGAAAAAGAAAGAATCCGGGTCACATCACGAAAACCTGAACAAGAATCATTGTTGACCAATGACCAGTAGTATACTTCTTTTTTGTTTGTTTGTTTGTTTTTTCAAGGCAGCGTCTCACTCTAGCCCAGGCTGACCTGGAATTCACTATGTAGTCTCAGGGTAGCCTCGAACTCACGGTGATCCTCCTAACTCTGTATCCCGAGTGCTGGGACTAAAGGTGTGCACCACCATGCCTGGCTTATACTTCTTAACATTGTATTCTCCCCGCCCCCCCCCCGCCATTTTCTTTTTTTTTTTTTTTTGAGGTAGAGTATCATTTTAGCTGAGGCTGACCTGGAATTCACTAATCTCAGGATGGCTTCAAACTCATGGTGATCCTCCTATCTCTGCCTCACGAGAGCTGGATTAAAGGCATGTGCCACCATGACCAGCATATTTTCTCTTTCTGAGGGAAAAATTCCAATAAAAATAAAAGTATGTTTTAACAAGTTTTAGACATCCATTCCTATTATTAACATATGCATTACTGTTCAAACAAAATTTTTAAAAATCAAATAATCCTAAGAGGAATAGAAAATTAACCCAAACTTGTTTGACAATTTTTCATTAGTGTGCATTAATTGGAAAAATAATGAGTTTCAGGCTGGAGGGATGGCTTAGCGGTTAAGGCATTTGCCTACAAAGCCAAAGGACCCAGGTTTGATTCTCCAGGACCCACATTAGCCAGCTGCACAAGGTGGCGCATGCATCTGGAGTTTGTTTTCAGTGGCTGGGGGCCCTGGCGTGTCCATTCTCTCTTTCTTTCTCTCTCTCCCCCCCTCTTTCTCTGTCAAATAAATGAATAAAAATAAAATATTAAAAAAATAATAGTTTTCCCCATGACCTATTCATACCTATATATAACACTCCTTTTCCATTTTTCCAATAATTCTTCATAGTGGTGAATTAGATATTCTTTTTCTTTTTTGAATTTCTTCTTGCAGCTCAAGGTGGCCTGTGACTAAGTTTCTGTGGATCTCAGAATTCTGAGATCCCATTCTGAGGATGACCTTGAACTCCTGATCCTTCTCTCTCTATCTCCCAAGTTCCTGGACTAGGCGTATACCACAACCCTGTTTGTGCAGTACTGGGAATTGAAGCCAGGGCTTCATGCATGCTGGGCAAGCCCTGCACCCGCTGAGCTACATCCTCAGCCCCAACAGTCTTTGTTCTTAAAGGACTTGGATTTCCATGTAAAGTTTATTTCCCCCATCAAGCCTAGCAGTTTTATAGGCAAAACAAGTAGCTCTTCATAATTTTTACTGAGGACAAGAACCTTTTAAATGTCTTCTGAAGTCCTTTTACTTACTTGCCTTTCACCTTTATTCCATTAACTCACCTAGGATTTGCCCAGGAAAAGAACCGTGATGGTCTTTAGGTTACTCATCCAGTGGTTTTTCAATTATGGACAGTTTAAGTCCTTTCTGCATACCTATGCCTACTGAGCCTTTTAAGCTTTGCAAATAATTATGGAATGCTTTAAACTTTTTTAAACTTTAAATGCTTTTAAGCATTTTGCTATTTAAATAGCAAAATGAAAGAAACATTGCACAATAGGGAGGTGACTGGGTCCTAACTTGTCTGAACACTACTTCTTTCACAAGGTGGGAACAGTAACTCTCTTTTCAGGGCCAATGCCTCAAAGGTTATTTTTTGGTTCCATCAGCTAAGGTCTTATTACTTTGGGGGGGAAGTAGAAACACTGAATGAGATAATTAGAAATTAATTAGGCATAAGGGAACAGCAAATAACCAAAGGTCAAGGTATAATAAAAATTAGGAATGCTGATACGTTGCCAATGAAAAGAAAGTATTACAAAGCAGACAGACAAGTTGGTTCAGAATAAAGAATCATCATCACCATTATCATCATCACATTGTTAATATTGTTATTTTTTAGTGTTCCTGCACAAACCTGATCAATACAGAAAATCACTGGAAAATATTTCTTACCATAGGTAAAGTCACCAGGCAAAGATTCATCGCTGGAGAATGAGAGTGGATTGTGGTGTTTGTTTGTTTTTTTTAATTTATTTCTTATCTAACAATTGCATTCGTTTAGAGGAAACTACTAACCACGAATCCATTTTTAATTGAACCTCCACAGGGAGTCATACATCACCTGGCTGGCACGAGTCTATTAAGCAGCTTTGGCTTAGGAAGTGGGTGCTGAGGTGTGCATTCTGTTTTGATCCTGAGAATTTTTTCTTCATTTAAGAAGATAGTAATGGGCTGGGGATGTGACTTAGCTGATACAATGCCTGGGGTCAATCCCAGAACTTCCTAAGACAAGAGTGGGGATGCACATTTATAACTGTAGCAGCTGGGAAGGGAAACAAGAGGATTGGGGGTTCAAAGCTAGCCTGGTTCAAGGTCAACCTGGACTTCATGAGGCCCTATCAAAAGGAAAAGAAGAAAAACGGGCTGGAGAGATGGCTTAGTGGTTAAGCGCTTGCCTGTGAAGCCTAAGGACCCCGGTTCGAGGCTCGATTCCCCAGGACCCACGTTAGCCAGATGCACAAGGGGGCACACGCATCTGGAGTTCGTTTCCAGAGGCTGGAAGCTCTGACGTGCCCATTCTCTCTCTCTCTCTCTCTGCCTCCTTCTCTCTGTAGCTGTCAAATAAATAAATAAACAAAGAAATTTTTTTTTAAAAAAAAAAGAAAAAGAACATAGTACTGTTAAAGGAGGAACAGGAGAAAGACAGCCTTTTTTTTTTTTTGAATAGGTAGTCAGCCAGGGACAGGGGTCCATGGAGATGCCACCCTGACTTCCCTGGCAGGACTAGAACCCACATCTGATCCAGTCTCATCCAAGACAGCAGTGAGCAATACTCGCCAGCTTCCCACTTCTTCAGTCTCAGCACCCCTGGGCGGACTGGCCCCTCCGGAGTCAGCCTCTCATGTCTACCAGCCCATCAGCTCTCTCTCTTACCTGAGCTTGATGGCGAGGCTCATCTTACTTGATGTTTAATCCACAAATGGGCCTGCCGCATGTGTGGGACCCTCTGCACCCACTTTCCTTGTCCTGGCTCCTGAATCGTCTGGTCCTTGCTTTGGCAAGCTCATGCTCGTGCGTCTTCCTGTCTTGCTTTCCGGTTTTGCTACAAGTGTGACCTCTTTAAGCCTTGAGTCTTGTGCTTTCCATTGTCTTCTCTGAAGGAAGGTGAACAGGTGGCTTGGGCTGTCATGCTTTGCTTTCTGCGTGCGCACATTCATGTGTGTGTGTGTGTGCATTCACACTGGACTTAGAGCTTCCTCCCCATAGGCACACACATGCACATAAACCCCACACATGTACCACACACATAACATGTATATATGCACGCCATACACATATGCATGCAAAACAGTAAAAATGAAAGTTGTTACGTTGAGCTTTTTCACTTACATGGTTTTGGGATATGGTCTTGCCATGTAGCCCTGGCTAGCCTGATATTCGCTCTGCAGCCCAGACTAGGACTAAAACATAAGGCTGTCTTCCTGCTTCACCTCCAAGTTGCTAGGATTAATCATCATGCCAGGCCCTCAACTGATTCTTTTAAGTTGTGGTAGAGGGCTGGGGAAGTGGCTCAGCAGTTCAGCGTGCTTCCTGTGCCAGCATGAGGGCCTGAGCAGACTGAGTTCAAATCTCCAGAGCCCTCGTAAAGCAGCTAGGCAAGGCCACAAGTGCATATTACCCCAGTCCTGCAGGGGAATGAAGAATGTATGTGGAGCCCCAGAAGCTTGAGAAATAGGAGAGAGAGAGAGACTGACTCTGGCTCAAAACAAAACCAGTCAGAAGACACATGATGGGCCACTTAGCCACCATAGGTGAGCCACCCCAGCTCCAGGCAAGGATAGAGAATGCCGCAGGGCACACACACATGCATACACCACCTCTCTCCCTCCCTCTCCCTCTCTCTCACTCTCTCTCTCACACGCAACAAGCAAAAATAATAAACATAAATAAAATTGTGGAAGGGGCTGGGGACATGGCTTGGAAGACGAAGTGCTTGCTATACAAGTATGAGTTCTGAGTTCCAATCCTCAGAACACACATGACGACGCTTTAGCAGGCATCTGGAGTCCCATGTACCACACCCAGAGGAGGCAGAGGCGGGAGAATCTCCCAGAAGCTCACAGAGCAGCCAGCCTGGTGAACATACCTGCGAACCACGAGGGACCCTGCCTCAAGCAAGGTGGAAGTGAAAACACACCTGGGTTTATACTCTGACCTATACACACACACACACACACGCACACGCACACGCACACGCACATGCACGCACGCACGCACGCACGCACGCACACACACCAAGATTATGGAGTTTAGGGAGGTGTTTATCCTTCAATGAGGGACCTTATAGGGTGCTTGTGCCTTACTAAACAATAAAATTTATTATATCTTAACACATTTTAAGAATTTAAGAAAATATGTATGTATTTCCTTATTTGCATATGTGTGCCTGTAGAGGGTGGGGCATGCCAGGACATGCTGCAAATGAACTCCAGATGCATTACCACTTAAAAAAAATTTTTTTTTGTTTATTTATTTATTTGAGAGCGACAGAGAGAAGGAGGCAGAGAGAGAGAGAGAGAGAGAATGGGCACACCAGAGCTTCCAGCCTCTGTGAACGAACTCCAGACGCGTGCGCCCCCTTGTGCATCTGGCTAATGTGGGTCCTGGGGAATTGAGCCTCGAACCGGATTCCTTAGGCTTCACAGGCAAGCGCTTAACCGCTAAGCCATCTCTCCAGCCCGCATTACCACTTTTTGTGTACAGTTTTATGTTGGTTACCCAGGAATTGAACCCCTGGCTGGAAGGCTTTTCAAGCAAGTATCATTAGCCACAGAGTCATCTCCACAGCCCCCATAAAAATATTTTTAAGCTGTCTTGCTTAGTAGTCAACACTCATAGCACTCATACTGGCAACAGGGGGTGGCCAGTACTAGGGGGTGACCAGCTGCAGGGAGAAAAGCAGTATAAAATGTTAACCTGTCCCAGAAAATGCACAAAGTAAAAATCTTGAGGTGTATATAGACAAGTGCCATCTGGGAAGTTAAGCTAAGTTCTTTCTGAGAATTTTTAAGTATTGGCGATGAACGCTCGTAGTCAATAGTTCGACGCCAGCAAGAAGAAAGATGTGGCCATGTTGGATTTCTCTTTCAAATGAAATTGATTATTTCCTCGTCTTTTTTGATATTTTATTTATTTATTTGCAGGCAAAGAGATACAGACACAGAGAGAGAATGGACATGCCCGGGCCTCCAGCCACTGCAAACACACTCCAGATGCATGCACCCTGTTCAGCTGGCTTACGTGGGTACTGGGAATTGCACCCAGGCCATTAGGCTTTGCAGGTACACACCTTAATCCCTAAGTCATCTCTCCAGCCCCCTCATCTTTTTTTTAATTCCCACTTGTTTTATGAACTTTTTCTGAGAAGATATGAACAAACACCCACTCTCCTTAGTCAGTGCATCAATGACAGAATCACGATTCCACACAAGGGTAGCTTGCTGAACCAATGAGTTTAACTGGGTCTATTTACAGGAGCATGGACAACGTATGGGTGTCTATGTCACTGATGAAAATGTCTCTTAGCGAGTCAGTCCCCAGACAGCGCGTCTAGTGCCGGAAGATGCTACATGAGCGACTGGGGGAAAATGACCAATATCTGTCCAAGCAACACATGGTATAACCTACTTAGCAGCAAACAACCTGACGTGATGTTCATACAAGTGCAATAGTGGCACACAACCATGGTGGGAAACCAACTGCTCTCGATTTGGCTAACTGATCTGCTCAGTGGAACAGAACCCACAGCTGGAGTTGGGAAACAAGTCAGAACTATATCCAAAAATGAACCCGCTCTCCACTAAACTCTGTCTAAAAAACAATGGTTATCACATTTACTTGGTTCTAACTTTACCCTCCATTGGAGAATCTGCTTCTCTTTTTCAGATAGACGCAGATCCTAAGGAGAGAATCACCCCATCATACCTCAAAAGGGCCCCAGCTGAAACTAAGAATAATTGGGGAAACTTGCAAGAACACACAAAGGTGAAGGAGATAGACACAGAGAACAATCAACCCCTACCAAACCAGATATCCAGAGACACACAGGCTCCCAAGACCTCAACATGGAAGCATACCTAATATGAACCCAACATGGCTCAGGGAAATTTGCAGAAGAGGGGGCGGAAAGAATGTCAGAGCCACACGTTGGGTCATGACATGCAGACATTTCCTCCTACCCGAAACTAAAGGCTAACCCCACAATGCACGACCCATATACCCCAACATGGAGGGTCCCTGTGGAGGGGGGAGGACAGGGAGAAGGCTAATAAGGGTACCAACTTGACTGTATTCACTGAGTACAAAAAGAAAAGAAAAGAAAAAGAAAATGTCTCAGCAATGGTTAAGCACTTATACACTCTTTAGGAGGGTAGGGCTTTCATGAGCCCCTCTCCCCTAGCAATCCTTAGCCAGCTTTTCATGCTTGGGGAGTTGTGGGGCCTGGTGCGCCTGTCTCCCTTCCATAACAGAAAGTTAATGAGGCCCGTCTTGCACATGGTCCCCTTTAGGTAACCACACTTGCTGACAGTTAAAGACGCCAATGGCCACACCACGCCGTGAGGACAGCATTCCACAGTTCCCATGCTGCTCTCAGGCCTCCTTCAGTCCATCCTGTCCTCGTTTCTTTAGACATGATATGTGAAAATGATGCACGCGGGTGTACGTGCGCACTCTTGCGTTCAGCCATTAGGAGGCAGTTTTAGAGTTAAAACATGCAAGTTTAGGTCCTGCCTCACTACCGCCCCTGTCTTTCTGATAAACGGACAACTTCCCTTGAGGAAACACGGTAAGTCAGTACAGCAACAACTGCTCTGATTTTGTTTCTCCACTGTTTTTTTTGTATAATAACTGTAAATGCCTGCCCTGCATTACATTCATTTTGGTGTTCAAGGGCTCATGAAATATGATTCATTTTAGGTGATAGGACTGACTCATTAAATGGGTTTTTGTTTCTGCATTTCAAGTGTACAAATTGTGATGGGAATGATGTTTAAAGCCATGTACTGGAGGCACAATTGGTCGCCCATGACCGGCTCCTAAATTTCTGTTGTTTCATGTAGGGCTGAAATTGCTCTGTAAGAATATACTGAAACCGGGCTGGAGTGATGGCTCAGTGGTTAAAGGTGCTTGCTTGCAAAGCCTAAAATCTTGAGTTCAATTCCCCAGTACCTTCATAAAGCCAGATGCAGAAAGCGGTACATGAATCTGGAGTTCATTTGCAGTGGCGGAAGGCTGGCACGCCCATACTCTCTCTTTCTCTCTCAATAAATAAATTGAAAATAAAATACTTAAAAACTGTGTTAGCAGGCTGGTCAAACACTGATTAGGGAAGATTGTCACGGAGCACATCAGGCAAGAAGGACAGACAGTAGAAAACACTTTCGTCACACATTGGCAAACAAGAAATCAAGCCTCCCCAAGTACCAGCTAGGGATTTTGTTACTGAACTTTTGGGGGCCTTAGTTTTCTCTTCTGACAGCATAGCAGGGAGGTTAGTTAGAATGATGATTCAAGAAAATGTGTTTCAAATATGTATCTCAGCAGGCAACATTTGAACAGAGGTCAGAGGAAGGCAGGAAATGGTGATTGCATGACCAGTGTTCTGGCTGTCAGGATTTGGTGTTGGGCAGAACTAAGATACCGAGATCCCAAGCTGTGATTAGAGAGGAATGAGGCTCATGGGCATCCCCTGTAGAGTATCAGCGTTCGGGTCCAGACAGAAAGCTCTGGCAGGCAAGCACAGAGGTGACTTATCATTCTAAGCAGATCAACAAGATTCTTCATTGGGGCTGGAGAGATGGCTTAGCGGCTAAGCACTTGCCTGCGAAGCCTAAGGACCCAGGTCTGATTCTCCAGGTCCCACATAAGCCAGATGCACATGGTGGTGCACGCGTCTGGAGTTTTGTTTGCAGTGGCTGGAGGCCCTGGCGTGCCCATTCTCTCTCTGTCTGTCGTTCTCAAATAAATAAATAAAAATAAACAAAGGAGGAAAAAGATTCCTTATTGGCAACAGATCAAAACTTCATGCTAGAGGAGCAATCCACAATCAGAGGAGACTGTGGCTTGCACCAGAGTGAGGGGCAGACGGATTTTGAGGGCAAAGCCCAGTACAAGCATGGTAGATTACCACAGGTTCTTGTGTGAGAGGAAGAAAAGAGAAGTGAAGGATAGTGTCTAAGTTTATCCTGAGCAACTGGAAGATGAGGTCATCAGGATAAAAAAGACTATGAGAAGAGATGTGGGGCAGAGCCAGACTCTGTGGGTATTTGATTTGATTTATTTTGTTTATCAGATAGGGTCTCATATAGCTTCAAACTCACTATACAGCTGAGGATGACCTTGAACTTTTGATCCTCCTGCCTCTGCCTTCTCAGTACTCGGATTTCAGACATGTGTCACCATAGCAGGTTTATGTAGTGCTGAGGTTTCAAACCAGGGCTTCGCGCATTCTAGGCAAGTACTCTAACAACTGAGCTAATCCTTAGCCAAGACACTGTTTTTTTTTTGATATGCCTAATTTAAATCTTTGTTTTTAATGTTTAAAGGTCGTTGTCAAAACTACCATTTTTACTTGTTAGATAATACAAGAGGAACTAGAGAAATTATTAAGAGAAAGCTTACATATCTAATCATGAAACTTCACCTTTCTTCCCTCCTTTAATGCTGAGAAATCTAGCATCCAAGATTTTTTTTGTTTAGCTATTTTATTTTTTATTTATTTCTTTCTTTTTTTATTAATTAGTTTTGTACTCAGCGAATACAGTCAATTTGATACCATTGTTAGGCTCATCCATGTCCTACCCCCTCCCCCTGGTCCCTCCTTGTTGAGGTATATGGGTCATGCATTTTGGAGTTAGCCCACAGTTATGGGCAGATCCTAAGGAGAGAGCCACCCCATCAAACTTCAAAAGGGCCCCGGCTGAAACTAAGAACAATTGGCGAAACAAGCAAGGGTGCTATTTTCTTGGTGAGCCAGGTACCAGCACAAGGGTGAAGGAGATCAACACAGAGAAAAATCAACTCCTACCAAATCAGATATCCAGATATCCAGAGACCCAGAGGCCCCCAACACCTCATCAGTGAAGCAGGCCAAAAATGAACCCAACATGGCTCAGGGAAATTTTGCAGAAGAGGGGGCGGAAAGAATGTCAGAGCCACACGTTGGGTCATGATAAGCAGAGACATTTATCCTACCCAAGATTTACTCATTCCTTGTCCTCCCAGCTACTAGAGACTGATGATATGTTACTCTAGAAACTAAGCAGCTGCAGAGAAAATCCCCACAGGGATACCTAAGTCTACAGCCATTCCAAAGCTCTTCCCCACAAAGCCATGAGCCTGGCCAGCACACTTACAGATATACTTTCAGTTCCACACACCACACATAAATGGCCAGCTAGAAATCACCAGACTTCGTGAAGGCTTCATGCTGTGTCCTGGGAAAGACAGGAGGCAGGGAGATCCCACCCACTCCTTCAGAATTTCATCAGAACTGTGCTAGGCTCAGCCTGACACCTGAAGCACCCTTTCAGCAACAACTGAGATTTCTGAAGAAGAGCAGAGAAAGGGGCTTGTGGAGGTCTTCTCCAAATTGCCTTCCAGTAATAATTGGTGGGAAAAAAAAAAAAGAATCGGCACTAAAATTGACACAAATGGATGAAGTATGTGAAAATAAAATAAGAACAAATGAAAGGCACCAAGAAGGGAATGCTAAAGTATTATTCTAGTAATGATTAAACAAAAACTTGAGACTTTCTATTTAAATGTAAGTATATTTAAACACAGTTCTGTTCAGCTGAAGATTATAATTTGTAATGCTTCACTCAGTCTTGGGTTCCATTTAATCACTTGGCATATAAGAAAATCACCATGAAGGTCGTCAAAGGTCACAGCTGCCAATGTCTATTGTAATAATGAGAATCTTTTCAAGTTATGAGCAGAATTAATTTTTCTCCTCTATTGTCTTATGCAAACAAGACCAGCTTTAGCAGGTGGACAAATAAATGACAACTGCATATTATTGAAGGAGAACTTCCCAGAAAGAAATATTGACAGTATTGATAAAACCCACATTGAATTTATCTATTTAATTTTCTTAGCCAACACTAAAAGTGGTGACTCCAGAGGGACATTTAATAATGAGAGGAAATCATTTCAGCTCCAACATTTTAACAAACTATTCCTGTTAAAAATGAAGTGGGGGCTGGGAGGATGGCTTAGCGATTAAGGCACATACCTGCAAAGCCTAAGGACACAGGTTTGATTCTCCAGGTCCCACATAAGCCACATGCACATGGTGGCACATGGATCTGGAGTTCGTTTGCAGTGGCTAGAGGTCCTGGAGTGCCCATTCTCTCTCTCTCTCTCTAATAAATAAATAAATAATAAAATCTTTTAAAAAATGAAATGGGGGGCTGGAGAGATGGATAAGGTTAAGGTACTTGCCTGTGAAGCCTAAGGACCCATGTTCAACTCTCCAGGTCCTACATAAGCCAGACACACAAGGTGACACAAGCACACAAGATCACACATGTGCACAAGGTAGCACACACAACTGGCATTTGATTATAGTGGCTGGAGGCCTTGGGGTGCCAATTCTCTCTCTCTCTCTCTCTCTCATTTAAAAAGGTCAGTCTGTTGGGCTTGACTCAAAAAAAATGAAATGGCACTATGAATAGAAAAAGAAGGAGTATATTAGAACTGGAATCAGCTCATTTTTTTTCTCTAAACCTAAAATTGCTTTAAAGCAGTATTGATTTTAAAATAATCAACAAAATAGCCCTTTTAGGATACCTTCAGCTTTATCAGTCTACCAAAATTTTATAATAACTTTAGTTTTTTGTATTGTGTTTCCTAAGCAAAATATAAACACATCATAGGAGAGTAAAATTACGATTGAAGAGATCTTTCCATTTAAACAAAGCAGGTCATATTCTGGAAAGATTGTATTGTTGCTAATTCTTCAATATACAAAAGTAATGCATGATATTATAAATTAGCAATGTCAACCAAATAATAATTTAAATCTATTCACTATTTTCAGAAAAGATTAAGTGTACTTAAATGTTTTGTGCAGGTTTGTGGGAGATAAGAAGAGCACGCACAGAGATGGCAGGCATCACCCACCACACTGTGTTCTTACCCCGAGTCCAGGGGTAGAACCACCCTCAGGCTTGTCATTGCCTTGTTTAGACAGAATAAACTAGCACATAGATGACTGAGCTATCTCCACAGCCTCTGGAAATGCTGCTTTTTAACATAGAATTTGTAAGCCCTGGAATCTAATAAGTGAAAAATGGAAGAAACATACCCTATTATATGCAAGGCAAGCCATTGACTAAGTGATCTCCCCGGCTAAGGTGAGTATTATTTGTTTCTTTTTTAAGACAGTGTCTTACTATTTAGCCCAGTCTAGCCTTGAACTTGTGGCAATTCTCCTGCTTCAGCCTTCCAAGTGGTGGTATTACAATGGTGAGGCACTCCGTTTTTAGTTTTAGATAAACATGTATACTGATACCACGAGAGGCACTTTTATGACAAGTATATGATCCAAAGAAAAATCAGTTCTGAATCAACATTTATTGTGGTAGTTTGGCTGTATGGCCCCATAGATTCAGTCATTCATTTTTGTTTAAACTTCCTACTTCCTACTTGAGGCCCTAGCAGGCAAATTCCTGCTACAAGAAGGCGTGCCACTGGGTATGTTTGGAGGTAGATCTCCAGTCTAGCCCCACAAAGGTGTGTGCAGTTGTTCTTGTTGCTTTTGATGTTTTCTGGCTGTGTGGTGTTTTTTTTTTTTTTTTTTTTTTTTCTCTGTGTGGATCTATGAAAGGGGGCCAGCTTTTCCACCATTGATGAAATGTCCCCTGGATCTTTAAGTCTGAAATAAAGCCTCTCCTGCTATAAACTGTGTCTGCTTGGATGTTCGTCCCAGCAATGTGGAGCTGACGGCATTGATGAAGCACTTTCAGTAAGCCAGGCTCTGAGCCCGCTGAGGAGGAGCACTGATGTCATCCAGTGACCATGTGGAGAAGTCATGAGTCAAACCAGATCTCTCTTGATCTGAAGCACAGTGTCCAGATAAGCTACACAGGTTACAACCGACACCCAGATACCCACTCACACATTTGGAGTAACTTCCACAATGGTTTTCCAGTAATCAGAATTGCCAATATTTAAAACCTAGCTATCTGAGCACAGAAATCCAGGTTTCTGACGTCTCAAACAAATTAAAAGAGAAGCTGGGGGCTGGAGAGATGGCTTAGCAGTTAAGCGCTTGCCTGTGAAGCCCAAGGACCCAAGTTCAAGGCTTGATTCCCCAGGACCCACATAAGCCAGATGCACAAGGGGGTGCATACGTCTGGAGTTTGTTTGCAGTGGCTGGAGGCCCTGGTGTGCGCTCTTTCTCTCTCTCTCTCTCTGTCACTCTCAAATAAATAAGCAAAAATAAACAAAAAATTTTGTTTTTAAAGAGAGGCTGTGGAGATGCTTGAGTGGATACAAACACTTGCTGCGCAAGCCGTACAGCCAGAGTTCTGATTCAAGTTTCAGAGTTCAGAAAGCAAGTGCAGGGTTTGCAGTTCCAGTGCCTCCACAGCAACGGGAAGGGGTGTCAGAAGCATCCCGAAGCTCACAGCCAACTAGTGTGGCAACCACGGCCGCAGAGCAACACAGACCCTGCCCCAAAATAGGCAAAAGCGAGGCTGTCCTTTGACCTCCAAATGCATGTCATGGCCTGCGCATGCGCACGCGCACACTCCACAGAAATTAACAGAGCTTCTCATCAGGACGGCTCTGAGGGCAGAGCACGTCATGCACCTGATGGCAGCCCAAGACTGTACCTCCAGGGGCAAGTCAAAGACCCTTGGAAACAAGCTAGACCGCTATACCATCGTGGTGGTTTGATCCAGGTGTCCTCCATAAACGCAGGTGTTCTGAATGCTAGGTTCCCAGGTGGTGGAGATTTAGGAATTAACGTCTCCTGGAGGGAGCGTGTTGTTGGGGGCGGGCTTTTGGGTGTTATAGCCAGTTTCCCCATGCCAATGTTTGGCACACTCTCCTGTTCCTGTTGTCCATCTGATGTTGTTGGCCAGGGGGTGATGTCCACCCTGTGCTCATGCCATCATTTCCCCTGCCATCGTGGAGCTTCCCTCGAACCTGTAAGCCAAAATAAACCTGTGATTCCCACAGGCTGCTCTTGGTGGGGTGATTTCTGCCAGCAATGCGAAGCTGACTGCAAGAGCCGTCACCAGTTTTCCTCTGCACCAGCCATAGAAGAGCTAGGAGACAACACGCTGTTCACTGGGTGTCAAGGCCAACAAGCAGCAGATCAAAGAGGCTGTGAAGAAGCTCTGTGACACTGATGTGGCCAAAGCCACCCCCCGCCCCAGGCCTGAGGGACAGAAGAAGGCGTGTGCTTGACCAGCTTTCGAGCGTGGCGCTCTCTGCATGCCCCAACAAAACCAGAATCATGTACAGCGAGTCCACCTGGCATTCGAAACACATATTTTCTTTCACCATAAAAATCCAACAGAGGTGCTGGGGATATGGCTAGCATACCCAGAGCCCTGGGTTCCATCCCCAGTACTGCATAAACCAGTAGTGGTGGTGTTTCTGAAATCCCAGCACTTGGGAGGTGGCGGCAAAAGGATCGGAAGTTCAAGATCATCCTCAGCTACGTAGGAAGTTCAAAGCCAGCCTGGTCTAGTAGAGACCCTCTCTTAAAAAAAGAAAAATTACAGAGGTGGTAACTTTGGGCTCAGCCAGGCAACTGTCACTCAAGCTAAGAGGATGTCTTAAGTAACTGGACTTTGTTGTTTTCTGGTTTTGTTTTTCAGCACCAGAGAAGTTTAATTGGAGGTTTCCTTATGCCAGGCCTATGTCAGCAGAGGAGTGGCTTCCTGGGTGTGTGACCCGTGCCAATGACTGGGCCCTGTGCTTAGAAGAGCCTCTGCTGAGGTGTGATGCGCTGCTGTGGCAAGCTTAAATTCACCATAATCTTTGATCAATGGCTCCCACATTTTTAGTTTGCAGCAGGTCTAGCAATTTAGGTAACTTGTGCTACCAGTGAAACTGGCATTAGGACTTTTGACATGAAAGAAACACTCCAGAGAGATACTCTTGGGTATGCTTAATTCTACAAAACATTCTAAGAAAATCATAAACCAGGAGTTTTTCAGATGCTAATAGATTTAATTAGTGTCTTCCGTTTCTTTCTATTAGAGTGCATGGCCAAACAACTTCAAGCGTGGTGGAACACCTGTGCCAGCTCTACCTTGCTGTCCTTATCCAACTTGCCAAGCCTAAGGTCTGTCTTTGAGGCTGTTCTCCTTGTGGAGACACTTGTGACAAATTCATGTCCTCAGACACTTGAGTGCTCTATCCTTCTCTCTCTCTCTCTCTCTCTCTTTCTCTCTCTCTCTTTCTTTCCCCAGAGTTCTGCAAGACAAATTTTGAAAGCTCTGCATAGGACCCAACATCTCTCTTAATACACACCAGCTGTACTCATCTTCTTTTACTCTTCAAGGTCGTTATTTTTATGGTCAGCTCGTAATTGTGGTACCTTGCTTGTCTGGCTTCTTAAAGTTTTGGAAACGCATTTACATCAGTCATTTAATCTTTACGACAATCCTACCGAGGTAAGTATTGTCGTTTCTTTGTAAATGACTAAGCTAAAGCAAAGAATGATTCATGACACTGACTTATCCTTACCTAGCAGGCACTAAGGCTGCTCTCTGAGCATGCATAACTATGCATGTGTAGAGTTATACACATAATACGTACTTATGTTTTGCGTGCATGTGCATATTATGTGTGGTATGGTGTTTGTGGGTGGTGGTAGTGGTAATGGTGGTATGTGTGTGGTGATGTGCATATGTGTGGCGGTAGTGGTTGTATATGTGTGTGTGTGCATGGCATGTGTGGTAGGGTGCATGTATGTGCATGTGGTGTGGTGGTGGTGGGTAGGTGGGTGGGGCGTGAATATGTGTGTGTTTGGCATATACATGTGTGTGCTGACGCAGTGCCACATGTGCTTGCCTGTCGTGGCTGAGGAGGGTGTCAGGTGTCCCCTCCCTCACTTACTTGCTCTTCCTTGCACCGGAGTTTCTTATGGATTTCAGAGCTTGCTGTTGGTGAGCCCCAGGCCTTCTGTGTCTGCTTCCCACAGGACTAGCATTGCAGATGTGCATGGCCCAGCTGCTTACGTGGTCTCAGGCCCCCTCCGGCCCTCACGCTTGCACAAGAAACACACTTAACTCCTGAGTCTTCTCTCAAGCCCTTCTCAACTATATTTTAAGATTCCCAGTAAAGGAGATATTATCTTTAGCTCCTTCTCTTTTTTTTTTTCTAGCTTCTTCACTTAAATTCTCAATGGTATATACAGAATTTGTCTGAAAAAAAGGCAAACCCCCAAATTATTAGTTGGCAGTTTAAAGGATGCGAAACTAAAAACAATTATAAGCTATAATGTTATTTTTCTATTTTTTTTTTGGCATGTTTGTGATGTGTGCGTGTGTGCTTTTGTGCTCTGTGTATGTATGTGGTCTAGTTACCCTCTCATTGCTGGGACAAAGACCCACTTAAAAGCCTAACAAAGTAGCCTAGGTATTTGTAACCCAGCATACTTACAGCAAAATGGGAGGTGCAGCCCAGAGAATTCTAGAAGCTCACAGGCCACCTAGTTTACCTTAAACAGTAATGAACAACAAAAGAGACTCTGCTTTAAACAAGGTGGAAGGTGCGGACCACCCAACACGCTGAGGCTGTCCTCTGACTTCCTCATGTGCACTGCGGCACGTGCATGTGCACATACACATACACACAACTGAACACTTAGCCAAGCATAGTGGCACGTGCATGTACTCCTAGCATTTGGGAGGTGGAAGCAGGAGGATCAGAGGCTCAACACCTAGCAAGTTCAAGACCAGCGTGGGTAACATAAGTCTTATCTCAAACAATACAGAAACCTGAGAGCCTATCAAATCAAAGTGCCACGGAAATTCTCTACTAAATTATGGAATATAGGGATGGAGGGATGACTTAGTGGTTAAGGCGTTTGACTGTAAAGCCAAAGGACCTTGGTCCGATTCCCCAGGACCCATGTAAGCCAGATGCACAAGGGGGCGCATGCATCTGGCATTCATTTTCAGTGACCACAGGCCCTGATGGGCCCATTCTCTCTCACTCACTTCTTCCCCCTCTTTCTCTAAGTCAAATAAATAAATAAATAACCAAGGGTTGATTTAAAAAAAGAAAAACCAAAAAAAATTTAAAATTGCAGAATATAAAGCTCCAATAGATGCCAAAACATAAAAATCTACAAATCTTATTAGATTTTTTAGCATAGTAAACAAAAGATTAAAATAGATATCCTTGGGCTGGAGAATAGCTAAATGGATAACGATATTTGCTTGCAAAGCCTGCCAGCTTCAATTCAATTCCCCAGCCACCCACATAAAGCCAGATGGGCATTTGCTTGCAGCAGCAAGAGACTCTGGCGCCTACACACACACACACACACACACAGATAAATAAAATAGATATTTTGATCTACAGCCATGCCACCCTGAATGTGCCCGACCTTGTCTAAAATAAATATCCTGCAAGCACATACTGAAATACATAATACTTGTCTCTGTGTTGTCACCATCCATGGCGAGGAGGAGGAGGATTACTTAACAATTGATGGGAGAGAAACTGATCAACTGTCTGGGAAATAAAGGTGACAGGCTCACATATCTAAATAGTGGCTTTGGCTCCTGCATGGATAATGGGTGGGAGAGAAAGCTACAGCCGACGAACAGGAAATGGCTCTGTTGTGGGGAGCAGAGGTAGAGAGGGAAAGGAGTGTAGAGGGCTTCACAGGGAGCTGGGCAGGAAGAACATGGGAAGAAAGAGGAAATGTAGCCCCTAGTCTTGTGCGTGCCGTAGGTGACTTGTCTCTAGGACGCGTGAGTGGACCATCATCACTGTCCCTGCTTTAGCTCTGAGGTTATCTTTTACTTATACAACTTTGGGTGTGTAAAAGGATGATTTTAGGATTTTGCATAACCTCTATGTAACTGCAGCCTCTTCAAATAGACTCTTTTAGGGGCTGGAGAGACGACTTAGCGGTTAAGCACTTGCCTGTGAAGCCTAAGGACCCCGGTTCAAGGCTCGATTTCCCAGGACCCTCGTTAGCCAGATGCACAAGGGGGTGCACGCATCTGGAGTTCGTTTACAGAGGCTGGAAGCTCTGGCACTGCCATTCTCTCTCTCTCTCTCTCTCTCTCTCTCTCTCATCTGCCTCTTTCTCTCTGTCTGTTGCTCTCAAATAAATAAACAAAAAAAAAAATTTAAAGACTCTTTTAGTCTATTCAAGTAACTTACCTCCTCACATTTACATTTAAACACCTCTTGGTTTGTGTTTTAGGGTTAGTCCTGAATACCCTAACTTAGCAATAGCCTTGGAGATAAATGCTTACTTCTGTAAACAGAAATTAGACTGGACACTGAAGGGTACAGGCATGAGGCCATTGGGACTTCTGCTGAACCTAGATGGGAGGTACACTTCTAATCCAAGCATGTAAGGCCAGGAGCTGCCCCGAACAAAGGAAATAAGGTTTTATATCTATTTCCCACCAATAGTCATCACGTGTAAGTAAGAGGTTCAAGGAGTCTGGAGGTGTTGGTTCTGTCAGGAAAGTGTTTGTTGTACAAACATGAGGACCTAGGTTCAGATACCCAGGCCCCACATAAAAGCTGGGCAAGGAGTCATGAACCAGGGTGTGGAGACAGGGACAGGAAGATCCCTAGATCTGCTGGCTAGCTAACGTAGCTGAATCAGTGAGTTCTAGGCTTAACGAACAACCCTGTCTCACAAAATAAGGTAGAGAGCAACTGAGCAAGATACCCAACATCACTCTCTGGCCTCCACACTCATGCGCACATAGTTAAACATGCGCACACACCACACGCCAAGAATAGAGAAAAATAAGTGAATTAAACTTGCAGCACCATTTAGACATGACTGGTCAGTGTCAGTCCTTGCTTGCAAAGGAGGAATTCAAACTTGCAGAGAATGTCCACTGACCGTACTGGTCAGTGCCTGAGCTCAGCTGTGGGAAGCTCATTGGTCAGACTTTACTAACAAGAAGATTCCCAGGAGCCTGTATTGGTGTGAGTACGCCGTGTTCAGAGTTGGGGTTTTTGTTTTTGTTAGGTCGGGACAGGCTCCCAAAATGGAGTTACCATGTGGCAACATAGACATAAGGAAGTAGGTTATCCACATTCCTCAAGGAACCACCCAGTCATCATCCCTTCCTTGCCTAACAAGGACCCAGGTCTAGGTTTCCTGCCCCTTATTTCCCAGGTCACCTGCTCACTGTTCTGGTCTCACACCCTAGCTATGTGAAATGGCTGATGTAAAAAACAAAGGAGCTCTTTTCCTTCCCCACCTTCCCCCAGCTGAAGAGCTCTATAAAGCCCACTATCTGGAATCTCAGATGGGCTGTGCTGTGCTCTTGAGAGTCAGTCCTGGCAGCTCGTGTTTTTCCCGAATAAAAGCTTTCATCGTTGCCTCAGAGTGGTTTGCATGGCCTTGGTCACTCCCGAACCTTACAGAGCTTTTTTTTTTTTTTTTTTTTAATTGATTTATTTGAGAGAGCAAGAGAAAGAGGCAGACACAGAGAGAGAATGGACATGTCAGGCCTCCAGCCACTGCAAATGAACTTCAGATGCATGCGCCCCCTTGTGCATCTAGAATCAAACCAAGGTCCTTTGGCTTTGCAGGCAAACGCCTTAACCACTAAGCCATCTCTCCAGCCGCAGAGTTGTGTTGTTAACACCAGGTCTATGTATGAACCCAGATCCCTCAGGGCCTCTTTCCAGCATCTGATCACTTAAGCCCCCCTTGGGGTGGTTCCCTGCTGTCTAATACGTATTGTGTACATCTTCGCTAAGCGTTATTTCTACCTTTCTTGCACATGAGAACACCGTGTGGGAACAGATCAGAACTAAGGCTCTGAGGCTCTAACCAGGAAGGTCATGTGCCACAGCCAGGGTCAGACCAAGTTGTTTCTTTCCAAAGCACGCTTTCATCACTTACATGACAAATCCCAGCAGTCACATTTTTGTGCTCTAGCTTGGGTTTTGCCAGCCTTAATATCAAATTGAGATATGGTTGCCAGGGCAACTAAACTGTCGGTTTAATGCTTCCATTTCAGTTTGTTGTTGGGTTAGGTATTTTATTTAGGGGGATTATCTACTTTGTTAAGTATGTCACTTTGATATATTAAGTCTCTGGCCTCAGCCAACTGCCTCCATCCACTTGGCAATCGGCACGTTGCCACCACCTGTCGCTAGTTTCTGGTGATCTGGTTTCAGTTATTTTCCTCTTCCATTAAAATCACTCCTGTGGAGGCAACCAAGACTCGACTCATTTTGCAAGCCCTGTGGCCACCTCTTAGCCGTCCCTTGGCCCCTGATGTTCACTCTTTGCTCCAGAAGCCCTGGCTAAGTTTTGAACAATAGTGCTTATTCTTCACCGACTGGAGGGTGGGAAGCCCACAGTGAAGGTGACAGCAGGTTACCCGTGTGGTCAGGGCTCCTCTCTCCTAAGACCGTGCCGTGTTACCATGCCCGCTTGAGAGGCGTTGACGCAAAAGACACAGCTCTCACTTCAAAGGGGATAAGAGATAGCTGGAGCCAAACATGAGTGACCATGGCCCAGGAACATGGATTTAGGTTTACCCCAAATTCCAGGTTCCAGCATGTTAACAATTTCATGAAGTCTTTATAGTCATAGAACAAAAGAAAGTTATAAATCGAGGCACTTTTCAAAGCCATTGGCTGACCATCGGGTAGTCAGGTTGTAGCGGAAGTGGGGATATCTCCACCATAGGCCTCAGGTGCTATCTGATGGCATGCTTAGCCCCCAGGTTGCTGGAAGCTGGGTTCTGTCAGTACATTCCTAAAAAGGTCACACCTAATCAACTGATAGTCACCAGGATGTTAGTTCAGACACAGAGGTGGGTGATACATGGTTATTGAGGGGCTAAGGGCAGCCCAAGGTAACTTGGCTGTGACTTGCAACATTCCATGTCTCTGAGATCACAGGAGCTGCATCAGTCCCTTCCTTCAGCCTTGCGGGAGGTAGGTGCAACAAGAAGGGCAAGCGAGGGATGGACCCACGCCCCCAGTCTCATGTGTGTGGGTGTTCATCGCGCCCCCAAGAGCCGTCCTCCCAACCTCAGCCCCTCCTCAATCTACCCTCCTCCGCCAGAGGGACGTGGATTCACCGCAGGCATTCCGCATGGCTCGGGTCTTGTGCCCTTCTACCATTTGCTTCTCTGCTCTCTTTATTCACATTCTAACTAGACATTCCTCGGTTCCAGGCCTCTCCTCTTCTCTTCTCTCCTCAGGTGGTTCCTCTGCTCTCTCTTGCTTTCAACTGTGACTGTTTTGCAAATACCCTTCAGCCAGCTCTGAGCCAAAGTCCATCGCTCTGGTGCTTCACCATATAGACGTGGGCAAGGACTTCCTGAAAGGGGTTCCAAAAGCTCGGAGGGCGGGGGGTGGGGAGGAATAGAAAGGTTTTGCAAAGAGATTTGCATGAAATTTAAGAAGCTGTTACATAGCACAGGAAACAATTAACAGAGTGAGGAGATAGCCTACGGAATGTGAGAAAATATTTGCCAGCTATTCATCCTCCAGGGAATTAACATCCAGGTTATAGAAAGAGCTAAAAATACATTAAAGGCCAGAAGAAAAATAACCCAGGCAGTAAATGAGCAAATGAACGGTTCAGACTCTTCTCAAAAGAAGTGCAGCACTGGAGAGCTGGCGCAGCAGCTAAGGCACTTGCCTGTAAAGCATAATGCCTGGCACACCCATTGGGCCGCTGTCCGTCTGTCTGTCTGTCCGTCTGTCTGTCTGTCCGTCTGTCTGTCTGTCTGTCCCTCTCTCCTGTTTCTTCCTATATGTGTGCAAATAAATTTTAAAAAATTTAAAGAAGTATCATAGTCAATAACCACATGAAAACATTTTCAACATCTTTAGTCATTAAGGAAATATAAATCAAAACTACAATGAGATTCCACTTGATGCCAGTCCAAGCAGTTATCATCAAGAAAATAAACAACAAATGCTGATGAGGATGCATGGGAAAAGAGATGTCGATTGGTGCAGCCACTATCAGGATGGTCATTCGCTCGAAAGCTAAATATAAAACAACTATATGATCTCGGTATATCACTAAAAGGATTAAAGTCACAATAGAGATTCCTGCATACCCATGTTTGCTGCAGCAAAACTCACAATGACCAAGACATACAATCAGCATGGTTGCTCAAGAAGAGAGGAATGGATAAAGAAATGGGATCTATATCACAACTGTATATGTCACCTATATAATTTAGTATTATTCAGCCATAAGGAAGCACCATAATGAACTCAGGCCATTTACAGGGAAATTGATAAACTGGAGATTATCATGCAAAGTGAAATGAACCTGACTCAGAAAGACAAATATTGCATATTTTCTTTCATATGTGAAATCTAGATTTAAAAGAAAACATGACCTGAAAGTAAGAGGACTATTAGGGAAGAGGAAAGATACCAACATGGAGGGGAGACAGACGGACAAAGGAGAACAATGGAGCAGACGAATATAATCAATATGCATTATGTGCATGTATGAACATGTCCTAGTGAAACCCACTATTTTATGCATTGCTGTATGCTAATAAAAAGGAGAACAAAAATATCTTTGATTTGCCTTCTTGTCTGTGCTCTGAGCTGGTTCTCATTTGCTTACACAGCTTGCCTACCACTTAAAATCAATACTTACGCTGGGTACGATGGCGCACACCTTTAATCCCAGCAATCAGGAGGCAGAGGTAGAAAGATCACTGTGAGTTTGAGGCCAGTTTGACACAATTTAGTGAACTCCAGTTCAGCCTGGGCTAGAGTAACGAAAAAAAAGAAAAAGAAAAATCAGTGCATGTAACTGAATTGTCCACCATTATTAAGCAGCCTTCCCGCCTCACACACCATATATAATTTGCTCATGTTCTTGTAGAACTTTTCTCTTCCTGTATAACCAAACATCTCAGAAGACTGGTTCCCACTGAACTTCCCGTGAACCCCCCATATGCCTCCTGCAACAGATCCTGGTAAGATAACCAACAGCTCTACCTGTTTTGATGCTTGATTTGTTTTGACAACATTAACTTTTGTAAATGTCTTCTTCCTTGATTTTCCTGATAAGTCACCCCTTAATTCTTTCTTTTAATGAGAGATAGAGAGAGAGAAAATTGGTGCACCAGGGCCTCTAGCCACTGCAACAGAACTCCAGATGTGTGCTCCACCTTGTGCACATGCATGACCTTGCATATGCCTCACCTTATGTGGGATCTGGGGATCAAACGTGGGTCCTTGGGCTTTGCAAGCAAGGGCCTTAACCACTGAACAATCTCTCCAGCTCACCCCTTAATTATTAACCTACCTTTATTATCCTTTCTGTGATTTTTTTTTTTTTGCAAGCATTAACAGGCTTAATCCACTTTTATTTATTTTTCTGTATAAAATCCCTATGTGGTAGCCACAGCTGGAGCCTGAGTCCTTTGCACTGAGACTCTGGTGTGGGTTTTCACAAGATGGTCAGTGAATTCCTGGTAGGGAGACTTGGTGAACACAGTCTCTTTCCAGAGGTCGGGGGTCAGATAGCTATACGTCTTAGAGATGGCGTCAAAAGTGGCCTTAGCAAAGTTGCCCAGGGTGGCAGTGCAGCCCCTGGCTGAAGTGTAGCAGTCGTCAATACCAGCCATCATCAGCAACTTCTTGGGCACGGGGGCAGAAACAATGCCAGTGCCCCTGGGGGCAGGGATAAGGCGCACCAGCACAGAACCACAGCGGCCTGTCACTTTACAGGGGACTGTGTGGGGCTTGCCGATCTTGTTTCCCCAATAGCCTCTGCCGACAGGCACAATGGAGAGCTTGGCCAAGATGATGGCCCCTCGGATGGCAGTGGCTACCTCCTTAGAGCACTTGACACCCAGGCCGACGTGACCATTGTAGTCCCCAATGGCGACAAAAGCCTTGAACCTGGTCCGCTGGCCAGCACGAGTCTGCTTTTGCACTGGCATGATCTTCAAAACTTCATCCTTAAGGGATGCGCCCAAGAAGAAGTCAATAATCTCAGACTCCTTAATGGGCAGGGAGAACAGATAGATCTCCTCCAGGGACTTGATCTTCATGTCCTTGACCAGGCGTCCCAGCTTGGTGACGGGGATCCACTCCTTGTCTTCGGCTTTGCCTCCACGAGCCCCTCGGCCTCGGCCCCGACCACGGCCACGCCCACGACCGCGGCCCCGGAGACCGCTGCCGAAACCTCCACGGAAGCCGCCGCGGCCTCCCAGGCCCGGGCCCCCGGGTCCTCCGGGCCCTCCCGCTGCACCGGCGTCATCCGCCATTTGGTGTTTTCCCGAGGAAGAAGCCCTTTCTGTGATTTTTGCTGAATTTGTTAGTAGACATGTAGAATTGAAATATTCATTCATTCATTTGACAAACATTTTCAAAGTTTGCAACGTGCTAGGCATTGGCCTATGTGCTAGAGAACCAGTATTTAAGCAAAACTGAAAAACTACCTGGTAGGTCAGGACAGGCTCCCAAAATGGAGTCACCAAGGACAGTGGGATGGCAATAGACGTAAGGAAGTGGATTATCCACATTCCCTAAGAAACTGCCCAGCCATTATCCCTTCCTTACCTAACAATGCCCCCTTATCTCCTAAGCCACCTGGTCACTGTTCTGGTGTCACACCCTGGCTATCTTAGATCTCCCCTAAGGAAACCTTTTGTATTCAGCTTTTCCCTTCCTCACCTTCCCCCAACTGAAAAGCCCTACTAAGCCCACTACCTGGAAACGCAGGTGGGCTGTGCCCTACTCTTGTGAGCCAGCCCTGGCAGCTCATATTTTTCCAGAATAAAAGCTTCTATTTTTGCCTCCGAGTGGTTTGCGAGGTCTTGGTCACTCCCGAGCCTCACACTACCCTGTCTCACCCTGCTTATTCCTACTAGAGAGATGATATCAAACAAAACAAGCAGGTGAAATAAGTAGAATTGTACATATGGTAGTCATTTTTCAGCGTCCACTAGGGATTGGTTCCAGGTCTCCATACAGATACTAAGACGCCAGACCACAAGTGTTCAGGCCCCTTATCTAAAACAGTGTAGGGGCTGGAGTGATGGTTTCACAGTTCAGGCACTTGCCTGCGAAGCCTAAGGATCCAAGTTCGATTTTACAGGACCCACATAAGCCAGATGCACAAGGTGGCACATGTGTTTGGATTTCGTTTGCAGTGGCTGGAGGCCCTGGCATGCACAATCTCTCTGTCTCTATCTGCCTCTTTCTCTGTCTGTCTAAATAAATAAATCAGTATACTATTTGCCCACAATCTTTGCATATCCTATCATATTCTTTAAGTAACTGTAAATATTGTACCTCTAGATTACTTATAGCACCTAATACAATGTAATAGTCACCAGGGCCTATTGTTTGGAGAATAATAACAAAGAAAAGAAACTCTGGGCTGGAGAAATGGCGTAGCAGATAAGACACTTGCCTGTGAAGCCTAAGGACCCAGGTTTGATTTCTCGGGACCCATGTAAGCCAGGTGCACATGGTGAAGCATGTGTCTGGAGTTCTTTTGCAGTGGCTGGAGGCCCTGGCACACCCATTCTCATTCTATTCAAATGAGTACATTCTATTCAAATGAGTACAGTTTACTGGTGAAATGAATACTTGAGAATCAACTAGTCAGATTAAAAAAAATACTAAGTTGAGTTTTGATATGAGCATTTCCTTTCTATCTCTCACAATGTTACTAGATTACACACATAAAATGCTATTTGTAAATGAAAGTAAATTCTATATGTATAGCTTTTCAATAGGACTATGGAAGAATATTTGTTCATTGATTGATATTTGGTGAATTTCTATCATGCAGCAGACACTGTGCTCAGTACTGTTTGAAGTTATTGTGAGAGACAGAGAAAGTGTTCAGTAATCAGTTGTCTGTGGCTGAGAAAATCATTAGCGCATGGTGACAACAGGATCTGGTGAAGGCATCCCTGCTCAGTGATGGGGAAAGGAAGAGGAGCAAGCAGGACCTGAGGTGGTCCATCCTTTTGTGGTCCAGTGGAGGAGAGGCTCCCAAATGTCTACAGAGATTCCCGAAGTGCAGTTCACATCACGCAGCCCAAAGGGTTTCAAGGAGGTGGCATCCACTTTGCAGATGTTGACATACCAAGGAATATGGAAGAAAAAAACACAAGATTAAATTGGTTCCATGTGGTATTGAAGAGATGGCTTAGCAGTTAAGGAGCTTGCCTGCAGAGCCTAACAACCTGAGTTCTGTTCCCCAGTACCCACATAAAGCCAAATGCACAAAGTAGTGCATGCGTCTAGAATTCGTTTGCAGTGGTTGGAGGCCCTGGAACACCTATTCTCTGTCTCTCTTATCTCTTTGCTTGCAAATAAATAAATGAATAAATAAATAAGTATATTTTAAAATGACATAAAATAAATTGGTTTCATGGAAGTCACTGTTCAGCAAAGCAGGAAAGCGGAGCACATTGCGATGGTGGAAGGTTGAGGATAAATAGAAAAGGGGCAAATGCAGTCAAAGAGAATAGATATTCTTCCTGAAAATGCACTTCGAGAAGAATCATTGTCATTGAGGGAGAAGCTTTCTCATTTGACTTTGCAAGTTAGGAGTAATGCACTGACATGTAATCATTTATGGTATCATCTGTGAGACTGGAAAGGAAGCCTCTGCAGAGGGTTTGTCAGTGATGAGTAATGCACTGACATGTAATCATTTATGATGTCATCTGTGAGACTGGAAAGGAAGCCTCTGCAGAGGGTTTGTAAGTGACGAGTAATGCACTGACATGTAATCGTTTATGACGTCATCTGTGAGACTGGAAAGGAAGCCTCTGCAGAGGGTTTGTCAGTGATGAGTAATGCACTGACATGTAATCATTTATGACGTCATCTGTGAGACTGGAAAGGAAGCCTCTGCAGAGGGTTTGTAAGTGACGAGTAATGCACTGACATGTAATCATTTATGACATCATCTGTGAGACTGGAAAGGAAGCCTCTGCAGAGGGTTTGTCAGTGATGAGTAATGCACTGACATGTAATCGTTTATGACGTCATCTGTGAGACTGGAAAGGAAGCCTCTGCAGAGGGTTTGTAAGTGACGAGTAATGCACTGACATGTAATCGTTTATGACGTCATCTGTGAGACTGGAAAGGAAGCCTCTGCAGAGGGTTTGTCAGTGACGAGTAATGCACTGACATGTAATCATTTATGATGTCATCTGTGAGACTGGAAAGGAAGCCTCTGCAGAGGGTTTGTCAGTGAGGAGTAATGCACTGACGTGTAATCATTTATGACGTCATCTGTGAGACTGGAAAGGAAGCCTCTGCAGAGGGTTTGTCAGTGACGAGTAATGCACTGACATGTAATCGTTTATGACGTCATCTGTGAGACTGGAAAGGAAGCCTCTGCAGAGGGTTTGTCAGTGATGAGTAATGCACTGACGTGTAATCATTTATGACGTCATCTGTGAGACTGGAAAGGAAGCCTCTGCAGAGGGTTTGTTAGTGAGGAGTAATGCACTGACATGTAATCATTTATGATGTCATCTGTGAGACTGGAAAGGAAGCCTCTGCAGAGGGTTTGTCAGTGAGGAGTAATGCACTGACATGTAATCATTTATGATGTCATCTGTGAGACTGGAAAGGAAGCCTCTGCAGAGGGTTTGTAAGTGAGGAGTAATGCACTGACATGTAATCATTTATGATGTCATCTGTGAGACTGGAAAGGAAGCCTCTGCAGAGGGTTTGTAAGTGACGAGTAATGCACTGACATGTAATCATTTATGACATCATCTGTGAGACTGGAAAGGAAGCCTCTGCAGAGGGTTTGTCAATGAGGAGTAATGCACTGACATGTAATCGTTTATGACGTCATCTGTGAGACTGGAAAGGAAGCCTCTGCAGAGGGTTTGTAAGTGATGAGTAATGCACTGACTGTGTAATCATTTATGACGTCATCTGTGAGACTGGAAAGGAAGCCTCTGCAGAGGGTTTGCTATCATCATCACACAAAGGCTGATCAGGTCCATGCTAGCTGGTAACATATTCCTGTATTTTTACAAGAGAGTTGTCCATGGCAGAGGCTGCTTCTTCCTCCTAGTAGTCATTTTTCCCAGTAGAATTTTTCAACTGGGGTTGATGGGTCAGCATTTAAAGGTACTTGCCGGCAGGCTGGAGGGATGGCTTAGCGGTTAAGACATTTGCCTGCAAAGCCAAAGGACCCAGGTTAGATTCCCCAAGACCCATGTTAGCTAGATGCACAAGGGGCACATGTGTCTGGAGTTTGTTTGCAGTAGGCTGGAGGTCCTGATGTGCCCATTCTCTCTCTCTCTCTCTCTGTCTCTCTCTCTCTGTCTCTGTCTCTCTCCTCTCTCCCTCTTTCTCTGTCAAATAAATAAAAATAAAATATTTATAAAGGTACTTGCTTGCGAAATCTGCTGGCCATGGTTCAATCCCCCAGTCATGTAAATGCAGATTGGTGTTCATTTACAGCATCAAGAGATCCAGGAGTGTGAGTGAGCACTCATGTGTACATACACAAATGAAAATAACTAAATAACTAATTTTTTAATGTAAAAAAGGAATTTTTGGCCAGGCTTGGTGGCACACGCCTTTAATCCCAGCACTCAGGAGGTAGAGGTAGGAGGACAGCCATGAATTTGAGGCCACCCTGAGACTTCATAGTGAATTCCAGGTCAGCCTGAGCTAGAGTGAGAACCTACCTCAAACAACCCCCCCCCCTTAAAAAATGGAATTTTTGAACTGGCCAGAGGCCCTCTCAGAAGAAAGGCCACTCCTCAGTGGTACAGCTAATCTTGTCAACTTGACAGGAATTGGGACTGCCTGGGAGACACAGCCCTGGGAATGTCAGCTAGGGCATTTTCAGATAGGTCTAACTGAGGTGGAAGGACCCACCTGAATATATAGGTGGCACCATCCCATGGACTGGGGTCCTGCACTGAATAAGAAGGAGGAAGTGAAGTGAACATCCTAGCTCTGCTTCCTCACTGTGAAAGCAACGTGACCAGCCACCTCGTGCTTCTGCCACCACAGCCAAATCTGCTCTTCTCATCATCCCTTTCTTATGGACCGCCTCAAACTATGACCCAAACAAGCCTCCCCTTACGTTACTTTTGCCAGGTATTTTGTCACAGCAATGGGAAAGGTAACTGGTAGATCCAGTTTTCCTTGCAAATGTATGCGGCCCTGAGAATTAGTTCTGACCGAGGAATATAAGTCCTGGGTTCCCTGTGACAGCTTCTGAGACTGTTCCTCAAGGGACTTGTTCCACGTGTCCTTTTATACACTGTGTCTCTTTCCTCCCTTTTGACAAATGGAACTATGGATGTGATTACTGGAGCTGATGTAACCATTTTCGACCTTGGGGTGACCTTTACGACAGAGGGCCACAGGGCAGCAAAACAAACACACACTTGAAGGCTGTGCTGAACTCAAGCAAGCAAAGTTCCATGGCGTCCCTCCACCACCTACCTCTGGATGGTAATGCAAGAGGGCGAGAAGCACTCAGTTAAGCCTCCTATTCTGGGACCTACGGAGATCTTTTACGAAATCTAACCCTAACTACCACAAACAAACAAATAAAAGAAGGCAATAAGAAACCCAGGCTTTTCTTAAAAATGACAAACCTTCATCAAAATGAAAATAGATGGGAAGTTATTGAAGAAAATTCCATTTGAGAACAATAATAGAGCTAATTAAAGCCAGGCATCTTGTCCAGATGTCCTTGATGTTAGGAAGGAAATGGATGTGGAAATGACCACCATAGGAAGAAAATACCACAGGATGTACTGTGGCCTCATGTTATCCAGTTCCCTCATATATCACTGGTCCAGCACAGACATGCTCAAAAAGCCTTAGTTCAGGGCTGGAGAGATGGCTTAGCAGTTAAGGCACTTGCCTGCAAAGCCTAAGGACCCAGGTTCGATTCCCCAGTACCCACATAAGCCAGATGCATAAGGTGGTGCATGTGTCTGGAGTTTGTTTGCAGTGGCTAGAGGCCCTGGAGCGTCTATTCTCTCTCTATGTGCCTCTCTTTTTCTCAAATAAATAAATAAAATATAAGATGATACCTTTAAAAAAAAACAGCACTGGGCTGGAGAGATGGCTTAGCCATTAAGCACTTGCCTGTAAAGCCTAAGGACCCTGGTTCAAGGCTCAATTCCCCAGTACCCACTTTAGCCAGATGCACAAGGGGGCGCACGTGTCTCAAGTTCATTTGCAGTGGCTGGAGGCCCTGGTGCGCCCATTCTCTCTATCTGCCTCTTTCTCTGTCTGTAGATCTCAAATACATAAATACAAATAAACAAAAAAAATTTTTTTAAGCATTAGTTCTAGAAGAAGACAAAGGGGCAGACGATGAGATTTCATTTTCTTATTACATACTGTCCTTTAAACTAGTAAACCATGTGTGTGTGTGTGTGTGTGTGTGTGTGTGTAGTTTATGCTTTAATTTGGCTAAAGAATTCTGAGTCCATGATCCTAGGTTTTTAAAATATTAAGGCAGATTGTAAAGGGTTCAGGAAAGATTTGTCTAGTTATCACTAATTGTCCTTGATTTGAAGACGCAAGTCAAAGAATTGTTATAAGAGAATCTCTTGAAATGGTGACCAATTCTGTTAAAAAAGCTGATGAGAGATTTCTCATGAGCTCTTGGACTGGAGGGTAGAACTTTCACATTTGCATGCGGATCCCCATCATAAATCTACATGTAATGGATGAGAACACTATTCCACTCTGGAAAGAGACAAAAACCACCATGTTCCCTCCATGGGTGTGGCAGCACACATCTGTAATCCTAGCACTTGGGAGGCTGCAGGAGAACCATGAGTCACAGAGAGGGAGGGAAGGAGAGAGAAAAAAGAAAGGGAAGGGAGGTACTGACTATTGGATCTTGTAATAAATCTGCCATTAATAGAAAACACAATGTAATTATTGCATATTTATATTAATGTAAAAAACTTGAATGTTTTATAATATTTACCAACAACTAAATTCATGTTATTTATTGTTTTTTTTTAAATATTTTATTTATTTATTTATTTGAGAGAGAGAGAGAAAGAGGCAGATAGAGAGAAAGAGAGAATAGGCATTCCAGGGCCTCCAGCCACTGTAAGAACTCCAGATGCATGTGCCTCCTTGTGCATCTGGCTTACGTGGGTCCTGGGGAATTGAACAGGGGTCCTTAGGCTTTGCAGGCAAACACCTTAACCGCTAAGCCACTTCCCCAACCCCCATTTATTGTTTTTCTGTTGTCGTAAATTTCAAAATGTACTCAGAAAATTGGGTTATCTGAACTTTTTGGTTTTTAGAATTTTAAGATGCAGCTACGTTACAATAAGGATCTACAGCGGTTGTTTGGTGGGTATCACAATTACAGTTGTCCTTTGAGAACTGAAAAGCACTATTCCCAACAACCCATGAGAGCACATGCTGTTGACAGGAAGTGTGCTTCTCAGCACGCCTTAAAGAGCCTTGCCGATTAGGTACTGCTGTGCCTCACATCACATCACAACCCGGGGACAAGTCCTGATCTGCAGGTTTGTTCACAGCTCAGCAAAACTGCCCACACTCAGAAATGCCTGCCACACATGATAGGTCAAGGCTAAAAAGCAGCAGGCGATCAGTTATGACACCTATGTGGAAAGTGTTCTTGGTCTTAAGTGACCATGTGCGGGCCTGGGGGAACTAACCAGCATGTACAAAATGTACGGTGGGAGCTCAAGGCACCATATTTCTGCTCCATAAGAGTGGTCATCACGGCTTCCCTCAAGCTAATTGCTTCATGTGGAGCAGTTTCCTCGCTGGGACAAAGCACCTGACCAAAAGCAGTTGATGGGAGGAATTCAAAGCATTGAAATCCACAGACCAAAGGGTAAAGTTTACAGGTTTTATTATAGATAGAACTTCAGAGAAGGAAGGACAGAGCTTGTGCCCAAGAGACATGAGCAGGGTTCCCAGAAATGGGGAAGCCCACAGCTAAAAGGAAGGAAAGGAGAATACAGGGAGCCTCTGCCCCTGAGAAGGAAGGAGCAGGGTAAAACCCAGTTTTTAAATATATTTGAAGGTAACTGTGGTGGTACAAGGAACTGGTGTGCATTACTCATCATAGGATGTTGACGTAACAATATGACTATCATTGCTCAGTTTACCCAAAGAAGTAAGCCCATTAGGAATAACAACTATTTATTTCCTTTCCCCGTTTATGCGCTTCACATGAATTATCTCATGCAGCGTGTTAATCCTATTGTGATGTGAGTGTACTAGTGCCTCAACTTAGCAAATTTAGGTCACACTGTGTGAAACTTTCAACGTAAAGTGTCCCCCACGGCCTCGTGTGTTTGTGATTAATCTTCATACTCAATCCTCAGTTGGTGGCAGTGTGGGAGGTATAGCCTTGTTGGAGATGTGTCTCTTCAGGTGGGTTATAGCCCAGGTCTTGCCAGAGTTAGCTGGCTCACCTCCTGGCAGCTGATGTGGCAGGATGTGACACCCAGCCTCTGCTCTGCCATGCCATGATGAAACTTCCCTTTAAGGGTGGAAGCCAAAACAAAGCCCTCTCTTCCAAATGCTTTTGGTTGTGTGCATTGTTCTGGCAAAGAGAAGGTTCAAATTCAGGTAGTGCAAATCCCAAGACCATAGCCTCAATAACAGCGGGATCATAATAGAGGGACTGAGGGTGTAGCTCAGTGGCAGAACACTTGCAAAGGCCCTGTATTTGATTCTCAGTGCCACAAAAGGGAATTGTGAATAGGAGAGCTGAAATTTTTTTTTTTTTTTTTTTTGTATTTTTGAAGCAGGGTCACACTCTAGCCCAGGCTGACCTGGAACTCAATCCGTACTGCCAGGCTGGCCTCGAACTCATAGCAATCCTCCTATCCCTACCTCCCAAATGCTAGGATTAAAGGCGTACACCACCACGCCTGGCAGGGAACTGAATTTTTAAGTTCACTGATCAACTTGTCATATGTGTTACCTTAATTTTTTTTTCAGATTAAATATATATGTAATGTTGAAAATTTGGAATGTCTTAAAATGATCTTAAAATAGTTAATGTTTTTTATGAGATAATTTCCCTATTGTTAAAATTTCTTTGTAAATGTAATGTTAATGGCTCTAATCATGTGCGCAGTTTTCTTTTTAACCATTCCCTTAGTACTGGATTTTAGACTGCTGTCAATTTTTAAAATATAAATATTGTAAATATTTTTCCATATGAATCTTTTTGTTCTGGACTATTTATTTATAATTTCCAATAGGGAAATCATTGAATTAGGTCACATGAAATTTCTAAGTTTTCTTTACATGATTTAACAACTTTTAAAATCCTATTTTTTATCTTAATTTGTCCTAATTTATATCCCCACCAGAATGTAAGCCAATGGAATTTAATCATTTTAAGCAAATTGTTAGATTTATGAAAAATAACATTGCTTCAGTTTCTGTTATTAATGTGCTTGAACACTAGTAAAATATAATAGGCATTTAAACTTTTAATTCACAAATTGACCATTCATGCATATTCCTTTTCTATTTAAAATATTAGCGGTTGACTTTCTTATTTATATTCCCTTTGTCCTCACACTGTACACTTCTGTCCCTACTGCGATTTTGTACTCATCAGTCTATGCTACTGGAGTGATTCCAAGGGCAGGGCCCCATATTTTCTGTGTGAATAGTGTCACATTGAATCTGCGAGCAGCGTGGAGGAAATGCACAGCGTACTCTGTGGAACTGTTCCTGAACTTGAGATACTTACTACCTGTCACACAGAAGATAAGAAATTATTGTAGCAACCAAGATTTTTGCTCATGAACTAAAAATCTCACAGCTCTATTTAACAGTTTAGGCAAAGCAAAGCTAGGCATTAAGTATCTTCGAAAGCTCACAAGTACAGCTGAAATTGCAGATTTAGCCCGTGAGCGGATTCTGAAATTTTTGAGCACAAATCACGCGTGATTGAAATCTTGAGATAACTTGACACCTTTGCAAGATTACTAGACATTCTGAGCTGTAAAACCTTTTGCTAACTGATGCACACAAATGCAATTCGTAACGATGCCCTGACCCTCCAGTTTGATATTCTCCCGTTTAAATTTACATTAAAAATCTGTGGCCAGAACAGCAACGCTCAGCATGCTGAAATAGCTGTGTGGCTTCTTCCCGGGAGAAGCTGGCTCCGCTCCGCCCCAGGGACAGGACGGGGGAGGCAGCCGCTGCCCTCGGACGAGCACAACCGCAGCCGGCGGGAAGGCCGGGACCGCGGGCGGCGGGGAGCACGTCGCGCCCGAGCGTCTCCGCCGGTGCCCGCGACAGAGTCGGGGGTGCGCGTGTCGCAAAGGCGGGGTGCGGCGACCAGCTCGTTTCCTGCGGCCAGCGGGGCGGGGACAGGCCGGGTCAGCGGCCCGGGCGAGTCCGGTACAGGCCCGGCGCGGGGGGCGAGCGGAACGGGACGTCCAGGTCAGCAAAGGGCGAAGGCTGCGGGACGCCAAGGCCAGGGACTCCCCGGCCAGGGAACAGGGATCCCGCGTCTCCAGCACAGGCACACACTTCCGCCCATTTCCAGGGTCAGCGCGCAGGCGCCGAGGCAGCGGACGCCGCGGGAGGGGCGTGGCAGAGAGCGGCCTGCCGTGCGCCTGCGCGCTGCCCTCACCGAGGAGGGAGGGGCGTGGCGGAGAGCGGCCTGCCGTGCGCCTGCGCGCTGCGGTCACCGAGGAGGGAGGGGCGTGGCGGAGAGCGGCTTGCCGTGCGCCTGCGCGCCGCGCTCCCCGCGGTGGGAGGGGCGCGGTCCCCGAGTGGACGTCTCTTCCACCCCCGCCGGCGGGTCTCCGGGGCCCCGGGGACTGCAGTGTCGCATCAGGTTCCCCGAGAGCTCGGCGGGGCTGTGGGAGGTAAGAGGGCCCGAGCCCGCCGTCCTGACCGCTGCTGCTCTGCCCAGGGGGAGGGGGTGACCGCGAACTCGCGGAGCGGACGACGGTCCAGCCTGCCCCTTCCCCCCCACCGCCGACTACCAGGAACCGTGTCCCGTGTCCCCACGACCGGTTCCCTCTCCTGGCCCTCGGGGAATCCCAGGTCCCGACACGGAGGGCAGTGTCGGCGGCCCGATGCCAGCTCCCAGCCGGCCTCCCGGGGAGCGGGGCCGCCGCGGCAGCGACCCCTGGGGCGTGGCGATCGCTGGAAGCCCGGCGGCCGTGCAGCCTGGGGCGGGGACCGAACCTCCGACGAAGATGCGTGCGGCGCCGCCAGGACTGCGGGCTGTCCCCGCTGCCCGAGCTCCCTCGCGTGCTCGTTCCTAGACCCTGCATCCCACCCTCCTGCTCCTCCTAGACTGCGAGGATGCGCTGCTGCTGGCTGCTCCTTCCAGCAGCCTTCCCTTTGGGGCCTTTGAAAAGATGACCTGACTTTTAACCATTAACTTACGGGGACGACCGTGATTGCAAATTGTGAGATTTCAGACTGGTGTTCTTAATGTGTAGGAAAACCAGCTCCACAGATTTGACATTGTTAATCATTTTATTTTTTAAAAAAAGTGTATTGAACTCATTTATCCATGGGAATTTGTCATCTCTTGAGTGGGGCAGAAGTTTAATGGTTTGAGCCAGGAGAATTAAGTGATTTTTTTCCACTTCTTTCTCATCCCCCTAAATATTAAGCTGTATTTAGCGAGTAAGATTTATGAAAATCATAATGAATAAATACAATTGTAGCCGGGCATGGTGGTGGAGCGCTTTTAATCCCAGCACCCAGGAGGCAGAGGTAGGAGGATCTCTGAGTTCAAGGCCAGTTTGGACTACAGAGTGAATTCCACATCAGTGTGGGCTACAGCGAGGAGATCCAACTTCAAAAATTAAAAAAATTTAATAAAGCCCAAACAAACAAACAAAAAGATAACTGTAGTTCTTCCATACAAGAACCATCAACCGCTATTAACATTTTGTCTTTTTTCTGTGTCTTCTTTTTCCTGTGTATATTTTCTTAATTGAGATGACCAGGATTTTGTATACAATAGGACTGCTTGCTTTTCTTTACCAAGGTTGTCTGTGTGATTGTTGTTTGAGGTAAGGTCTCTCCCTAGCCCATTCTGACCTGGAATGCACCCTACATCCCCTTGAAGTGTATTAAGGGTGATCCTCCTATCTCAGCCCCCGAGTGCCAGGGCTACAGGTGTGAGCTTCCCTCTTTGCCTTTCCTATATATTTTAAGAAGCCTCTTAAAAAATTTTTTTTTAACTTATTTGTGTGCACGCAAGACAGAACAAGAACATCAGGGCCTCTTGCCACTACAAACGAATTTCAGACCCTTGTGCCCATTTGTACACCCAGCTTTAGGTGGGTACTGGAGAATCGAACCCTGGCAGGCTTTATATGTGAGTGCCTTTAACTGCTGAGTCATCTCCCCAGCCCACCTGCGACTTCTTGCCTGTACATAGAATACATGAGCAGAACATCTTGAAGTAACCTCCAGAGAAAACTAAACTCCCTAGTTGTTGCTGGGCAGAGTGGCAAATGCCTTTAATCTTAGCATTTGGGAGGCAGAGGTAGGAGGACTGCTGTGAGTTCGAGACCAGCCTGAAACTACGGTGTGACTTCCAGGTCAGGCGGAGCTAGAGTGAGATCCTGCCTCAAAAAAAAAAAAAAAAAAAAAAATCCCGACTTAGTTATCACCAATCACATTTAACATTATGATTGGGGATAAATCACATTTAAAAACTTACCAAGGCACAAAATGCTTTTTTGTTTCCTAATGTGATATATTTACCATTTTGGAAATTAATCCTCAGAAAATAGTTTATTTTCATTTATTTATTTAAAAATAATACTACAATGAAGTATGGTAGGCATGCCTGCAATCCCACTGCTGGTGGTAGTAAGACAGGTGGATTGAGTACAAGGCCAGCCTGGACTACATGGCAATTTCCAGGCCAACTTGTATACACAACAAGGTCCTGTTGCAACAATAAAGCAAAGTCAGGCTGGAGAGCTGGCTTAGCAGCTAAGGTGCTTGCCTGTGAAGCCTAAGGACCCATGTGCGACTCCTCAGATCCTGCATTAGCCAGATGCACAAAGGTGGCCCAAGTGCAAGGTCACACATGCCCACTAGGTGGTGCAAGTGCCTGGAGTTCAATTTCAGTGGCTGAGGCTCTGACGCACCAATTCTCTCTCTCCCCCTCGCTAGTTCACTCTCTTAAAAAAAAGAAAAACAAAAGCAAAATAGCAATATAACCACTAAATATTCGCTATTTTATTGAAAACTATATTTTCTAAAACTGAATTTAGTGAGAAGAGTGATATTCTTACCTTTAGGTGAGTCATTTAATGTCTGGCATAGGAGACAGCTAAGTTCTCATATTTGTTTCATTTCATTTGGGTGTGCTATCTTCTTTACGTAGAAGTATATGGGAAAAAAAGCCATCCTTGGGCTGGAGAGATGGCTTAGCAGTTAAGGCGCTTGCCTGCAAAGCCAAAGGACCCATGTTGGATTTCCCAGGACCCACATAAGCCAGATGCACAAGGGGGCACATGCATCTGGAGTTCGTTTGCAGTGGCTGGAGGCCCTGGCACATCCATTCTCTCTCTCTCTCTCTCTCTCTCAAAAAAAAAAAGTTATATATAATTTTAAAGCCATTCGTACACAGACATGGCTGAAAAAAGAGGACCTGGAGTCTCAGAAGTTCCCAGAAGGCTTTTGGGAACTTCAAGAGCTCTCAGCACAACTCGAAGTAGCTGACGTAGCCTTTCTTCAGCAGGCTCTTGGGTTGCTTTCAACTCCCCACGCTTAGCAGCATTGAAAGTTATGTGTGACACGTTCTTGTGCATGATCGCTAAGGTTTCTCTGGGGATAGCATTGCTAGTCATAGTATGTCCCCCGCCCCTTGTTGTTTTAGTATTTTGATAGACATAAACATGAGTTTTGATGCCTATCACTGTTTGTGTCGTGTCCGGATACTGGTGTTTAGATAATTTCACCTAGTGAGCAGTAGACTACCTTTGTAGGTTTTCAGTTGGTTTGGAGTGTTTCCTTACATTTGAAGAGGCAGTAACCAGGTGCGGGGTTTTGAGACGTTGGTCCACACGGTCACACATTGCCTCTCTGAGGCCACAGCAGCTTCAGTCAGCTGGTTGAGATGCTTCTTGAAGAATCACACCTTCCCAATATTGAGTACTTTCATAAAAAACAGCGGTCTGATCTTTTCTAATTCTTATAAATCTGATAGACATTGTTTGTAAGATCATATTCTTATCTTTTCATATGATTTATCCATTGAAGTCCAGTGTCAGAGTGCTTTTCTAACAGGTATTTATTGCTATTATATAGTAGGGATGCATAATACAATTTTTCAAGGAAAATAATAATTTTTAAAAAGATTATCATGTCAAATTATCATGTCAAACTTGACCAGTTTTTAAAATTTTTTTGTGTATTTTTATTTATTTATTTGAGAGCAACAGACAGAGAGCTCCAGGGCCTCCAGCCACTGCAAACGAACTCCATATCTGGCTGATGTGGATCCTGTGGAATCCAGCCTCGAACCGGGGTTCTTAGGCTTCACAGGCAAGCGCTTAACCACTAAGCCATCTCTCTGGCCCGGAAAATGATCATTTTTAATCCTGTTTACAAAAGTACATGCTCTCTAGACATATAATGTAAACTTATGTAATCCCTTCCCTAGGTTTATAGCGTTAACAGCTTAATGATTGTTCCTTCCTCCATATTTTCCCCTTTGCTTTTACTAATACTACTTTGAACAACTTATTTGGAAAAAATGGGTTTGTGCTGGGCGTGGTGGCGCACACCTTTAATCCCAGCACTTGGGATGCAGGGGTAGCAGGATCTCCTTGAGTTCGAGGCCACCCTGAGACTCCATAGTGATTTCCAGGTCAGCCTGGGCTAGGGTGAGACCCCACCTCGAAAAACCAAAAACAAAAATAATGGGTTTGTATGTGCACAAAGTTCTACAATTTTGTTTCTTTTTTTTCAGATGAGGGTTTTTTTAAAGATTTTATTTTCATTTATATATTTATTAGAGACAGAGAGAGGGAGAGAGGGAGAATGGGCACGCCAGGGCCTCTAGCCACTGCAAACGAACTCCAGACACGTGTGCCACCATGTGCATCTGGCTTACGTGGGACCTGGGGAATCCAACCTGGGTCCTTAGGTTTCACAGGCATGTGCCTTAACTGCTAAGCCATCTCTCCAGCCCAATTTTGTTTCTTTCATTTAACATGATGTATTGGAGCTTTTCTACAGAAGTACTTGTAACTCCGCAGTCTCGTCCAGAGTGACTTGGGAACGTGAGCTGTGGTCATTGGCTGGCTAATGTCAGGCCCCTGCGCTCCTGTCTTCTTTCCTAGGTGCTGTCCAGTAACGGCTGTGTGGCCAGTCTCCAGGTCTTTGTTCAGACTTCTCTTTGCATCCCAGATCTTGCATTCAACAGCTTCTCGGACATTACTCCCAGGATGTTCTCAAGGTACTTGAGACAACATTCCAGAAATGAACTCCCATTTCCCTTTAATCCTGTATCAACTGTGATGCTCAGTGGTAACAGCTTTTATCTACCACCCTTCTCCTTTGTTTCTATCTCCAAGTGTTCTCATTTTTAAAAATTTTTTTGTTTATTTTAATTTATTTATTTGAGAGTGACAGACAGATAGAGAAAGAGGCAGATAGAGAAACAGAGAATGGGCACGCCAGGGCCTCCAGCTGCTGCAAACGAACTCCAGATGTGTGTGCCCCCTTGTGCATCCGGTTAACGTGGGTCCTGGGGAATGGAGCCTCGAACAGGGGTCCTTAGGCTTCACGGGCAAGCGCTTAACCGCTAAGCCATCTCTCTAGCCCAAGTGTTCTCATTTTTTTTTAGAAAAAGTTATTTTATTTATTTACGTATTTAGTATTTATTACAAAGAAGGAGCAAGTGAGCAAGCATGTCAGGGCCTCCAGCCACTACAGACGAACTCCAGATGCATGTGCCACCATGTGCATCTGGCTTACATGGGTCCTGGGGAATCGAACTTGTGTCCTTAGGGTTTGCAGGCAAGAACTTTAACCACTAAGCCATCTCTCCAGCCCCAAGTTCTCATTCATTAGCTACTCTTCTGATTCCCTTTCAACCTTCTGGATTATATCAGCTCTTTTTCTCCTCATCACTCACCTAACCCTTCTAGTAGTCTCATTGGCTTATTTTCTGATTATTCATCAGTGCTGCTAACATTTTTGTAAAACCATGAAGAGATTTTTAAATCAACTTTTGTAATGTGAATTATATAGATTTCATTGGAAATCTGAGCATCTAAATGGCCAAGTTAGTAAAACTGTCATTTCAAATAAATTATAATATAAACACCTATATACTATTTTAAAACAGAAAGTGTGTCATAACATTTCACTGATTTCTTCTGTGCGTAGTAAATTGCTGGCCCAGAAGTGATCAAAATGAGACATATATAAAGATTAATAAGAATATACATTAAAAGGTCTCAATATACAGCATTTTCATTGACATCCCATTTACAAATTGTTGGAGTATATTATTTCTTTATCTCTTTAGGTACCTCAAATAATATAATGCTTAGGAGTATCTTACTACATTGAGACGTTCTGTAAATAGTTTCTGTTGAATGGAAGCTCTAATTTATTTTTTAAAATTCTCTGGCTTTTGCTAGTGAGAAACCATTTTTAGGCTGTTTGGTTCCTGTTTTTTATTTACTTTTTAATATATTCTACATTTAAAGGTCCCAACTGTCTTAAAATACTTACTTATTTTTGGCTTCTTGAGACAGTGTCACTTTGCAGCACTGGCTGTTCTGGAACTTACTGTGACCAGGTGGGCTGATCTTCACGTGTGCGCTTGTGGCAGTCCTGCTGTCACTGCTGCTGTCTTTGTTTCTTTCTTTCTTTCTTTCTTTCGTTCGTTCGTTCGTTCGTTCGTTCGTTCTTGAGGTAGGGTCTCACTATAGCTGAGGCTGACCTGGAATTCACTATGTAGTCTCATGCTGGCCTCGAACTCACAAAACTTAACAGTGATCCTCCTACCTCTACCTCCCTAGTGCTAGGATTAAAAGTGTGCACCACCACTCCCAGCCTGTCTCTGTTTCTTGAATGCTGGCATTACAGGCATGCACCACCATGCCAGCCTGGTTTTCTTTTTCTTTTTTAAGGTTATGTTTAATTTTAATTTAATGTCTAGTTTTTATCAAAGGCCTAGCCATAAAGTGTTAAGTAATAGAACTTATGATGAAAAGACCAGTCACCTGTCCGCCCCCACCCAGACACTCAGAAGCCCATTGTTCAGAGAAGGCTCCCTCAGTCTGGGTTCCCAGTGTGAATCACAGATGGCAGAAAAATTGCTTCAGCAGCTGTTGACTTCTCCCTAGGACCACATCAACTAGTAGCACTTTGAATGCCCAGGAAGATAGTTAATTTGTTACTAAAGGTGAATGCCTTAGGGCAGTAAAGACCAGTTCTCTCACAAAACTATTCCTGAGAAAGTCTGCTGTAGAGCCAACACCTTCAAACTGGTTTTTCACCTCCTGGTTTTTAAATAACATGCTCGGTTCAGTTACGTAGTTTTCTCCTCTGCCGTTCCTCCTGTGCTCTAGTCTTAGATGTCATTTCATACTATAGGAGGTGGGTGGGTAGGTTTGCTGCCCCAGCTATTCCCTTTAAACACTGCGCTGCGCTCCTTGTCACTCCTGTGTATTCTCAAAGGGTTTATGTTAACCTTGAGTTGTTTACTGTTCATTTCAACTATGTAAGTATTAGTTCAGAGTTTCTCTTCATGTATTGGGCTTAAAATGGGCCCTTTCCCCCTGGAGACCATACCCTTTGGTTTTGGGTTATTCTATTTGGTAATTTGTCTCCCTGCAAACTCCACCCCACTCAACTAACTTTCTCCTCCTCTTCTTCTTCTCCGCCTTCTTCCTTCTTCCTTCTTCTTCCTTCTTCTTCTTCTTCTTCTTTTTTTTTTTGAGGTAGGGTCTCACTCTAGCTCAGTCTTACCTGGAATTCACTATGAGGTCTCTGGGTGGCCTTGAACTCACAGTGATCCTCCTACCTCTGCCTCCTAAGTGCTGGGCTTAAAGGTGTGCGCCACCACGCCTGGCATGTAAAGCCAGATGCACAAAGTGGCACATGTGTCTGGAGTATGTTTGCAGTGGCTGGGAGCCCTGGTTCATATTCTCTCTCCCTCTGTGTGTGTGTGTGTGTGTGTGTGTGTGTGTCTTCTCTCTGTCTCTCTTTACTTACAATAAAATAAAATATTTCTAAGAGACCACATAGTTATACTGACATAAAGTGATACTTCTTGTGTCACCCTTGATATGTGACAGGAATGCTACTTCATCTCACTGTGGAGACACATTATCTGTTTAATTATGAGCAAAAATGTAACACGAATCCCAGCTGGCATTCTGTAATGTCCAGTCAGCTCTTCTTCAAAGAAACTGTCCAGGGGATCAAAAACAAGGAACTGACAAGCAAGAAGTGCCTCAAGAGATGCACCTACTTGGTGTAATATACCCTAGATAGATCCTAGAACAGAGAAAACATACTAGGGAAAACAAAGGAGAGGTGAATAAAGTATGGACCTTACTTAATAATAATCTATTAACACTGGCTTATTAATCATGAAAAATTCACCATGTTTATGTAATATGTTAATAATAGGCTTGGATGAGACATTTGGAAACTGAATTTTCTTTACAATAGTTCTGTGAATCTAAAATTATTCGAAAAAGTAAACTTATTTTAAAATGCAGTCAGTAGGGTTGAGGAGATGGCTTAGCAGTTAAAGGCACTTGCTTGCAAAGCCTGCCAGCCCAAGTTTAATTCCCAAGTCACCCACACTGGATGCAAGCATCTGGCATCACACTCTGGGGTGTCCATAGCACACATGCATGCACTCACACACACACACAAATGTAAGTAAGAAATAAATGTGAAGTCAAGGTATAGAGTATAGAGGACCAAAAAGGGGAAAAGTTGAAAAAACGTTTCAAAAAGGAGACCAAAATGGGATGGAAAGCAGAAGAGAAAAGATCAGAAAATTAGAGAATCAAATAATAAGAAGTAGTTGCAAATAAATTTTAAAAAAAATTTAGGGCAATATATTGGGGACTGGAGAGATGGTTCAGCAGTTAAGGCACTTGCCTACAAAGCCTAACAACCTGGCTTTGATTCCCCAGTACCCATGTAAAGCCTGATGCACAACATTGCACATGCATCTGGAGTTTGTTTGCAGTGGCTGGAGATCCTGGCATGCCTATTTATTCTGTCTCTCTCCCCCCCCCATCTCTGCTTGCTAATAAATAAAAAAAAAGAAGATATATGAATTTATACTAACTGTTTATATAGTATGTACACGCACACACACACACACATATAATGTGTAGCCGTCAGTGTCCATACTGAGTTAAACATGATTTCACACTGATGTCTCCAACTCAAAATAATTATCACATCGATAATCTCAGCTTCCTCCCTTTGCTTGACTCCCTTTCCAACAGTGACAATACTGGCTCCCATCGTCTGCCATCCACTTACTTAATGATTCAACTCTCGTATACATTTTTGGTGGGTTCAGAATTGTTAACCTGCAGCCTCACGTAAAATGTATCAGCATTCATTACTTGAGTTCCTTTTGCTTTTAGTCTTACAGACGCTCCTTGTTTCCAGAAGTTAGCACCTAGTCTTCTCTTCTGTATGAAGACTTTGCTTCATACATTTGTAACACTGTTGACTCTTGTCTCATTCTGCATTTCCTTCTGGGCTCCCTGACCTGCAAAGTGATTTCTTGTTGCTCGTTTGGGGTTTTGTTTTGAGATCGTCTCATTCTGTAGCCCAGGCGGACTTGGTGCTTGCTCTAGTCCTCCTGTCTCAGCCTCCTGTGTGCTGGGATTGCAGGCGTGAAGCACTGTGCTCAGCCACGTTTGTAAAACTGCGTTCATTGAGTCACATCCTTGTAGTATAGTTATGTGGGTGGTGCCAAGTGCTTGTCTTGACTCCCCATGTTAGCACATGTGCAGTGTCAGAGAGAGTCACTTTACCACGCTGAAACATCTCCCGTGCTTCACGTCTTCAGTACCCCTAACCCACACTACTCACCCTTGTGTGCACTGTCTCGAGTTTTGCCTTTTCCAGAGTGATAAATTGAGCCATACAGCATATAGATTCTTTTGTTTAGTGTTACACATTTAACAATCACCCATGTGTTTCTGTGGCATGTCAGTGAATGTTATGTGGCATGTTTTATCTGTGCACCTCTGGGGACATTTTGTTACTCCCACCTGTGGCAGTTATGAATAAAGCTACTTTATATGCATTTATATCTAAACTCTTATGTGGACGTAAGCTTTTCAGATCAGATTGGAAGCACAAAGACTAGATTGCATAGTGACCATGCTTAGTTTTATAAGAAGAGACTGCCAAACTGTGGCTCCATGATTTTTCAATTACACCAGCAATAAATTAGTTTGTTATTGGGCATATATTACATTTGATATTGACAAATTTAGGGGGTGGATTTTAGCCCTTCTAATAGGTGTATGGTGGTATCTTGTTTTAACCTGGAGTGTGATGTGAAACATTGCTTTCAATTCTTGTTTGCATCTGTGCATCTTGTTTGGTGAGGTTTACCTACAGAAGTTTTGTCTGCTGTCTTGCTTGCCTTTATTGTTACTGTGACAAAAGTCACTTGAGGCAGGAAGGGTTTATTTTGATGCAGTTTCAGGATACACCTGTGGGGTGGCATGGCCGCTGGTCCCATTGTGTCCACAGTCAGGAAGCAGAGAAGGATGCAGTTGACAGTCAGCTAGCTCTCTCCTCTGTTTTCAGTCTCTGACCTCAGCCAGTGGGATGCTGAGTACTACAGTTAGAGTAGGTCTTCCCCACCTCAGTTAACCTGATCTAGAAACTGCCTCACAGACATGCCCACAGATTTATCTTCTAGATGTTTCTAGATCTAATCAAGCTGACAGTAGAGATTAACTATCACCCACTCCACCCACCCCCACCTTCTGTTTTGTGGTACAAGGGATTAACCCAGGGACTCCTACATGCTAGGAAAACCACAGGTGTATATTTCGTGAATGTTTTCCATTCTGTGGCTTGCCTTCTCATTATCCTAATACTGTCTCTTATAAAACAGAAGTTTTTGTTGACTTAGTTTTTATGGTTGTGGGTATTGAACCCAGGGCCTTATGCATACTTGGCAAGTGTTCTATAACTGAGTTATATCCCCAGCCCAGAAGATTTTCATTTTAATAAGGTCAGATTTACCTTTTCTTTTCATGAATCATGGAATTAGTGTTACAGTTAAAATCTACTACTGTGAAATCTGCTACTGTAATTCTTTCCAAAAAAATGCACTTTCTCTTTTCCTTGTCTTATTGCACTAGCCAGGGCCTTGAAACATTATGTTAAATCAGAGAAGTAAGAGAGGACATCTTTCTCCTGATCCAGTCTGTAAGGGAAGGCAGTTTCTCATGAAGTGTGACTGCATTTTATAAATATTCTTTATCAAATTGAGGACGTTCTCCTTAGGGTTCTCTGAGAAGTTTTGTTAAATCTGCACCTCCCTCCATCAATGACAAGATTTTCTGATAATTCTGTGTCTGTTGTGGTAGACTGTACCAGTTAACTTTCAGTTGTTGCATGTGCCTGGTATATCTGGATAAATCGGAGCTGGTCATGCTGTGTAAGATATTTATTTATTTATTTATTTTGAGGTAGGCTTATTATGTAGCTCAGGTGTGGCTCACTTTCGTGATTCTCTTGCCTCGCCCTCTCAAGTGCTGAATTACAGTCATGCAACACCGTGCAGTTTAATAATACTGTGAGGGAGTAGAGAGAAATATAAGCTCCTAGTACCTACTGGGTAGACTTCTCTTTGAACATAACTAGGAGTGCTGCTGGTGGATCAGGTTTTTGTTGTTGTTTGTTTTGTGATGGTGTTGGGGATATTGAATCTGTGCCTTGCATGTGTTAGGCAAGTGCTCAGTCATTGAGCTGTCTTCCTAGCCCTTGTCTTCCCTTTTCACGTTTTGGGGGCTGGGGAGGTATCTCCCAACGAATAAAGGCACTTGCTTGTAGTCTGCTGGCCTGTTGCATTCCCCAGTACCCCCATAAAGCCAGATAAATAAGTGGTGCAGTTTCTGGAGTTCATTTGCAGTAGCCAGAGGCCCTGGCACACCCCTACTTTCTCTCTCTCTCTCTCACACACACACATACACCCACACACTGTCTGCTTGAAAATAAATACATAAATATTTTAAAAAACAAAACGAACATGTTTTTGGTTTCATTTGTTTTCCTATTTTTATTTTCAATGATTTTTTTTGCTTTAATTTTTCATCTTCTACTTGTATTAGACATAAATTTCTCTTCGTTATTTCTTCTTTTGGTTTTCCAAAATTGAACCTTAGGTTATTGATTTCAGGTTTTGCTTCTTTTTAATATAGGTACTTAATAGTGTTGCTCATGAACGTTTCCCTGCATCCCTCAATCCTGTCTTGAATTTGAAAATGTCTGCTTTTGATTTTCATGAACATTTTTTGTTCTGCATATGTTCCTTATTTATGTCTTTGTGGTCCTGTCTCATAGTTGCAAAACGTTTTTTCCTCTCTGAGAATGTGCTTTGAAGGTTTCTGTTCCTGCGTTGTCTCTTCCTCCAGGTTCCTCGTATCGGCTTGTTTTCTGTGCTCTGGGCGCTCTCCTGTATGTATGGCATTACGCATTTAAACCTGTAAGTAAAAGTAACGCCCTTCATTGAATTGGCATGCCATGCTTTCGTTATGAAAGCACTTCTGATGTGCAGTTGCTGCTGCACAGTTGTTGTTCCTGAGAAAAATGACCTTTTCTCTCCCTGGCTGCTCTGACTTTGGGGCTGAGTTGTTTCACTGTAACGTGGCTTACATGCAGATTTCTTTCTGTTTATAATGTGATAGGAAGTGTTTCCTGTCTCTATTGAGTTTTCATGCGTCTTGGGAAAGTCTCTGACACTGTCTGTAAATAACGTCCTGTATGCGCTCCTTCCCTGTGGTACTCCTCTCATGCCACTTCCTGTGCCCCTGAATTTCGTTTTCACATGTATCTCTTCCTCATTTCTCTGGGCTTCATTTTGGATAATTTCTTCAGATAAACATTCTGGTTCATTTGCTTCTCTTTTAAGCTCTGTCTAATTTTTTTTTTTCTGTCTAATTTTTTAATCTATACTTTTTAAAAATGTTTTATTTATTTATTTGAGATAGAGAGAAAGAGGCAAAGAGAGAGACATGCCAGGACCTCCAGCCACTGCAAACAAACTCCAGACACATGCGCCACCTTGTGCATCTGGCTTATGTGGGTCCTGGGGAATCAAACCTGAGTCCTTTAGCTTTGCAGGCAAGTGCCTTAACCACTAAGCAATCTCTCCAGCCCCTTAATCTATATTTTAAGTGTTATTAAACTTTATTAAATCCGTGAGAACCCCTTCATCTTCGCTTCTTTGCCCCTTTTACTCATCTTTTCATAAAACTAACTTTAGTTTTGTATGCAGGATTTTATTTGTATATAGCCTGTTTTATATTATGTAGTATTTATAAGAATTTTTAGCTTTCTGTTGTGTTATTCTGTCATCTGTTAGTTATTTATTTTTTAAAACATTTATTTATTTGAGGGGGAATGGAGAATGCATGTGCCAGCCTCATGTTGCTGCACACAAACTCCAGATGCTTGTGTCACTTTGTGCATCTGGCTTTATGTGGGTCCTGGGGATTCAAACCAGGACCATCAGACTTTGCTAGCAAGTGCTTTTAACCACTGAGAAATCTTTCCATCTCCCTACCAGTTATTTTGATAACTGTTTTACAACTCATAATGCATGTAAATGTTATGTTGTAAGAGTTTATTTTAGGGCTGGAGAAATGGCTTAGCTGTTTAGGTGTTTGCCTGTGAAGCCAAAGGACCCAGGCTCGATTCCCCAGAACCCACGGAAGCCAGATGCACAAGGGGCACATGTATCTGGAGTTCATTTGCAATGGTAGAGGCCCTGGCATACCCATTCTCTCTCTGTCTCTCTTTTCTCTCTCCTTGCAAATAAGTAAATTAAATTTTAAAAGAGTTGGTTTAAATGTCATTTTTCATATAGAAACAATTTCATATAATTTTTGTATAGAAGTGATTAGTCTTCAATGAATCACTGTTAAATTTTGTTTTTATTTCCTGATTGTTTACTGGCATAAAATAGCTGACCTAATATTTATATGTATAGAGAATTAAGTGTAATTGTATGCTTTTTATTTTCTAGACATACAAGAATTAAATTCTGAGTAACTATACAGGTAGAATGGACAGTTACTTTAAAGCCGCTGTCTGTGACTTGGACAAACTCCTTGATGATTTTGAGCAGAACCCAGGTTTGTTGGCTTTCCTATTTTGTCACTAGGAGAGTTTTAACATGTCTGTAATTTAGTTACCTTAGGAATACAGAGTATTCAGCAGAATTTGATATTAGTTTTGGTCATACTCTTCTGTAAAATTCAATTATTTGATTATGCATATTAGTTTGTTTATTTACTTATTTATTGTTTTAGTTTCCTGAGGTTGGGTCTTGCTCTAGCCCAGGCTAACCTGGAATTCACTATGTAGTGGTGGCTACAGGTTATATTATTCTGTCATCTATTATTTATTTTTTTTTAATATTTGTTTATTTGAGAGAGAGAGGGAGGGAGGAAAAGAGGGAGGGAAAGAATGGGCATGGCAGTCTCCTGTTGCTGCAAACAAACTCCAGATGCATGCACCACTTTGTTCAACTCATGGCAATCCTCCTACATCTGCCTCCTGAGTGCTGGGATTAAAGGTGTGCAGTGCTACACCCAGCTTGATACTTACGTATTTTTTAAAATTTATTTTTATTTTTTATCATTTTTTGGTTTTTCAAGGTAGGGTCTTACTCAAGCCCAGGCTGACCTGAAATTTACTGTCATCTCAGGTTGGCCTGAAACTCACGGTGATCCTCCTGCCTCTGCCTCCCAAGTGTTGGGATTAAAAGTGTGTGCCATCATGCCCGGCTTATTTATTTTTTTGAAACAAGGTCTTATTAGCATGTAGCCCAGGCTGGTCTTATACTTTCTGTGTGGCTAAAGATGACCTTGAACTTCTGATCCCGCAGTCTCCACCTTCCTAGTGCTGGACTACAGATGTGCTTTACCACACCTGGTTCATGTGAGCTAGGGGTCAATTCTGGTAATGTATGCTAGGCAGACATTCTACCAGCTGAAATACACCCTAGAACCTAGTTTATTCTTTTCCTTTCTTGTACAGAATAGAGCCAATGGCCAGCAGTAGAAGCTTCTTTGTAAACATCTGTATTCAAAAGTAAAACCTAGAAAATACTTAAAGCCACATACAGAGTTTATTTCGAAGCTTTAGAAAGCATAATGTCTTTAAAATCTAACTAAGCTTGTGTCTTATTTTTAATTAGATGAACAAGATTATCTCCAAGGGCCACAAAATGTGTCTGATTCTAACCAGTATTCAGTTTCTTCATTGCTACCAAAGGACCACCAAAGCATTAGCTGGGTCCCATCAGAAACGTGCTGCGAAGCAAGCCAGGGTTTTCTCAACGAAAAACATGTCATGGGGCTTGATCTCCTTTCCTGTGTGGATGGGAGCACTTCCGATGAAGCCCAGCCTCTATGTATGAGAAGATGTGGCAAACCTGTCTGTGACCTGATAAGCGACATGGGCAACCTCGTTCATGAAACCAGCAGTGAAGAAGACATTAAGAAATTGCTGCCAGATGACGTCACGTCTGGCACAGGTCCTTTGATTGGGTTGGATTCATCCTCACTTTCAGACACTGCCGGTGTTTCTCCGGTAGACCATGGGAGTGCTCCTGTCACAGAAGAACAGAACGATGTCACCTCTCAGCTAGAGAGTGGAGAACTGAGTGCAATGGAGCTGGTTCCAGAAGCAGACGCAGCACCTTCAGGTTCTTGTGATCGTGGCAGAGCTGCGACCTTAGAGGATAAGACGGTATCTCATGAGCGAGGAACAGTTGTCGGTCTTGACGCATCTTCTCCTTTGACTCCACGAAGTTCTGAAGTGTCTGACGCCAGAGGCACCGCACAGCACAGCCTGCCGCGTGAGCTCTTACAGGACGACAGCTGTCTAGGAGAGAGGGCAGGCTTGGCGGTCATAAATGCCTCCGAACGCTTAAGGGAAGAAGATAGTAGGGATGCTTTGCCCTGCAGTCGTCCAGAAAATGAGGGGATGTGCCCGAGTGATTCAAATTCAAAAGGTGAAAATTCCATAGGACCAGAATTTTCCTCCCAGGAAAACAGAACTGCTGGGTTTATGAAACCGTTAGTAGAAGAAGATTCAAAAAACTTAGACCTTAAAGATAATAATGATATAGCCCAGCCTTCCTCTTCATCTCTGCCCGTGTCAAGTGAGGCTACACGGTCTTCATTGTCTTGTCTTCCACTGTCTGGCTCGTTGTGTGGCTCTTTAATTGATGGCAACGCACATGGTGATTGTTTACTTCCGAACGAGCAGAAGGAAGATGGGATGACTGTGCCTGAGGAAATGCAGAAGGGTGTGGCTCTAGATGGGGAGCAAAAGGAAAAGTGTAAAACTATACTTCTTCAGCCAGTAAACGAAAAGAGGGGGGAAGCAAAGGCTGAGCCTGAGCAGGAGCGAGTGAGAGCTGACTCTCTGGAGTACCCTGATGAAGCCAGTTCTACAGCTGCTGAATGTCAAGTGGAGCCCTCTGGGGCTCGTGCCCTGGAGTCTCCCTGTCTTCCTTGCGCAGGTCTCACTTTCCCCGGCAGTGACGCCGATGGTCCAGACTTAGACTACTTTAACATAGATGACGGCTCGCGGAGTGCCGCGCTCATCAGCGATGCTGAGCTCGACGCCTTTCTGACGGAGCAGCGCCTCCAGACTCACGCAGCGCCTCTTGAAGACGGCATAGGGGGCGCGGGCTCTCGGGAGAGTCATCTAGATGTGAAAGGCTTAGATGACGGGAATGCCGGGGACACATACTTCAATGCGGAGGCAGGAGCCACTGGGGAGAGTGGTGGTTCTGTGATTTGTGAAACAGTTGATAAAGATACGACGTTAGAAAACGGTGGCTGCTGTACAGAGGAAAAAAGCACAATTCCAGTTGAACAGAAGCTCTCTACCAGCAAGCCTGAGGTGACCAATGAGTCCCCAGTCCCCATCCACAGTCAGCCTGTTCATGTTGGCGGGGCTAGACCTAAGCAATTGCTTGGCCTTTCATCGAGACCAAGGAGTTCAAAGGAACTGAATAAACCAGATGTTCCAAGTAAGCCAGGAAGTGATTCCAACATAGCAAATACCATCGTGGCCACCACTTGTCCTGCAGATTGTAGAGCTGATCCTCAGGTTAGCTTCAACTCTAATTACATCGATATAGAAAGTAGTTTTGAAAATGGATCCAGTTTTGTAAAGGCAAATGAGGAGGCTCTGCCTGAAAGCACTCGTAAAGAAGGCTTGGCTCTGGGCCACAAACAGCCTACGTGGGTTCCGGACTCAGAAGCTCCAAACTGTATGAACTGCCAAGTCAAATTCACCTTTACAAAACGGCGACACCACTGCCGAGCATGTGGGAAAGTAAGTTACACAAATATTTTTTTCTTTTATTGTGCTGTGGATTGAACCCAGGGCCTCAAACAGATTCTACGTCTGAGTTACGTCTCCCGTCCAGATGTTAAGCTTTTTACTATTGATAAATCAGATGTTCCAAAGTCAGTCAGATTCCCCCCCACCCCCATTGTCTTTGAATACTTAATTTTAAGAACGCTTCCCAGGAAGACGCTGGAAAGCCAATGGTTTACACAGAACACCACACCTGACCTTGTTTGTGTTCTGGTTCTCTGAGAATAGTTGGATGCTAAGGAGATTGTTATATATGTCTTTAAAATATATTTTTTAATTTTTTTGTAAGCACAGAGAGAGAATGAGAATGGGTGCGCTAGGGCCCCTAGCCAGTACAAACGAACTCCAGATGAATGCATCATTGTGCATCTGGCTTACGTGGGTCTTGGGGAATCAAACCCAGGTCGTTAGGCTAACTGCTCAGCCTTCTCTCCAGTCCCCTTCTTACTTTTCATTTAATCACTTTTAGCAGTATATTTTGATTTTTTGTTTTGTTTTGTTTTTTTGAGATAGGGTCTCACTCTAGCCTAGGCTGACCTGGAATTCACTATGTAGCCTCAGGGTGACCTCGAACTCACAGTGATCCTCCTACCTCTGCCTCCCGAGTGCTGGGATTAAAGGTGTGCACCACCACACCCGGCTGTTTCAATCATCTTACTAATAATTTGTAGCAAGATAGTATTCTACTTGTAAAGGTTAAGTAAAGAACTGTAGGAAGTTATGTTCTTCTGTAGTGCTATTCACTGGGATTGGATCCCAGGGCTTTGTATATATAATAGATAAGCTCTTGACCTGAGTTATGTACCCAGCCCTGTGTAAGGGACTTTTTAAATGATAGGTATCTATTAATGTTTCCATTGGCTTCCAATTCACATGATGGATTTGAAGAAATTCTTATCAGAAATAAGGTTATAAAGCGTGAAAACCTTATTGCATTGCAGTTTTCTAATGAGACAAAACCGACTGAGTACAGTGTGTGTGTGCGTGTGTGTGTCAAAGGTCTGTGAGCCTCTGAGATGTGGTGGTCAGCGTGGATAACGAATTATGCAGTCCCAGTCTGCTGTGTAGGCCTGCTGGCTCCCTGGAGAGTCACTGGTGGGAATCTGCATTGAGAGGCTAAAGAAGCTGGAGCCTGATGTGTGTACGTGACGGAAGCACCAATAGACACTCATTCAGGAACAATGCAGCTTGCACACCGTGGCTTCCTCCTTTTCACTGTTACTCCTGCCAGGCCCCAGCCTGTTGGCTGCTACTGTTCCCATCCAGGGCATTCCTTCCCCTCACGAGGTCCCACATGCCCATGTCTGCTCGGACTGGAAGCACCTGCACATGCGTGCCCAGAGGTGCGCTTTAGGAGAGCTAGGTGTCTCAGGCCCGTCAGGTTGACAGTCATTAGCTGTCACACTCATTGAAGTTAAAAAAGATCATTAACGAATTCTACTTATTATTATGGTGATTATAAAAATGAATCATATAAGTAAATTGGATTTTGGTTAAATAGCTCTTAGTGCTCCCCTCCCCACTCCTCTAGTGTGAATATATTGGAAACAAAAACAAATACAGTATTTTACTCTTTATAGGTGTTTTGTGGTGTCTGTTGTAATAGGAAATGTAAACTTCAGTACCTAGAAAAGGAGGCAAGAGTATGTATAATCTGCTATGAGACTGTTAATAAAGGTGAGTATTAACCTGACATGTTTTCTCCCAGCAATTGAATATATATTAAAACAATTGGATTGTGACAAAGATAAATTTTTATTTTCTTAAGGCAGGGACCTAGTGTTGACTTATCTGGCTTAGGTGGGACATCCCAAGGCTTGGTTTCTCTTCTTTTTGTTCCACTCTCACAATTAATGCCACCAGTCTGGAGAGGAAGCATTCAGTTTCTGGAGTGGCAGTTCATTAACTTTTAACAGGTACTAAATCCTTAAATGCTGCATTTCATTTGCCTATTGTTTTGTCATCATCCTCATCCTCATCCTCATTCTCTTAAACATTTATAAAATACCTGTCCTTTGGTCCTCAACGTTACATACTAATGGTAAGCGGCAAGATCCTAGTTCTCACCTTTCAGAGCAGCTGAGATGAGAATGACAGACATGCATATGGTTCTGCGAACTCACAGGCCTGCCCTGCTGTTGGCGCATGGTCTCGTCTCTCCCTTCTCGGTTGTACAGTGTTACTGTGTGTGCTTCCCATCTCTCTCCGCCTCTCTGGCTGGTTTCCCCGTTCAGCTGTGGTCTTGGTAGTCTTTGAGTTCCTGCAGGTTTCGTGTGCGTGTGTTATGGCTGTGTTTTCATCCCTAAATACACGTTTGTTCTTTTGCATAGATCTTGCATTTTCAAAGATATGTTGACCACTTAGTTCCCAGCAAAAATTACTTAGGCCTTTTTGGACCAGGGCTGTGCACTAGCTCAGGCACTACTTCCTGTTAGTCAGGAGTATAAATACCTGACAATAATTTGTTTTTCTCTTTTGAATGAAGATTAATTTTTCAGCAATTCTCCAAAAATCTCTGATATGAGTCTAGTAGCCTGAGGTAAGCTGTTCTACTCCCGCTGTTGACCTGTGCTCTGGAAGATAATTGAATATAAGTCACATTTTATGTTACTACAATTATTTATGAAGTGGCCAGGTGCTCATAGCTGTTTCCTTCTACACTGCTTCAGTGTCTAGAAGACAACTGCTGCTGCTGTTAGCTAAGTCATCTGCTGGAAACTAAATTTTAGGACAAGCTCTTACATTATAATATAAACAGGGCAGCTCTTCCCCCACTTAAAAAATAAAACATTTGGGAAGATTCAATGCATTATATCAGTTAATGGGTCAGATTTTGGTATGAGGATGAAAACATACTATGATTCTAAGGCCAAAAGAAAGGGAGACACAAACATTCAAGAGACTGAACAGGCTATGAGGGCTAAACTTGGCCTGTCAAAGAATATAATGTGGAGGGATGGAAGCGTACTGAGGGGAGAGTGCTTGCCTAGCAGGTGGGATTTAATAACCCTACTCCACCACCTACACACACACGGAAAATGTTGTGCAGTGAGTTTATTTTAGTTACCTGTTTTGTTTTGATATCTTACATACTTTCATGGTGCTATTAGGCATTAATTTATGCATTAGAAGAAAACATGAGTAAAACTTATGTTAACATCAACTACAGAGATGAAAATGATAGAAATGATCATTTAAATAAGAAATGATTCAGGGGTTGTGAGACACAGAAAAGGAAGGAATAGAGGAAAAGATGGCTTGAGTAGAAACTGGAGGTTGAGGCTGTGCTGAGTGAGGTTGCATGTGAATGTCAGGTAGCTTCGGAGCAGGTTACTGAGTAACTCGTAATGTGAGCTGTGGGTTTCAGTTGGCCACTGGAAGTGGTTTCCTAGGAGTGCTGTGGTTCACTGGCACTTCCGGAAGGTATCTCAGCAGTAGCAGCACTTAGGTAGATTGCTTTGGAGAGGTACTGAAGGGAGTTGTCAGTGCTGTTCTGTGCTTGATGAAAAGGTTATTCAGCAGCACACAGGCACTATTGTGTGCTCTGGGGCTGTGTCTGAGAGCAAAGCCAACGTCCTGCTCTGCTGGAGTTTACGAATCAGGCAGACATGGATGGTAGACAGAGGATATCGGGGAGTGATCATCCTCCAAACTGAAATGTAACATATAAGAGGAATGGATAGTATCAAGCTAGTGGAAAGCAATAATTTTTATAAGGTGATAATAAGGCTTTATGATAACGTGACATATGAATGAAGCCTTGAAGGAAATACGAGTACCCATGGAAAGAGTATTGTAGACAAAGAAAGTGATAAGAGCAAAGACGCATAGCTAAAGGAGTGCTTGCTGACTTGAAGAACAAGGAAGCCTGGGTCGCTGGGTCCTAGTGAGTGACTGAGATCGTACTGAAAGACGTGGGCAAGCAGGTAATTGGAAAGGTGGGGAAGGTAGGATATAAATACTGCAGGGCCTTCTGAGTCATTTAACAACTTCATTTTACTCCAGCCAGAAGCCATTGAAGGAATTCAGGGAAGGATTGGGGGCTGGGAAGATGGCTGAGCTGTTAAAAGTTCTTGCCTAGAAAGTTTAACCACCCAGGTTCAACTCCCAAGCCATCCATGTAAAGCCAGATGCAACAAGCATTGGCATTTGTTTGCAATAGTAAGAGGCTTTGGTGCAAATACATATACACACACCACCAAATAAGTAAATAATTTTTTTAATGTTTTAAACAAAGGATTGATGAGATAATCATATATGTCTTTAAAAAAAAGCCTTTTCCTGCATATCTTAAAAGAATGACTCAAACTATGTTGGAAATAGATCCTAAGGGCTACGAAATTAAGATTGTTTTCTAGAGTAAATGTCAAATGCAGTACTGAAGTAACTCACTGGTAGCAGATCAGAGTGGAGTGCTACAACTAAAGGAAGGGGCCTATGCTAGTCACTCAGGCAATCTCTGCCAAGTGCCATTTCTTTTTCTTGATTGGTCATTTTTTTTCTGTGAAAATTAGATATTTATCATGATTTACTTTGAAGTTCAAAAGCATCTTGAGTTTTTAATACTATTCTTTCCCCTTTATAGCTCAGGCATTCGAAAGGATGATGAGTCCTACTGGCTCTAGTGTTAAGTCTAATCATTCTAATGAATGTGCCACCATCCAGCCGCTTCAGGAGACCCAAACGTCCAGTGTTCCTTCACCTACAACTTTACCAACCTCAGCACTTAAGCAACCAAACATTGAAGGTAACAAGAAGCCAATGCTGTGTTTCAAACTAAAGATAAATTATTTGCCTGGCGTGGTGGCACACGCCTTTAATCCCAGCACTTGGGAGGCAGAGGTAGGAGGATCGCCACGAGTTCGAGGCCACCCTGAGACTACATAGTGAACTCCAGGTCAGCCTGAGGTAGAGTGAGACCCTACCTTGAAAAAGAAAGAAGTCGTCTTAAAAAGAGGAAAATGGATCATGTGCAGTCAAGAGGCCGTTTCTTTCACTTAAGGAGTGAAAAAAATGCAAATATAAATATAAATATACACACATATATAAATTATGTAACTCAAGATACTTAGAAAGATGAATGTATATAACTGTATATTATAACCAAAGATGAATGGATTTGTGTCTAAAAGTTACATCCTCTGGGGGCTGGCTTAGTGATTAAGGTGCTTGCCTGCGAAGCCTAAGGACCCAGGTTTGATTCCCCAGGACCCACATAGGCTAGATGCACAAGGCCACACATGCACACAAGGTGGCACATGCGTCTAGAGTTCAATTTCAATGGCTAGAAGTCCCGTTGTGCCAATTTTCTTTCTTTCTTGCTCTCTCTTATAAAAAAAATAATAAAACTTATATGTTCTTTAAGTTTTATTTTATTTTATTTTATTTATTTATTTATTTGAGAGATGATAGAGGAAGATAGAATGGGCATGCCAGGGCCTGTAGCCACTACTGATGAACTCCAGACTCATGCGCCACCCTGTGCATCTGGCTTTAAGTTGATACTGAGGTATTGAACCTCGATTCTTAGGCTTTGCAGGCAAGTGCCTTAACTGCTAAGCCATCTCTCCAGCCCAACAATTACATATTCTTATATTGATAACCTAAATTACTACCAAGATACTACAAATGTAGGAAAAATGTCTTGCATAAAATGTCTCCTAGGGCTGGAGAGATGGCTTAGCGGTTAAGCGCTTGCCTGTGAAGCCTAAGGACCCCAGTTCGAGGCCTCAATTCCCCAGGATCCACATTAGCCAGATGCATAAGGGGGCGCACACGTCTGGAGTTCGTTTGCAGCAGCTGGAGGCCCTGGCGCGCCCATTCTCTCTCTCTCTCTGCCTCTTTTTCTCTGTTGCTCTCAAATAAGTAATTAAGAAATAAACCAAAAAAAAGTGTCTCGTAATACCACAGGTGTATATGCATAATTCCCATTTTCTGAATGTGATCTCTGTTTTGTTCTGGAAAGTAGACATAAAACCTTTTGTACATAAGTTTTAAAAACAATGGTTTTTTAAGGCAGCGTCTCATTCTAGCCCAGCTGACCTGGAACTCACTCTGAAGCCCAGGCTGCCTCCATCATCCTCCCATCTCAACCTCCCAAGTGATGGAATTATAGATTATAGTGCTGAAATTATGCTCCCTCTTTTTCTGTTGTTGTTTTTTGTTTGTTTGTTTTTATTTTTTTGAGGTAGTGACTTTCTTTATCCCAGACTGACCTGACATTCACTATGTAGTCTCAGGCTGGCATTGAACCCATGGTGATCCTTCTACCTCTGTCTCTGCCTCCTAAGCTCTGGAATTGAAGGCATGTGCCACTATACCCAGCTCCCCTTTTGTATTTTCATATTATTCTAAGATCATCTGGCATTGATTGTCATAACAATCTGATTTGGATACTTTTTAACAAAGTAAACAAATGTTTATGCTTAACTGTAGTTCGTTCCTTGAAATTTGAGGGTAAATAGTAACAAGTATTCATAAAGTGTGCTCTACATTGTAAGAATTAAAATATTACTCTTGCCAGGTGTGCTGGTGTACACCTTTAATCCCAGCACTCTGGAGAGGTAGGAGGATTGCCATGAGTTCGAGGCCATCCTGGGACTACACAGTGAATTCCTGGACAGCTTGAGCTACAGTGAGACCCTACCTCCAAAAACAAAAACAAAAAAAGAAAAAAGTTACTCTTCACTTGTTAAGTGAAAGAAATGGCCTCTTGGATGCACGTGATCCATTTTCTTCTTTTTCAGACTTCTTTCTTTTTCTGTTATTTGTATGTTTTTCGTTGCTTATCTGTTTTATGCTCGGATCTCTAATATGCATCCCTCTTCTTTAGTCCTTAAATTTCGTCCAGTGGTTTGGATCTGAAATGTCCCCCCAAAGGCACATTTTTGGAGGCTTGGTCACAAATACATTGTTCAGAGGTGGGGACTTTGGGGAATTAGTTGGATCATGAGGTTAATCCATTGATGGATCTGAAATCCGATGACATCATTAGAAGGTAGGGGAAATCAAGAACTGAGGCCTACCTGGAGAATGGAAGTCAAGGAGGGGAGCTGGGAAGGATGTATCTTGTCCCCGGTCTCCCTGGGTGTTTCTTTGCTTTCTGGCCACCATGAGGTGAGCAGCTTTGCTCTTTCACGTCTTCCCAGCTGCCATAGTGTGCCCCTTGTCACAGGCCTGTGGCAATGGGGCCAAGCAACCTTGGGCTACAACCATTAGTTAAATCTTTTTCCTTGCTGGGTGTGGTTGTGCACGCCTTAAATCCCAGCACTCAGGAGGTAGAAGTAGGAGGATTGCCATGAGTTCAAGACTACCCTGAGACTACATAGTGAATTGCAGGATCCTGGGCTAGAACCAGAGCTTACCTTGAAAAACCATAAATAAATAAACCTCTTTTACACCATTTTCTCAGATGCTTTGTTAGTAATAGAAAGTTGATTTAACACAGGACTTCACATTCATGAGCTTGGCCTCAATAATAAGCTCCATGTCTTCCCTCATTGTCCTTAAGGTGTGATTTCTGTACGTTCTTTTTCAGAGTGTGACTCCCATAGCCACAACTGGCCTAATATGCTCCCTTTGTATAAATTAGACAGAAGTGGGCTGTGCTAAGATACTTGAATCATGAAAAGCCATTTAAAAAAAACTTATTTGAGAGAGATAGAAAGAGGGAGAGAGGGAGACACAGAGAGAGAATGGGCACACCAGGGCTTTCAGCCACCTGTAAATGAACTCCAGAATATGAGGCTTGCAAATGGATAGCAAGAAACTTCTGAAAATATTAACTGTCCCACTTGGTATTGCACCTATTACTAAAATGATGTATGTTTTCAACTGATTTCAGGACTGTGCTCCAAAGAACAAAAGAGAGTATGGTTTGCAGATGGCATATTACCTAATGGTGAAGTTGCAGACACAGCAAAATTATCATCTGGAAGTAAAAGATGTCCTGAAGACTTTAGTCCTGTTTTGCCTGATGTTCCCATGGTAAGGAATCTAAATAACTAACATTAAGTAAACTTGTATTATGCATAAAAATCCCCTTGTGATGATTAGAGTGCCTATCTTTTGAGTGCTTCTATAATGAGAACTGTACATTCATACCTGGTTTCATTCACTTCCTTTACTGCACTTTGCAGATACTGTAGTATTTATGAGTTGAAGATTGTGACAGCTTCATAGAACAGGTCTATCAGCCTCAATTTTCTAAAGCTCAAATGTTCACATTTTAGCAATATATACTTTTCTTTAGATATAATTTATTGCACACTTCATAGACTACATTGTATTATAAACCTAGTTTCTGTATGTACCAGGAAACCAAAAACTTAAGTGACTTGTGTAATAGCCACAGTCTGGAAATGGACCTGCAGTATCTCTGAGGTATGCCTGCAGTGAAGCAGTGAGTACGTGTGAGGTTCTGTCTGTCTGCAGTGAAGCAGCGAGTATATCTTTATATAATATATCATAATAATAAAATGATAGAGAAATTTAAAAATCTGTAATTATTTGAAAAATAACAAACTTATTACGTTAGTACAAATAACATTTTTATGAAAAAGCATATTAAAAACTAAAGCAGTTTAGTATAGAGAGGATTTTTTTCAAATATTCTTAATATTTGACTAAATAGAAAGTGATTATCACATCTGCTTTCAAATACAATGTATTTGTGATATGTTCTATTAGTTATGTGAAGAAAGTTCCAGGGCCTCACTGACTGTGAAAAGGACCTTGGGTACTTCAGGGGTCCCTGTGCCACTTTGAGAACCATTGTAAAGAAATAAAACTGAGTTAATCATTTATTTTAGACTAGTATTGCTTTAATAACTTTCAGACATTTAGGAAAGTATTTGATGGTGATATATTCGCTTGCATTTGTATGACTATGCTAGGTTTAAATAGAAGACATGTAATAGTGTTTGTAAGTAATTTCTTTTTTTTAAATTTTTGTCAATTTCCTACATGTATGTAACGTATTTTCACAGTACTCATCCCATAATCACCCTCTGTTATCTCACTCCTACTGAACCACTTCGTCTTCCCAACTCATCTCCTTCCTGCTGTGTTTGCTTTGTTTTTGTCTTGGGTGGGTGGGGGTTGAGCTCATTGAGTTAAACTGGTGTGACCTGTATGAGTGTGGGGCTTATTTCCTGGAGCATGGACAGTTTACCAGTGGCCACACCCCTGAAGAACATGATCCCCCTCTCAGTAACCATTAGCTGCTAGTAGCGACTGCTGGAGTCATGAGCACCTCCCCCATCCATGATGTGTTGACCAGCTCAGTGTTGCACAGTAAGGTAAAAGTTCTCAAGGTAGATTTTACAAGTAGGCATAACTTCTAAAGGCATATTCCTTAGCCTCATACCCGCTCTCTGAATCAGTATTTCCACAAAATGAAAGTCTTAAACAGGCTAGTACAATCAGTTGAGTTCATGAGTTGTTTCCAAGTGCTATTTATTCTGGACAGTAAAAGTGAAAGGGACTTTATTGCAGCTGGTTTTGTGTAGTCTTTTTCTGGGTGGTTACAGTTGTAGGATGTGTCTGCCACTCTGCTTTCTGACCACTCCCCCCCTTTCTCCTTTCCCTCCCCAACTCTCACCCTTCTAGGGCTTTCTCTGTGTTTTCAGTAGGGGAAAGCTGGAGTTGAACTAAGTTGTTGACTATGTAACACTTCACTTGATCCTCAACTAATTTTTGCTTCATTTTGACAGTCTGTAATATTAATACCTACCTGAGCCTTCAGTAAAACTAAACTTTATGTTCTTTAATGCTGTGTAGCACAGAAATTAAAGGAGTGAAATGGTTTCTGTTTAGGAGCTCATTTTGCCTCTATCTGTTTATTTTTCACTATGTGTGTGTGTGTGTGTGTGTGTGTGTGTGTGTGTGTCGGTCTGCGTGGTGCTTGTGTACATTTGTGTCCATGTATGTGGAGGCCATCTTCAGGCACCATTCACCTTTTTTTTGAGACAGAATCTCTTGTTAGCCTTGAACTCGCCAATTAGGCTACAGTAGCTGGCTAGTGAGCTCTAGGGAGCTGCCTGTTTCCCCTCCCCAGCGCCGGCGTTACAGGCACGGCTGGCGCACCTGGGTTTTGAGCGTGAGTTCGGAGGACCGGACGGAGACCGTCATGCTGCCTCCCGTTCCTTATGTTTGCGAACATCCATGTTAAAAAGAGATTCACTGTTGGGCTGGAGAGATGGCTTAGCGGTTAAGCACTTGCCTGTGAAGCGTAAGGGCCCCGGTTCAAGGCTCGGTTCTCCAGGACCCACGTTAGCCAGATGCACAAGGGGCGCACGCGTCTGGAGTTCGTTCGCAGTGGCCAGAGGCCCTGGCGCGCCCATTCTCTCCTGTCTATCTGTCTCTTTCTCTCTCTCTGTCCGTCGCTTTCAAATAAAAATAAAACAAAATTAAAAAAAAAAAAAAAGAGATTCACTGTTGAACAGAGAATATGATCTGATTCAGTGTTGCATTCTTGTTTTACAGATTGTAGCTACAGTGGATAATACCCACTCTACTACAGCGGAAAAACTAAACAGTGAAACAGGAGATATTGCAAGAAATGACATAATTCTGAGTTCTCACGTTTCATCTGTGGAAAAACTGCCTGTAAACACAGGAAACGAGGGGTTACCTGCTTACGGTTCTTTTATACTAGATGATGATGTTTTTGCAGAAACTGAGGAGTCGTCTAGTCCTGCTGGTGTCCCAGTTAGCAGCAGCTTACCTGTTGCTGGTATTTCAGATTACAGGTTATTATGTGGCATCAGCAAGTGCGTCTGCAGTAAGATTAGTCTGATACCGGAGGATGAGGTCAACTTGCCTCCACTACTCATGGCATCGGGAGAAGTGGGATCAGGTGGGGTATCAATTATTTACAATTTCAAAAGAATATGCACATGAATTTTGTCTGCAGTGTATGAAATGAATTTTTTAAAACTTAGACAATTTTGTTATATGTACCAGAGCTGATAACTTTAGTTTTCAAAAAAGCCTTCCATAAAACAAATCCAAAATTATTTGAATGTTTGTGATTTATTATCACATCTGGGTCCTTAATTTAGCTTGGGTAAAGTCTAATACAATAGGGAAACTCATGGACTTTTTGAAATGTTTCTGTCATTTTAGGGCTTTGGGTTTTTTTCTTTAAAAAATTTATTTATTATTTATTTGAGAGAGAGAGAGAAAGAGGCAGACATATATAAAGAATGGGCACACCAGGCACTCCAGCCACTGCAAACAAACTCCAGCTGCATGCGCCACATTGTGCATCTGGTTTACATGGGAACCTGGGTCCTTTGATTTTGCAGGCAAGCGCCTTAGCTGCTAAGCCATCTCCAGCCCTGTTTTTTTTTTTTGTTTTGTTTTTTTTTAACTGCCTGGTTCCCAAAGAAAGAGCATTAAACTGGATAATAAAAATGAGAAGTTCTAGTTCATCACCTGCTTATTTCATGTAAACTTGAAGTGTGTAATCTCTATAGGCATTTGCCCCCTCTGTAAAAGAAGAGAAACAGATGATATGTAAGGTCCTCCTCAGGCCAGAGATGCTGTGACTGGTTCTCACCAGAGCAGCTTCTGGAGGTGGATGCTCCTTACCCCAGGCATTGTGCTGCTTCCTGAGACAGAAGCTGCTGCCTGCGCTTGCTGGTGTAGGAGAATGAAACTCAGCATCACTGTGCTGTCTGTGGACCCATTTCATGACTCATCTGTAGTGACAAGCACAGGGAGCTCTGTTCTTTCAGTGCCATGGGTCTTTTCTTATTGTCAAGTTTTGTTTTTGTTTGTTGCTACCTGTTACTGATAGCAGGATATGCAACAAGCAGCATATGTACTTAGACCTACACTGTTTCTATGGACATGTAAATTTCAGAAATTAGTGGACTGACTGGCAAGTTGGAATTCACTTTTGACAGAAGTGTTTGTTTCAAAACTTTGAAGTTGCTGAAATTTTCTAAATGTGCTCTTAATGTATTTGTATATATATTACATATGTGTGAGCTTTATATATATTACAATAATTAATGGATGGAAAGGCAAACATGTGAGTGTATAACAGTTGTACAGTGAGGTGATTGATTTCATGAACATACCAGCTATATTGTAGTTAAATCCTGCTTGAAATGTTTGCTTTTGCTCAATCGGACTATTGGCTTTACACATCTTTCATTGTATGCATGTCTAGGAGGCTTCACTTTGACTAATCTATCTGTACTGTTTAGCGCCTACAGTGCAAGAACACCCGTCTCATGAGCAGATCACTTTGCTTCTTGAAGGGGAAGGATTTCCTCCTGTCACATTTATTCTGAATGCTAATCTACTGGTGAACGTCAAAGTAGTATCTTGTAAGTAGATACTCGCTTTTCTTTCTTGCTTTTGCAGAGCATTATTCCTGACATAATTATTCCTCAAGTTAGATTTTGACTGGCAACAGTGAAAAATAAGAAGCATCGGATATTTTTGTAGCCATAGACGGCTAAACACGTGTTTTCCAAGTGCAACTCAGACTAGAAGCCCTCCTGAATGCTGGGGTTACAGGCACTTGGCTCAGATTGGTTGAGATGTTTTGATACTTAGTATATAATTACCTGTTATCTCTTGTAGCTTTTAGATCAGTTGAAAGTTGGTACATGCTATTTGATAAATGATTTGAGCAGGCATAATGATTTAATAGCAGTCAAAACAGTTAAGACACTTTTTTCTTTTTTCTTTCCCAACAAGGTCCCGCTCTGTAGCCCGGGCTGGTCTGAAGGCCATTATGTAGACCAGGCCGGCCCTCACATTTGTGGGGATCCACCCAGCTCTGCCTTCTGAGTGCTGGGATTATAGGCATGTGCTACCACACCCAGCTAAGACAGTTTTAAAGTCAGTGACATGTGGCCTAATTAAAAGTAAGGAGCAGATAATCCTCAGTAATAAGTAATCTTCACTACTTAGTGTGTTCATCAGCTTTTCATCTGAGAGTGCCAAATCCTAACCACTGGACCACCAAGGAAGCTAGCTTTCCATCTCTGTACTGCACTTCAGCATGTTTTAATTTAGTGTTATTACTTCACTTCCTACATTAAGCCTTTGTCTTAGATGAATTCTAAAAAATTCAGTTTTTAACTAAAAATAAGTATTTGATCAATTATGCTTTATGCAGAAACAATTTTTAATTACTCATGTTGATAGAAGTTGACATAGTTGTTTACTTTTATTGCTCAAGATTCCTCAGATAAATATTGGTACTTCTCAACCAATGGATTGCATGGCTTGGGACAGGCAGAAATTATTATTCTCTTGTTATGTTTGCCAAACGAGGACACAATTCCCAAGGACATCTTCAGACTATTTATCACCATATATAAGGATGCTTTAAAAGGTATGACATTTTATTTGAACTGTTCAGGTTCAATATTGGATAAATTAGTTAAAGGCATTTAAATTTTTGGCTATGCTAATTGTATTGATTTATTTTTTCATAAGCTTAATGATTTTATAAAAGATCTTAATCATAGTCTTATTATCTAGCTTTTATTTGGTTTTCCAAGGTAGTCTCAGTCTAGCCCATGCTGACCTGGAATTCACTATGTAGTCTCAGGGTGGCCTCAAACTCACAGCAATCCTCCTTCCTACCTCTGCCTCCTGAATGCTGGGATTAAAGGCGTGCGCCACCACGCCCGGCCTTAAATCTAACATTTTGTGTGATTTGTGTCTGTACATAAATTTTAAAAAATATTTTATTTATTTGAAAGAGACAGATATATATATATATATATATATATATATATATATATAGAGAGAGAGAGAGAGAGAGAGAGAGAGAGAGAGGAATGAATGGGTATCCCAGGGCCTGTAGCCACTGTGAATGAACTCCAGAAGCATGTGCCACTTTGAGCATCTGACTTACATGGGTCCTGGGGAATCAAATCTGGGTCCTTTGGCTTTGCAGGCAAGCACCTTCACTGCTAAGCCATCTCTCCAGCCCCATAATTTTTGTTTTTATTCTGTGGACTTGAAATTTCCCTCCTTGACTTTTTAAATGTATCTATATACTTTCATTACTATCTATACTATATTGGGAGAACATAATTTTTCTTAAGATCATAAACTAAGGAGAAAAATTAAAAGCATCTGTAGTTGGAAACATTTTCTAATTTTTTGCACAGTTCCTCACCCATTGTCCAGGAGTAACTCAGTTTTGTTCACAGATAGTGTATAATATTCGATAAACTCCTTTTTTTTTTTTTGTTCCTTTGTGTGTATGTAAGTTGTGTTGGGGATTGAGCCTAGAGCTTCACATAGCGAGATACAGCTGGAGATACACCGATCTGCCACTGTGCTTCATCCCCAGCCTAAGTAGGGTAAAAATAAGGGGGACAATTCTGCATTGCTTTTACCTAAGAAAGTTTAATTGGGACCTTCAAACTCAGAAGAATGCTTTATCATCAAAATAATAATATAACAACTTAAATTTATTTATTACTAATTTTATTTCCAGGAAAATACATAGAAAACTTGGACAGTATCACCTTTACTGAAAGCTTCCTCAATAGTAAGGATCATGGAGGATTCCTGTTCATTACACCAACCTTCCAGAAGCTTGATGACCTCCCGTTACCAAGCAGCCCTTTTCTCTGTGGGCTTCTCATCCAGAAGCTGGAGATCCCTTGGGCAAAGGTTTTCCCTATGCGTTTAATGTTGAGATTGGGTGCAGAATATAAAGGTAAGTTTGAGAATAGTAAGGTAGGTCTCACATTTTCAAATATACTGAATATAAGGTAAGAATTTCAGGGGGCTGTGGGGGGAGCTCAGGGATACAGTTTTGCTGCTGTACAAGCATGAGGACCTGAGGCCTCAGCGCCAATGTAAAAAAGCTACGCGCAGCAGTGGCCTGCCTGCAATCTCAGCGCTGGGGAGGAGCCCCGAGGCCGCCTGGCCAGCTAGAGATAGCTCGACGGTTAAGTTGCTTGCCTGCAAAACCTAAGGACCTGGGTTCAGTTTCCCAGTACCCACATAAAGCCAGATGCACAAAGTGGCACATGCATCTGGAGTTTGTTTGCAGTGACTGGAGGCCGTGGTGTGCCCACTTTCTTCCTTTCTCTCTCTGTGTACTACTGTCTCTCTTGGCTTGCAAAAATATATATATATGTATAGAAAAAAATAAGGTGGACAGATGGGTATGGTGGTGCACGTCTTTAATCCCAGCACTTGGTAGACAGAGATAGGATTGTTATGAGTTTGTGGCCATACTGAGACTATGTAGTCAATTCCATGTCAGCCTGAGCTAGAGCAAGCCCCTACCTCAAAAACAATAATAGTAATAATATGGTGGAGAGCAATTGAGGAACAATGTTGAAATGCTTACCTCTGCCTTCCCTCCCACACACATACACATAAAGAATTTCAGAGAAATCATTAAAGTAATTCTTACCAGATTAATGAAACTACTTTTGTTTTGGTGTACTTTTAAATTTCTAAGACAACCCTATTCTGCTACCATATTAGTTTAGAAAATGTTGGTATGTCAAGAAGTTTCTTTGTGTTCATAAATTACAGTAACTTACTTTAAATTTTAATTATTGTCATCATCTTTATGTTTTTGAGGCAGGGTCTCACTCTAGCTCAGGTTGATCTGGAACTTGCTTTGCAGCCCAGTCTGGCCTCGAGCTCACGAAGATCTTCCTACTTCAGCCTTCTGAGATCTGAGATTACAGGGGTGAGCCACCATACCCAACTTATTTAAAAAAAAAAAAAAAGCAGGTTGGAGAGATGGCTTAGCGGTTAAGCACTTGTCTGTGAAGCCTAAGGACCCCGGTTTGAGGCTCAATTCCCCAGAATCCACATTAGCCGGATGCACAAGGGGGCACACACATCTGGAGTTCGTTTGCAGTGGCTGGAGGCCCTCGTGCGCCCATTCTCTCTCTCTCTCTCTCTCTCTTTGCCTTTCTGTCTTGTGTCTGTCACTCTTAAATAAATAAAAAATGAACAAAAAAATTTTTTAAAGTATTCTTGAGAGTTTTAATTTTTTTTCAACCATAAGAGGCAAATTAGTTCCTTTCAGCTTACTCATAAATCCAGACACACTCCTAAGTCATCAGTGCTGCTGAGCTCACTGGCTGGCGGCAGTCCAGGGGGAGCTATCAAGAGAAGTGTGGGCTCCAAAGTTGCTGTCGTGGTCAGCTTCGCACTGCTGGCAGAAATCACCCTACCAAGAGTTGCTCCTGGGAATAAAGGTTCATTTTGGCTTACAGACTCAAGGGGAAGCTCCATGATGGCAGGGGAAAACAATGGCATGAGCAGAGGTGGACATCACACTCTGGCCAACATCAGGTGGACTACAGCAACAGGAGAGTGTGTCAAACACTGGCTTGGGGAAACTGGCTATAGTTCCCATAAGCCCCCGCCAACAACACACTGCCTCCAGGAGGCCTTAATTCCCAAATTGCCATCAGCTGGGAACCTAGCATTCAGAGCACCTAAGTTTATGGGGGACACCTGCATCAAACCACCACAATAGTGATTACCTTTTTTCTAAGTTTTAAATTCCTTACTTACGCTTTCATATTCCTGATATTTCAATTGCTCAAAAGGGACACTGACTAGCATACACCCTTTTGATACAATTGGAGATTATCTGAAACTGTTACCATTGTCTAGATTTTTGCATTATGGCTATTTCTGTGATTTCAGAATTGCTTCTAATGTTAAACTTTTTGAATTCCCACGACATTTTTATCCCTGACTTCAAGAAAGAATGTATTTGTTGTTTGTGCAGTATATCACATGTAGTATATTCTGTTAGGCATGTGATTCTAAACCATTTAATACATATCATTTTGGAAGAAAGTCAAATGTAGAAAAGATACAAAAGTCATTTTTGTTTCAGAATGGGCAATTTAAGCAACTGAGATAATTTATTTAAATCTGTCTGTTTGGAAAACTTCATTAGACTCTGGCTTTGGTGGTAGGGGTTCTTAGCACTTAGGAGTTAAGTAATTCTTTTACATAAACAAATTAACTTTCATCTTGGGTTTTGTTTTGTGTTATCCTAAGTTCAGGCATTGTATTCTGAGCCAAGTGTTTTCTTCATTCAGCTTCAGCTTAATATTTTATTCATGTTAAAATATTTGAATGCTAATTTTTGGGGTTGTGGCAGTACATTAACCAACCATAGATCATTATGGGACATAAAATCTGTAAGCGTGGCTACTATTTTGGACAGCAGCACCTGAAAATATCTAAGACTGGTTTTCCCATAGTAAAGGTTAGAATCTAAATCATGGCACTTGGACTACTGAAAGGACCACAAGGGTTGAAATTGCAAAGCTGTGACTGCCAGACATTTAGTGGTGATGAGGGAAAGTCATAGATGGAAGTTAATCAATCTCTACCATCTTCTGTATTTATTATGTTCTGCTAGATTGATCTCTCTCTCTCTCTCTCCCTCGCACACACATACCCCTTGAAATTAATGGTGCTCATCCTTGTTTGTTTATACATGACATGAAATTTGTTACGGAAGTAATGTACATGTGAGAAAGTTAATGGCAAAAGTTTAAATTCTAATATTGAAGACTGGAAACAACTCTCAGGTGGGGATTATGTGCACTTTCATATTGAGGCACCGTTTTGGAATATCAGTGAATTATGTGGTAGTTTGTTTATAATACTTTGTGCACTGACAATAAGTCCTAAGCAATACCTGTTGAGAATGGCGTTTTAAATAAAATGACCTGTGACAGTAGAAATCATACTTCTCATAAAAGCATGAGGTTAAAAATATCAGTATTTGGGTTTGGAGAGATTGCTCAGTGGGTAAAGCCTGATGGATTGGGTTCGATTCTCCATTGCCCCCATAAAGCCAGCTACGCAGTGTGGCACATGTGTCTGGAGTTTGTTTACAGTGGCAGGAAGCCCTGCTGTGCTCAAACACACACACACACACACGCACACACTTTTTTTTCTCTCTCTCAAATAAATAATATTTTTAAAAGCCAGAATTTTGCCTTAATTATGTTCTTGATCATTTTAATGTCTTTTAGCACTGTTAATAGGTTTTCTTCCCCAGAGTAGATCCTCTGTTTTCTGAATTACTTAGTTGCCCTTTGTTTGTCCTGGTAAGGTGTGGTTGCTGTGACTTGTCTTTAAGATAGACAGTATCAGGTTATGTGCTGTTGTCTTAGAAGTTTAAGAATTCGTCTAGTATACATTACAAAGGTTAGTTTGCTTATCGCCCAGCTGAGAACTGAGTGCTAAAAGTAGGGCATGATCATGATTGACAAAGGTCTTGCCTGCCTTTTCTGCATGTTCATTTCTTTTCTCAGAGTGTTCACTGCGCTGCCAGCATAGTGTCTTTATAGGGTTCTGTGTTTTCGGTGCCTTAAAGAAAGAAAGCCCAGCTCTGGCGAGTCCTGTGTGCTATCCCCTTTTCTGTGCTGACTTCTAAGGCTCCTTGTGTTCCTTTTTCCATGTTGACAAAGACCCGTGAAGGTTTGTGACTCTTCGTAAATTAGCACAGTTCAGTGGTGCTTCTAAAGTGTTTAGTTTTTTTTTTGTTTTTTTTTTTTCCCTTCTTTGAGGTAGGGTCTCTCTCTAGCCCAGGCTGACCTGGAATTCACTATGGAGTCTCGGGGTGGCCTCGAACTCACGGCAATCCTCCTACCTCTGCCTCCTGAGTGCTGGGATTAAAGGCATGTGCCACCACACCCGGCTAGTTTTTTATATTTCTCTTTTCGTTAAATTATCAAGATTTTATAGGGGGTCTAAAGCAATTAAAAATTTTTTTGTCTCCCATACTTTTGTGGAGACAGCATGTATAATGAACACATTAAATGCTGAGGAATTAGACAGACTTGGTTTCAAATCAGTTTAAACAGTTTACTTGCTGACAACAAGTTTATTAATCTCTGTGTGCCAACTTTCTCATCTAGAGAATGAATATAGATCCCTTAATTTTGGTAGGGTTTAGGTAAGATGATCTCTTAGAGTTCCCAATTCAGTGTAGCATCTCAAAGGTCCATAGTAAGTCTCAATGTCATCTCTCACTTTCCTCCAGGAGCTGATCACTATGGTATTTATTTGTAATGATTGTCTGAAAAATGAAAATTAAAGTATTAAATGTAACACTTCATGGTTTTTCTCAATAGTAATCAAGCCTTCTCTCTATGTATAGTATATCCTGCTCCTCTAACAAGTATCAGAAGCCGAAAACCTCTTTTCGGAGAAATAGGACACACTATAATGAACTTACTTGTTGTGAGTACTTAGAACTTTTGTTTTTATTTATGAAATTTCACCCAGTTTTATTTTTCTATTTGAATTGTGAACATTTGGTACAATGAAGGATCATTTGTATGCCGAATTCATTTAGCATAAATGAGTTCTTTTTTTTAAAAAAAAATTGTGTATGATGTATATGGGTGCATGTGCCTCGGTCTGTGTGTGGAGGTCAGACAGGACAACTTTGAGGTGTCTGTGCTCCACCTTTGTGACAAGACATCTTGTTGCAGCAGATGAACAGTGAGGCCGCGGAGAATGCCAGATTAAGCGGACGTGAGCTTCGGACGCCCCCAGCTCTGCCTCACGTTGCTCTTGTGATCTCAGATCCATGTGCCACTGTGTCTGCCTTTATGCGGGTGCTGGGGACCTGAGCCCAAGTCGGCAGGCTTTGCAAGCAAGCACCTTTTCACTGCCGAGCTGTCTCCCCAGCCTGCTGGAAGGCATTTTGATGGCACTGTGGCAAAAGTCTTAAAATGATATATATATTTAAAAGTACTTAATGGATGAGACAATGTTCAGAGATAGTCTAAGGATTGTGGAACTGTGATTATTTTTGTAGGACCTTCGAAATTACCAGTATACCTTGCACCATGTAGATCAGTTGTTGATACATATGGAGATGGGAAAAAGCTGTATAAAAATACCCCGGAAAGGATACAGCGATGTGAGTATAGCTGCTTTATTCCAATTTTAAATATAAATGGTGAATATCAGAGCTCCTAAGACTTGTGTAAGATTTATTTTTTGCTCTTAAAAAATATTTTATTTGCTTATTTAATTTATTTATGAGAGGCAGATTAGAGAAAATGGGCATGCCAGGGCCTCTGACTGCTGCAAATGAACTCCAGATGCATGTGCCACCTTCTGCATTTGCCTTATGTGGGTCCTGGGTAATTGAACCTGTGACCCTTAGGCTTTGCAGACAAGTGCCTTAACCACTAAGCTATCTCTCCAGCCCATTTTTTTTTTTTAATTTTGAATGAAGGTATCTAATGTATACCAATAAATAAGGTTTTGAACTTTTAGAATTGTTTGGCAAAAATTTGTTTAATCCAGTATCTCTATCTTTTTCCTTGTTTTTTTTTATTAATTGAAGTGATTTTGTTTTAAAATATTAGTTTCAATCACATCCTGACAGTTTTGTTTTTTTATAGAACAGAGCTTTGTAATTATGAAGTGGATTAAGAATGTGACTGTTACCATAAGCACAGCAGTGTTAGAAGTCTTTCTGAGCAGACACTGTATTGGTGTTTTTCTTCAGGTCATGAAGGTACTGAACTCCTCTAATGAGCATGTCATCAGCATTGGCGCCAGCTTCAGTACAGAGGCAGACTCTCACCTGGTCTGTGTGCAGAGTGAAGGGCTTTACCAAACGCAGGCCAGCAGCGCCACTGGCCAGCCTAGGAAAGGTAGGATCCTTAGTCTGTAGTATAAAACCGCCTGAATGAGTAGAATCCATTTCAAAGGAGAACTTATATTTTATTGAATTGATAATACATAGTAAGTTACTTTGTATAATATTTTATTCTTTTATTTTTAATTGCATTTCTTATGTGTTAATAACAATATTTATTGAATACTTTAAATATTTGTATTCCACATTCTGAGTATAGCAAATAAAATATAAAATGAGCAGGTTAAAATGTAAGTAATTTTTAATTTTCCTTTTCAGTGACAGGTGCAAGTTTTGTAGTATTCAATGGTGCTCTAAAAACATCTTCTGGATTTCTTGCGAAGTCTAGCATAGTTGAAGGTATGAGCTTCATCTTTTTTGAATGTGAAGTTGTTTTCCCATTACCTTTAAGAAGTGTATCTGATGTTTATAAAAGAATATATGTAAATATATAGAGTAGTACACAAACTTAGATAAAATCATCAACTAGCCAAAGTGCTGGAACATGACTAATGCTGGATCTACTTATGTCTTTCTCCTCTACTCACAGTTTTCTCTTAGACTAAATATAATATGCATCATTCTTACAATTTTTTTAAAGTTCTGCATATAATATACTTAAATGATATATATATTGATTATTAAGGAGATTTATAAAAGTTATATTCTTCACATAATGCATAACATTGTTTATGTTTCTAAAATAATGCACATTGTTGCCTGGAAATAAGGCTTGTTTCTTTTCAGCGCTGTTAAATGTTAGTCAGTATGTGACCATTCATTCATCCTCTCATGAACTCCTGACTTATTTCTGGTCTTTACGATTACAGACAGTGGTGCTGATAGCACTGTCACTTACATGCGTGCACACTGCACACAGGCACTCTTGACTATATGACTTGGACTGGAACTTAGTAAATTTTTATCTTTACAGAGTATTACCAAATGTTTTCCAAAGTGTTGTACCAGTTTACATTGTATCTGATGTATAAGATTGTCATTGGTCTCCATGTTCTCTAGAGGTGTTATCAGACTGCTTAATTTTGTAGATTTCATAAGCATGCCTGAATATGGTCTTTATTTGCATATTTCTGTTTACTGGTAAGTGGAGTATCTTATTACATATTTATTGGGCACATATAAAACCTCCATTTGCAGCTTTTGCTTATTTCTCTACTGGTTGTCTTTTTTCCAACTGATGTGTAATTTATATAATATTACATGTTGAAGGTTCTCGCTCCTTCATTTCTGAAGTTGTTCATATTTACGTATAGGCTCGTGTTATAATTTGATACGTGAATAGAATGTATAATGATCCAATCACAGGTGATTATCATTTTCATCTACCTACACCCGTGTCATTTCTTAGTGTTGGCAAACTTTAAATTCTTCTCAACTCCTTAAAAATATAGAATAACTCATTTGGAGCTATAATTGCCCTTCTGAGTGTGGTACATGTATATATATTTATATGTAATAAACTGTATTTTAATGACCCTTTATCCTCCCTACTTTTTATCCCCTACATTCTACCCTTCCTAACTTCTATTAGCCACTATTTTATTCTCTATTTCTATGAAGACAACTTTTTTGGCACTTACATATGACTAAAAACAAGTGGTATTTTATCTTCTGTGCTTATTCACTAAACATAATGTCTTCCAGTTCATCCATATTGCTACAAATGACAGGATTTCATTTTTTCTTCTGGTTAAATAATGTGTATGATCCATTTGTCTGTTGAACACCTCGGTAGATCTTGTATCCTGGCTGTTAGGAATGACGCTGTGACTCTTTTCTTCTATGCTTGGGGTGACTTGGGAGGATTGAAACAGGGTTTTGCTGTCTCAGGCTGGCCCAGAACTCACTATGTAACTCAGGCCGGCTTCCAATTCTCAATTCTGCCTCAGCCTCCGAGTGCTGGGATTACAGGTGTGTGCCACCGTGTTCACCATCTCTTTAGTAGTTCTTTTTTTTTTTTTTTTTGCATATGTATTTGTGCAATGTGTGTATGCATGTTCCTGTTCTGGGATGTGTGTGTGTGTGTGTGTATGCACTCATGTGTGCGTGCCAGAAGTAGACATCGGGTATTTCTCAGTCACACTCCACGTTGTTCTTTGAGACAGGGGTTTTTGCTGAACCTAGAGCTCACACATTCAGCTAGACTAGCTAGTCTGTGAGACACAGGGATTCTCTGTCTGTGCCTCCACAGCGCTGGGGTTGCAGTCATATATCCAGCATTTTACATGGAAACTCAGGTCTCCACACTTGCATGGCAAGCGCATTGCCCAGTTATCCATCACTCCAGCCCTGATTTATTTATTTCACTGAGGATATTCTCCATAGTTGAACCATTGGGTAATATAATAATTTTAGTTTAATGTTTTTTATTTTTTGAGGTAGGGTCTCACTGTAGCTCAGGCTGACCTGGAATTCACTATGTAGTCTCAGGGTGGCCTCGAACTTATGCCAATCCTCCTACCTCTGTCTCCTGAGTGCTGGGATTAAAGGCGTGCGCTACCACACCCGGCTCCTCCTCCTCTTTTGATAGAAGGTCTTGTGCTATAGCCCAGGCTGTCCTCAATCTTCCAGTAACCCTTCTGCTTCAGCCTCTTGACTGCTGGGATTACAGACATGAGCTACCACACCCAAACTATGGAGAAGTTTTGAATAGTTTTCCTTGTGTTTTCTCCCAGTGGCTCATACCTGCAGGTCTTATGTTTAGGTCTTTGATCCATTTTGAGTTGATTTTTGTACATGGTGAGACATAGGGGTCTAATTTTCATTGTTTTACGTAGAGATATCCAGTTTATAGTACTGTTTATTGACAAAAATGTTCTTTTCTCTCTCTTCTTTTTGAGTCAGTCTCACTGTAGTCCAGGCTGACCAGGAAATTACTCTGTAGCACAGGCTGGCCTTGAATTCACTTTGATGCTACCTCAGCTGGGATTAAAGGTGTGCACCACCATGCTGAGACTGGTTTTTTTTTTTTTTTTTTCATCAAGGAATATTTTTGACCCTTTGTTGAAGTTTAGTTGGCTATATAGGTAGATTTATTTTGGGGTTATCTATTCTGTTGATCTTTCTTTGTGTGTGTGTGTTTAATGGCCATACCATGCTATATGTTTGGAATGTTTAGAGACCTGGTGTCTTTTTTCTTGTTGCTCCAGATTGCTTTAGCTATTTAGGGTCCTTTCTGGAATCATAGGAATTGTAGGATTTCATTTTCAGGTTTTGGGAAGAACGCCATTGTTGTTTAGATGGTAATTACATGGAATCTATAATTGCTTCCTGTGTAGTGGGTATTTTAACTATATTCTTCCAATCCATGAACATGAAAGCCTTTGTTTTCTGTGACCTCTTCAATTTCTTTCATGTGTGTCTTACAGTTTTCATCATAGAAATCATTCAGTCCTTGGTTAAATTTATTCCTTTTGGTGGTGGTTGCTATTGTGAAAGGGATTGTCATGCTCACTTCATTACTCAGCAAGCTACTGTTTGTTTTATGTCCTGTAACCTTTTAATTCAGTAATCAGGTTTAACAGGGATTAAAAAAATGTTAAGGGCTGGAGAGATAGCCTAGTGGTTAAGGCACTTGCCTGTGAAGCCAAAGGACCCAGATTCAATTCCCTAGTACCCACATAAGCCAGATGCACAAGGGGGCACATGCGTCTGGAGTTTGTATGCAGTGGCTAGAGGCCCTGGCATGTCCATCTCTCTCCCCCCCCCCTTCTTTCTCAGATAAATAAGAACAAAATATTTTTAAAAATTGTAGGCCAGGTGTGGTGGCACATGCCTTTAATCCCAGCACTTGGAAGGCAGAGGTAGGAGAATCGCTGAGAGTTTGAGGCTACCCTGAGACTTCATAATGAATTCCAGGTCAGCCTGAGCTAGAGTGAGACCCTCTCCAAAAAACAAACAAAATTGTAAAAATTATGCATGTGTCCTTGCATTATTTTGTGGAAGTTTTTCTGCATATGGAATCATGTAATGTGCACGTAAGTCTCTTTGACTTACCCTTTCCCCTTTGGCTGCCCTTACTCCTTTGTCCTGACCTAACACTGGTTAAAGCCTCCAGTTTGTGTTAAGTGTGGTGGATGCAGACAATTGCCTTGTTCCTGGTCCTAAGAAAAGTGGGTTCCACTTTTCCCCTCTAGTACAAGGGTAGCTGGGTTTGTCATGAATCACATTTTTGATTTGAGGCATGTTCCTTCTATACCTAATGTACTGAAGGTCTTAATTGTGAAGGGGCATTGAATTGTTATCTAATGCTCTTTTTGCATCTTCAAGAGGATTGTATAGTTTTTGTCCTTCAGTTGGTGTGACATGCTTATTGATTTGCAGAATGTCAACTCAGCTTCATATCCTTAAGTCAAATATTACCTAGTCACACTGTATGATATTTTGGTGTGCTGTTAGCCAGAAGTACAAATTCTTATCCTTATTTGCATAGTATTAAAAATAATCCTTTAAGTCGGGTGTGGTGGCGCACACCTTGAATCTTAGCACTTGGAGTCAGAAGTAGGAGGATCATCATGAGTTTGAGGACACCCTGAGAATACACAGTGAATTCCAGATCAGCCTGGGCTAAAGTGAGACCCTATCTCAAAAAACAAACAAACAAGCCGGGCGTGGTGGCGCACGCCTTTAATCCCAGCACTCGGGAGGCAGAGGTAGGAGGATCGCCATGAGTTCGAGGCCACCCTGAGACTCCATAGTGAATTCCAGGTCAGCCTGGGCTAGAGTGAAACCCTACCTCGAAAACCCAAAACAAACAAACAAACAAACATCTTTTGGGGCTGGAGAGATGGCTTAGCAGTTAAGGTACTTGCCTGCAAAGGTAAAGGACCTAGGTTCAATTCCGCAGTACCCACATAAGCCAGATGCACAATGTGACCCATGTTTCTGGAGTTCATTTGCAGTGGCTAGAGGCCCTGCACACCCATTCTCTCTCTCTGCCACTTTCTCTAGCTAAAATAAATGACTAAAAAATAAAATACTAAAAAAGGTTTTAAAAACTAATCTTTCGATTAGGTGTTAGATGCTATTGAGTACTATCAATAACTATTAAGAGGGTTAAAAAAAGTCCTTAACTTTGTGAAATATTTTTATTATTTCTTAAACAACCATAAAGATGATTAGCAAAGAACTTAAAATGTATGTGTGGCACTGGACATAGTCTAATACCAAATTTTATTGTTTAGGCATACATAACTGATTTTATGGCAAAATAATCGTGAAACACATAAATCTGATTTCTAGATGGCTTAATGGTACAAATTACTCCGGAGACCATGGATGGCTTGCGGCTCGCTTTACGAGAGCAGAAGGACTTTAAAATTACATGTGGGAAGGTGGATGCAGTAGACCTGAGGGAGTATGTGGATATCTGCTGGGTAGATTCTGAAGACAAAAGAAACAAAGGGTATGAATGTTTTGTTACTAAAATGTAATTGACTTGCTGAAAGGGAAAGGATAAAAACATCACCTAAATAGAATGAATTATTTTATGAATGAATATAAAATTGTGCCATTAACTTAAGTGTTTATATTCTGGTTAATACAGTGTGATTTGAAACATGTACCTAACTGGCTTGGTCAGGAAGTTGCTAATGGGTGAATGGTCAGTTTGAGAGGCCAGTGTTCACTCATCCACTGGGTAGCTTGCTGCTGGGGCTGAGAAAAGGCAAAACACTAGATATGTAGATTGAATTTTTTTTAGGCTGTATTTTTTGTCAAGGAAGGAATTCCTTTTGATGACTCAGAGTTATTTTGATTCATTATAATTACAATATATGCATTAGGAATGCTAGGGATTGTTAATGCCAGTCCTTCCTGTTTTCAGTTACCCATTGTCTTTGTTTGTGGAAGATTGGTTAAGAGGTTTGGAGCAAAGAAGGAGGGAGGGCTAATGGTGAATATAATTCCAAAGTAGTGTTTTTGGGTTCTTTGTTTGTTTTTCAAGGTAGGGTCTCACTCTAGCTCACGCTGACCTGGAATTCACTATGTAGTGTCAGGGTGGCCTTGGACTCACTGCGATCCTCCTACCTCTCCCTCCTGAGTGCTGGGATTAAAGGCATGTGCCACCACACCTAGCTGTATTTTTGGTTTTTTGAAGTTGGGTGTCACTCTAGCCTGGGCTGTTTTGGAATTCTCTATGTAGTCTCAATCTGGCCTCAAACTCACAGCAACTCACAGTGATCCTTCTACCTTGGCCTCCTGAGTGCTGGGATTAAAGGTATATGGTACCACACTTGACAAAAGTAGTGATTTTGGTTTCATGAGATAGCTTTTTTGTTAGGAAACTAAAGTATTTTAACCTAGGTCTAAATTGAGCATGTGAAAAAGGAGATATAATTCATTGGTGAAGGTGATGGGAAGATAGTCCAGGGGTGAAAGGTGCTTGCTTTTCAGCCTGATGGCCTGGGTTTAGTTCCCCAGCCACCCATATAAAGCCAGATGGACATTTGTTTGCAGAAGTAAGAGACCTGGGAGTCAATACACTCCCCTGGCACACAAATAAATAAAAATTGAAAACTTTTACTGATGAACAAAGGTTGTTATGCAATCAAGAAATTATGAATGAACTATAGATTATATACATTGAGTCATTTTGTTGCTGTTTAAAATTTTGTCTTCTCTTTTTTCTCCTTTGGCCAGATGTAATAATTTCATAAAAATTATACTTTGATAAAAATCTTGTTTTATTACGTTTTGTCCTATAGTGTTGTTAGTTCAGTGGATGGAATATCATTACAAGGATTTCCAAGTGAGAAAATAAAGCTGGAAGCAGATTTTGAAACAGATGAGAAAATTGTAAAATGTACGGAGGTATGGAGAAAAGTTTCTTCCCTTTATGCTGTATTTTTCATGTGCTCATTTCAGGCTGTCTAATAGTACTTCTTGCCAGCTAATAGTTATATTTTCACAAATTGCCATCTTTGTACAATATGGTATGTTTTTTGTCATATTATTTTCATTTTATTCTTATTTTATAGTAACAAAACAGTGACATCAGTTTATAGTCAGCATTTATATAGGGAAATTATTTTTAATTTGCATATTTATTTTATATATGGAAATTTTATTTATTTATTTATTTATTTATTTTATATATGGAAATTATTTTTTTGTTTGTTTGCTTGCTTGCTTTGAGGCAGTCTCACTCTAGCCCAGGCTGACCTGGAATTCATTCTGTAGCCCCAGGCTGGCCTTGAACTCATGGCATTCCTCCTACTTTAGCCTCCCCAGTGCTGGTACTAAAGGTTTGCACCACCATGCCCAGCCCATTTTGTCTTTTTCTAATTGCTTTTTTAAATAAGAGATAGAGGCTGGGGAGATGGCTCTATAGTTAAGAGCACTTGCTGGGCATGGCCATGCAGAAGGCTCACTAACGGGCATGGGGGATCGGGGGAGAAAAAGCCTAGCAGTTCTGAGTTTAATGAGAGACCGTCTCAGGGAGATAGGCCTATGAGTGAAAAAGAGGAGTACATCCAGCATTCTCCCTTGCCTGCGCTCACGTGCAGCCAGGGTGCGCACATCTGCACGTACCTGTGAGTATATTACATACCGTAACACGTCATACCACTCATGCTACACACACTCTGCACGCGCTTGCAAAGAGATGACTCATTAGGTAAGAGCTCATGCTGCATAAGCCGGAGGACCCAGTTTGATCCCCAGCATCACGTAAGCAGCTGGGTGTGGAGGGAGAGGAGGGATGACAGCTCTCGCCTGAGTGAGAGACTGTCTCAAGGAAATGGGCAGATGAGTGAAGAAAAGGAATACGTCCAACATTCTCTGGCCTTGGCACACAGTGCACACACTTCCACACGTGCATACGTCTCATACAAATCACAGTAATACCACACATACTTTTCACACACAGGCAAAGAGAGAGGGAATTTGGAGCCGAGGAGATGGCTTTGTGGGCAAGCATGCAGACCTGTGTTCAAGCCCCAGCGTTCATGTAAAAGCCAGGTTTAATCCTGTGTGCCTATGAGCACACTGTACGGGGAGGGAGAGTGGAGATAGATTGCTGGGGCTCCGTGGTCAGCCAGTCTAACCAAAACCCGAGGAGCATCAGGTTCCGTGAGAGGCTGCCTCAGGGAAGTGAGGTGGAAGAGCACTAGAGGGGAATACTCTCTGTCCACTTCTGGCCTTTGCACACGTGAGCACAGGCCTTGCACATGTGCACACACATACACACCAAAAGACAATATTAACTATAGACTATAGGCCCCTAATCTGTAGCTTCTTTATTTTGTGTGGTGGTTTGATTCAGGTGTTCCCCATAAACAGGTTATCTGAATGCTAGGTTCCCAGCTGATGGCAATTGGAAATTAAAACCTCCTGGAGGCAGTGTGTTGTTGGGGGCGGGCTTATGGGTGTTACAGCTAGTTTCCCCTTGCCAGTGTTTGGCACACTCTCCTGTTCCTATTGTCCACCTTATGTTGGCCAGGGGGTGATGTCCACCCTCTACTCATACCACCATTTTCCTCTGCCATCGTGGAGCTTCCCCCTCAAGCCTGCAAGCCAAAACAAACCCTTTTTTCCCCAACGCTGCTCTTGGTCAGGTGATTTCTGGCAGCAGTGCGGACCTGACTGCAGCATCTCTTTCACCCTCTCCTCCTGGTCAAGCCGCCACTGTCATGTCTCATGTAATGTGTCCGTATAAAGTACACTAGAGAAACTATAGAACATTCTTTGTTTGATCCTAAGTTTGATAGCCTCCAGAGTGTGGGCTCTTCTTTTCCACTAATTAAAGAGTTAAAAGAACAGAGAGGCAGGCTGAAGCCAGAAACGAAAGCTTTCATAGTGACAGAGTAAACAGGAGGGTCCTCAGAGCTGGGAGTCTGTTAGGTCCCAGTGGAGCCCACGTTTCATTGGGGTTGCCAGTTCAGGCTCTTTGAGCCTCCCTCCTCCCTCTTCTTGTCTTCTGTGCATTGGTTGCTCGATATCTGCTCAGCTGATTTTGGCTGTCAGTTGGGTCTGAAGCATCCAGGGCTAATGGCTGTCTGTGGCTCACTAGCACAAGTGGACTGGTATCTGACCTCTACACCTTTGTTTTCTGCAACAGGAGAGAGTTGTCCATAATTGGGCTCTCTTAACCCATATCTCTCTCTGTGGGGAAAAAAGAGGCAAAAAAAAAAAAAATACTTCTGAAAAGACCATTTTAGGCCTTATGCTACTTTGAAACTTACAGGAAATTTATGGGCAATTCTGTTTTGCTTTTCTAAAAATCTTGTGGGCAATATTATTTTGAAAGCATCCACTTTAAACTTAAAATCTGTGGGTAAGATTAAGGCCTTAATTACCCCACACTGCATAGTAGTAACTCCACTGAGGAGAACCCTCAGGGAAAGTGGGTCTGGGGGAGAAGGGATAAAAGACTTGCCAGAGTGTAGTGGCACACGCCTTTAATCCCAGCACTCGGGGGCCAGAGGTAGGAGGAGTCGCCGTGAGTTCAAGGCCACCCTGAGACTCCATAGCGAATTCCAGGTCAGCCTGGGCTAGAGTGAGACCCCTACCTCGAAAAGAGAAAGAGAGAGAGATTGAGAGAGAGAGACTATAACCTTTGTAACATAAATAATTAAACCAAACCTTATCTTGCAGAACCTTCACCCCTACCCACCACATCCTCCTTCTCAAGGTTCCTGGCATCATTAAAACTGCTTTGCTGAGTCTCCCTTTCTCTCCTCCCCTGCCCGATGTCCAAAGTTTCTGGCATCATTTTCATATAGGTACATGTCATCTTTAAGCAAAACAGGCATTCTCGTAACAAGTACTCTTTGGTTTTAATTGTCAATACACATTTAGACTGTAGGTAAGTAATGCTTCTCAGCTGGTGGTTTACATGCAACTAACATTGGATTTGGTAAAGTTCGAATGAAAGCAGTAATTTGCTGCCTTGTTAAAGTTACTTGCAATCTTAATCGTGACTTGTTTCCTAATTTCAGGTGTTCTGCTTTCTAAAGGACCAGGACTTATCTATTTTATCAACTTGTTACCAATTTGCAAAAGCAATAGCCATGGCTTGTAGTGCTGCACTGTGCCCTCACCTGGAAACTCTGAAGAATAATGGGATGAATAGGATTGGACTCAGAGTTTCCATTGACACTGATATGGTAAGACATATTTTTGTGAGGTGAATATATTTTACTTCAAAAGTGTTTTAACCCAGGGCCTCCTATGCTAGACAAGTGCTGTACCAGTGAGTCTACCTAGGCTTGAAGTAGACTGTTTAACATCAGGTGTGCTCACACTTCATCTGTCCCTGTTAATCTCTACAACTGAGGCCAGCACATTCTTTTTAAGACCAGACAGTAAGTATTACTGGCGTTGTATGTTGTAACGTTTCTCTCCTCGCAGTTCAGTTCTGTTACTGTAGTGGTAGGTAGCCACTGACAACATGGGGATTAATAGGTGTGGCTATGCCATGATGCACTGAACCTGCTACCCAACAGGACAGAACTGGGCCGCTTGGCCATAGTTTGCAGATGTGTATCTATCCTGTGAGAAGAGTGGGCTTTTAAACTTAATCTGACTAGATTTATACTATTTCAAACTTCGGGTATATGTGTAAAAGGATCTTGTCACTGAACATTTCCAAAGAGCAGCAATCATGGTGTATTTTGTGTACTCAGTGGCCCTAGCAGACATTAGCTCCAGACTAACATAAATGTTTCCCAGTGTATCAATGTACAGCCACAACCTTGGAGAGATCTCCTATTTGTGCTTAACCTCCAACTCTGTACTTCACCTCCAGGCTCCTGAGTCCTCTTTCCCTGGTCAAACAACTAGCATTCTTTATATCTTGTATATTTTTTGTAACTTTATGCATTTTACAAGCAAGTGTGTATTACCTTCTTCCTGCTCGTATATGTTTTGTTTGCCATACGTTACTATATCAGAGATAGTCTCAGTACATATTCTTCATATTTAATTAGACCTTATTTGTTATATATTCATTAAATTTAGGTTGTTGACAATTTTTTTTGCTTTTGCATAAATGTGAGTACAGCTATTAAAAAAAACAAACCTAGATGTAAAATAGCCAGATTTGAGTATGTTCTCAGTAAATACTGTTATATTCTCCCAAATAGAGATTATACCCACATCATATTTCTGCCAGCAAATCTTTCCTCTTTTTTTAATTTTTTGGTGATACTGAGGCATTGAACCCAGGGTCTCCCATATGTGAGGCAAGTGCTGTATCACTGATCTATATGCCTACCTCATTCATTTTTTTCAATTTTTTAAAAAAGTATTTATTTGGCCTGGAGAGATGGCTCAGTGGTTAAGGTGCTTGCCTGCAAAACCAAAGGAACCAGGTTGAGTTCCCCAGGACCCGCATAAGCCAAATACACAAGGTGGCACATGCATCTGGAGTTCATTTGCAGCAGCTAAAGGCCCTGGCACACCCATTCTTTCCTTCTCTCTCTCTCTCTCTACCTCTTTCTCTCAAATAAATAAAATTTAAATTTTTAAATATTTATTTATCTCTAAGCAAAGAGAAGAGAGACAGAGAATGGACATGTGGATGAGTTCCAGGTGCACATGCCACTTTGTGCATCTGGCTTTACGTGGGTCCTGGGAAATCAGTACAGCTTTGCAGGCTTGCACCTTAACCACTGAGCAATCTGTCCAGCCCGTTTTTAATTTTGAGACAGTCTTGCTGTGACCCAGGCTGACTTTGAACTCACTCTCTAGTCCAGGTAGGTTTTGAACTTGTTACCTGGCTTCTGTCAGCATTTCTTGAGAGGCTTACTTTCCCCATATGCTTAGCAAAACTGTATATAATCAAGCTGTCTTGTAACAGTGACGATGGGGGTTAGATCCAAGGCATTATCACGCTACTCTATTCAGCCCAAACTTTTGAACTCTGACATTTTGATAGATGAAAAATCATGCCTCAGTATTATCTTAATACACATTTCTCTTAACAATGAATGATGCTCATTCATGTAAGAGCCATTTGTTTTTCTTGGAACAGTCCATTCATATATGTTAGGTATATTTACACATTTATATAGGTTTTCAAACCATATTCTTTAGTACTATTATTCTAGACATAGATTCAGTTGCTAGTTTGCTTTTCTCTAGCAAGATGTGTTTTCCTTAGACTTATCTTGGAAAGAAGTTTTATCTTCATTGCACTGTTAAAAGAGCTCTTTTCAAGGAAGCTCTTTATAATTATTGGTTGAGTAAGCAGTTTTCTTTTTTTGTCAAATGTATTAAAATTAAAATTTCAGGACTGGAGAAGATGGCTTAGCAGTTCAGACATTTGCCTGCAAAACCAAAGGACCCCGGTTTGATTCCCCAGGACCCACGTAAGCCAGATGCACAAGGAGGCGCATGCATCTGGAGTTCGTTTGCAGTGGCTGGAGGCCCTGGTGCGCCCATTCTTGCACTCACTCGCGTGCTCTCACTCTGTCTCACCCCCCCTTTATCTCTCTCAAATAAATATATTAATAAAGAAATTAAAATTTCAGGCTGAAGAGATGGCTTAGTGGTTAAGGTGCTTGCCTGCAAAGCCTAAGGACTCAGGTTCAATTCCCCAGTACCCACAGAAGATAGATACACAAGGTGGCACATGTGTCTGGAGTTCATATGTAGTGGCTAGAGCCCTGGCGTGCCCATTAATTCTCACTCTCTCCCCGCCACCTCTCTCTCAAATATAAAATAAAAATTTCGCCAACAGTATTAAATCCTGATATTAAGTAGTATTGCAACAATTTGAAATATTTTAAGTAGATTTTTAGTACACTATTGTTTAAGTTATGATATCTGTAAGAGGGACAATTATAATTTACCAGTAGATAAAAAAATATGAGATCATATAGAATAATTCATCCAGGTATTTTGCTTAGATAACAAGATTGCTGATTTCTAGTTATTTTATCAAGGTTTTTTTTTTTCCCCAGGTTGAATTCCAGGCAGGATGTGAAGGTCAGCTCCTCCCCCAGCATTATCTCAATGATCTCGACAGTGCTCTGATACCTGTGATCCACAACGGAACCTCTAATTCTAGTTTACCACTAGAAATAGAATTAGTGTTTTTCATTTTAGAAAACCTTTTTTAGTGAAAGAATGGATGGCACTAAATGTTGCAAACTGATACGTTAATTCCAGTGCTAAAACTGAAATGCTGCAAACACTAAATATTTGATGATTGAAACATGCAATCTTGCTTATTGACAGGAATGATCTTTTAAAATCATTAGCACAACATTTAAATGTCAAAATACTTAAGGAATTCACCATTTTTGAAGCTTTACACTTATATAAGTACTAAAAAGGCAAAGATTTCTTCTAACTTAAGTTTTATAATACTGTGTTATTTAAATGTTAAGCCAAAGTATCCGCACTTAGTTATACCTCTGTGTGCCAAGAATGGTTTTCATGAAGGTTCTCTTCAGATGTAACCTTATGAAGGACACCGCTTTCTAAAGTCTGTTTGAAAACATATTTCAGTGGCGCAGATCATTTGAGATGCTATAATTTATGTGCATAAATGGAATGGAGGCTTACCTCCATGATTAGATAAAGTCTGCTTGATTAAAGTTAGAATTTTGCCTCTTCTCAAATTATTATATATAGAAATATATAATTTTTCTTGATTAAATGAGCATTCTTAAAATAATTGTGGGTGCTTCAGGATTTTGTGCTTCTATATTTAAGTATAATGTTTTTATGGCAACATTTGATTTGGAATGTGTTTTATACATCTATAATAATTTATAAATAGGTAATATTTTTGTATCACAGTGCATTATCTTTACTCCTTCCTTACAAAGCATACCACTGTATTTAACACTTCTAAGACTGATTAATGACAGGTCAGATGACCCTTGAAAAGTAGTCATTATATAGCAATAAATGACTCCTGAAATGATTTTTTTTTTACTACCATGTTAATCCTTAGAAATTTCTTGACAACTCTACATATTTTCACTGACACCAGTGTATTAAGTATACATTTTAATGGACTAGTTACTTTTGCATATTTTAAATTCTTTATATAGTAGTTATTTTTTATAATATGATATTTAACATAAGTTAAATTCTCTGTATTTGAAACTGTTTTCATTTTTCAAACAGTAAAAAATGAAAAATATGTGTCATTTAACTTATATAAAATCTAATCATTATTTTGATGCCTTTTATTCTTATGTGGAATGTATTTTTGTATAAAAAACACTCACTATATTATACACACGCACATTTAAAAACGCACTAAGTCACCCTGTTTTAAGGAAAATATTTGTGAAGCATCTCAGTTTAGATCCACTCCAGGCTAAAACTCGGGCTCTCAAGTCTAAGGCTAGGGGAGACAAGAATCATAAACTGTTTGGGCCTGTGGTCCCTACTGAATCACATTTGTAGGACTAGCCAAAGACACATTTTTGAGGAGAAATTGCTACTTCATAAACAATGTAAAATGTTACAAATATTAAATAAAATGACAGCATAGAACTTGTGAGATTAATTGAAATAATGTAATATAGACGTATATCAAACTCATTCTGTTTTCTTTATGTGCTTATTTTGTAGTATATTATAGACATTTTATAGAGGAATTTCACAATTTATGAATACTGAACTTAACCAAATAGTGGAAGGTTTGTCCATAATGAAATTTTTTGGATTTGATTCCATAAAGTATCTGCACTCAATAAAAATTGAAATTATGTGCCTAAAGTTTGGTGGAACATTTAAGCATTCTTTTTGGATGTATAATTCTAAATGTATTTGCTACTTATTTAGTTATGTCCTTTGTAACTGAAAATTTAAATTAAAAAATTTTTTTTTTAATTTGAGACAGAGAAAGAGAGTGGGAATGGATGTGCCAGGGCCTCCTGCCATCGGAAACAAACTCCAGACTCATACACCACTTTGTGCATCTGGCTTTATGTAGGGGCTCGGAACACGAACCCGGGTTAGGGTTTGCAAGCAAGCGCCTTTAACTGTTAGTCCGTCTCTCCAGCTCTGGGGTTTTAAATTTATGAAACAGATGCATATGTAGCAAAAGTTTCACTTGTTGCAGAAGAGTTGTGATTCCTGATGAGGTGGTTGGAAAACAAGAGCATTTCCTGCCCTATTGTTAATGAGATGGTAGGTATTAAACTTGTGTAGGCAAGAGTTGAAAATACAAAAAATTCACAATGCTGTAGGAAGACCAAACTTTTATTTTTAAACATGATTTACCTTCGGCCTGGGGAGATGGCTCGGCCGTTAAGGCACTTGCCTACAAAACCTAAGGACCTGAGTTTGATTCCCCGCTACTCACATTAGTAAGATGCACAAGGTGGCACATGCATTTGGAGGTCGTTTGCAGTGGCTAGAGGCCCTGGAATGCCCATTCTCTCTCTTTTTCTCTCTCTCAAATAAATATATTTTTTAAAAGATGATTTACTTTCAACCAGTCCTTGGGGTTATGTGAATATAGCACTACTTAATTTAATCATAATCTTTAGCCTGACTCTTGTCTCCGATACCTAGATTTAGGTCTTATTTCAAAAATAAAGAACTGAACTTTTCAAAATAGCAAACATAACTTTAGTTTTAAAAGAATATATCAGACATGACTTTAGTTTTAAAAGAATATATGTTGAAATAAAACATCCAACTCATCCTAGATTTTGTTTTTCCTCTTTATGATTAAAAAATGTTTCTTGTATGATATACACAATTCAAACATCAAAGGAAATATGAAGGCCTGGCAGTGTTCATTTTTGTTTCTCAACTGTATGCATCTATCTGTTCATTATACTGCTTAGTCTCCTCAGTTATTACTTTCTTATGCATCACTGTAAGATTCGGAAGTAATCAGCAATACAAATACATACTTCATTTTATTTCATACCTATTTTTTTTCAAACATACAATGAATGTATTGGCTACCCTATTGTATGAAAGAACTCTCAAACTTACGCCACCTAACAAAAATTTTGTGTCCTGGGCTGGAGAGATGGCTTAGCAGTTAAGGTGCGTGACTGTGAAGCTTATAGACCCTGGTTTGATTCTCCAGGTCCCATGTAAGCCAGATGCACATGGTGGCACATGCGTCTGGAGTTTGTTTGCAGTGGCTAGAGGCCTTGGCACACCCATTCTGTCCCTCTCTGTTTCAAATAAATAAAAATAAAATCTTTTAAAAGAAAATTTGTGTCCTTTAACTGACATCTCTTCACTCTCCTTCTTTTCCCTGCCCTCTGAACTCCCACCCCTTCAGCTCCTGGCAACCACCATCTGCACCCCACTCTTATAAGCTCAACATCTTTAGTCTCTTTAGTTCAGCATTGAACTTCCCAGGCCGGTCTTGTTTTAACAGAATATTTTCTAGGTTCATATTTGGTATTACCAATGACAGTATTTCCTTCATGCGTGTATGCATGTGTATATGCCAGTAGGAATACTGGTTTCTAGAGTCTGTACAGGTATACAAGTATGGGGGTATACATGCACATGTGTGCACATGCTTGTGAAGCCACAAGACCACCCTGGGTGTCATTCCTCAGGTGCTGTCCCCTCCTCTTTTTTTTTTGTATATCTTTTTGAGACAGGGTCATTGGCCTGGAACTTGCCAAGTAGGCTTCACTGTTTGGCTAGCTACCCCAGGCATCCACCTTTCTCCATCTCCCCAGCACTGGGATTACAAGCATGCACCGCCATGCCTGGCTGTTTTGTTGTTTGTTTTGTCTTTAACATGGGTTCTGGAGATTGAATTCAGGTCTTCGTGCTTGCAAAGCAAGACTTTCATTAACTGCACTATTTCCTGGGTCTCACATTCATCTGTCGATGGACACTTACTGATTTCATTTCTTGCTATTATAAATAATGCCAGGGAATATGGGGGCACAGATACTGCTTTGATATAGTGATTTCATTTCCTTTATATACACACCCAGTTGTAGATTGAATTATATAGTTTTAAGTTTTTCTATGCTCTGCTATGCTATTTTTTCATAGTTTTATTTTGTTTTTATTTGAGAGAGAAAGAGGCAGATAGAGATGCAGAGAGAATGGGCCCAGGGTCTCTAGCTACTGTAAACAAACTCCAGACACATGCACCACCATGTGCATATGGCTTTACGTGGGTACTGGGGGATTGAATCTGGGCCCTTAGGCTTCGCAGGCAAGCAAGCGACTGTTAAAAGCCATCTTTCCAGCTCTTCTATGCCATTTTTCATAAGGACTGTACTGATCTCCCCTTATTCCTTATACAAAATATAGCCCGTTACACACAGTCTACCACATCAATTTAGGTTACGTAGTTTATATTTAGTTCTCTCAAACCATGTGTACTTAGTGAACAATGAAAGCACCTTAAGTGCAGAAGGGAAGGAGAACTTCATTGGCATTGTGGTTTTAGTAGTGCTTTGTCATAACACAATGATTATTACTAAAATACCGGTATAGTTATTTTTATTTGAACTATATTTTAATTGTTTTTCTACCCAGCCATCAAGCCTTGCCATCCAAACTTGTCTTTGACCATCTAAGTGACACATTAATATTTTTCACATCATATTTTAGTAGTTTAAAAAATTAGTATGTATTAATTATACAAGCTAATGGGTTTTTTTTTAATTTATTTTTATTTCTTAGAGAGAATGGGTATGCCAGGGCCTCCAGCCACTGTACTACAAACTCCAGACACATGCACCACCATGTGCATCTGGCTTACATGGGACCTGGAGAATTGAACCTGGGTCCTTAGGCTTTGCAGGCAAATGCCCTAACCATTAGGCAATCTCTCCAACCCCGTTGGTTAGTTTTTAAGATAAGGTCTCAAAAAGAAGTTAGCTCCAAAAGGCCAAAGCCACACACGTGTCTAGCAGCAATCCCACTCTTGGTACCACTTTACTGGTGCAGTCAGGTTCACATTGCTGGTAGAATTCACCCAACCAAGAATAGCTTTTGGTAAAAAAGAGATTTATTTTGGCTTACAGGCTCGAGGGGGACGTTCCATGATGGCAGGGAAAACGATGGAATGAGCAGAGGGTGGACATCACCCCCTAGCCAACATCAGGTGGACAACAGCAACAGGACAGTGTGGCAAACTGGCAAGGGGAAACTTGCTCTAACGTAAGCCCGCCCCCAACAATGCACCACCTCCAGGAGGCGTTAATTTCCAATTGCTATCAGCTGGGGACCTAGCATCCTGAACACCTAAGTGTATGGGGACACCTGAATCAAACCACCACAAGGGAGCCCAAGCTAGCCAAGCTAGTTAGCTCAAGATCTTCCTTCCCATCATCTGCCTCCCAAGTGACAGGGGTGTCACTAGACTCAGCAAAATAAAGGTATCTACAACATTATCCCATTTGGGAATGATATGCAAATTAATATCTTTTGAGAAAGTTCTTTTTATCTAAAGTGATAAAATTCAACTATCATCATGCTTATTCCAGATGCATAGGTGTCTAGTTCAAGTGCTGTAATAAAGGTGTTAAGAGTGACCTTCACGTTGCTGACACAAAACCCCAGACCAAAAGCAGCTTATAGAAGGAAAGGTTTATTTTGGGTTTGTACTCCTGAGACCTACCCAGTGTAGTCATTCAGATTCCCTACCCTCAGCAGATAGCATGGCCTGGTGCAAGATAATGACTGTTTTAAGCTCTTAAATTCTATGGTAATTTGGTATATGTAGCAAGTAACTGTAAACATTACACTAATAATAAATGAGAGTCATTGTTATCAGCTCTGAGCAAACTGCTGAAAATGTTATGACACAAACTAGACATTTCATCATTTACAAGTTCCATGCCACTAGTAGTATATACTAAGCACAGAGACTCCCAAGTGAGTAGGGTTTGGCCATGCAGGAACTGTGATGCAATTGTGGGAAACTTCCTGTTCCTGAAAATTGCATGCTAGGATATCTAGGTCCATGTTTGTACTGAAAACAAGGAAAGCTGATTGAAATTTAGGGGAAAAAGATTCTAAAGACAATAAGCAGTGCCCAGTCCAAATATAGAAAGTGGCTAGGGATGGGGATATGGTGCTTAAAGTTGCTTGCCACGCCTGCTGGCTCAGGCCGTTCCCCAGCACTCAGTCATGCAAAACGTCACACAAGCATCAGCCATTCATTTGCACTGGCAAAAAAGAAAGAACTGGCACGCACAACACACACACATGCAATTATTTTATTTTTTGTCTCGTTTTTGAGGTAGGGTCTCACTCTAGCTCAGATTAGCCTGGAATTAACTATGTACTCTCAAGGTGGCCTCAAACTCACAGCAATCCTATCTCTGCCTCCCGAGTGCTGGGATTAAAGGTGTGTGCCACCACGCCCGGCTCAATTTTTTAATTTTTTTAAGTGTTCCTGGGACCCCGGTTTTGACAAGGAGGATGACAATCAAACATCAGGCTCTGCACAATAAATTTAACGGAAGGTCCTGCACAAAATAGGCTAAAATCTTTAAAGGCTTTTCCTTCAGGATGATGATGACTCACACACGGAGGAATGTATATACGATCGCTGTTTTTATAATTGTCTTAAGTCACTCAAAGAAGCTTCAACATTAACTGTGTAGTTAAGACGTTCCCACACTGATGATGCCTCCAGGAACGAGGAAGAATGAAATGTTAAGTTCTATTAAAAAGTAATTCCAGGACTGGGCAGATAGCGCAGTCAGTAAAGTGCTTTTCTTGCAAACATGAAGACCTAAGTTTAATCACCAGAACAATTAATCCTAGTACCGGAGAAGTGGAGACAAGGTGGATCACCGGAGCTCACTGACCAGCCAGTTAGAGACCATTTCAAAACAAGTGGACTGTTCTTGAGAATGACACTGGAGGTTGTCCTCTGGCCTCTACATGCATGTGCACATACATGCACCTATTCATGCATTAAAAAAATAAGTCCAGCCAGGCATGGGGGCACACGCCTTAATCCCAGCACTGGGGAAGCAGAGGTAGGAGGATCGCTGTGAGTTCAAGGCCATCCTGATACTACATAGTGAATTCCAGGTCAGCTTGAACTAGAGCAAGACCCTGCCTCAAAAAACCAAATAATAATAATTCCATGATAGGCCTCAATTTTACAATAAGGTATCCACTTACAGTAATCAAAAAAAAAAAAAAAAAAAGACATAAGAAAACTAGATTCCAGAAACAAACTATGAGGCAGAGTCTCACTCTAGCCCAGGATGACCTCGAATTCACAGCAATCCTACCTCAGCCTCCTAAGTGCTAGGATTACAGGAGTGAGCCACCAAGCCCGGCTATCTTTAGCCATCCATTGCCCACTTGTGTGTGACACCTAGCACCCTTGTGGCCAACAGGTGAAACCTTTTAGACTGTATTAACAGACCATTAGATTCCATCAATCCAAACGCTGATAATGACATCAGCAGCTGAAACTCCAGCAGAGCTTTTCCCAGTTCACTATAACCCATTTCCTATTGGCTCCACCAGTGTATTTGGACAATTCCTTGATTTCTGACTTTCTTTTGTTTATAGAAACGTCGTAAAACTTTTCATATTGGGACATTATATGAAGCAATCTAATTTGTGTTCTTGGGCTATGGGCTCAAGAATAAACTTCTCTTTGAGAACTGCATTTTGCATGGTCACATGTCAGACTTATGCTTTCTGTAAAGAAATAAATTTAGGTGTGAAGATGCCTGCAGAAAATAAGAAACTATACCAGCAATAGAGTTAACTTAGTGTTTTCTGTAACAGGGAGTCTTTTGGCTGGGCAAGAGAAAAATCTAGAGAATATACAGGTCTGGATGAGGACAAAGAAAATAATTCCCACTCGAGTCAGAATGACTTAAACTCTGAAGAGAATAGCTACTTCGTGTCTTGTCCAGTTCGTTGTTAGACACACAAAGAGCCTGGACACTAGGCTAGGGAGATGGCTCAACAGTTAAAGACGCTTGCTTGCAAAGCCTGCTGACCCAGCTTCGATTCCCCACATATACCCACATAAAGCCAGATGCATAAAAGTGGTGCATGTGTCCGGAGTTGGTTTGCAGTCCCCAGAGGTCCTGGAGCACCAATTCCTTCATTCATTCTCTCCCTCTCTTCTTGTAGATAAAAATAGCAATAAATAGGGTTGGAGAGATGGCTTAGAGGTTAAGATGTTGGCCTGCAAAGCCAGACGACTCAAGTTCAACTCCCCAGGACCCACATAAGCCAGATGCAAAGGGGGGGCATGCATCTGGAGTTCATTTGCAATGGGTGGAGGCCCTAAGCGCCCATTCTCTATCTACCTCTTTCTCTCAAATAAATAAATAGCAATAAATAAATATATAAACGAAAAGAACCTGGACATCCCTCCACTCCCAATCCCCCCCCCCCCCGGTTGACTTAGGTAAAAAGTCCCAAAGGCATTTCTGGTTCGGGAGCCTCTAATACACATGGCTTATGGAACATGACAGTGGTCAGTGTGCCTCGGGCCTGCTGAACGTGTCGCCCTGCCCTCACGCCGCTCCCTGCAAGGCTGCGCTTTAGGACGATGTCGTTCTCAGTTCACAGTCTGCAGGGAAACGGAGGAGGCCGAGCCCTGCTGGTCACTGAGGTCCGGCTGGCCGTCCCGCACTTCGGCAAGGTGAGTCGACGGTGTGGGCCACCGGGACGGGAGTCCGGGCGGGCAGCGCGTGCGCTCAGCACCGACGGGCCCAGACTCTTGCACGTCACGGAGGAGAAGAGCCCCCGGCCTTGTGAACGCGAAGGGCAGCGCGCCGCCGCCCGCTTCCGTGCTCTCCGCGCCGCCGCCCGCTTCCGTGCTCTCCGCACCGCCGCCTCGGGGAAGCCACGGGCTCGACGGGACGCAGCAGTGCGCGTGCGCGCCGCCGCCTCTTCCGGCTCCGAGACGTGGGCCGGGCGCGCACCGCCATGCGCACGACGCCCTGCGCACGCCACGCCTGCGCATAACGCCCTGCGCACACTACGCCTGCGCACGCCGCCTCTGCGCACACCGCGCTTGTGCATGACGCCCTATGCATGCAGCGCCTGCGCACATCGCCGTACGCGCGCTGCGCCTCCGGCACCATGACAGCGCCGGCGCCGGCGGGGGGTCCAGGTAAGCGTGGCTTCCCCGGCTTCCGGCTCTGCTTCCGGTGCCCCGACGGACTGGGTGGGAGGCAGGTTCCCCGAGGACGTTAAGAGCAGCACGGGGGGGCTGGAGAGGTGGCTTAGAGGCTTAACTGCTAAGGCGTTTGATACCTCCAGAGCCCAAGAAGCCGGGTTCGATTCCCCAGGACCCACGTAAGCCAGCTGCAGAAGGGGGCGCGTGCATTTGGAGTTCGTATGCAGCGGCCGGAGGCCCTGGCGCGCCCATTTTCTTTCTCTCTTTCTATCTTCTCTTTCTCCTCCTCTCTCAAATAAATAAATAAATTTTTTAAAAGAGTAATATTTGGGCCACCTTTGCAGTGCCCGCTTGCTATAAGGGGAAGCTGGCACTGCCACCGGCCTCACGGGGGCGTGGTCTTCCCTTTATGGGTGAGGCAAGACTCCATGGCCATCCCTGTCCAGCGTGCACTTCTCATAAGTCCACCTCTGCGGCGCATTCCGTTGTTTATTTTCTTCATCATACACGTCACTGCCCGCATATATTATAGAACATTGCAAGTGTATAGGAGTGGAAAAAAAAAAACTTTCATAATGCCAACACTCGGAACCACTACTAACCCGGCCGTTTCTACAATGTTCACGTTGAAGAAACTAAAGTGAAGAGTGTAGTAAATAACTAAGTCCCCTACCCCTGCATCTTCTAATAATAAACTCATGTCCCAAAGAGGTCTTTTAACATAATTTGGGGTAGCTGAATTGTTTTGTCATACAAAAGTGAAAAATAATATGTTCTTAAAACAAGTTCAAAAGGCGCAATAAGTGCTGTAGTGAAAAGTTCCCTCCTGTGGTATTTGATTCAGGTGTGCCCCATAAACTTAGGTGTTCTGACTGCTAGGTTCCCACCTGATGGCAATTGGGAATTAAAGCCTCCTTGAGGCAGTGTATTGTTGGGGGCAGGCTTATGGGTGTTATAGCCAGCTTCTTGCCAGTGCTTGGCATACTCTCCTGTTGCTGTTGTCCACCTGATGTTGACCAGGAGGTGATGTCCACCCTCTGCTCATGTCATCTTCCCCTGCCATCATGGAGCTTCCAAAATACACCTTTCTTCCCCACACGCTGCTCCTGGTCGCATGTCTTCTGCCAGCAGAGCAAACCTGGCTGCACCGCCCACCCCTCAACCAGCTTCCCTCCACGCAGGCCTTCACTGGCACCATTCCTCTGTAACCCTTTCACAGACACGCCACACGCAGTTTCTCTTTTTGTCTTCCTTCTTTAGAAAAACAAATGTTACCACTCGTTTTAGCAGTTTATGAGTTTATCTTAGGATTCTGAAGGTCAGTGGGCAAAAATCAAAGTGTCAGCACACTGCGTTCCTTGTTCCTTCTGGAGGTATAGGTGACAGTGTTGTGGCATCTGGAGACTGTTCCTTGGATCATTGTCTCTTTCAGCACATTCAAAACCATGAGGAGATGACTGGTTGAGTACCTCACTGTTAGGTTGTGACTTTGTCTCTCTTGCTCCCGCCCCCGTCTTGGACTTATAAGGGCCTTGTTACTAAATTTTGTACACCCACCTCATCTCAAGATTATCTAATTAGCAGCCTTAATTTCATTTGAAAAAAAAATAACTGTATGGCCTCATTTATATGGGGGATCTGAGAAAGAAAATCCAGATATGTAGATACTGAGGGCCATTTGATTAGTAACCTGAATTCCCTTTCTACTTTGTAGCATGTTATCAGATCCTGGGGATTAGTACATAAACATCATTAGGCCATTATTTCTGTCTTACAGTATCATTATTTCACTGATATCTTTGAAATTGTATCACTACATATATAGTTGCTTTAGTTGTTTTGAGGGCTCCATAATGTTCCATTATAGGGATATGCCATATTTACTGGATCTATTATTGATAGGCGTGGTTTTGCTCTTTTTTAAAAAAGTTTATTTATTTATAAGCAAAGAGCAAGAGAGAATGAGAGATTGGGCATGATAGGGCCTCTTGCCCCTGCAAATGAACTCCAGGCACATTACCACTTTGTGCATCTGGCTTTACATGGGTACTGGGGAACGTAAGCCAGCAGGCTTTGCAAGCAAGTGCCTTTAGCTACTAAGGCATCTCTCAGCCCTTATTATCATATTATAAATGATAGTGCAGTTAATATCCTTGTGTGGAATGTGGTGTTTCTGCTTGTGAGCTGATTTGGCTATGGAATAAATTTATAGAAGTGAAATTTCTGGGGATTACTTTTTTTTGAGACAAGACCTCACTCTGTAGGCCAAAGCCTTGAACTCATGGCAATCCACCTGCCTCAGCCTTCTTGGGGCTGGGATAACATGCACAAGCCATCACACCCAGCTAGTAGAATTTCTGGGTTTTGTCTGTTCAATAAAAGTGCCAGTGAGGGCTGGAGGAATGGCTTAGCAGTTGAGGTGCTTGCCTGCAAAGCCAAAGGACCCAGGTTTGGTTCTCCAGGACCTACGTAAACCAGATACACAAGGTGACATGTGTTTGGGGTTCCCTTGCAGTGGCTGAAGGCCCTGGCATGCCCATACTCTGTCTGCCTCTTTCTTTTTCTCTATCTGCCTCTTTCTCTCAAATAAATTTAATTTTTTTTAATTTGAGAGTGACAGAGAGAATGGGCATATCAGGGCTTCCAGCCATTGCAAACGAACTCCAGATGCATGTGCCACCTTGTACATCTGGCTTACATCGGTACTAGGGAATCAAGCCTCGAACCAGGGTCCTTAGGCTTCACAGGCAAGTGCTTAACCGCTAAGCCATCTCTCCAGCCCATAATTTTTTTTTAATTGCCCATGAGTTACCTGCACGTAGAAGAAGCTACAGCTGCAGGAATATCAGAGCAGCAGTGCCAGCAGATGTAGCAGGTTTACTAATGGTTTAAACTAAACTTCTCTTCAGTTTCCTTGTTCCTTAGGCTGCTGATAGAGGCAGCTAGCCCACTCCTGAAATAGGGGCATCAGGAGTTAGCTCTCTCACTAATCAGGCTTTGCTCCTAGAAGCAGTTACTCGCTTCTGGATAGGAAAGTTCCAGAGGTTAGTATTCTCTAAATTAAGGTCCCCCCCCCCCAAATAGGACAGACATCAACCTCTGGCCTCCAAATGCACATACATTCATGTGCACAAGCGCCCACACACATATGAACATGCACACACAGATGCATTCATTACACACACACACACACACACACACACACACACACCAAAGAGAAAGGAAGGTTGGAAGGAACTTGCAACTTGCAAAGCCCAAAATTTAATGTCTGGTTCTTTACAGAAAATCTTCACTGGCTGTCAAACTATGGAAAGAGCCAAACTGTCACAAGTGGATGAGTAGACTGGGACGGTGTAGCCCATGGACACGGGTACACCATTTGACCTTCAAAACGAAGGGAATTCTGTCCTTTGGGAAACGTGGATGAGCGTAGAGGGCAGTGTGCTATGAAAAAATGAGCCAGGAACAGAAAGACAAATCCATATGTGATAACTTACACCTGTATCTAGAAGAGTCATCCTCACAGAAGAGCGAGGGGAACAGAGGCCACAAGAGGCCTTGGGGAGGCGGCAGCAGAGGGAAGAAGGGAGATGGGGATTTAGGCAAAGGGAACAATCTCAGAAGGAATAAGCTCCTGTGAACTGCTGCTCAGCAGGTTAATACTTTAAAATTGCTAAGCATAGAGTCCTCACCACAAAGAAATAAGTTTGTTAGGTAATAAATTTTTTTAATTAAAAAAAAATTAGCCAAGTGTGGTGGCACACACGCCTTTAATCCCAGCACTGGGAGGCAGAGGTAGGAGGATTGCTGTGAGTTTGAGGCTGCCCTGAGATTACACAGTGAATTCCAGGTCAGCCTGAGCTTGAGTGAGACCCTACCTCAAGGGAAAAAAAAATTGAGTCAGGCATGGTGGTTCACACCTCTAATCCTAGCACTCGAAGTCTGAGACAGCTCACCATGAGTTCAAGGCCACCCTGCTCTTCAGAACAAATTACAAGTTAGAAATTTAGCATCGTACAGCAATAATATCACAAAAGCTACTTGTAAGGTCCATGAGAGCGATTCCCACAGCTCTTTCCCATGGCTCATTCCGGTATTTCATTCTCATAGTTTGTTCCCACAGTTTGTTCTTATAATTCATCCTCACAGCTGTTGAGTGTCTTCCTCAACCACTCTCTTCCTTATTTATTTAATTAATTTTTGTATTTGTGTGTGAGAGCACTTCAGGGTCTCTTGCCCCTGAAAACAAACACCTGTCTAGCTTTATGTGGGTTGCTGGAGAACTGAACCCAGGCTGGAAGGCTTTGCAAGCAAGTGCCTGTAAGTGCTGAGTCATCTCTCTAATCCTATTCAGTGTTTGTTTGTTTGTTGAGGTAGGGTCTCACTCTGGCTCAGGCTAACCTGGAATTCACTATGTAGTCTCAGGGTGGCCTTGAATTCACGCGATCCTCCTACCTCTGCCTACCTAGTGCTGGGATTAAAGGCATGCGCCACCACACCCAGCCACTGTATTTTTTGACAAAGGTTTCTTAATGAACCTAAAGTTCACTGATTATGCTAAAAAGGCTAGCTAGCAAGTCCTAGCCTCCTTGATGAACCTAAAGGTCACTGGTTATGCTAAACGGGCTGGCTAGTCAGTCAGACTGAAAAACAGGAAGCTCCAGGTTCAGTGAAGGGCACTGTCTCCCAAAAATACATCAGAAGAGTGTTAGACGAGCACGCTTAGGGCTGGAGAGATAGCTTAGTGGTTAGATGGTTAAGGCACTTGCCTGAAAAGCCTGAGGACTCACGTTCGACTCTCCAGGTCCCAAATAAGCCAGATGCACAATGTGACGCAAGCAGGCAAGGTTGCACATGCACACAAGATGGTGTATGCATCTGGAGTTCGATTACAGTGAATGGAAGCCCTGGTGTGCCACCTCTCTCAGTCTCTTTCTCGCTGATAAAAACCACTTTTAAAAAATGAAAAAAAGAGGACACCCAATGTTCTGCTCTGGCCTTCACATATGTGCACATAGGGGACATGCAGCTGCATGCATGTGCACACGGTACACATAGCTGCAGTGTGCACACAGGGCGGACACAGCTGCACGCATGCGTGCACAGGGTACACAGAGCTGCACTATGCACACAGAGCAAATACAGCTGCACGCGTGTGCGCACAGGGTATACTGCTGCACGTGTTTGCATACACTATATGGACACACACAAAACTGGGTACCTGTGAGATAGTGGATATGTCGCTTTGCCTCATGTATATCCAATATGCACCATAGCATTATGTTGTCTACCTTAAATATACATAATGTCATTGTTTAAAATTTTTACCCATCAGAAGCCAACTTTTTAAAATTTTCATTTTATCTGTATTAGAATTCTTTCATCCCCTCCCCCAGCTCCCATTACCCTGGTGCCCCTCCTCACTGGGATTGTGATGTTCAATATGGGGTCATGAAGGCCTCAGTCACTCGCTGTGGGGTAGTGGAGAGACCAAGCCTCGAGGTATTCCTACCCACTCTGCAGCCCTTCACAGTCTTTGCAGCCCTCTTCCACAGTGAGGGCTGAGCCACGGCAGGCCTGTTGGCAGTCGGACTTAGTGTTGTGTTCTTTGTAGCCTCTGGATTTCTGCTTTGATAGGCAAAACCAACATTTTTTCATGTAAATACTGTTGTTTTAGGATCTTGGAGTGAAAATGTACTGGACTATTTCCTGAGAAACCACCAGATTTCAAGCGAAGATGGAGCTGAGATCCGATGGTACCACGCAGCTAACCACAAGGCTCAGGTGGCCAAGGCGCTGGGGAGTAAGTGTCGCTTCTAGGACTCTGGCCCTCAGTTGTTGGCTTACTTTCATTTATTCCTCTTTAAAATAGAGTCTTGCTGTGTAGCCAAACTGACCTTGAAGTCAAGATCCTCTTGCCTCAGTCTCCCGAGTGCTGGGATTACAGATGTGGACTATACCCAACTGCTTCTGTTTCCTTTGGGCAGTAGATTAGCTCAGTACGTTTTCTGGTATCTAAGCAACACTTTGCTGTTTCTCCAGGCAGGGTTTTGCTGTACTCAGGCTGCCTGGAATTCACTATGTGGTCTCAGGGTGGCCTCGAACTCACGGCAGTCCTGCTGCTGCATCCCCAGTGCTGGGATTAAAGATGTGCACCACCACACCCAGATTAAGCAACACTTTTTGAACTTTTTAAAAAGTGTTTATTTTTATTTTTATTTATTTATGAGAGAAAGTGGGCACACCAGGGCCTCTAGCCACTGCAAACGAACTCCAGATGCATGTACCACCATGTGCATCTGGCTTACATGGGTTCTGGGGAATCAAGCCTGGGTCCTTAGGCTTTGCAGGCAAGTGCAATCCCTCCAGCCCCTTTTTGAACTTTTTTTGTTGTTGTTGTTGTTTTGAGGCAGGGTCTCACTCTAGCTCAGGCTGACCTGGAATTCATTATGTAGTCTCAGGGTGCTCTCAAACTCACAGCGATCCTCCTACCTCTGCCTCCTGAGTACCGGGATTAAAAGCGTGTGCCACCACGCCTGGCTCTTTTTTGAACTTTTTATTGGAACATTTTTCAACTTTATGCTTGCTGGATTAGGAGCTAATCTGTCAAAGTGAGTGGATGACGGAGTGTGGAGCAGCTCTGTGGATATTATATTTGCTGGGACTGGACTGGGGTAGCTTGGTGGAGGTTAGAAATCAGCAGGCTCCTTTAGGTCTCTGTTAATCTGCACTTTCTGATTAGCTTTATGGGTCAGACAGTATTTGATCCCCATCTGCTAACTTGGTTGCTTTATTTCTCAGTGTCCATGTGGAGAATGGGCTACTATTTATTGCATGGCCTTCCAGCCATCTTAGTAGCCCAGTAGCCCTGTACAACCTGCCTTCTTTCTCTAAGTGTTTCCATCATGCTTCCTACATCCCATCCACACTGGTGTTCATGGTCTCGGTGCTATTCCTCTCATGCTGTCATGCTTTCTTCCCTGGAGTACTTTTTCTGTAGTGCTGTGTTGATTGTGAGCTCTTTTTACTTTTAATATTTTTTAAAATATTTTATTTTAGTTAATTTATTTACTTATGAGAGAGAGGGGGGGGAGAGAAAGAGAATGGGCTTGCCAGGGCCTCCAGCCACTGCAATGAACTCCATACGCATGTGCCACCTTGTGCATCTGGCTTATGTGGGTTCTGATGAATTGAACTTGAGTCCTTAGGCTTCACAGGCGAGCACCTTAACCACTAAGCCATCTCTCCATCCCTTACTTTTGATTTTGAGAGAAGGCCTTGCTAAGTTGCTCAGGTAGGCTTTAAATACCCAATCTTCCTACATTAGGTTCCCCAGCAATGAAATTTCAGACTTGTATCACTGGGCCAGGCCTCACTGCCCTCTTACACTTCTTAAGCTCATATGCTCTGGTATGAGCTTTTCAAAATTAATTTTCCTAAACCTAGAATCAAATTAATGATAGCTCCTCATAATTTTCCTTCATTTATAGCCTTCCACATATCTAGCTTCTTTCATTAAACTTGCCCTTGAGATTCGAATCATTGCTTCATTCATTTTTATGACTGAATCATGTCATTGTGTTGATAGTGCACATTTTGTTTTGTCACCAATAAAAATTAGGGTTATTTCCATTTTTTGTTTTACTGTTATGAATACTGCTTCTAACTGCCTGCAAAAAAAGAAAGAAAGAAGAAACATAAGACCAGTGATACGGACAGTAAAAAGAATTTACCAAGAAGCAAATAGAGGGCTGGAAGGATGGCTTAGTGGTTAAGGCATTTGCCTGCAAAGCCAAAGGACCCAGGCTTGATTCCCCAGGAGCCACGTTAGCCAGTTGCAAAAGGTAGCACATGCGTCTGGAATTTGTTTGCAGTGGCTGGGGTCCTTGGCATGCCTGTCTCTCCCTCTCTGTCTCTGTCTCTCTGTCTCTCTGTCTCTCCCCTCCCTCCCTCCGTCTCTTCTTCTCTCTTTCTCCCTCCCTCTTTTTCTCTGTCAAATAAATAAATAAAAATAAAATATTTTAAAAAATAAGCAAGGGCTAGAGAGATTGCTTAGTGGTTAAGGTGCTTGCCTGTGAAGCCTAAGGACCTAGGTTTGATTTTCCAGGTCCCATGTGAGCCAGATGGGCATTGTGGCACATGAGTTGAGTTCATTTGTAGTGACTGGAGGCTCTGGCGTGCTCATTCTCTCTCTCAATCTCTCTCTCCCTCTCTCTGTCTTTAATAAATAAATAAATAATTTTAAAAAGAAGCAAATAGCAAAAGATAAAACTTATTGAAATACACTGCAATAAATCAAGTGGGAGAGCTTCCAGAGAGTGGGGCGGGAGTCCTTTCAAGGTTAAGAGGGCAGTTACTTAACATCAACATTGTGGGACTGTGCTACAGGCCCATGTCTGAAGGGATAGGGGGAGCTCCTTATCTTGTTAAGTAGTACAGTTTACGGCCTAAGGCCTAAGTTGTTTTCTTGAGACTAGACGTTTGTGTAAGTTCACAGGTTGTGTTAGGTCATACGATGTTAGGCTCCGTATGTGTGTGTGAGACATCATGGCTTAGGCTCGGAATGGTTGTAGGCAGTTGATTAGAGTGAGGGAATCTTGCACTTATTTTTGGCATTTCTTCTTTATGCTATCAACATTTATGTACAGGCTTTTTATGGTATGTGTTCAGTTCTCTTGCATTATATATCAAGAAACAGAATTGCTGATTCATGTTCCACATTGTAAGGAATTCCAAAATGACAATATCTTGTTTCCTGTTGGTAGAGAAGAATACTTACTACCGCTCAAATAGCTGTTCCAGATTCCAGTGTGTGTGAATTGGTATGCCAGTCCGAGTTAGACTTGTGTCCCCTAAAAGATTAATGCCCTTGAGCATCTGTTGCTATGCGTATTTGGAAACGGCTTCCTTTGCAGCCAAGCATCTTTCTCAGACTTCTACCTGCTTGTGAAATTTGGGACTCCCTAAACCTCTTCTTCTGCTTTTTATTTTACAGATACACACACACACACACACACATTTTAATCAGTTATAGTCTTGTATCCCTTCACACCCAGTCTCTATTACCTGAGGGCCCTCCTCAGTTGGGTCCTTGGTGTTCACTGCAGGGTAATCAGAGCCCCTGTCAGTCTCTGGAGGGGCCTTTGCCTCAGTATATTTCTACCCACTCTGTAGCTCTTACAAGCTTCATGCCCCCTCTTCTACAACAGTCCTTGAGCCTTGGCAAGAGTGTTAGAAGTTTGTTTTTAGTGTTGGGTTGTCTGTAGACTGTGTTTATGTTCGGTTGTATTCCAGTTCACCACACTATTTGTTGCTGTTTCCCTGGAGGTGGTTGTCAGGCTAGCATTGGGAGCAGCACTTGTCACTGCTTCCTCTGCAGATTCTTCTGGACCCTGGTGAATGTGGTAGAGGTGGCACATCTTGTGATTGGCTGTCTTTTTTTTTTTTTTTTTTTTTTTTTGACTTTTCAAGGTAGGGTTTTGCTCTAGCCCAGGCTTACCTGGAATTTACTATGTGGTCTCAGGGTAGTCTCAAACTCATGGTGATCCTCCTACCTCTGCCTCCTAAGTATTGGGATTAAAGGCATGTGCCACCATGCCCTGCTTAGTCGACTGTCTTTTTTTTTTCCTTGTCAAATTGATGATCTTTGGTGTCCCCAGTATTCTTTTTCAATTCTAAAATAAAGCAGATTCTCCAAAAAAGTATGAGAGCTGCTTTGATTAAGGGGGCTATGCATACAATTTTAAGAGACATTTTGATGAGGATACTCACTCAACCTATCCAGAGGACAGTAGGGCGTTCTCTTTGATGGTTGTGATCTTCCTGCCCATGGGGTACTGACTTGGTTCCCAGTACCAGTTATAAGTTCTTTCCCATTGAGCAGGCCTTATGTCCAATTGGAGGGTATTTGTTTACCCACAGAGGCTGTGTGCTACTATTGCACAAGTGTGCATTTCTTGTCTGGGTGGTGGATTGCATAGTTTGCAGGGTCTCCTGCTTATTCATGCTGTTGGTGACCACTGTCACGCAGTAGCTCCCATAGCACTTTCCCGCACCATGGGGGTTTGCCAGGAGAGAACTGACTTTCCTCTCTGTCTCTCGGTGTCCTGAGATGTAGTGTCTTCAGCAGTAGAGTCTTACCTTTTAGCTCTGTTGGGTAGCTAAGTGCTTGGCAATGACTTTCATTGTCTTGGGGACCTCATGGGTCTCCCTGGACACCTACTCACCGTGAGAGGTAACCTAGTTGTAGTCCTGGGGTTCACAATCCAAAGCCAGTGATTTTAGGATTAAGCTTTCTCTACTTTCTACAGGGCATGTCAGCCTGATATGTCTACCTCCCTTAATTGGGGGATGTATCTTGTATACTGATGTACAGGAGGAAGGAACCTAATGCGCTAATTACTTTATTCTCTAGTTTTATATAGTTCCCTTTCCCAACCTCCCTTGCCCTGACCCTTCCAACAGCCCCCCCCCCATAATTTTTCCCTTAACTATTTTTCCTAGTATCCCCTCCTCTCGTCCCTCTCTGTTTTCACTTTTTCCTGGTCTCATTCTAGTTATACACCCATAGACCTAATGCTTACTGTCTTTTGCCCTCCTCTTCAGCTGGTCCATTTTATGAGCCACATATGAGAAAAAAAACAAACAAACATGTGGCATTTGTCTTTCTTAGACTGTATAACTTTACTTCCTGCAAGTTTGATTATTTCACGTAGAATTCCACTGTGCATATGCAGCACATCTTCATTAACCATTCGTCAGTTGATGAGCATCTGGGTTGATTCCAATTCCTAGCTATTGAGAATAGAGCAGTGATAAACATGGTTGAGCAAGTACCTGTGAAGTAAAGAGTGGAGTCTTTAGGGCAATGCAGGAGTCTCCATACTGATTTCCATAGTTGTAACAAGTTTGCACTCCCACCAGCAGTGAATGAGGGTTCCTCTTTCCCTACATCCTTAGTAGCATTTGTTGTTGTTTGATTCTTTTGAAATGTTTATGTATTTGAAGAGAGAGAGAAAGGAAGATAGAAAGAGAGAGAACACACATACCAGGGCTTCTCGCCACTGCAAGTGAACTCCAGATGCATACACCACCTTGTGCATTTGGTTTACATGGGCCCTGGGGGATTGAACCTGGGTGCTTAGACTTTGCAGGCAAGTGCCTTAACTGTTAAGCCATCTCTCCAGCCCTGTTGTTTGATTTTTCAATGATTGCCATCCTGACTAAAGCAGAACCTCATAGTTGAGCTCATCTTCATAGCGTCACACATTAGCTTCTCAGGGCCTCCTGATGATCTAACCCTGTCACACATTGCCTGGCCTCAGTGTCTTTCTGTACCATGGAGAAAGATTCTATAATCCCTTTAATTTTGCTTCTTTCATGCCTGCAAAACCAGTACCACATGGACAGTGCTGCCAAGTTCTGCTGCAAGCTGAGGATGCAACCTGCCCTCCTTGGACCACAGTTTAAGTAGCACCTGTGTGCCCTGATTGCCAAATCTGCAAAACCACTTTGCTGGGCAGTGTTTTTGTTGTTGTTTATTTTAGCAGAAAACCCCTTTCTGTGTCATTCTTGGCACTCTCCATTCAGGCTGTCTCCTCTCTAAAGAACTGGCATTATCACAAGTTAGAAGCTGCATTGAGTGGGGTCTTGTCCTCAGGGCACCTTTGTGTTGAGCCAGTGCGTGGAGCAAGGCTTCTCCAACAATTCTAGCTGTGTTCTCAGAACACTTCTTTTGGGAAACCTTAAACTTGCTCTCCTTCCTTTCCCTGCCAAACTGCATTTTCCATGTCCTTCTGTTTCCCTTGTTGCTCTCAGCAGTCCCTGGTGGTCTAGTGGTTAGGCTTCCACACCCTTGTTGCTGTCTCACAGGAAGGCTGAACCAGAACAGTCAGCAGTTACCATGCCACAGTCTGAATGCTGTCCTGTCATGGAGTTTCCTGTGCTAAATGAATTTATCCATTGCTTTTTAAAGTTAGCCTCATTCAAGTTCTCAGGACACAGGCATAAGACAGCCAGGATTTTTTTTACTGGAATATTACATGAATGTCCCCTAACCTACTTCCTGGTTTGTCCCCTCTGAACCTTCATGATCTGGGCCTTCACTATCTGTTTCTCTCAGCATTCTTGTCTTCTAAGCTTCTGTCATAAAGGCTCATTAAGCTCTGCTTACAGTATTTAAGGGATTTTTTCTAGCCCAAAGTTCCATACTCTTTCACATATTCCTACAAACTAGTTCCAAAGACCTACTGACCACATGGTCAGGTTTATCACAGCAACAGCCCCCCCTCCACAGTACTATTTTTCTGTATTAGTTATTTTCCTTGTTGCTGTAAAAGAATGCCTAACAACAGCAGCTTAAAGAAGAAGGGTGTGGTTATTTGGCTTACATAGAGGTTCCTGTCTGCCGCTGAGGGAGGGCATGGCAGCAGGCTCAGTGGGCAGTCAGGAAGCAGACAGCCGTGGGTGCTGGTGCTCAGCTACCCTCTCCTTCATATACAGCTAGACGCCAGCCCACGGAATGGTACTACCCACGTTTACGATGAGTCTTCCACCTAAATTAACCCAACCTAGAAAACCCGTCACAGACGAACCTAGAGATTTTTCTCCTAGGTGATGCTAAATCTTGTTAAGTTGAAAACTGAAATTAACCATGACACTCCCCTAGCCTGTTAAATGCAGGCCAAGCTTTAAGTAAAAAAAAAAAAAAAAAAAAATTATTTATTTATTTTGGTTTTTTGCTATAGGGTTTCTCTCTAGCCCAGGCTGACCTGGAATTCACTATGTAGTTTCAGTGTGGCCTTGAACTCACAACAATCCTCCTACCTCAGCCTCCCTAGTACTGGTATTAAAGGTGTGCACCACCACAAGCACAGAAACTAATTTTTAATATAGATTCACAAACATGAAATAAATACCTGTGGGTTCTAGTTTGAAGATCAAAAAGCTGTATTATTCTTTGTGTATGTGTGTCTGGTGCTGGAGCTGGAACCCAGAACCTTCTTCATGTAAGTGGGCAAGTTCTCTACCTCTGAATGACTCTCCCAATCCTAATGCATTGTTCTTTATTCCTAGAAAATGTCAGCAAATATGTATTAAGTTTCCTGTATCAGTCAGGGATCTCCAGAGGAACAGAACTGATAGAAAGAATGTGTATTTAAAAGGGGATTTACTGGCTAGGCTTTAAGACATGGGCTAGGTAGTCCACAGTTTCTGTCTGCATGCTGGAGAGCTGGTGAAGGATATAACCGCTCAGTCCAGACTGGATGCAGACTGGCTCCATGTGGTCCTGGAGCTTCCTTATGTTACAGTCTCCCACCGCGAGGGCCACCCACTCTGGAGGAAAGACTTCCTTGCTCAGTTAACCTTTCCTGAAAAAGCCCTCACAGGCCACACAAGAGGCATGTCTCTCACTTGATTCCTTACCTGATCAAGTTGACAACACATCTCCCTTTGTATAATTCACTTTGCTAGTACTAGACACAATCCAGAAGTAAGACAACAGCTTAAGAGCTATGTGGTTGTAGGGACATCATATAAGGACATCGGCGCACTAACTGGCATGTAGAGTTACCCAGTAAATATTAGTTTTATTTCTCTTTCTTTCCCAGAAGGCTAGTGGCCTGGCATCTCCTCAGCTCTGCTGGTTGTTGTAGCAATAACTTCTCGTGCTTGGACAGGTGCTGCTCACATGATAGAGGCTGACGTCATTGTTCCGGGTGACGGGTCAGCGCATGGACCACCAATCATGGCCCATCCCCCTGAGACGCACAGTGATAACACTCTGCAGGAGTGGCTGATGGAGGTCTTGAAAAGCAATAAGGGCATCAAACTGGATTTTAAGAGGTATTTGTAGAAATGTTCTTCTCATTGTTATAAATAACTTTCATGCAAAACAGTCGTAAAGACATATGTCTGACTACCTATTTCTGTACCTTATCCAGAGTGAAATTGGAATTGTAGACCTGCATATGTTTCAGGAATAGATCTAAAATCCACTGAGATGTTTGCTAAAATTGTTTCTTGGGGATCCTTGTAGGCTAAAGTTAATTTTTATAAAGGAATTCGTCATAAGTAACCATTGTATTACCAGAATGGTAAATTTAAAGTTCATCTTTTGCTGGGTTTGGTGGTGCATGCCTTTAATCCCAGCACTTAGAGGCTGCGTAGGAAGATCACCATGATTTTGAGGCTCATCTGGGCTACAGAGTGTTAGCCAGGGATAGGGTGAGACCCTGTCTCAAAAAAGAAAGAAAGAAAGGAAGGGAGAGAGAGAGGAAGGTAGGGAGGGGAAAAGAAAAGAAAAAAAGAAAGAATAAAATGTTTCATTGGAAGGATTTTATTGAAGTAGCTAATGCATATCTGATTGATTTATGTTATTGCAGTTATAAAGGGAATTATATAAAATTATTTAATAACTGCCGGGCGTGGTGGCACACTCCTTTAATCCCAGCACTCGGGAGGCAGAGGTAGGAGGATCACCGTGAGTTTGAGGCCACCCTGAGACTCCATAGTGAATTCCAGGTCAGCCTGGGTTAGAGTGAGACCCTACCTCGAAAAACCAAAAAAAAAAAAATTATTTAATAACTGAAGTATTCCTTAAAAATATTACTGTGGGGCTGGAGAGATGGCTCAGTGGTTAAAGGAGCTTGTTGCAAAGCCTGATAACCCAGGTTCGATTCCCCAGTACTCATGTAAAGCCAGGTACACAAAGTGGCACATGCATCTGAGTTCGTTTGAAGTGGAAGGAGACCCTGGCATGCCCATACTCAATATCTATTTTTCTTTCTCTCTCTCCCTCTCTCTCTCTCTTTCTCAAATAAATAAATTAAAATATTTTTTAAAATATTATTATGGAGGCATTGGCAAAGAGAGCAAGATTAAATGCCATGTCTGCCCTGGTCGTCACAGGAAATTTCCTTCTTAAAGTATTTTGGCCATGTACAAATTATAAAGTCAGGAGTGAACCGTGTTGCCATGGTGGCCATTGCTAACACCCGTGATCCGTGGGAAACCTGCCTTATCTCTTAAAATTGAAGTTTTCTCAAGAAGTTAATATGAATTTGGAAATCTTGTGAGATTATTAATATGACTGTAACCACTTGTGAGGTTAACTACCAGTAAACCTTGTTGTTCTATTAATGAATGGACAGATCCACAGAACCTTCATGTATAGGAGGTTGTATTGACAGGGCTTGTGAGTTAAAGAATCAACTTATACTTCATGATCCTAAAGCATTTCAAGTGGTGGATGATTCAACTGTGTTTTATTGACAAAGAAACAGTCTCAGAGCAGTCAGGTCATTCATCTGAGGGTGACTGCTGAGCCTGGCAGGCTGAGCTAGCTGCAGATCCAAGGCCTCCTGGAGCTGGGGCAGCATTCGCCTGAACCATGGAACATGGGTTTGATCTGCAACACTTGACAGTTTAAAGCATTTGACCTCCTTGTCTTTTCATGTGCTCACTGATCTGTGAGTGTACTATTGCACTCTTGTCTGTAAGATAGTCTTCGGCTCCTCAGGGTGAGCTTGCTCATTCCAAAATGCTAACAGCTACCACAAAAGTCCGCGAAAAAAGATGTTGCAAGTTCCGGTTCTAGTTTTTTTTTTTTCTTCTTTTTTTATTTTGGTTTTTCTAGGTAGGGTCTCACTCTAGCCCAGGCTGACCTAGAATTCACTATGTAGTCTCAGGGTGGCCTCGAACTCATGGTGATCCTCCTACCTCTGTCTCCTGAGTGCTGGGATTAAAGGCGCGTGCCACCACACCCGCCTCTGTTGTTGTTTTTAATCATAACAGATTTGAAGGGGATTTGAAGGGTACAGCTATAAGAACACTTATGTGTCAGATACTGTTCTAAAACATTTCATGATTTTCATTTAATCCTCATAAAAATCCCAAGATGTGAAAATCATACTACTCTCATTTTCCTTCTAAAGAAATGAAGGCAAGGAAGTTGTAACCTCAAACGCATGGCAATCCTCCTGCTTCTGCCTCCTGAGTGCTGGAATCAAAGCCTTGTGCCACTACACCTGGATAAAATGTAATTTTAAGAGATCATTATAATTTTCAGTATGATTTCATTTCCCTTGATTTCTTTTTTAAAAATATATTTATTTATTAGAGAAAGAGAGAGAGAGAGAGGATGGCATGCCGGAGCCTCGTGCTGCTACAAACAGACTCCAAATGCATGCACTACTTCGTGCATGTGGCTTCATGTGGGTCCTGGGGAATCGCACCCAGGCTCAGGCTTTGCAAGCAAGCACCTTTAACTGCTGAGCACGCGCTCGCACACACTCTCTCTCTCTAGCCGTGTTGCCCTTGATTTCTCAATGAAATTCATGGGAAAGCAGAGTAACATATTAAAATAGCCAACAGAAACAGCGTAAGGGAAGAAAGGTCTATTTTGGCTGTGGTTTCAGGAGGATTTCATTCCATCATATGCAGGGAGCTATGCTGCCTATGGCAGTGGGAATGTGAGGCAAAGCTGCTCACATAGAAGCAGGCCAGAAAGCAGAGGTCACTAGCCAGCCTGGCCTGTGGCATGTTTGAAGTCAGGTGTTGTGATGCCTCCAGGTTGACTTTGCTTCTTCTATTTGTTTTTCTGTTTTCATGCTTTCCTGTGAGTTTTAGAATGGTGGATTTTAAAAATATTTTTACTTACGTGTGTGTGTGTGTGTGTGTGTGTGTGTGTGTGTGTGTGTGTGTATTGGTACACCATGGCATTTTGCCCTACAAGTGGATACATGATGTTCTTGCCACATTTTTGTGCCCAGCTTAAATGAGTAGCTGGAGAATTAAATCTGGACTGGCAACAGTCCCTTTGACCACTGAGCCATCTTCCCAGTCCACTAGAATTGTGGACTTAATGTAGTATCAGTGCAGCAGAGGACAGGAAGCATTAAAACAGAGAAATGACAGCATCTGCATTAGTTTGCAAGGTCCTGCATTGGGGCCTGCTTATTAAGCCACTAAAACCTAGGGCTTCTGTTTCAGGAGCAGAAGAGTGAAAAGAAAGAAGCATACCTCATGGGAGCACAGTGAAAGAGACTGGAGGCTGAGGACTGAATCTCTCTGGTTGTAATACACAATTTAATCGTGATTAAAGGAGAAATTAATCACGTCATTAAATTGTTGGATGCCCAAGAGGAATATAGAGAAGAAAAGCAGATGCTTAGCACGCCATGTCCCATCCTTAAGAGCAGGGAAATGTGGAGAAGGTTGCTGAGTGTCATCTTCCACACCATGACACTCGGCCTCTGTCACAGCGTGCCACACAGGCTGATCTTGGAAGTGAGCATTGCTACAGGCTCACCAGAGTCAGTCATCTCCACAGTTCAAAGGACAGTCAGAGTAGTGAGGTTTGCCTTTAAGCTTGTATGTAGATGGGGGGAGTATATGTGTGGTTACGTGTGTGTGCAGGTACATGAACATGATGTACGTGGCAAAGCCACAGGTCAATACCTGGTGTCTTCCTCAGTCTCTCATTGAACCTAGAGCTTACCAATGTGGCTTGAGTAGCTGACCAGCAAGCCCCAAGGCTCTGAACTCTGCTCCTCATGCTTGTGTGGTAAGCACTTTACTGACTGAGCCATCTCCCCAGCCCCTTGTATATACATTTTTAAAAAAATAAAAGTGATGTAGATTGATGCAACTTTATTGTTTTGAAGTCTGTAGTTGTTAACTTGATGTAGGGGAACCAAAAAAAAGCCACTTTTCAATTTAAAGTAGCTAAAATAACCTTACCTCTAGTTTTCAAAATGAAAGAAAAAGAAATTGAATTTACAAGAGCTTTAAGAAAACATAGTTTTATACTTCCCAGTCATCTTTATAAATAAATTTATGTCTCCAGACTCACCCAAGAATACATGAAGAAACACTTTTTTTTTTCCTCCCAGGGCCATGAGTCCCTATTAGACTCAAGTTTTCATTGAAGCAATATAAGCCAGTGTGACAGACTGAGCCTGGTGTACTTGCTATTTCATGACTCTAAAGGAAAAGTGAATACTGGTGTCATTTCTTAAATTGTGTCGCACTTAGTGATTCTTATGTGGAATATTTTGGGGGGGGAATTTCAAAGTAGATTTAATTTGCATTTCTCTGATGGCTAAGGATATCTGATACTTTTAAAAATATTTAACAGCAATTTGTATTTTTTATTCTTTTGAGAACTCTGTTCAGTTCCATAGCCCGTCTTTTTAAAAAAAATTATTTATTTATATACAGAGAAAGACAGGTGGGAGAGAGAGAGAGATAATATGAATGGACACACCAGGACCTCTAGCCACTGCAAATGAACTCTAGATACATGCACCAGTTTGTGCATCTGGCTTCATGTGGACATTGGAGAATCGAACCCAGCTGGTTATGCTTTGCAGGCAAGCACCTTAACCACTGAGCCATCTCTCCAGTCCCATAGCCCCCCCCCCCTTTTTCTTTACTGACATACTTAGTGTGGATACACCATGTGTTGATACTATCCTTTCCCTTGTCCCTGCTGCCGTTCTCAGTGGGGTTGCAGGTGTTCCCTATGGGGCTGAGGGTTATACGTTGTGAGAGGAGCAGTCAGATATTGGGGATGAAGGTCAGTACCTCTGGGAATGTTCCAACATGTGGCTCTTACAATATTTCCACCCTCCCTTCCGCAAAATTCCCTGAGCCGTGGTGGGTGAGTTTTAAGTCCGCTTCAGTGATGAGCTCTTAAGAGGCTCTGGATCTCTGCTTTGGTATTTTTTGAGTGTCCTCAGCATCTGTCTCCTTCATCCTGGTGTTGAATATCAGGCTCACCATGGAAGCAGCACTCTTGCTCGTCTCCCCAATTCCTCTGTGGTTTCAGCTATGGCTTGGCTAAAGTGAGAGGGGTAGTTTATCTCCTTGGGTCTTGCTACCTCCTGAAAAAGAAGAACAAATTCTCCAATGGAGAGTGAAGTCAGCATAGTTTAAATGGGATAAGCATTATTAATTTAGGGAGAAATTACTGGATGTAGCCCTTCTTTTAGCCAAAGACTAGTGGGAGTTTGACACTGGAGAGCATAATCTTTGTCTCTATAGGCTGCTGACCTGGCTCCTAGTTCCAGATATGGGTTCCTTTCCACTGAGCGGATCTCTCAGCTATTCAGAAAACTATAGGTTACCCACCAAGGCTGTGTGCCACCATTGCATCAGCATATGTGTCTTGTCAGGGTGTTTGCTTCTGAGTAGCTTAGACCTCTGGCTGCTCACACCGTTGTTGGCCACTTTCCCCCAGTAGCTCATGAGGCACTGCCCAGCACTAGACAGGCTATCTGGGGACTCCATAGTCCATCTTTTGATGGGTTATTTGTTTAGCTTTTTTAAAATTACATTATTATATGTATTGAGGGAAGAACAGCACCAAGGAAAGGTACTCCCATGTCTAGAGATCTCACATGGAGGATCTGGAAAAAAACACGGAAAGAAAAGAGAGAAAAAAAAGGTCAAGGAGCTCCTGCCATGTGGGAGCTGAGGAGACAAAGAAGCCATGTGGAGAGTATGGGCTGGGCCTCCCCTTGGCTCACCCTGGCTGGGCCGGGCCGAGCCGAGCCGAGCTGAGGGAAAAAGTCACCCATAGCTGGAAGTTCCCGAGTGGTCAGAACTGTTTAGCTTTTTGAGTTCTTTATATACTCTGCGTATTTGTTCTCTGTCAGATGTATAGCAGGCAAAGATTTTTTTTCCTTATGCTGTAGGCTGCCTCTTTACTCCTTCGACCATGTCTTGTGCTGTACAAAAGCTTTGCAATTTTATGTGGTCCTGTTTATTATTGTTGACCTTATTTCCTGAGTGACTACAGTCCATCTGTCAATCAACTTCTAATTTCTGGGACAAAATACTCATACCTATGTTTTGTACTTTTGGGCGGGTTCTCATTTCTGGCATCCTCTTTTGGCACTCCTCGTACCACCTGGCACAGGCCAGGGCACATTGCCAAGGAAGGGACCTGGCAAGAGATCCCACGAAGGCAAGCAGTTGTCATGTGAAGTTTTGAAGCCTCTGTGTGGTTGGTAAGTGCTGTCATTATTTATGTACTTTATGCTCCTTTCACAAACAGAGAGAGAGAGAGGCGTGAATTAACCTTCTGAGCTATGGCATATGTTATCTTTCCCCTCTCATGCCATGTGATTTTTGAGTTTATTTAATTTAGCATTGTGTTAACATTTATATTGTGAATTTGAGAAGGAAGAAACTATTAGTCTCAAGAACTTGTTGCTGTAGGAATGAAGCATTGGTGACAATCTGTGTTTTCAGCCTGGCAGCCGTCGAAGCGTCCATGAGTCTCCTGGAGAAGGTGAACAGGCACCTGCAGCGTCCTGTGTGGCTTAATGCAGATATTCTTCCTGGACCCAATGGCAGTGGCAAAGTGGTGGCTGCAAAATCCTTTATAGACACGGTGACGTCCTTCTTTCCAGATGTGACGTTTTCCCTGGGTTGGACAACAGGATGGCATCCTGAGAAAGTCAATGAAGGTGGTTATTCCAATTATGTGTTCTTTAAGACATCTGTCAGTTATACAAATACCATCTTTAATACAGCGCCTAATGGAGAGAAAGATTTACCCTCCAAGTATGGGCATGGTCCTTTCTGTTATTCAGGTAAACCTGATGACATCTGTCCACAAGCTTCCATAGGAAGTGTTATCTAAAAGGTGTGGAATTAACCAAAATTGCCTCTTTTTTGTGGGGGGGGGGGTCGAGGTAGGGTCACGGTCTAGCCCAAGCTGGCCTGGACTTCACTCTGTAGTCTCAGGGCGGCCTCGAACTCATGGTGATCCTCTTACCTCTGCCTCCCCAGTGCTGGGATTAAAGGTGTGCACCACCACGCCTTGCCCACCAAAATTGTCTCTTTACGCGCTCTGAACAATAGTAACAACAACAAGAACCCACGCTGCTATTCTCTTTTTGTCCTCCACACCAAGGAGCAAAGCCCACATGTCACATGAAGCACTTGAAAGCTTTCCAGATGATAGGAAAGCAGAAGGGGGAGTGGGCTGACAAACACGGGGTCTGCTCCCTGAGGGTTAGAAGACCTTACTATCTTCTCTGGAGTGTGGGAAGCCAAGAGACACCCTTAGGCTGGATCCCTTTTTTCCATTCACAGCATTCTGTGGGTGGACCCCATGGCTTCCTCAAACACCATTCGGTTCAGCGTTCTGTTTCTTTGCCCATCCCTTCCTAGTGTTGTCCAGGTCACAACTTGTAGTCAGATCTCTGGGACATTTTGTCTACATGGTGAAAATGTTCAACTAAAAAGGCATTTATGGGCTGGTGAAATGGCTTAGCGGTTAAGACGTTTGCCTGCGAAGCCTAAGGACTCCGGTTCAATTCCCCAGGCCCCACGTAAGCCATATGCACAAGGTGGTGCATGCATCTAGAGTTTGTTTGCAGTGGCTAAGGGCCCTGGTGCATCCATTCTCTCTTTCTCTCTCTCTCTCTCTCAAGTAAATGAATAAATAAATAAAATATTTTTTTTAAAAAAAGGCATTTAGACTCTATAAAGATGTTAGCTTTTTAATCTATGGGTTTAGGGTATTCTTCTAATTTATTTGTTATTATTATTTTGATTGGTTGGTTTTGTGTGTGTGTGTGTGTTGGTGATAATCACACTCGGGGTCCTGCATTTGCTAGTAAGTACTCTACACTGAGTTATTCCACCAGATCCAGATGTAATGTTTCAAAGTTCACCAGGAGGGCTGGAGAGATGGCTTAGCGGTTAAGCGCTTGCCTGTGAAGCCTAAGGACCCCGGTTCGAGGCTCGACTCCCCAGGACCCACGTTAGCCAGATGCACAAGGGGGCGCACACATCTGGAGTTCGTTTGCAGTGGCTGGAGGCCCTGGCGCGCCCATTCTCTCTCCCTCTCTCTATCTGCCTCTTTCTCTCTCTGTCTGTCGCTCTCAAATAAATAAATAAAAATAACAAAAAATTAAAAAAAATTAAAATAAAATAAAAAAAAATAAAGTTCACCAGGAGGTCAGAGTAGCTGTTAGCTGGTGAGCGAGTAGTGACTTTTAGGTTATGACCTCAGTAACCAATAATTGATATTTAGAGTAAAACCAATATACTTTAACCTAACTCTATTTTAATTTTCTAATCATGCTAGTGTTTACTAGCAGATAATGAAATATGCATGAAGAAGTAAACAGAAGATCTTCAGCACCTCCCTTATTGAGTGTAAACATTGTCCAGTGACTGCCCCTGGCCTGTCTCAGCTTGCTGAGTTTGCAGAGCCAGCTGCATGTCAAGAGTGTTCCCATGCTGCCCCCCCCCCCCGGCCCTCTCACCGCCGTCAGCCTGAACCAGAGGCCATACAGGGTTGCTGTCATGTGAGCATGCCTTCTCTTAACAACCCCATCTTCTTTAAAAAATATTTTTATTTATTTATTTGAGAGTAGAAAGAGAGAGAATGTGGTGTGTGTGTGTGTGTGTACACGTGCGTGTGTGCATTCCAGGACATTTTGCCATTACACAAAAACTCCAGATGCATGTGCCACTCTGCATCTGCCTTTGTGTGGGTACTGGGGAATCAAACCCAAGCCAGCAGGCTTTGTAAGCAAGCACTGAGCCATCCTCTCAACCCAGCAATCCCGTCTTTAGTAATAAAAATATTTAAAAATTTTTGAAGAAGACATAACACTTCATTTCTGTGTATTGGAAATGTAATGGAACTAACATACTCAAAGTGTTCCTTCCCTTCCAATACGTTTTACAGCCTAGTTCTATAGAATTTCGGGTGTAAACCTGTTTTACAGATAGTGTTTATTATCAGGTAGGTGTGTTTTCCTCAGTGCCTTAACAAGATTTATAAAGTCAGTTTTACCACTATTTCTTCTTGAAGTAAAATGCATGTGTAATTTGGGCTAGTCACAAGGACAAATGAAGTTAATTTTCACATAAACAGTAAGTAGCTTGACTTGGAAAAGAAAACTTAATTACCACAAATAGAAAAAAAAAATCTCAATATATAGAGAATATTAGTGATGCAGGCTTTGAAATTGTTTTTCTAAAAGAGAAAGTTTAGAGGCTTTAAGTAACTAAAAATAGTGTCAAATTTTCTTTTTATGCAAATTGGAGGGGTTAAAATTTTCCTGTTTTTTATTTTTATTTATATATTTTTTGATGCTAGAGATTAAACCTGGGGCCTTGTTTATCCTAAGCTTCTGTTCTGCCAGTGAGCCACATCCCTTGCCTCCTTAAAACCCCCTCTTCCTATTCATTCTTGCCCCAGCATGTGGTGTTCTGAAGTGGTCTCCTATCGAGCTACTAACAAGGTCTGACTTTGCTTAGCAGATGAGATTGGGTACATTCAGGGTTGCATTTTTTGATGTTAAAAGTACAACTCTTTTTAAATATTTTACACATATGTACATATGACATCTGTGGTGTGTATGTAGAGGTCAGAGGACAACTTCACAGGTTTGTCCTTGCCTTCCGCCTTTTTGAGACAGGGTCTCTTTGTTCCCCATTCCACATGACCGGCTAGCTGGCCAGCAGACTTCTGAGATTCTCCTGTCCCACCTCGCGTCTCACAGTTGGACCGGTTACCGGTGCTTGCTGTTGTCCCTGGTTAATGTGGGGCTTGCGGATCCAAACTCAGGTCTTTACGTTTTCATAGCAAGACTATTATCCACTGAGCCATCTCCCTGGTTATGCTTTGCTCATTTTTGGCATGATTTCTTAAACTTTTTTATTAACAGTTTTCATCCATGTACATGATGTGTTTTGATCATACCCGCTCAGTAACTTCTTTTGTCCCTTTCCCTCAGCCTTCTTTCATTGAATCCCTTCTTCTTCCCAGCTAGTCCCTTTTCTGTTTTGATGTCTATTTTTAGTTCTCCTCCATCATTCATGACAAAATGTTGATGGGCCCAATATGCAAGTCTGTGCAGGCAATGACAGTCATTTGATGAGGTCAAAAATGTAGTAACAGGTACTTCCTGTCTGGAAAACAAAATTTCAAAGTGCTCCTTCCCATCCTTTTGCTTTTATATTCTTTCCACTCCCTTTTCTACAATGTTCTCTGAGTCTTGGAGGGCACCATAGGGCTGTCTCATTTAGTACTGAATATTCAACAGTCATTTATTCTCAGCACTTTGAAAAGTTTTGAGTCTCTCCAAAAGTCACTTCCATCTGGAAAAAAAAAAAAAAAAAAAACTTCTTGATGACCAGAGATGAGAACAGCACTAATCTATGGGCATAATCATAAATACCTGGAGGTAACTTAATGGGCACAACATTATTAGCCAAACAGCAGTAGTAGCTTTCCCCCTAAGGCCTATAACCTTCATAGCCACAGGCTTTTGTTTAGGTTTATAGTACTAGTCATGAATTCCCTCCCTTGGAGCAGGCCTGAAATCCAACTGGAGAGCAGTTGTCTACCCACATAAACTCATGCCACTATCACCCAGTGGGCACATCTTGCTGGACTGACCAGTTGTATAGCTCGCAGGGTCACTACTGGTTAAGACTCTTAATGACTTTTCGCACCCAGCAGGCTACATAACACTTTCTAGCACTTTGACAGCCAGCAAGGTGGAGGCTTCTAGCTCAGTTGCAGCTTGATTTTTCTGTGTCCTGCAACCAAAGTGGCTTCCATTTAGGACCTTACCAACCAGTTCTAGTGGGAAACCAAAAGCATCAGCAGAAAAGCATTGGCAGTGGCCTGCATTGTTTTGTCAGCATCAGGGGCCTCCCTGACCAGGAACTCACCGGGAGGTAGCCCGCTCCTGGCACTGGGACTTTCCTGTGACAGTATGTAGCTTCCAGATGCAGCATTATCTGTCCCTACAGGGCACTGCTGCTCACATCACAACTTTTCATAGTGGCTAACACATATGCTTTTGTCTTAACATCTTTGGTTTTGGTTAATCATCTCCCCATTTGGTTAATCATCTCCCCAGCTCTGCTGTGGTTATTTGTGGTATGGATTCTTAATCTACATTTTCCACTTAGAGTATTTCTTAAATATCCAGATGTTGTGGGATACCCTGAAATCCTAGCACTCAGGAAGCTGAGGCAGGATTGCGACTTCTAGACCATCCTGGGCTGTGAGGAAATACCTTGTGTCAACTAATTAAAAAAAAAAATTGTTGTTGAGTCGGGGATTGTAGCTTAATGGCAGAGTGCTCGCCTCGTGTGTGTGAGATCCTGGGTTTTCCTCCCAGTATCATGAAAAATAACAGAATACTTTTTTCTTTCACTGTGATATTTTAGTTGGCTGTAAGTTCATATTGGATCCTTTATGAATTATATATTAATTTGCTTGTAAATTACTGATAGATTTGTCTGTTCTTAAGTAATTTGATTTTTATTTAGTTGACTTTCAAGGTTCCAGTCAAAAAACTTAAATTTCTTTTTTTCATCTCAGGATACAGTTGGACAATGGTTAAAGAGATGGAATATCTATGCAGTGGACTACATCAGCCTGTCACCTTCCCCGTCAGAGCAGCGTTAGTCAGGCAGTCTTGTTCTCAGTTACTTTGGCTATTGAAACAATCAAATAGGTATGTATCTTTTTAACACTATAGGACATGAGTGTGTGTGTGAATGCTCAAGATAGAAAGCACATGAAATCAAGCCAGATGTGATGTACACACCTATAATCCCAGCACTTAGATGGAGGCAGTAGGATCAGGAGTCCAAGGTCAATCCCAGCTACAGAGCAAGTTCAAGGCCAGCCTGCACTACATGAGACTCTGCCTCAAAAAGAAAAAAAACAAGACATGAAAATTGTGAAAATATAGTATATGTGAGAGAAAGGGACAGAGGGAATGAAACTTACAATAAAGTATACAGACTGCCTCTTTGATGAACCTTCACTTACTTACCATCCTGCCTTATACATTTGTTCTACACAAAAGTATGTGTTTATGTATGTGTGTGTGCATACATTATATAGATATAAACTTTATATAGGTAAATATACTAAATATATAGCAGATTCCAGTTTTTAAGTATTATTCTCTTTTATTATGCTATGCATTCATAAAAAGTTAAAAGTGCTACTTTCTCTTTGAATACTACTATATCAGAAATCTTTCATAGGAAATTTAAATTTTTTAATTTGTAATAAAAATTAGCGGGATAGTGTGTTATAAAGGTAAAGAAACAGTTAAAACAGTTTGAGCACTGCTTGTTTACTAGTCAGTAGAAACCCCAGAAGTGAGTCCAGATCAACTACGGAACTTAGTGTGAGAACAAGCCACCATTCTAAGAGTGCCATGGAGCACTACTAGACACTCTCTTGTGCAAACACATCATTTATTTATTAGCTCTGCCTCTGCTTTTGTTTGGTTGCATCAGTGTTGGAGAATTACACTGAAATTAAGTAGCATACTATGTTAATTTTTAAAGATTATTATTTAAATAGGGCATTAAATTAAATTATAAAAGCTAAATTCCAGAGAATGCTAGAATCCTTGAGAATATCTCTTCATACCCACATTTGAGAAATACAATATAAATGGATTCTATTTTCATGGGTGCAAAGATGATACAATTGTTGTTTTTTTGTTTTGTTTTTGGAGGCAGGGTCTCACTCTATCCCAGGCTGACCTGGAATTCACTGTGTAGTCTCAGGGTGGCCTTGAATTCACAGTGATCCTTCTGCCTTGGCCTCATGAGTGCTGGGATTAAAGGCGCATGCCACCACACCTGGAGGATACAACATTTGAACTCCATTTTTGTTCATTTTGCATCATGTTTAATGAATGGTCACAACAATTTCAAGTGGTCTTGTTCCATCCTGATAAGAGTCCTCAATCAAAAGTAAGTCTTGTCGGGCGTGGTGGCACACTCCTTTAATCCCAGTACTTGGGAGGCAGAGGTAGGAGGATCACCATGAGTTTGAGACCATCCTGAGACTAATTCTAGCTGGACAACATAATGAGTTCCTGGTCAGCGTGGGCTAGAGAAAGACCCTGTCTTGAAAAGCCAAAAAAAAAAAAAAAAAAAAAAAAAAAAAAGTCTCTTAAACATAATCCAAATGGGCCTTGTAAAAAGAAATAACACTGCATTTTGTTGTTGTTTTTTCAAGATACAGTCACACTCTAGCCCACGCTGACCAGGAACTCATTATGTTGTCCAGCTGGCCTCAAATTCATGGCAATCCTCCTATCTCAGGCTCTGGAGTGCTGGGATTAGAGGTGTGAGCCACCATGCTCTGCTTCATATTTTCTAAGATGTTTAAAAAGGTTCCACTAAAGTTTACAACCTGTTCAAGAAAAAAAATTACTAAAACCAGATGTAGTGGCTCATGCCTTTAACACAAAATATCTTGTGGACATAAAGAAAACTATCAACTACCAACTGGATATTGCAGTTCAATGTGACAAAATCTAAGAAATGTTAGAACTTTTTTTCTATTAAGCAGAAATTACACATTTCTTAAACATTTAGTGTTGTTTGTCAAACTAGAATTAATTGATTTCTCCTGTGGTTCTTCACATGTAGGTGGTTCATAACAAAAAGCTACTTAAAGCCGGGTGTGGTGTAGCAGGCCTTTAATCCCAGCATTTGGGAGGCAGAGGTAGGAAGATCACCGTGAGTTCTCTGAGAATACATAGTGAATTCCAGGTCAGCCTGGGCTAGAGTGAAACCCTGCCTCAAAAAACCAAAAACTTAAACCAACCAGACATTTCTCTGCAGTAAGCATTTTTATTCTTGTATTATTGGGATTGCTTTTTTATTTTCTTTTATGTCTGGTCTATTATATTAGAAATGCAACTTTTTTTTTTTTTTTCCGAGGTAAGGTCTCACTGTAGGCTAACCTGGATTTCACTCTGTAGTCTCAGGGTGGCCTCATACTGCTGGTGATCCTCCTACCTCTGCCTCCTGAGTGCTGGGATTAAAGGCATGTGCTATATCCTGTTTTGAATTTATTAATGGTTTTGTTTAAGTTAGCATATAAATTGATGGTTTTCGTTATGGCATTTTCATATATATTTTATTTTCACTGATTCCCTTCTCCCATTCCCTCCTGCACATCCTGCTTCATCCTTTGGCCCCTTCCCTCCTGCCTGCCCCTAGTAGTTCCCATTCTGCTTTTGTGTCACAGTATTCTGTTACCTAACCCCACATGTCTCATCCCTTTGTCATATGGTCCACACACCCCCTACACATATATACACATGTATAATAACTAAAATCTATGGTTCACATATGAAGACATACATGTGGTATTTGCCTTTCTGAGTCTGGGACACTTTGTTTAATATAATAATTTCCAGAGACTAGAGGGATCTGAGGAGATGGCTCAGTGGTTAAAGGCACTTACTTGCAAAGCCTGCCATCTGGATTCAATTCCCTTTAAAGCCCTATGTGCAAGTTGATACATGCATCTGGAGTTCATTTGCAGCAGCAAGAGGCCTTAGTGTGCTCTTCTCTCTCTCTCCCTCTCTTTCTCTCTCCCTCCCTCCTCTCTTCTCCTCTCCTTGCCTTCACTAGTGAATTTTATGTTTTTATGTTTCCATGTTACTATTCAGTGTCCTTTTCATTTCTTCCTTTAGCATTTCTTATAAAGCTGTTCTGGCAATAAAAAAAATATTGCCTCAGCTTTTGTTTCTCTGAACAATTATCTTTTCCTCCTTCCTTTCTTCCTTTCTTTCTTTCTATCTTTTTTTTTTTTTTTTTTTTTTTTGAGGCAGGGTCTCACTCTAGCTCAGGCTGACCTGGAGTTCACTATGTAGTCTCAGGGTGGCCTCGAACTCACGGCGATCCTCCTACCTCTGCCTCTCGAGTGCTGGGATTAAAAGTGTGTGCCACCACGCCCAGATTTTTCCTCATTTCTGAAAGACAACTTTGCTGGCTGTAATACTCTTGGTTGGTCAGTTTTTGTCTTTCAGCACTATATATACATTCACTGTTCTGCTTTCTTAACCTGCGAAGTTTCTGCTGAGAAATCCACTGGTAAATTTATGATTACTCTCATATATGACAAGTAGCTTTTGTTTTGTTGCTTTCAAATGATTCTATCTTTTGAATTTGATTAAATATGTCTCCATATAATCTCCTTCGGGCTGATCCTACTTGAGGAACTCTGAGCTGCCTAAGTTGGAATGACTACATACGTTTTGGAGGTCTCCAACCATTATTTCTTTAAATAATCTTTTCTTTCTTTATTTCTTCAAGTCCATGATACATATATTGGTTTGTTTGAGGATGTCTGATTAATTCTGCATATGTTATCACATTCATATTTTCTTTTCTTCCCTACACAGGTCATTCAAAATGACCTCCTTTTCAGTTCAGAGTCTTCTACCTGCTGGCAAAAATCATTCTTTAAAATTTCATTTAAAAATTATAGTGTGTGTGTGTGTGTGTGTGTGTGTCCATGCATAGACATACCACAGCATGCATGTTGAGGTCAGAGGACAACTTTGAGGTGTCTGTGCTCCACCTTCTTTGAGCAGAGTCTCTTGCCAGTACAAACAAACTGTTAGACTATAAACAAACATAAGACTAGCTGGCCACTGAGCTTTGGATTCCCTTGGTTTTTATGGGCACCTTGGGGTCATAGGTGCATGTGCCACTTTGGCTTTATGTGGGTGCTGGGGAATTGAACCTAGGCTGGCTGGCTTTGCCAGCAAACACCTTTAATGCTAAGCCATCTCACTTCTTTCATGTCATTCATTGTATGCTTGAGCTCCAGGATTTCTGTGTGGTTCTAATTTATGTCTATCTCCTTGTTAACCTCTAATTTTGCTCAAATACTGTTTTTTTCATTATTTCTCAATTTGTGTCCTCTTACAACTTTCTGAACATCCTCAAAACATTTATTTTTACCTTTTTTGTCAGGCATTTCGTAGGTCTCCATTTTTTTATTTTGGATACAAGAAAATTATGTGCTGGGCGTGGTGGCGCATGCCTTTAATCCCAGCACTCGGGAGGCAGAGGTAGGAGGATCGCCGTGAGTTTGAGGCCACCCTGATACTCCATAGTGAATTCCAGGTCAGCCTGGACTAGAGTGAGACCCTACCTCAAAAAAAAAAAAAAAAAAAAAAAAAAAAAAAAGAAAAGAAAAGAAAAGAAAAAAAAGAAAATTATGTTCCTTTGTGACATGTTTCCTGGATTTTTTTTAAATCTCTTGAAGTCTTTCACTGTTACCTTCAGATTTGGAGAAAAGGTGACCTCTTAGCCCCACTGAGCTTCAAGAAAGAAAGACTTGCCAGGCATGGTGGCACACGCCTTTAATCCCAGCACTGGGGAGGCAGAGGTAGGAGGATCCCTGTGAGTTCGAGGCTACCCTAGACTCCATAGTGAATCCCAGGTCAGCCTGGGCTAGAGTGAAACCCTACCTCAAAAAACCAAAAAAAAAAAAAACAAAAAAAAAAAAAAAAAAAAAGAAAGAAAGACTTTCATGAGTCAACCTGGGAAGAGATTCTGAGGATCCTTCATACCTTTTCTCTGGGTATACCTGCTCTACTTTTCTCATTCCCTTCTTTATGCCTTCTCTTGAGTCTGGAAATCCAGACTGGATGCTGAAAACCTCCCAGTCATTTTCCCTAGTGTAGTCCACTGACATATTCAAAGTAAGCATGGTTTCTCAATCCACCAGAGTCATGCTGTCCTTCTGCACCTGCTCATGCACAGTCCACAGGCTCGTTGTGCCATCTGTGAGGATAGTGCATGTGACATGAGTGAGGGGTTCGCAAGGACCAGCGGTGTCTGTAGACCACCTGAGCACCCACAAGTAATGCCTTTTACAAGATTCAGAGGGGAGCCTGCCATGGTTAGTAGACACTGAACCTTCCTTGATTCCCATGGTCTATCATTTTGTCCCTCTTCCTAGTTGCTCCTATATTAATCCAGTTCCTCGGTGTTCTGGGAAAGACTAGAACTATGTAGCTTCTTGGGCACTATTCCGCAGAGCTAGGGGGGCTGAATACTCCCTGTTCCTGTCCTCCTGTGGGGAGGACAGCAAGCAACGGGGTCTCTTTTAGGCATGAACTGGGTTGCACTGGGGGAGGAGTGATGTGGGTCAAATAAAATTTCTCTTTATAACTCTTCAATGTATCTTATTTTTGATTTTTTTTTTTTTTGTCTGTTTTCCAACGGGATGGTGAGATCTCTTCACTAGACCCCCGGGTTCCAATAAATATACTTTTTCATGGGTGGCCATCAAAGTTAGTGTTTCTCTGGGGGTAGACGGACTGCTGTTGCTGATGTTGCACACATTCCTCTTGTAACCCACTGACTTAGGCCTGTGCCTGTTCTTAGCAGCAGGTGAAGCTGGGAAGTGTAGCTGTTATTTTGTATAACTTTGTGTCTATATAGAGTCCAACGTGCGGTTGTTGTCTAAGAAAACATGGAAAATGGATATTTAGTTAAACTACTGGCCTCTGTCAGACTTCCGTATCTATTTGTCATGCCTTCATGTTTTCCCTTAGGCTAACTTTAATTTAGTCTTCCGATTTTCTAGGTGAGTAGTACGTTTGTTCAAAATCCAAGTAGAACAAAGGGCTGCACTGTCGCTTTGCCAGCCACCCAGTCCTTCCCGCTTTCACTGACCACTTGTTAGTGTGTTCTCAACTACAGTCTCAGCTTCTTCGTGTAAATAAGAGTAAGATAGAGATATACCTTTGGTTTGTCCTCCTCTAAAGCAAAATGCTTGTTTTTACACACCTTGCTTCCAACGGTGTGAGGAGGATGAGTATCAAGAAGAGAGGAGAGGCTAGGATGGAGCAGGGACACACAGGGCCTCTTGAGGTGCTAGCCACCCATGGTTCCTTGCTGTGGGTTTTGGGTACACTGACATTCACTGTATAATCATTTGTTAAAATCCACATTTGTGTTTTATATAACACACTAAGAGGGTTTTTAAAATCTAGCCTGAGAATTTATTTAAATGAACATAAATTAAGACACCCTTCAGCAGTCTTATTTTTCCCATTTCAATATTAATACAATGGTGGAACTATTAAATGCAGCAAAACAACACTGGAAATCTCTTATTTTAGCCTCAGTGATCATATCTATGTCTTTTTATAAGGTTTGTTACCATGGTACCCAAATAAATTAATAGATTCCATTTTAGCAAAATGCATACACACACACATATATATGTATAAGCTTTAAAGCCAAATTTCAACTTCTCTTTTTTTCTATTTTGTATCTTGATGTAGTTTAAAGTTCCTATTGGTTTGTCATATAATACTTCTGTGGCACAAAATTGATGTCACCTTTCATAATGGCAGGAAGGTGGCAGTTTAACAAGATCACATTCCTCAGATATTTTATTTTGTGTTATCACTAGTAAAAGAAATGCTTTGGAGATTTTTTTTCCCTCTGTTCTGACAAGCTTATGGGGAAATAAGTAAGAAACTCCTAAAACCAATGAGAGGACTTTTAGGCCTGTTGAGATTACTTACTGGTTTCTTATCTTTTAATCTTAACTAGATAATCCTGCTTTCCATTTTCCCAAACTAGTACAATGGTATTACTGTAAAAAATGAAGAATGCAGCCAGGCATGGCGGCACATGCCTTTAATCCCAGCACTCAGGAGGCAGCGGTAGGAGGATTGCTGTGAGTTCAAGGCTACCCTGAGACTACATAGTGAATTCCAGGTCAGCCTGAGCTACAGCAAAACCCTACCTCGAACCCCCCCCCAAAAAAAAAATAAACCAGAGAATGTAAATAATATTTGGGCTGTCAAATATTCATATACCTGTAAAATTTGCACATATTGTTGCTTTTTGACTTCAGAAACAGATATAACTGTTGTGCTTATTGTTCTTAATAATGTCTTGAGACATTCTGTCATCTCATAGAAACCTCCCCAAAGGATAGTAGAGCCATTGTGTGACTGAATGTTGGGAATGTGAATGACATTCATGTCCCTTCCTTCATAATCTCTTCTTCCCGTCTTGTTTTCTACTCTGATTGGGCTGAATAAACCAGGTCATAGCTATAACTTTCTGGACAAGCAGACTCTGATTAGCAACAGAATCTCAGAATCTCTCTAGCACCCCCCCCCCTTTTTTTAACAATTCAAAATTTTATTCATTTCCAGTGTGACTAGTTTGGGTTTCTAAGCAATATAACATTCCTGTAATTTAAACAGACTGGTTATGTAACTGAGACAATAGCAGTGGGAATTTGTTTTGCCTCTAGTCTCTGTGATGTTGATGAAGGAATGAAATAGGAAAGTATAGCTATCCCATTGCTAATTAGTTTTTTCATTTTTTGCTTATTTGATTTACAGACATGTGAGAGTATTTTTAGGCCTGTTGGAATGGCTCATCTGTTTCTTTCGCTTTTAACTAAATAGTTCTGTTTTATTTTAATATAGGTACAGCCTGACTATTTGGACTGGGAAAGATGATAACTATTCCACTGAAGATTTACTCTATATTAGAGACAATTTTAATAAAAGACAAGTTTTCTATGATATTTTGGAACCGCAGAACTGTGAATTCAAGCAAGCCATTGGAATCAAAGTTCATCTCTAAGAAGATTCTTCTAAATTATTTCTGTGTTTGGGTTTCATAATTCTGTACTTTTGCTGAATCGCCTGATCAGCTGTGATTACTGGTTGATGCTCTTGCATCTTACTCTGACCTTATTTGCCCTTCCACAAGAGATTGGCAACAAAATTGAAATGTTGAATGTACCCAGTTTACTAGTAGTTTATGAAATCTCTCCGCAGCTAGCCGTGCACGCAGAGTCCAGAGGAAGGCACTTAAGAAAGCGTAGCAGCTGTGACATATTAAAATATGACTGCCCAGAGGATTGACAAGGCGAGTGGCTTGCCTCCTCTCCCAGAAAATAAATCATGGTTTGGCTTTTCTTGGGTTTTTTTGTTTGTTTGTTTTTCAAATAGGATCTCACTTAGTCCCAGCTGGCCTCAAATTTGCAACATACTTGAGGCTGGCCTTGAACTTCTGATTCTCCTGCTTCCTCCTTCCATGTGCTAGGAGTGCAGGCCATGGACCCCAGGTCTGACTCAGGGGCTTTGGTTTTTAATTCAGACATACCTTCCTTACAGTGCCACCTCTACCCCTTGCTAACCATACACTTCTGGAAATGGTTAATGTTGATAAAGGGGTGGGATGAGAACATGTTTGTAGAGTTGTAAGAAGTAAGGTTTGTGTAATAGAGACAACCGGCTCAATGCCAGCCACACATAGTAAATACCCAGCAGGCTCAGTTACTTCCTTCTTGAAAACTTGATCATGGTCATGCACATTACTGAGAGAACATGAATTGCTGGGACATGCAAATATGTAAAATAATCATATCTCCAACTGAGTTCAGTGTGATTTGTCAGATAATACCCAGAACCTTATATGCCAAGCATAAAAGGTATAATTTAATTTTAAAATCTTACCACTACAATGAAATTGTCTTAAAATTAGGTCAAAAGCCGGGCGTTGTGGCGCACTGGGGAAGTGGAGACAGTTGATATGCTGGGACTTCCTGGTCTGTCAGACAGTCTAGCCTAATTAGGCAAGTTCTGGGGTAGTGAGAGACCCTGTCTCAAAAAAGGTGGATGGTACCTGGGGAACAACACCTGAGGTCATCCTCTGGTCTCTCCACATGCATGTGTACCTGTGCACACACACATACACAAAAAAATAAAGCTCATCAAAAGACACCATTAACGTATCTGACAAAGGTTCATTTTCTGAATATGTGAAGTACCCTGAAAAAAAGCCAAAATTCCTAATTAAAAATCAGAAAATACCTGAACAGTTACTTCACAAAACACTCATATGGCCAAAACAATATCAAAAAACACTGAGCAACATCACTCATCCAGGAAAAGCAAGTTAAACCACAATGAAATACTAATACTAACCCCTCCCCCCAGAAAGACTAACACTGTAAGGACCGTCAACTCCTTGCAGAAAACCAAAGGAAAACAATCTGGCAGTTTCTAAGAAAGATAATATCTCTGCCTTGGGGCCCAGCCATTCTGTCTGTGTGCATATACCCCAGAGACGAAGCCCATGTGCTCATCACAGCTCTACTGTGTCCTTAGCCACAATCTAGAAACAACCAAACTTCTATCAACAACAGAATTTATAAATAATGGTAGAATCATACAATGAGCTTATTATACAAAGGACCAAAAAGTTTGTACTACTAATATGTATAATAAAGATGAATATTAGAACATTGTACATGAGCAGACACAACAAGTACCTACCCATGGATACATTTATATGAAATTCAAAAACAGCAAATACTGAGCCTTGCATGGTGGTACATGCCTCTAATCCCAGCACTGGGGAGGCAGAGGTAGGAGGATCACCATGAGTTCGAGGTCACCCTGAGACTCCATAGTGAATTCCAGGTCAGCCTGGACTAGAGTGAGACCCCACCTTGAAAAACAAAAAGAACAGCGAAAACTCATATATGGTGATAGCAGTAAGAAGAGTTGCCACCCATGCGGTTGGGGTGGGGGGGACTGTTGTCTGAAAGGGAATGGTGGAACTTTGGAGGGGGCCTCTATAACGGTTCCAAGATGGCTACTTGGGCCGGCCATGGTGGCGCCCACCTTTAACCCCAGCACTTGGAAGGCAGAGGTAGGAGGATCGCCATGAGTCCGAGGCCACCCTGAGAGTACATAGTGAGTTCAAGGTCAGCCTGAGCTAGAGTGAGACCCTACCTCGAAAAAGAAAAAAAAAAAAAAAAACCCAAGATGGCTATTTGGATGTGTATGTTGCCATTAAATGGTTGAGTTATACATTTTACTGTATTTAAATGATGCATAGCAATCACAATTTTCAAAATACTTGATGTACAGAATGCATAGATTGTTAGCAGTCAGTGAAAAGCAGCCTTTGTTAGTGTGGAAAGATGTTATACTGCATTGTTGCAGCTTGCAAAAGGCATGACAGTGTGTCATAGCTAAAGTTACATGTATTCACATGCATAGAAAAATTTTGGAAAGAAGTTCAAACAAAATATGTAAGTGGTTAAGTACTACCTTATTTGTCCCTTCAAATCTACCACATTGGTGTTTAGGTCCTGTAACATCTGAACTGAGCCTGGCAAACTTTGATAAGAGATTTTATCACTCACAGATTCAGAGCTTTTAAAAAGTACAATTGCCTGTGGTTCTGTAACAGTGATATAATTACTAATTAGACAAATATGTACTTGTATATCCAATGGGAAATTATTAAAAGTAATTTGGAACAGTTTGTTACTTTGCTTGGTGCCTTGGTTCTTTTGGTTTTCCCCCTCTGTAATTAAAAGAAATATAAAGTAGGGAATTTATAGAAAAATGTTATATCTCTTACCTGGTTATTTAAGATGGGAGCCTACCTAGAGAAGCCTTAATGTATTTAGAGTCGTAAGTTCATAACCAAAGCCGGGCATGGTGGCGCATGCCTTTAATCCCAGCACTCGGGAGGCAGAGGTAGGAGGATTGCCATGCGTTCAAGGCCACCCTGCGACTACATAGTGAATTCCACGTCAGCCTGGGCTAGAGTGAGATCCTACCCTGAAAAAAAAAAACATTAAATAAACATAAAATGAAGTAAATTCATAAACCAGTGCAAGACAAAGTTGCATGTTAGAAAGATACAGCAATGCTGAGGAAATTCCTTGCACATAAAATGGGAGTGTGAGCAAGCTGACCCAAGGAGGGCAGATCTGAGTGAAGCGGGGTGTGAGCTCATATCGGCCTGGTGGTCTTGTTTCCACCTTAGCCACTTTTCTACCTTTCATTGCAATTACATTTCATCCTTCTTTACACTCTCAATCTTTAGTCTTGGAACCACAATTTGACCTGTCATCTACATTTTCTGTGTGTATGTAGTTGTGTATGTAGCATCAAGTTGATGGGGAGATGGCTCAGAAGTAAGACCTGCTGTACAAGGTCAGCTCTGCAATAGGAGGTCACCCAGGTTAACAGCCAGCCATGGGACGAAGGAGACAGTTAAAACGCATGCCTGCAAAGCCCAAGGACCCAGGTTTGATTCCCCAGTGCCCACGTAAAGCCAGATGCACAAGGTGGTACATGCATCTGGAGTTTGTTTGCAATGGATGGAGACCCTGGCATGCCCTACCTATCTGTCTATCATCTATCTTTCTGTCTGTCTGTCTGTCTATCATCTATCTAATCTCTATCTACTTACAGATAACTAAATAAGGTATTTTTAAAAGCTAGGCATGGTCGTGTGTGCCTGTAACCCCAGGGCTGTGGTGGGGCTGATGGAGGATTGTTGAAGTGTTCCGTTCGGCCAGTCGAACTGGAAAACTAGGAGCTCCAGGTTCACGAGAGACCCTGTCTCAAGGAAGTAACAGTGGCAGAGCCATAGCAGAGGACAGCCAACATCTGCTGGTCTCTGCATACGTGCCCATGGGCACAAGCATCTGTGCGTGCGCACACACACACACACACAATGAAATTTCCTTGGGCTCAGAAGGGACTTGAAAGAGGGAGGAAACAGGCACCCATCTAACCTTGATGACTGGTGTGCTGGGCTCTGCAGCAGTGCAGAAATGGCTCCTGTGCAGGGCTTCTGCTCTAGGAGGGGAGCAGCTGCACATCTGCTGTAACTCCAGCACTGGAGCTGCACACAGGTCGGGAGGACCCCAAAGAGGCCTTAACTTGTGTTAAGACCCTTGCAGAACAGGGAGGTTCACAGCCTTGCAGACAGAACCTGATCCAAACTGGCCAGAGTATGCAGCGCAGACAGCAGGAGGCAGAGCCCACTCCCGTGAGGAGGTTTCCACCTTTCCCAGTGGGAGCCATCACACCGCTTTAAGCCGAGAAGCGTTAGTGTCCGTTTGGAGTGGGAAAGGTGACTACGACAACAAGGTGAGGAAACCAACCAGCAGACTGGTTGTCCGTTGATCTCCACATGTGTACTGTGTCACGAGTGCCCCCCCACACACATGTACACGCACACACAAAGATTTAAGTGTGGATGATTAAAATCCCCAAACCTGCTTTCAGTAATTACTTCTCAACTTTTCCTGCTTAGTCTAGAACTGCTAATAAGAAAGACTATCTCAAAGAACCTTCTGGCTGAAGAGATTTAAAAAATTATTCAGTGACTGGAATCTCATAAATTCCTGATCAATTCCCATCTTCTTTTGTCTATTACCAGAAACGGTCCAGGTGATCTTAGGCCAGGCTTTTCCAGATACCAGATCTTCCTGGGCAGGCTTTTCCATGGATAGACAGCTCTAGTTAAGAGAGGGCAGAAATGCTTCTGTAATTTCAGTTTCAAGCTCTAGTTTGACCTCACTAAGAGGACTCTGGACTGGTATTACATCATTCTTTTCAGCATTTAAAGCCAGACATCTAATCTCAATTCAGTCTTTTTCTCTTCAACCTAAACAACACTAATTTTCTTATCCACTTGTGAATGTTTTCACACTATCTTTTTTTTTTTTTCCATCTTTTTGTATTAGTTACTTTTGAGTCACTGTGATGGAACCTAGAAGAACAATTTCAGGGAGTGAAGTTTTATTCTTGCTCACAATTTCAGAGGGTTCAAGAAGGCATGGAAATCAGAGCATGAAGCAGAAACTGTTCATATTATGACAGACAGGAAGTAGAGTGAGCCAAAACCATGGGTCAGGTTGTACCCTTCAAGAGCCCACCCCTAGAGCCCTACTTCTACCAGCTAGGCCTACCTCTTACAGGTTCTACAGGCTCTCCAAACAAGGGCCACTAGCTTGGGGAATAACTATTCAAAACATGAGCCTGTGGGGCACATTTTTAGTCCAACCAGAATGCTTTTTATATGTATGCTTTGGTTTAAATGTGTTGTCTGCAATCAAATCTTTTGATTTGATTAGTGAGTAACTGAGTCAGTACTTAACACTGGTTAACCTATTGATGTGATCTTAACCCTGTTAATAGTTCCCACATCTATTGATTATATTAAGCTTGTAACTAAAATTGTCAGTTTTCCTCAATTAATTATTGATCATCCTAATCCTATGCAACTGATTTTCAAAACATAAATGCATTCATGACTTTTGAGCCATACATTACTGGTGTTCCTGTAGACTGAGGAATTTTTAAATTGTGTTGTTATGTGCAGCATCAGCAATTCCTCCTGGTTTTCCTTTACTTTCTTCTAAGAATTATAGACAGCTAAAGAAGATACAGTTAAAGGATGCTACCTTGAGAAAGCAATCAGTGAATGTTTACTATGGTCCATGACCTGGCCCTCCTGGAAACTTAGAAATATGATCTAAAAGCCAGATGTGGCGGCACATGCCTGTAATTGCTACAGTGTGGAGGCTGAGGCAAGAGGATTTTGAGTTCAAGCCAACCTAAGTTTTATAGCGAGACCCTGAATCAACAATGAAAAAAAAGAAGAGAGAGAGAAAAAAGAAGGAAGAAAAGAAAGAAAAGAAGGAGGGGCTGGAGAGATGGCTTAGCAGTTAAGGTGCTTGCCTGCTAAGCCTAAGAACCCAGGTTCGATTCACCAGCACCCACATAAGCCAGATGCACAAGGTGGCACATGCGTCTAGAGTTTGTTTGTAGTGGCTAGGAGCCCTGCAGTGCCCATTCTCTCTCTCTTTCTCTCTTCTTCTCTTTCTCTCCCTTTCTCTCAAATAAATAAATAAATAATAAAATATTTTTAAAGAGAAAGAAGAAATGAAAAAATGTGATCTAAAGAACATTGGCACTAAACAAGGCTATATAAACCTAATTGTTAATTTATTAAGAACTGTGCCTTCCAATTAGATTAAGCCTTGTTTCAAAAATGGAGGTTTTGAGCCAAACAGTGGCATTGCCTGTAGTCTCAGCTCCTTGAGAGGCTGAGGTAGAAGAATCACTTGATTCCAGAAGTTTAGGGCCTTCCTGAGCAATGGGAGACCTCAACTTGAGAAAGGCCAGGGGAGTAGGTAGTTTTTTCATTGTCTTGGTGTTATTCCAGTACAGTGGAGCTGATGGATTAAGAGAATGGATCTTGAAAAGACCACTACTGCCATTTCCTAAGAGGAGGTGGAGGTACCCCACACCCTGATGCATCTCACAGGACAGCACAGTGCTAGAGAGCCATAGGATGCACAAGGCAAAAGGTGGGGAGGAGACTAACTTTCATTGAAAAATCATTCTAGCATGTATTCATTGTACAAAATGCCGTCTATAACTTTTCATACAGGCATATCATGTAATTTTCTCATACTTGCCGCCCCCTCATTACCTTCTCCCTCTTCCCCTTCCTTGTAGTTCCATTTCTTCCTTCAAATACTCCCACTTCATGTCATATAACATGGATTATATATACATATATATTTAAATATTATATATTAAATCTACATTTAAATATATTATATAAATAAATATATTTTTGCATATTTAAATGTAGATTACATATGTGACAAATTAAATGATGTTTATCTAAGGCATTTCACTAAGCATGATGATCTCTCTAGTTCCACTCATTTTCCTTCAAATGATGTAATTTTGCTGTTTGTGGCTGAATGAAACTTCACTGTCTACAGTTATATGCCGTATTTTCTTTATCCATTCATCTGCTAGTGGACAACTAGACTGATTCCCTATCTTGGCAACTGTGAGTGGTGCTGCAATAAACATGGACGCAGTGGTATGCTGTAGCACGCTGACTTAGAACCCTTTTATATGCTCGTGAGTGGTATAGCTGGGCCATATGGTGTCTACTTTTTTTTTTTTTAATGAAGCTGGTTTCATTTTTTAATGTTTTATTTTTCTTTATTTATTTGAGAGAGAGAAAGAAAGAAAAGGCAGGGAGAGAGAGAATGGGTGCACCAGGGCCTCCAGCCACTGAAAACAAACTCCAGATGCATGTGGCCCCTTGTGTGTCTGACCTACATGGAACCTGGGGACTTGAACCTGGGGTCTTTAGCTTTGCAGGCAAGCACCTTAACCACTAAGCCATTTCTCCAGCCCTGGTGTTCAACTTCACCATCCTGATAAATGTAGTCTCTCTTTTAAGCACGCTCCAGAGGAATCATTATTAGGATACTGAATGGGATTGCGAGAAGGCTCAGATCCTAGATGCCCAGTGGGTGCACCTTTGTGATGGAGCATGTCATGTGTGTGCTTACCACCTGCTCTGATTGGGCAATGTCATGCTTGTCTCAGTAACAGGGACTGTCCTGTCTTCCTCTAAATGACTCTTACCCTGAATCAGTATTGGCTATATTATAGGGAATCCTGCTTTCTAGGAAGAAGCATAGTGTCTGTCAAACCAGAAAGCAAAGTACTAGTAAGGGAAGTGTTATTTAACTTTAAGTTGAAGTTAAATTATATTCTACATGAAATTCAAATATAAATTAAAGCCAGGTGTGATGGCACATACCTTTAATCTCAGCATTGGGTAGGTTGTCATAGAAGGATCACTAAGAATTCAAGGCCAGCTTGGGGCTGCAGAGTGAGTTTTAAGTCAGCATGGGTTAGAGTGAGGCCCTACCTCAAAAATAATTAATACTTTAAACTTTTTAAAGACATCTGCAATTCACCATTGGTGCCCCAAATGATACATTCCATTTCATGAGTAAAAGTCTCATGGAAAGGCTACACACCCAGACTCTAGAAATTTAGCACCTGAAATGTTCTTAGGATTGCTAGCAAGTTAAAAAAAGTTCTTCCAGCTGGGTGTGGTGGCACACGGTTTTAATCCCAGCACTTGGGGAGACAGAGGTAGGACTGCTCAGAGTTTGGGGCCACCCTGAGACTACATAGTGAATTCCAGGTTAGCCTGGGCCAGAGTGAGACTACTTCAGGAAAACAAAATCTTCCAATGATGGCCAAAATATTTTAAAATCTATTATACATTTCTTATGTGGAGAAGAGAATACCAGCAAGTTTTTCTTATCTTCTATTTATTTAAAATAATATGTGTGGCATAAGTTTCTCTTGAAATTATATTGATACTACTAGTGTTTGAGAGAGTGACAAAACTCAGCCACAGTCAAAATGATGTTTTAAATTTTTATTGATGTCATCCTGTTTATGAGTTAATCTATTTACATATTCTTCCAGACTGTATCCTTACAATGTGAAGGCAGGGACTTTTCACAATATTGACTTACAAAAAGAATTCAACTACTTATAAACATCAGTACAATTTTAAATTCAGAATAAAAAAAATACTTCTAGTGTAATTAATATTTTCTTCAAAACATTAAATGGAAAAAAACCTCTGATTGCTTTTTAAAATAAAAGCCACAAATAATTAGATAATCACTGTACATTTCAACTTTCATATATTAAAACACCAAGAAAGCCTCACACCACCTGTTAGGTATAGAAATAAAGCTGTACATGACAACAATCCTCAGATTAGTACCCGTAGCTGTAGTTCTGACTTTCTCTTTGCTTTAGAACTGCTAGACTTGACACCACACTTTGAAGTCATGTAGATAATATAGTCATTTATAATACCATTTATTTTGTTAAGTTATTCACAGGCCCTAACTTACCAGATGACTGGAATGTCACACTAAGGAAATTATCCTTATATATCTTTGTACAAATGTCTAATAACTACATATCAGAAATTTAAAAAATGATAATGCTTAATACTGCCCAATATTTAATAATTTTTATGATTAAGTTTCTACTGGCTTTTGTAATTTTAGCTAACCTAGGCTAATCTACTAATCAGTTTTTTTTTAATGAAGCAAGCGTTTAGTTTCTGTTTTCAATAAATACCAAAACTTTTTTTTTTTTTTGCATTTCTTTTTGTTGTTTCTTTTTTGGAAGACAAGAATATTTTGGTATACGTGAAGGTGAATACTTTTACATTTTTGTATATGTTGTTATTGGAAACTTATGGCTAAGATTCTAAAAAAACATAACAAGAATTAAAAGATAGGGGGAGGGGATAATTCCACACTGCAGTAAGTCTGTTTAAAAATAAAGTATAGCAAAGCCAGCATAGGTCAGTGTACGTGACTAAGAGTTTGCAACTCTTATTGCCCATATGACACTGATTTAATGGGACATTGTAGCTTGCTCTAACTTCAGTGTTTATCTTTAAATTTATTTATTTGATTTTTACCTACTGCATTGCAGGAAACATCTTAAAAATAATTTTCTCATTCTTCCCTTTGTGGTTTAGGATTATTGTTGCTACAGTGTTCTTTTAGGCTTTTGACATCATGAAACATTACAACCTTGTTGGCACAAAATATTACAACATCACTGACTTGAAAATATTATTTCTTAACAAAATGTTAAGCCAATCTTAAATTTAAAAAGTGCTGTCTAACATATGTTACTTTGTTTCTCTGCTGATTTTCACTTCAGTGGAAAGGTTGGACCACATGAAGGCTGATAAATATTAGTTTTGCAAAAAATAGCTTCCATTTGTTTGACAATCCCTTTAGCAGAAACTATATATTATTTATCTGTGGGTTCACAGTGCCTAATACAAAATGCACTATAGTTTGATCTGCTAACTGTGATGGACTAATTAAGACTTAAAAGGATACACACTTAAGATTTCTTCCCTAGGTCTATGTTTCTCTGATTGAGACACTTGAAGATAATGTGTTTCCTAGCCACCTCTTAAAAATTTACTAATTGCTTGATTTGTTCTGTCTGCAACGACTGTCTCCTTAACAACATTTTTTTGCTTTTGAATTCTTTAGGGAACATAGGAACAGTTGGCATAAGCACTTTTTGACCACAAGAAAAAAGGCTGCAGATCTTGTTGTTGACACTAATGTCTGCAATGGGAGGGTGGGCGTTTACATTTAAGGGTGGCAGAAACCCAGGTCTGTTCTGCACAAAACTGTGATCTAAAGAAAAGGCCCCCGAGCCACGCCTTTCTAGAACAGCATGATTTCTCCTGCTCAAGGGGCCTTGGGGGATATTCTCCAGCAATTCTTTGGACGCCGACGACAAGGAAGGAGATGGCGAAAAGATCTTTTTCTTTCCTGCTTTGCCATCTTCTACAGTAGGAGGCGTGACCCCCTCTGAGAGTTGGGAATCGGAGCTATAGTGATTGGCCCCTGAGTTTCGTTTCTGAACTATACTTCTCAAGGTGGAAGCAAATATTGTCTGGTTAGAGTCTGGGTCCTGGTCAGTGGGGATTTCAGTGCACGGTTGACCTCCTTCTGGAAATGAAGACTGACAATTTACTTCATCATATGACATTTTCCTTGAGTTGGCCTGCTCAAAGGCTCTGAGCAAATGTGCAGTATCTTTCACATCAATGCTTTGGTGCCTAGTGATGAATCGCTTCGAAAGTGCCAGTGCATTGGTTTTGTAGGAAATTTCTTCCTCTGGAGTGATGTCTTGGAGTTCCTCTTGCAAGGAGGCCACTCTGTTCTGAAGCCTTAGTGACGGAGCACTCTTAACCCAGGCTAGAGCCTGGGGGAGTTTGGGCCCATTAGTGGCCATCACAGGCTTTCTCACGGGGGAACCTGGGTCCCAAGGGTTATCACTGCTTCCCGACAGCTCCCGCTCTTTCAAGCCAAAGAGTGTCAGGTCAGTTTCGGAAGAATGTGAGAGTGGCAAAGAGGCAGTTTTGATGTCAATTTCTGACGGCGTGGTGCAAGTGGCTGGGGGATGGCTCGCGTCCATATCTGCTGGGGGCACGTTTAAGTACTGCTGGGTAGTGTGCCTGCCAGAGGGCGACTTTGCTGTCGTAATGATGATGACCTCTTTCCCTTTTGCCTGGCAGGCACTGAGAAGTACTTTCAGGGTCTCTCTGTCCTCTGCATTTATAGCATAAACCAGAGCTGAGTAACCGGAGTGATCTTGCAAGCTGAAGTCAGCCCCACTCTTGAGCAGCAAGGAAACAACTTCGGGACCAGCCTTCTCTAAGCAGGCGTGCATCAGAGCTGTTTTCCCAGACTTGTCCTGTATGTTGGGATCGGCACTGTTCTCTAAAAGGTACTTAACCATCTTAGCTTTACTGACACTCTGGTGGTCGACATGTTTGCTCTTACAAGCAATCATTAGAGGTGTTTCCCCACGGTCATTGCTCTCATTGATGTAGGCACCACCTTCTAGCAAAAGTCTCGTGAGGCGGAGCCGGCTCTGGTGAACTGCTTTGATCAAAGAATTACCGTCTGTTGAAACTTCCAGGCTTTCATCCATCTTTCCAAAGGTCAGAGGCCAGTCCCTGCTTGTCAAAGAAGGGGAAGATTAGCCAGAATCACCGCCCCAATTCTTATTCACGTTCTCCTTACAGTGTCTGAAATGTGCATAAAGGGGACATGAACAGAATTCCGTTGTTAATAAATGCAGAGCAAAATTAGGACTTGCATTACATGAACAGTAATGACTTGTATAGCAGTACAAAATAAAATGGTTTTTCAAAATTTTTCTTGAATACTTGTGATATAGCAGCATTGACAAAGTGTGTTCCTAGATCTCACATTAAACAACAGTACTTATTTTCTACCTATGAAAAGTACTTCTAAGTTAATAATATTCAAAAGGGCCAGGCATGGTGGTGCATGCCTTACATCCCAGTACTTGAGAGGCAGAGGTAGGAGGATTGCTATAAATCCGAGGCCACCCTGAGATTACATAGTGAATTCTAGCCTGGGCTAGAGCGAGACCCTACCTTGAAAAACCAATAAATAAATAATTTTACAAAGCGAATTTATGAACTGGGAAGATGACTCAGTGGAAAGAGCATTTTCACAAAGGCATGAGGGCCTGAGAAAGTCTGATTCACCTTGAGTTTGATTCTCCAGGACCCAAATATACAGCTGGAAATGGCCACACATGTCTGTCACTCCAGTCCTGTGGGGAATAGATATCAAAGACTTGCTGGGGATTATTAGTCTGCCAAACTGACCAAAATATGGCAGCTTAGAGTTCAGTGAGAGACTTCGTCTAAAGAAAATGTGGGGCTGGAGAGATGGAGGAGAAGTTAAGGCACTTGTTGGCAAACCCAAAGGATCTGGGTTTGATTCCCCAGAGTCCACATAAAGCCACATAAAGGGTGGTGTATGCATCTCGAGGTAGTTTGCAGTGGCTAGAGGCCCTGGCACACCCATTCTCTCTCTTTCAAATAAACTAAATATTTAAAAAGAAAGCATGTGGATGAGCAACAGAGAACATCTGATGTTCTCCTCACACACTTGTACACAACCCTGTATATCCCACACACATGCTAAACAAATACACCCATGCATGCCCCACACACATACTATACGTATACACCCATGCATGCCCCACACACATACTATACGTATACACCCATGCATGCCCCACACACATACTATACGTATACACCCATGCATGCCCCACACACATACTATACGTATACACCCATGCATGCCCCACACACATACTATACGTATACACGCATGCATGCCCCCCACACATAGTATACATATACACACACATAGTATACATATACACCCATGCATGCCCCACACACATATTATACGTATACACCCATGAATACCCCACACACATACTATACGTATACACCCATGCATGCCCCACACACATAGTATATGTATACACCCATGCATGCCCCACACACATACTATACATATACACCCATGCAAAAAGAAAATTCAAAGCCAACTATAATGGCTCACACCTGCATCCCAGCACTCTGGATGCTGAGACGGCCCGGGCTACATAACAGTTTCAGGACAGCCAGGACTACAGAGTGAGACCCTGTCTCAAAAACAAACAACAACAAAATCCAGGAAGTTCAGACAAAGCAGCCAAAGTTCTATATAACTACAATTGGATCAATTAAAATACAGCACACTTATAGTAGCTTAATGTAAAAGTATTAGTATTAAGTAATTTAAACATACTCTTCAATAATGTAAGAAATATTTAATTTGAAGTGCATTGTAGAAAATATTTTTACTTATTTATTTGCAAGCAGAGGCAGACAGAGAGGGGCGGAAAGAGAATGGGTACACCAAGGCCTCTAGCCACTGCAGTCAAACTCCAGATGTGTGCACTACTTTGTGCATCTGGCTTACGTGGGTACTGGCGAATCGAACCCAGATCTTTAGGCTCTGCAGGCAATGGCCTTAACCACTGAGCATGCTGTCCAGTCCTGAAGAACATATTTATCTTATTTAAAGAGTGAAGTTACTTGTGATAACTGATACCATGTCTCAAATTCACACTGAAACAGGAATGGTGAATATGCGATCATACCTTTTGATAGTTTCCATTATGTAAATCATATGCAAACTAGATTACAGAGTTAGCAACTACTGGGTTAAATGTAAGGATATATGCTCTGAAAAAGTTTTCTAGCCAAAAAAACTTGAAAGAACAATGCAGGCTTTGTAGAAATTTTGATGTTTACCACTGAAACTAACAGAGCAAGCACCATGCCTCCCACCAGTGAGAGCTGAGAACTGACCCCAAGCACAGGACAGAAGCCTCCTCCGAGGAGGCAGCAGCAGGAAGCTTTAGCCATGGGGTGAGGAGTGCGTGTGGGCTCTTCACCTAGAACTCCCCCCCTCCCCGTCAGGTCCTTTGTGGGCATGCTAAAGTCTGGGGAGTAGGGACAGTAGGTGGCTCCTTGGTCTCTAGGCCACCAGACTGCCCCCCCACCCTGGGAGCCTTCCTGAGGTTTGTTCTCTGAAGACAGAGAAATGCAAGATCTCCAGAGTGGAGGCCAGTGAAAGGACTCACGGCCTGCTTTCTCCCCACTCTACTTCAAAAAGTCTGGCAGCCACACGGCATCCCCTAAGCAAAGATTGCTAAGATCTGTTTGAACAGTTGGACCTGTCTATGAGAAATATCAAATGTACAGGATTTCCCCACCTGCCACCAAGTCACCCCTCAGAGAGGGTCACAGAGGACAGATTCACCCACGCGCTCAAGCCTTCTCATCAGACTTTTAATCTAGCCCTTCAGTTACAAGCCAATAGCTCCGTGGTTAAGGTGCTTGCTTGCAGATTCTACCAGCCTGGATTCAATCCCCCAGCACTTAGGCAAAGCCAGAGAAAGTGGTGCATGCATTAAGATCCCAACATGTTGAAGGAAGAGACAAGATAATCCAAAAGCTCCAGTCACCTAGTCTGAAATTCATTTGCAGCCTGGTAACTTCAAGAGACCCTGTCTCTCAAGCAGGGTGGAGCTCAGACACCTCAAAGTTGTCTTCTCACCTTTGCAAGTTCACCCATACACATACGCACACACAAAGAAACAAATACATCTTATAAAGACAGACTGAAGGCAGGCATGGCAGTGCATGCCTCTAGTCCCAACACTCTGGAAGCTGAGGTAGGAGGAGCTCAGTGAATTTAAGGCCAGCCTAGGGCTACAGAGTGAGTTCCAAGTCAGCCTGGGTTACAGTGAGACCCTGCCTCAAAAAGACAAAAACAAACAAAAAGTTACCAAATTGAAATGGCCCAAATAGAACATCACATCATGAATGAAAATAGACCACATCCATGACATGTGGTTGTCAACTTCCAGAACGTAGAACAGAGAACATTCCAAAGGCTATAGGAGAGGACAGGCCTCGAGATGTGGGATAAGTCATAAGAATTAGCATAAGGGCTGGGGAGATGGTTCAGTGGTTTAAAGGTGCTTGCTTGCAAATCCTGCCAGCTTGGATTCAATTCCCCAGTACCCACATAAAGCCAGATGCAAAGGGGCGCATGTGTCTGGAGTTTGTCTGCAGGGGCAAGAGGCCCTGGCATGTCCATTCTCTCCTTCCTACCCCCTCTTTTGCAAACGAATACATAAAAAAATATTTTTTTGAAAAAGGAATTAGTGGGGCTAGAGAGATGGCTCAGTGGTTAAGGCGCTTGCCTGCAAAGCCTAACAACCTGGGTTCGATTCCCCAGTACCCAGGTAAAGCCAGATGCACAAAGTGGCACACGCATCTGGAGCTCATGTAGTAGCTAGAGGCCCTGCTGTGCCCATTCTCTGTGTGTCTCTCTTCTCTCTGTCGCTCTCTGCTTGGAAATAAATAAATAAAAATATTTTTTTAAGAAAGGAATTAGTATAAATTCAGATATACCAACAATAACAATGAAGCACAATGGAGAAGTGCCTTTCAACATCTGAAGGGAAAATGATCCTCAGCTTAGAATTCTATATTCAGCCAAACCTTCAGGCAAGAACTGGGACGAACTGTCAAGATGTAACTGAAGGACACCATCCACAAAGAGGAGATGGCAAACAAGAGAACCGAGAACCAGAGATACCAGAAGCTGGAACTCTCCATGGAGGACAGGCGTCCCAAGTGTGAGAAAATGCTGGAGCACTGTACCAGGTTGACGGGCGTGCAGACATCTCCTCTAACATCCCCCACCGTGCTGCCATCTGCTCAGTGCAGATCAAACGTGCAGGGGGGCCTGCCCTCGGCGGCAGTCTCTGCTGGCAGGGCCCAACCACTTCTCTGCACTTTCCTCTGTGCCATGCTTTCTGCAGCCACGCCTCCACGCCCTCACTCTGCTTTGACCAACTGCGGGTAAGTCCTAGGGACTGTGAGGGGGCAGCCCAGTCTGCCTGGATACCCAGTACCCGGTGCGCATGGTCTCCTTGCCACAGGCCCTGTCAGGGTGAGCCCCACGGGCTCCACGTTCCATTCCTGACCCTGTCCTGCTAGAGGGGCTCCTGTAAGCACTCAGGGACCCTGAAAAGCTTAGCTTCTGAGAGCCTTCGTCATGTGCTGCCAACGTCACCCTTTCTTTATGCTTCTAATATTGTGCTTGCTACCCAGTTAGAAAGTATTACTAGCCAGGCGTGGTGGTGCACGCCTTTAATCCCGGCACTAGGGAGGCAGAGGTAGGAAGATCGCCGTGAGTTCAAGGCCACCCTGAGACGACATAATGAATTCCAGGTCAGCCTGGGTGAGAGTGAGACCCTGACTCGAAAAACCAAAAAAAAAAAAAAAAAGAAAAAAAAAAAGCTATCACGTAGGAATGTGTTATAGATGGGAAACAAGAATGAAAGTAATGAGAATGATTAGCATAAAAATTAAGAGAAAGTGACCTTTGGTTTGCAGAACAGTGCAAGCTACGGTGGGGCACCCAGAGGCCCCTGAGGTTCACATGTTGTTACTTATCTGTTTTAGTGATGCACACAGTGGTACCTGTCCTAATTGTTCATCTTTACATGGTGCATGTTGACTTATCTTTCCATACTATCCCACTTGTACCTGTTTATTATAAAACAGAACATGTATGCAGAAAAGATCATAGTACATAAAAAGGTATGATTCATTACTGAAATTTATAGTCATCAAATTAGTTCTTTTAGCAACATAATTCAGTTCTCAGGGCAACACTGATAGTAGTTGTTGTCACATGTTCCTTTGGAATTGCCGCAAGTAAGCTTATGAAAGGCAGTGTTCCAAATAAAGCTGTTCCCCTCCGTTTTGCTATCCTTTTTGATACAAAGTAAAGTCCTCAACGAGGAGGCACGCGGAGTGAACGAAAGCGGACAGTCTGGCTTTGATGTCCTTCGTGCCCCGATCTACAAAGGCTATTCCAGAACTAAAACCTACCTGAAACTCAGGAATGCAGGAATCAGGAAGTCACTGGTAGTGTGAGTCCCAACTCAGAGGTAAATTCTGGAAGTAGGGCGTTTGAAAAGAGCTTATATGAGCCAATGATCACAAAAGAAACCTTGTCTTAGCTGCATTTCTCATATCCAATTGTGCTTAAGATAGCAAAGAATTATTTGAAATTTGAAGAAGCTGGAACATGGTATCAAATATTGAAACCACTTAGTAACTTCTATCTGACAAATCACACAGTATCAATCTCAAAATAAAAATGAAAATATTTTCATTATACATGCACAGTTTCTATTATTTGTACAATCTTTTTGTCATTGTTCTATCTATCTATCTATCTATCTATATATATATATATATATATATATATATATATATAAAATGTTCTTTTTTTTGAGTCTCACTCTAGCCCAGGCTGACCTGAAATTCACTATTTAGTCTCAGGCTGGCCTCAAACTCACAGTGATCCTCCTACCTCTGCCTCCCCAGTGCTGGGATTAAAGGTGTGCGCCACCATGCCTGGCTATGACTCTGGTTTTTATTTTTAAATATTTATTTATTCATTTAAATATTATTTATTTATTTATTTATTTACTTGAGAGAGAGAGAGACAGATGAAGAGGCAAAGAGAAAGAGAGAATGGGTACGCCAGGGCCTCCAGCCACTGCAAATGAACTCCACATGCAAGTACTCCCTTGTGCATCTGGCTTACGTGGGTCCTGGGGAATTGAACCGAGGTCCTTAGGCTTCTCAGGCAAATGCCTTAACCACTAAGCCATTTCCCCAGCCCTGATATTTTTTTTACTTGAGACAGAGAGAGGGGGAGAATGAGAGAGAGATTGTGGACATGCCTGGGCCTCTAGCCACTGCAAACAAACTGCAGACACATGCGCCACCTTGTGCATTTGGCTTACATGGGACGTGGAGAATTGAACCTGGGTTCTTAGGCTTCACAGGCAAGTGCCTTAACTGCTAAGCTACCTCACCAGTCCATAAATACTCTTCTGAACAACACTAAATCTGAGACTTTTGATCAACCTTTCTCTAAGGCTGGAATCAGGAGACTCTGAGAGAAGACGAGAATTGGCAATGTGCTGAACTGGGATGTCTGAGTAGGGCAGTGCCTCCCCTGTGTTCTACAGAAAGGCACATGTTGTGAGTTCTGGGGTCTCAGGGTCGCTGAGCAGTGGTCCCAACTAGTGGCCTAATCTACTTTGTCACGTATATAGCAACAGACCTTCTCCACCAAAGCCTTGGAGGGTAATCTAGCTCTAAAAGAAGCTTCCATGAGGTTGATTCTGTTTTCTTTCCTAAATGTATTTTTTCATTCATTTGCAAGTAGAAAGAGAGAAGAGAGTATGAGCATGTCAGAGCCTCTTGCTGCTGCAACACAACACTTTGCACATCTGGCTTTACATGGATACTGGGGAATCCAACCTGGGTTAGCAGCCTTTATAAACAAGTGCCTTTAGCCACTGGGTCATCTCCCAGCCCAATTGTTTCGTTTTCTTTCTTTCTCTCCCTTTCTTTCTTTCTTTCTTTCTTTCCTTCATTCATTCTTTCTTTCCTGATGCAGGGTCTTACTCTATCCCATACTGACCTGCAAGTCACTCTGTAGTCCCAGGCTGGCCTTGAACTTGCAATGATCCTCCTATCTCTGCCTTCCAAGTACTGGGACTAAAGGCTTTTTAATAGAATGATTTTGCATTTAAAGTATTTTTTTAAGAGATAGCAGGGTCTTGCTAGATTATCAGCAGAACTCCTGGGCTCCTGCAACTCTCATCCTCAGTCACCTGAGTAGCTGGAAAAATTACATATATATGGCGGGATATATATCCAGCTATGAATTTACTTGATCTGCTCACATTTTAACAGTTCTGAAATTGATGAAAACATTCAAGTTTTCAGAAAAATAAAAGTTGTCAGATACTTTATTCTCCACAAGTTACAAGTTTGGGCTCTTTGTGTCTTGTTTGATAGTCAGCCTCTTACTGAAACGTCATCTTCAGGCCTTCATCCTCTTTCAAGTGGTTCTTTTATCTTGCACATCCATTTGTACATCAAAAGTCCTGACATTTAAGTCTGACTTACTTCTCTTAGAGTGTTTAGTGAAGACCACTTCTCTGGTCTAGAATGTTCTTCCCTCCTGTGAGAAACATCTTGGTTGAACGCCTGGGCTTGATATCATGTTAACATGCAGTCAACCCCTTTGTTAGTCTAGCTTCTTGACAATCCCCCAGCTCAGGCACATTGTCTATGTAACAGTTCAAGTGGAGACAGTTCAGGGTCACACAGACCCAGATTCCAACCCCTGTCTTCCTCCTACGAAACAGCTTTACGCCCTACTCTGGCCCCCTGGAGTGCTGCCCTCCTCACCAATGAAGGAGACATGTTATCTCCATTGCTGTGCCTTCTCACCACGTTCTCCTTTTGAAAACTTTTCTCAAAAAAAGTTTTTTAACCTTCTCTTATTTTAATCACATCTCAAATCCATTGCCTTTTAAAGTAATAGATAAAACACTGAAAACATTGTGTGTGGGGTGTGTGTGCATGTGCGCACAAATGGAGGCTAAAGGGTAACTTTGGGTGTCATTCCTCAGTGGCCATCCATGAGACGGGGTTTCTTCCTGGCCTGAAGCTCACCAAGTAGGTTAGGCTGGCTGGCCTGTGGTCCCTGGGGATCTGTCCATCTCTGCCTTCCCAGCGCTGGGTTACAAGCATGTACCGCCATGCCTGGCATTTTGTAATATGGGTTTGGAGATGGAATTGAAGTCTTAATGCTTTCATGACAAACACTTTACCAGCTGAGCTCTCTCCCAGCACCCCAAAACGCTGTCCTCTTAGAATCTGTAAATAATATTTGTGAATGTGAGTGGAGAAGGAAAGGAACACATCTTTAATATACATCTTCCTTTAGATTTCCTACTACCATGATTTCAACATTGTAAGATCTTAGCAGTCACAGGAACCACTCTTTATTTTAAATTTCTAATATCTTTGACATCAGTTCCACTCATCATAGCACATCTTCCACTTCTTTCCTTTACTGCCAAGATTCCACTCATATTTTAGTGATTTAGGTCTTTTTTTTTTTTAAGAAAAAAGAAATGTACTCTCAAGAACAAAGAAAATTAGATGAAAGATATTATCAAAAATGAGCAATTTCAGGCTGGAGGGATGACTTAGTGGTTAAGGCATTTGCCTGCAAAGCCAAAGGACCCAGGTTCGATTCCCCAGGACCCACGTCATCCAGATGCACACAGAGGCGCATGCGTCTGGAGTTCGTTTGCAGTGGCTGGAGGCCCTGGTGTGTCCATTCTCTCTCCCCCTCTTTCTCTGTCAAATAAATAAATAAATAAAAATAAAATATCTTAAGAACTGAACAATTTCAAATCATCTTTGGAAAGAGAGAAGAGCTGGGGCAGTGGTAACCCTTGCAGCAGGAAGAGCCGGGGACGGGAACATGCAAACCGCTGACGTGCAGGGCCGTGACGTTTAGCACTCAGCGGCCCAGGCACCACAGAGAGTGGAAGCAAAGCACAGGTGTGAAAGTGAGAGAACTGATGGAAGTCTGTACCCAGAGTGCCTACACCCCAGGGACTACATCCCACCCTCAGGAGCCGACAACCAGGTCCTGGGCAAAAGAACAAAGATGGATTCTCTGAGCAAACTGATTAGAAGCGTCCACACTTGGAGGCCACAGACAAGAAGGGTAATGAGGGTCTGCGAGCTGAGCAGTAGGATTCCCAGCCCTCTCCCCTGCTACCAGCACACTGGAAGCTCGGATCAAAAATTTTAAAAAGGCACTGCAGCTTAAAATGAAGAGTCCCAGTAAAAATATCTGCTGACAAATTAAGCCATTCAAGCCATAACTGCACTAACCCGTTCAGACTCCCACTCCAAATAGAAATAGAAAGTTACCTGAAAACATCATTTCATCCTGCATTTTGGTCTCTCCTCTCTCTGGGTGAGTTTTCTGTCAGCCAGCTGTCAGTTCCTGCCAGAGGAAATCGGAGCTATTCAGAGTCACATAAACACCAACGGTTTGTTGCATGAGTCTTTCCCATTTGGAGTCTAGATTTTAATTCCTTGTTTAGAAATCCCCACAGTGTTCTGCTTATCGTATTTCACTGATTATGAGTTTGTAAGCGTGTCTGGAATGGATCCTATGCACAGCAGCCTGGTGTGAGTCTGTCTGTGGGGTGCAGGATGAAGACCACCGGGCAAGGCCTGCTGGAAGTAGCAGGGCCCTCCTGCTCATCTGGCCCAGCCTCCATCGTGAAAGGGGCACGGAGTCCTCTCAAGGTCACTGCTCTCGTCTGCTTGCCCGGGGTCAAGAACGAGCTTCCCTGTCCTCCATGACCAGCTTCCCACGGGGCAAGGTTCTCTTTGGAGCGCCACACTCGTATGGTGCCCAGTGTGGCAGTGACACAGGCTGAAGCCATCCCGCACGTGACCCTTGCTGTGGCTCCCCTTCTTCCCCACACCTTCCCCAGCGTTTTGTTCATAACTCGAGGACTGTTATTTTCCTTTGTGCATCCTCCCATAAAATAGCTGTCTGGCGGTGCACAGACAGGGATGGAGCTTCATACTCGGCTCTAAAGCGCCAACTCTCCCGCCCCCAGCTTGCCCTGGTCTCTGCCCTTATGCAGAAGAGGCAACAAGGTAGGCAGAGGAACCTGGGCTGTCTCTCTCTCCTAGATACCAACATCTGGGGTATCATTTCTCAGTCTTCCCTAAAATGGAGATAATGGCTACTTTATAGTAAGTAGAGAGTTGAGAGGAGTTTACAAGACCCTCAAAAAATGTCAGTTTCTAAGCATGCGTCACCAAGTACAGGCCCTGCATATGTGTGGATTCTGGGCTGCTGGAGTCTGACAGCGAAGGTCAAGTCTCATACACAAATCGCCCTCCACCTTTTGTGGGTGGGCATGAGAATCACAGGAGCCTGTCAGAAAGGAAGCCTGACTGCTTCCTGATTGCTGTCAACCCCCTGCCTCTGCTCACACAGAGCCCCTTCTATGATCACCCCTAGTGGCTTGACTGTCCACTCTCTTGCAGGAGTAAAGGAAAGAAGACATGATTGCCGCCGCCCAGAGAGGGGTCGTAGGGAGCCCACGGCCCCAATGCGGAGGTCCAACGTGCTAGCACTGGCGGTTTGCAGCGCGGCTCAAGCACTCAGAATGAGGCCGACCAGAGGCGGCAAACAAAATGTCTCTCCTGTGCATGGGAAGGGTCACAGATGGGCCACAGGGGCAGCTGCACTGCCTGGGCCGGAGACTGCCCTGCCCTCCAGGCCCTCCAGGCTCACGACTCCAGGCAGGAGGAGCTGGGGAGTGAGCGTTTCCCTTTTCCCACACAGACCCTAAAGGGGAGGCGGTCTTGGTCTTCCGTGGCCTCTGGGCTGTCCCCTGTGCCCCTAGGGCTGGGCCGTGTGCCACCTAGACCCCAATTGCTCTCAGGGCATTCCTTCCCACAGCAGAGAGAAACTAGGGAGGGGGAGGGACGGACGGACAGACACAGAGACAGAGAGAGAGACATGGCAAACCTGCTCCCTTCCTTCCAAGTCCCTGGGAAGCAAGGTATCAAGGTGACTGAATTCCCAAGCTGCTGCGGATGCGGGCAGCACGTCCCCAGCGCCCCGGCAGGCTTTCTTCAGTTTTTCCTCCCTGGAGCGGGCGGGGGCCAGTGCAAGGTGCTGTCGGAGAAGGGCAAAGGAAGGTGACTGGGGCGACTGCGCTGGGGCACAGGTGGGGGCGGGGTGCACGTTCAGTCCTCTCCACTCGGAGCCCGGGCCGGGGCGGGCAGCTGGCCGGCTGAAGCGATCCTAGGCATGGCTAGGGGCTCTGTCCAGAGGCCCCGCGGTGTGGTCCCGGCCCCGCCTGCCCTCCGCGAGGACGCGGCCGTTCCTGGCCCAGGGAAGCAGCGACCGATCGTCTTCTGCCCCGGGCAGGTGCATCCCTGCGCTCCGCTCCCTGTGAACCGGGTCTGGAATCCCGGCCCCAGGAAGGTGCGCGCCCCGGAGCCACGGGGACAAGTCTGCCCATCCCTGTGTGTCTCGCCTCTCTCCGAACCGGGGCGGCGGCAAACGGCTCCGCGGCCCCCGCCCCGCCCCCTCCCCGCAGCCCCGGGCACCTTTGGTGACCCAGCGCCCGCCGGCACCGCCGCAGCGGGACGCCGAGACCCGCGCGCTCCTGCGGCCGAGCGCGCGCCGCTCCCGCTCCGGCTCCGGCTCGGGCTCCCGCGGCGGGGCTGAACCCGCGCGCCGAGGCCGAGAGCAGTGGATCCCGCGGCCCGGCGGGGTCCCGGCCCGAACCGCGGCCAGACGGGAGCGGGCTGGGCTGGGGGTGGCCTGCGGAGGCGCGGGGGTGGGCGGTGGCGGGCCGGAGGCTGCCGTTGGGAAGGAGGGATGCAGGGAGGGAGGCCCCGGCCGCCGAGGACCCGAGGTCCGGCCCCCCGCTCCCGGGAGCCGCAGTGCCGGGGCGCGCGGCAGGTGTGGGTTCCCGGGGCCCGAGCGCACCGGGGCGGGACGCGCGGAGGCCGTGCGTCCGCGGGGTCCCGGGCGGCGCCCCTGGGCGTCCTTCCTCCCGGAGCCCGCCGCCGCCACCCAAAGTTTCCCCAAGTGCGCCGGGCACGCTGACCTGGGACGCGCTGTCGGGGCGGCGGCGGTGCCGGCCACCTCGGGCGAGCGGCTCCCGCCCTCCGACCTCGGTCTTCCCGGAGCGCTCCCAGCTGCGGGAAGGTCTTGGGCTTCCCCCGAGGTCCGGCCCGCCGGGTCCCCGGCCCTGCTCGGCCGACGCGGTGTGGCGGGCTGCGAAGGCTGGAGCGGGGCCCGGGAGGCGCGCACCTCGCCAGACGCCGGGGCGGCGCGGCGCGGCGCTTCCGCTGGGGGTGACGCGCCGGCTCCCCGCCGCGCTGCAGGTGGGGGCGGCGGGCCAGCTCGGCCCCCGGGGGACCCAGAGAACGTTCTCCGAAGCTCCTCCTTCTGTCCCCGCAAGCCCCGCCCCCGACCCCGACCCCCGACCCCCTCTGGCCTCTGAGCTTTGGCCGGGTCCCACCTTGGACCAAAGATGAAGCCCTGGGGGCCTGCGGTCCACGTCTGCACCCCCTCGCCTGCCTCATTCCCACCTCGCTGGTCTAGGATTCTGCTCCGTAGGGTCCCCTCTTCCCCACTCCTGTCCCTGTCCCGCTTAAGGTAAAGTCAGAGCCTTGTTTCAGGATGCAGTGACAGTGGGAGCAACAATTCTTACTTTAATGTTTACGAATTTACAACTTCATTCCACTTATTAAACCTTAATACAGCATTCAACACAATCCCACAAAATACATTTCCGATATTAAACTCCACTGAGAGTGAAAAAGGGATTTTCAACTCTTCGTTTATCTTGGAGGATCTGGTGGATAAAAATAAAACACACTGTTTCCTGTTAATCAAAATTAGTTTGGGGTTGGAGAGATTGCTCAATGGTTAAAGGCAAGGCACTTGCTTGCAAAGCTTGAAGACTTTGGTTTGATTCCCCAGTACCCATGCAAAACCAGATATGCAAAGTGGCATATGTATCTGGAGTCCCTGCTGTCCATTCTCTCTCTCTTTCTCTTTCTTTTTCTCTCTCCCTCTCCCTCCCTCTCTCTCTCTCTCTGCCTCTGATTCTCTTCCCCTCTCTTTCCTTATAAATAAGTAATAATTTAAAAAAAAAAAACTACTTTGGGGGCTGAAGAGATGGCTTAGCAGTTAAAGTTCTTGCTTGTAAAGACTAAGGACCCAGGTTCAGTTCCCCAGTACCCACGTAAGTCAGATGTACAAGGTGGTGCATGTGTCTGGAATTTGTTTGCAGTGGCTGGAGGCCCTGGCATGCCCATTCTTTCTCCTTCTCAAATAAATAAATTTAAAAAATTTAAAAACTACTTTGTAGGGGCCAGGCATGATGGCACTCACCTGTCATCCCATCACTGAAGAAAATGTGGCAGGAAGATCTGGAATTCAAAGCTACCGTGGGCCACATAAAGAGACCTTCTAGCAAAGACAAGGGGGCTAGAGCAAGATCTTACCTTAAAAAACAAAACAAAACAAAAAAAAAAAAAAAAAAAACCACTGAAACTAAACTGCTGTCTTGAAAGCCTATTTTGGGGGGTGGGATTTATCTCTAGAAAGGCTTCCTCTATCTAGGTCAAACTCCAGTGAAGTGGGCCCATTAGTGTATTACAAGCAAGTTCACAGGACCTGTCACCCCAGGGGTGTGCTCTGTGGAGCTAGCGTGCTTGGTATGGGCTGCCCTTGCTCACACCCACTTGTTTGGTGATTCCCTGAAAAGACAGCAAATTTGCCTGAAAGGTAGAGTCTCCTTCCCTCTCCAAAGATAGTACTGATATGCATTAAACCTAGGCATTCACATAAAAGGTGCACCCTGGACAAGTTTAATGTCTTGGCACAAACTGAAGCAGCATGGTTTTTAGTTCAAGAAACAACATTACCAGCTCCCCCCAAAGAACCCGTTCAACCCCCCCCCCTTTGAGAGGGACAGTGGCTTCAATCAGCATGGTGTGGGTCTGCCTGCTCCTGTGCTTTCTAAGGTCACCCAGACCACAGCCTGTTTTCTGCTTGTTGTTTAGCTTCTGATATACCGTATTCCATTGTGTGTATATGCCTCAATTTCTTTCTCTCACTTCTGGTGGATATTGGAGCCATTTCAGGTTTGGGACTTCTTCTCAAAGTCAATGATCCAATTTTCACTCTTATTTTATTAGTTTCCTATCTCTGCTTGTTACCACCAACAAATCACCATAAGCTTTATGGCTAAAAATAAAGTAAATGTATATACCCTCTTACAATTTTGGGGGAAGGGAGGTCAGAAGTCCTCCAGACAGGACAAACCTTGAGTTTATTATTATTATTTTTTTATTAATTAGTTTTGTACTCAATGAATACAGTCAAGTTGGTACCATTGTTAGCCTCGTCCATGTCCTACCCCCTCCTCCTGGCCCCTCCTTGTTGAGGTATATGGGTCATGCATTGTGGAGTTAGCCCACAGTTATGGGTAGGAGGAAATGTCTCTGCGTATCATGACCCAACGTGTGGCTCTGACATTCTTTCTGCCTTCTGTTCCACAAAATTTCCCTGAGCTACGTTGGGTTCATTTGGGGTCTGCTTCAGTGATGAGGTGTTGGGAGCCTCTGTGTGCAGCGCTGTATTAATTCTGCAGAGCTCTGGGGGAGAATATTTCCTGACCCTTGTACCTTTCAGAAGCTGCCTCCCATTCCTTGGCTAGTGGTCTCTTCATGATATGCACATTCATGTGCGCTCTCTCTCTCTCTCTCTCTCTCTCTCTCCCATTGTCTTTGTTCCCTCTCTCCTCTCCATTGACATATATCTTCCTTCCTCCTCTTCTTCTTCTTCTTCTTCTTCTTCTTCTTCTTCTTCTTCTTCTTCTTCTTCTTCTTCTTCTTCTTCTTTTTTGATTCCCCTGCCTCTTGCAGAGACATTTATAATTACACTGGGACTACTCAGAGAATCTACAATCTCAAGGTTCTGAATTTCATCAAACTCACAAGATTCCTCTTGTTATGTGGTATAATATGCTCATAGGTTCCAGGAACGAGCATTGAACCTTTTTGGCAGGCTAGCATTGAGTTTGCTACAACCATCACAAACATATTGGAAAATGTTGGATGGATGAAGAGAGACGACACTAAAAGAAAGAAAAATGAATAGGACAATGAAGCTGGGAGATACAATTCACTTGGAGGACTTTCCACCCCATCCCCTCCCCCAATCCGGTGCCGTGCCATGGTAAGACAGAGAGCTGATGCTGGGCACCACGTCTGGCCACCACCACATTGCCACTACTCTGTGTCTAGGACAAGAAGCATTCACACAGGTAATGAGAGTCCCTGTTGTTTGGAGCTGGGGACACCTATGCTGAGTGAAGCACTAGAGTAGACAGACTTGCTTTGTGTCCTTTGAGGGGTGAATGTGTCTCCAAAGTCATATATTGACAGTAAATTGCCACTGTGGCGTATTTAGAGACGGACGATGTCGAAGGTGGCTAGTCATGACAGCAGAGCCCATATGGAAGGGGTCTGAGCCCTTGTAAAAGGGCCTGAGGGGTGCAAGGAGTGTGTGTGCCCACCGCCACGTGAAGACACACATTGCAACGCAGCAGTGCCATCTTGAAGCAGCTCTGAGCTTCCCAGACCTGAACCTCTTTGGGCTTCCCAGTCTCCAGAACAGTGACAAGTGAGTTCATAGTGTCCCTAAGATCCCAGGTCTATGGCATTTCCATGATGGCAGCATTAACAGCTCAAGGCCTGGGGTTTGTAGCTGCAAGACTAAAGTGTCTCATACATTACAGTTTTCACCCTCGGCAAGGCCCTGCAGTCAGCGGGAAGGAGTCCTATGCCGCATCCCTTCCCATTCTCCAGCTCTGGGGACTAACCGCCTTTGGGAACCATGAGGATTGATGTCCCATGGTAGTGAAGGTAATATAAGGCTGGAAAGGGCTGACAAAGTCTGTCCTGCTGATCTGGGAAGAGTTGCCCATGACACATAGTTTGACTTTCTAGACAAGACCTATTTGTGGTCTTATTTCAGCCCAGCAACCACACCTGCTATGGAGATAGATTGGATGTTGTCTGCATTTTGCCAATGAGGCTACCATGGCTCCAAAAGGCTCTGATTCAGTGGAGGAGCCCTTACAGAGGAACCAGGAGAAGAAGGAGTCACCGAACCTCCTGCCGCCCTACCTGGTGCTGGGCTCACTAAGCCCTGAAGAGATAAGCGCTGCAGAAACGGAACTGATGAAGGCCTGCAAAGCAAACTGAGGACATCCTACAATTGTGTGGGTTATGTGAGAACATCTAGAATATGAGACTTCCTAGATTCATGGTTTTATGCCACTAATTACATGTTTTAGAGACAAAAGTCCATGCTTAAGTTCGCTAAACATCTTTATCAGAAATTCCTCAATCTACTTTCTATCTTCTAGAAATATACTGAGACTTCTGGTTTAATGACTAAATTCCAGTACTCTTAACTATTGAGATTTTTCTACAGTTGACTTATTACCAATTTAAGAGCTCAACACAGACTGGGCTTAGTGGCATATGCCTTTAATCCCAGTATTCAGGAGGCTAAGGTAGGAGGATTGCCATGAGTTCGAGATCAGCCTGGGCTGGAGTGTGAACCTGCCTCAAAAAACACAAACAAAAGAATCTCAACACAGAGAGGAGAGATGGTTATTCTGACATCCTGAATTAAAAATCCTGTGGGGGCTGGAAAGATAGCTTAGCAGTTAAAGTGCTTGTCTGCAAAGCCTAAAGACTCAGAGTTGATTCCCCGGTATCCACGTAAGCCACATACACAAGGTGGCACATGTATCTGGAATTTGTTTGCAGTGGCTGGAGGCCCTGGCATGCCCATTCTCTATCTGCCTTTTACTTCTCTCTCTCAAATAAATAAACAAATAAAATATATTTTAAATCCTGTGGTTATCAGTTCTCATCATTATGATTTTATTAAGGACAACAGAAAACAGAATCCTAAGTGTTTCGGAGAGATTGTTTAAAAGCACCCAAACAGCACATTCAAATCTCTAGAATGCTCAGAAACTGGGAGCAACATGTACCTTACAAGTGGAGATAATGGGAGATTAAAATAACTCTTTCCCACGGCCAGCATTTTGTGTACATAATGAGAAGATACTGAAAGCTTTCCCCTTAAGATTAGGTGTAAGGCAAGGATGTTTATTAAAACATTGAAGAGTAGGTTCTAGCTATGGTAGTTAAGAAAGAAAATGAGGGTTGGAGAGATGGCTTAGAAGTTAAGGTGCTTGCTAGCAAAGCCTGAGGATCCAGGTTTGATTCCCCAGTGCCCACGTAAAGCCAGATGCTCAAGGTGGCACATGCATCTGGATTTCCTTTGCAGTGGCTAGAGGCACTCTAGTAGTATTCCCATTCTCTCTATCTATCCCCCCCCCCCCCCGCTGTCTCTCAAATAATAAAATTTAAAGAAAGGGCTGGAGAGATGACTTAACAGTTAAGGTGCTTGCCTGAGAAACCTAAGGACCCATGTTTTACTCTCCAGATCCCAAGTAAGCCAGACACCCAAAGGTGAGGCAAGGGCAAGGTGGCACATGCCCACTAGTTGGTGCAAGCATCTGTAGTGCTATTTCCCTGGCACATCAATTCTCTCTCTCTCATAAAAACATTACAAAACAAATTTAAAGAAAGAAAATGAAATAAGAGCTGGGCATGGTGGTACATTGCCTGTTATCCCAGCACTCAGAAGTCCGAGGCAAGAGGATGGTTAATTTGAGGTTAGCACAAGATACAAAGAAAAACTGTCTTCACATTTAAAAAAGGAAGGGCTGGAGAGATGACTCAGTTGTTAAAGGCATGTGCTTGCAAACTTGACTTCCAAGTACTCACTAAAGCCAGTGGTGTATGTGCCTGGAGTTAGTTTATAGCAGCAAGAAGCCCTGGCCTGATCATTCTCTCAAATAAATAAATAAAAATTAAGAAAAGAATCATGGAGGATTCAGTTGTGAATAAAGAAATAAAACTCTTTTCAGATGATACAATTAGATGTAAAACAAAATTCTGCAATTACAAACACTATAAGAACTAATGGATGAATTTAGCAAGGTTATAGGACGTAAGATCAATATACAAAAATCAATCATATTCCTATGCTTTCTCATTTCTGAGACAAAATGTCCAACTAGAAGCACCTGATGGAAGGAAAGAATCTCATTTGGTTGATGGTACCAGAGGGTAGAGTCTTTCATGGTGGGGAAGGCACAGGCAGAGAGATGGGAATTCGGCAACGTATCCTCACACTAGCAACTGGGGGAGGGGGAGAGGAAGGAGGGAGGGACAGAGTTGAGAACAGGGTGTGGAGCCCCTGTAACACCTCAGGGCCCACCCCCAGGGTTGTATTTCCTCCAGCAAGGTTCCAACCCTCTTCAAGTTTACATCATCTTCCCAAACAGCACCACCAGTTGGAGATGAAGTATTTAGACACATAAAGCTATGGGAGACCAAACCATCACAAATAGGAATAAATATGAGATATATTTATAAAACAATCCTATTTGGGGAGTGGCTCAGTGGAGAAAGTGCATGTGTGTATGTGTAGTGTGTGTGGTGTGTTTGTGCGTGCGTGTGTGTGTGTGTGTGTGTGCGTGCGCGTGCTCACGCTCAAGCTCACGCTCACGCTCATGCAGATATGCACTCTCTGTGCGCAGAGACTAGAGGAGAACTTGGGTGTCTTCCTCTTACCATCTATGCCCATGTTTCCTTGAGGTCTCTCTGAACCCAAAGCTGCCATTCTTGAGAGCCCCAGTGGGTCTCTGTTGTCTGGTCACTGGCCTGTGCTCCCCACAGCACTGGGGTTATGGGCTCATTTGGCCATGCCCAGTTATCTACACGGGTGCTGGGGAGTCAAACTCAGAGCAAACAGGCCCTCACAGGTTCTCATACTTGAGTGGCAAGCACTCTTTCCAGATGACCCATCTCCCCAGTCTTGAAATTAGAAAAAATATCATCCAGACATTCCATTTATAATAACATCAAAAGAATACAGGGCTGGGGAGATGGCTCAGCCGTTATGGCGCTTGTCTTCAGAGCCTAATAACCCAGGTTTGATTCTCCAGTACGCACACAAAGCCAGATGCCCAGTGATGCATGTGTCTGGAGTTCCTTTGCAATGCATGGAGGCCCAGATATTCTCTCTCTCTTTTTTTTCTCTCTCTCTCCTTGCAAATAAATAAATAATGATATACTTTTTAAAAAGTACAATATTTAGGCCAAATTTTAACAAAAGAAGGATAAGGTTTGCATTCTTGAATCAAATAAACAAAAACCTTGTTGAAGAACATGGCAGAAGTGTTCAGTGGGTGGAAAGGCAGCCACTTTTGAATCAGAAGACCCATAGTCAAGAGGCTAATATTCTCCACTGATCTACTCATTCAACACGCTCACTACCAAAATGCCAGCTGGCTTCTTGGAGACCTCCCATTAAAACTTACTGCACTGGGATGATGGTTCAGCTCTTAACTGCTCTTGCTAGCTAAGTTTGACAGACTGGGTCCATTCCCCAGTGCCATGTAAAGCCACATGCACAAAGTGGTGGTCGAGTCTGTTCCATTTGCAGGGGCAAGAAGCCCTGGCACACCCACACATACACTCTCTTTCTCTCTCTCAAACAAATAAAAATACATTTTTTAAAAAACTTACTTATGCCGGGTGTGGTAGTGCACGCTTTTAATTCCAGCATTTGGGAGGTAGAGGTTGGAGGATCACTATGAGTTTGATGTCAGCCTGAGATTGATTACATAGTGAATTCCAGGTCAGCCTGGGTTGGAGTGAGACATTACCTCGAAAAAACAACAAACAAGAAAAAGAAAACCCCAAACTTACTAACAAAGTTACATTAATGATATATTGTGGCACTGGCTGAAGGACAGCCATATAATGCGATAGAACTGAGGATACAGATGTAAACTTTTGGATTTCAATGGAGTGCCAAGATAATTCAATGGGAGAAAGAATAGTTTCACTTTGTTTTCAACAAACAATGTTAAAACAACTATATAACTACATGCAAAAGAATTAACTTCAACTTCTACTTCAAAACAAATGGATTCAAGACCTTAATGCAAGTAATATAATCACAAAGCTCCTAGAAGACAGACAGCATCTTCTAGGCTGCAGCTGAGGCAAGGGCTTCCTAGATGTACACACAAAGTACAAGAAATAAAATTAAAAATTATATATATATATATATATATATATATATATATATATATAATTTGGGCTAAATCCAAACTCAAATCTTTTTCTTTTCTTTTTTTTTTTTTTTTGCTGAAAGTATGGTTGCTGGTTTTCCTTAGGTCCTTGCCTGACCCTTGGGGATGCAAATTAGGCTTCAGGTCAGGGTGGATTGGGTTGGTTACTTTGAGTGTACTGGGGGCTCCCAATAGGCTGATGAGATAGCCAAAGAAACGAGTAGCTCCCTCTGAAAGAAATGACTGCCCCCCACCAATAGGTTCCAAGTAGCAGGAAGAACCAGGAAGGAAAGGGAACAGAGGGCACCCCGATGCCATCTTGATGAGTGCGACTTAGGTTCAGATTGGAACTGCCCTCCAGTGTGTTGTGGCCAGGGCAGGTGGAGGTCTATGTTCTTCTGGGCCTGTGTGCCGAATGACCTACCCACACAACAAGACTACTTTGCTCCTAACCTCTTTCTACACCACAGGGGAAAAAAATGACAACCCATAAAATGGAAGAAAGTTTTTGTAAGAAATATGTTCATTTAAGGGGTTTATATTAGGATATATAATATATATATATCCTAATATATATGTGTGTGTGTGTGTGTGTGTGTGTGTGTGTGTGTAGGTTTTTCAAGGTAGGGTCTCACTGCAGCCCAGGCTGACCTGGAATTCACTATATAGTCTCAGGGTGCCCTTGAACTCATGACAATCCTCCTACCTCTGCTTCCCGAGTGCTAGGATTAAAGGTGTGCACCACCACGCCTGGCTTAGGATATATTTTTCAAAAACTCTAATAACAATAAAAAACAGATAATTCAATACAAATGGACAAATGGTCTGAACAGACATTTCTTCAGGGAAGATATGCAAATTGCCAGCAAGCATAAGAAACAATGCTTAGCATCACGGATTAAGGAAAGGCGAATCAACGCCATGAGAAGGCGCTCCGTACACACTAGAAAGGCCGCCGTGAAGAAGACAGTGACAACCGTCAATGAGAGCGTGGCAGACTTAGAACTCTAACATACCGCTGATGGGAATGGAAAGTGGCGGGACTGTTTTGGAAACTATTTTGGCAGTCCCTCCAAAAAGGAAACAGAGTTATCATGATTCAAAGGTCCTGCTTCTAGCTCTACTGAAATGAAAATATACACGAAGCTTAACATTAATGCACATAGCCCAAGGATTGGAAGGGATTCAAATGTCCATCAACCAGTGGCTGGACAATGTGTAATGTTAGAATATGGTTTGGCAAGGCAATGGAGTGAAGTATTCATGCATATCACAATATGACTGAAGCTTGGATGCATTATGCTATGCAAAAGAAGCCAGTGAGAACACATATTATATTTTCTAGCTATATGAATGCTCATGATAGGAAAATCCTAGGCTACAACTACAGGGTGGTTGCACTGCGATGACCAGTGAGAGTTAGGGGAGGAAGTAGAGGAGTTTCTTTTGGAGACAAAAGAATGTTTATAACTGGCAGTGGTGGGCTGGAGAGATGGCTTAGCGGTTAAGCACTTGCCTGTGAAGCCTAAGGACCCCCGGTTCAAGGCTCGATTCCCCACGACCCACGTTAGCCAGATGCACAAGGGAGTGCACGCATCTAGATTTTGTTTTCAGTGGCTAGAGGCCCTGGCGCACCCACTCTCCTCTCTCTCTCTTTCTCTCTGCCTCTTTCTTTCTCTGTCTGTTGCTCTCAAATAAATAAATAAATAAATACAAAAAAACTGGCAGTGGTGAAGGTACAACTGATGATGCTGAAATCACTGAATTGTGCTTGTTAAATGGGTGATGGCACGGTGTGTGAAGCACACACAAACAACGCTGTCACATACTCCTTAAGTCTGAGAAGCCCTGGTTTTCCCAGGTCCTCTGTGCTACTCCTCTCTGTGCTTTGACTACCACATGCTATCCTAGGGGAAGGTGAGAAGGCGAGTTTCTGGAGAGGAAACCAGAAGATCTTTCAGGTGGTGGACTTAGGGCAGAGTTTAGGTGGTAGTACCATCTTGACTACAAGAGGGTGTTCTAAATTTTAATAGGATGATTTCTCCACCCTCTTATAGTTTGAAGACAGACCTCTCTGCCAGAGCCTCTCTTCAAATGGCCCTCAGATCATCTTCCAATGGTATGTTCAAAAGCTTCCTCCCCATGATCACTCTCAAAGACCTTTTAGTTCTCTTCACTGTGGGCTGACCAACAAGGACATCCTGACATCTGAGGAAAGCTTTAAATGTGAACGACTGAAACTAATAAACTATTACCAAAACACCTGGAGGAATGAACAACATAGGGAGAAAAAAATATCAAAAACCCATCACGAATAATGGATTCAGTATTTCACCACAGAACAGTGGATGAAGAAAAGGAGAAAAGGATAAGAAAGGCTTTAAACTTCTTGAAATTAAGAGCACATATGATATAAGGACCTGAAATGGACAATCACAAGAGAAAGATTAGATGGTAAAATAAAGTCATTTATGAGGGAAAACAAAAAACAAAACAAAACAAAAAAAACAAAAACAAAAACAAAACAGCCCTTATCCCCAGACAGAGAAAAAAAAGAGGAAACAAGGAGGCATGGAGGCCAGACCTAAAACATCCAACACTGGTTGAGAGGAGGAGCAGAAAGAAGACAGGGAAACATGGAGAACTGTCAAGAAAGAAACCCAAGAAAAGTTTCCTCTGTAGGTCTGGACCCTGTGCTCTTGGTCAGAGATTCTGGATGGGCCTTTCTCAAACGTTTTCTAAATCTTGGCTTAAAGTGGGCATGGTTTGCTATTTCCAACCACCAGGAGAACAGCAGGTGTTTTCAGACATACAGGGCTTACTGTTTAAAACATTCCATTGAAAAAACTGCTAAAAGGGGGACATTTGGAGGAATGTGGTCTCTCTTGTCCACCCCTAATTTGGGACTTGTTCTGCAGGTTCCAAATGAACTAAATCTACAACTGCTATTGCAGTAACTAAAAAGAAGTGTATTGCGAGCTCACAAAGTACCACTACAAGGACATGATTAAGAATTGGAATCATGACAGGATGAACTGACAACAGGCATAATTAGGAGCCAGTGGTTCCACTGGGGAGTGTTAGGTGGCAGGAGGGCAGTGGAAAGGCCAATGCTTTTCCTTTCTGTCCTCCCACAGTGCAATTAATTGATTTTTAAAAACCGTATTCAAGCCAAGCATCGTGTCCTACACTTATAATCTCAGCATTTGAAAGACTGAGCCTATAGGATCACAAGTTTGAAGCCAGCCTTGATTACATAATAAAACCCTGTCTCAGAAAAGCAAAACAGGGGCTGGAGAGATAGCTCAGAAATTAAAGTGCTTGCCTACAAAGCCTAAGGACCCAGGTTAGATTCCCCAGTATCCACATAAAGCAATATGTACAAGGTGGCACATGTGTCTGGAGTTCATTTGCAGTGGGAAGAGGCCCTGGTGTGCCCATTCTCTCTATATCTGCCTCATTGTCTCTCTGTATCTACCTCTTTCTCCCTCTCTTTCCCTCCCTCAAATAAATAAATCAAACATTTTTAAAAGACAGAAAAGCAAACAAACCCCCATAATATATATTATATATAATAAAAATGTAAATGGTAAAGTAACTCTGAGGGTAAACAACATTGGGGAGTCTTTATGAAGCTATATGAGACACGAGAATACTTATTTATACTATTTTTATAACTTTGAGTTTCAAATTATTTCAAAATTAAAGGTTCAAAGCTATTGATCTGTTCCACTCAGTCACTGTTTATTTCCCACAGGTACGTGTTTCTGTGCACCACGGCATTCGATTCTCACAATGCTACTTACCTCCCTTCCTCCCTCTTCCCTCCTTCATTTTAGAAAAATAGACATTTAGAATTAAGGGTCACAGCTCCTAGCTGGTTTTAGTGCATGGTTTTGTTTTCCTCACCCAAAAACAAAACTTGAGGACTCTGTTTTTATTTAGAACATATTTCTTTGCTTCAGGAAACAAAACCATGCGAGCAAATGAACGCCTTCGTGGTCAGCGCTGAAGAGAGCAGACCTTATTCCTCATTTCTGGAGTGCCAGTCCCTCAGCATTTCCACAGGGCTCTCCTGGCTCACTGGGACCCACAGTGGGCTAGTGGGGGCCTCATAAGTGGCCTCTTGGAGAGGCAATAATTGACTTAGTCAAGGTAGAGGTGAGCAGGAGGTGAATATAAAAAGCAGTTTGGGGGGCCTTGAGAGATGGCTTAGCAATTAAGGCACTTGCCAGGGAAGCCTAAGGACCCAGGTTCTACTCCCCAGGACCCACATAAGCCAGATGCACAAGGAGGCACATGCACCTGGAGTTTGTTTGTAGTGGCCAGAGTCTCTCTCTCTCTTTGCCTCTCTCTCTAATAAATAAAATAAAATAAAAAATTTAAAACAAAGTAGTTTTGAGGCAGTTTTTGGACCTTAACTGGTATGTCACAGGATGGTGGCAGTGGACACTGGAGTCATGGGTGTTCCTGTGGGCTGGACCTGAAGATCCTGGGTGAGGTGGCCTCACTTGGCATCAACCTCTGCAACTCAGGCCTCTCTTGTTGGGGACCCACTGGGCTGGGCTGGGAGGCAGCTCTAGCTGACATTCTACCACAGAGACACTCTTCTAGTGGAAGTTGGCTATATTCTCTGAACCTCTAATCCTTCAGAAATAGGAAAGTATGTCTCTTTGGCTCTTGAGATGCAAGTATTTTTTAAGGCCTTTTTTTTTTTTTAATTACAGAAAAGATCCCAATGCAGTGACTTATCCTTTTTGGAGATACTATCTCTTTGGGGTGAGTAGGACATGAACAGCATTAGTCACACTGGAGGGACTGTCTCTATGAGGTGAGTAGGGTATGAACAGTATCAGTTACTCTAGGCTAGCCAGAACTGGATTTGCTTCTTAGGTTCCCAGATTTCTTCCTCCTGGTTCCTTTTCATTCACTTCTGCAGGTTGTGAGCCTCCCTCCATAGGCCCAGGTTCTGGGTAGGCCTGTCTCCAAAGGTTTTCTAAACTTGGCTTAAAGTGAGCATAGGCTGCTGTTTTTCCAACTGCCAGCACTTTGCTGATTTATGTTTGGGGAGTAATTGCTTTCCTGCTCTGGAGGAAAAAAAGAAATGCTTCCGAGCTGGTATGGTAATGAATGTTTGTATTCCCAGCCTTGAGACTGGGGCAGAAAGATGGCTGTGGGTTCAAGGGCAGCTCAAACTATGGCAAGAGCCTGTGACAAATAAAAGAAAGATCTGTTATGAGAGCTAATATCTTTCTTTTTTAATATTTTATTTTATTTGAGAGAGAGAGAGAGAGAGAGAGAGAGACAGATGGAGAGACAGAAAAAGAATGGGTGTGCCAGGCCCCCAGTCACTGCAAAGAAACTCCAGCTACATACACTACTTTGTGTATCTGGTTTGCATGAGTCCTGGAGAATTGAACCTGGGTTCTTTGGCTTTGCAGGCAAGTGCCTTAACCACTAAGCAATCTCTCCAGGCCCTGAGAGCTAACATCTCTATCTAAAAGTCCAGCTTACAGCCCAAGAGCCTGAGTTGGGCATGCAACTCAATTAATAGAGCATCTGCCTGGTATATATAAGGCCCTGGGTTCCATCCTTAGCACTTAACCAATCAATCATCAACCTATCCATCCATGAGCCTTTGATGTATTCATCTAAGCCTGTCTTCAATCTGCCGTAAGTCCACAGCTTCACTGTGAGGTCAAAGTACCTAGAGAAGATTGGTTTCATAATAGCCTTTGGAAGTATGCTAAAGATAGTGACCCTTGGGCCTTAGGCCACAAACCATTAAGCTAGGCCATCTTCTCTGGCTGGAAGCTGGGCCTCTATGTCTCAATATTTCATAGCAGGCGAGTAATATTATGACTATGGATTGAAAACTATGTCCTTCAAAAGTAAGAGGCCCACTTTTTTGTCAACTAATGCATGGGCCCATTTGACTTTATTGAAAGACTATTGGGCTGCAGAGCTGGCTGTGGTTAGAAGCCCTTGGTGAGTGTCGCAGTCAGCTTTTCATTGCTATCAGAAAACACCCGACCGACCGAGAGCAGCTTGTGGGAGGTAAAGGTTCACTGTGGCTTACAGACTCAATGGGAAGCTACATGATGGCAGAGGAAAATGATGGTATGAGTGAGCAGAGCATGGACATCATCTTCTGGCCAACATCAGTGGACAACAGGAATAGGAGAGTGTGCCAAACACTGGCATAGGGAAACTGGCTATAACACCCATAAGCCCGCCCCCAAAATACACTGCCTACAGGAGGTGTTAATTCTCAAATTGCTATCAGCTGGGAACCTAGCATTCAGAACACCTAAGTTTATGGGGGACACCTGACTCAAACCACCACACTGAGTAAGCCTGACAACAGGAGTTTGTAACCCTATAACCCACAAAAAACCAGATACAGTGGCTCACGTGTCTGTAATCCCTACAAGCCTGCAGCAATGGAATGTAGATAGAAGAATCCCAAAGCTCTCAGGCCAGCTAGTCTGTCAGTGGTAGAGGCAAAACGACAGAGACCCTTCCTCAAAGCAGGCGGAAGGTAAGGAGCACCAGCGCCTTGAGGTTGTCCTCTAACCCCCACGTGTGTGTGACGTCATGTGTATGCACATACATACACATATGCCATCCACACAAACACACAAAAAGGAAGGGAGGGAGGGAGAGAGGGAGGAAGGGAGAGAAGAAGGAAGGCAGGGAGGGAGGGAGAAAGAAAAGGAATGGAAAGAAAAAGGCTGGACTTTTCTAAAATCCAGATGTCTGTGCTTGGTTTCTTGGATTTTTAAGGCTCAGGAATTAGCATATCAGTCGAAGTGCTGAGGCAGGGTCACCCGGTTTCTGGACGGCCTCCTCGTTGCTTCAGTGGTCAGATCCAGACTCCTATCCTGGAGTGCAGAAGGTCAAGGCTGTGTAGCTAGACTTGTGTGCATCACAGAGGGGAAGTTGGCATTGGGCAGAGAGAATGAGGAAAGAGCAGCTATAACGAAACGCCAGAGGGCTCCAAAGAAGGAACAATTGCTTTACAATTTCTAGGATGACCAGTGCTAGGATCTCAAATATGAGTGCATTAACCAAATGGGACTATGTGTGGTTTTCTCACATAACAGACGTCTAGGGCCGACGTGGCTGTCTCCTTCTCCCACTTTCAGCCATCTTTGGTGTATAGTTTGGGTCTCCTGTTCACAAAATGGTTTCTTAACTTCTAGACATCATGTCCACAGCATACACCTGCAAGGTCAAGCTCAGTAGGCAAAAGATTCATGGCAGCTGTATTTCTTGCGTATTTCTTCACAAAAACAGTAGATACCCTTGATACCTGCCTGACTTGTGATTTCTACGCATGGTCACTGGGCTGAAATGGCTCATATGCTATGAGGGAAGGAAGCTTATTATTTTTTTAATCTGAGTTCATTGAAATTGCAATGGATTTAGGGTCTGTCAGTTAAAAAAAAATAAGGCAGAGATGGCTTAGTGGTTAAAGCACTTGTGTATGAGGCCTAAGGACCCAGCTTCGGTTCCCCAGATCCCATGTAAGTCATATGCATATGATTGTGGATGTGTCTGGAGTTTGTTTGCACTAGCTAGAGGCCTTGGGGTGCCCATTCTCTCTCTCTGTCTTATACACACACACACACACACACACACACACACACACACAACTAAATAAATAAATAAAATATTTTTAAAGGCAGTCTAGCATAAGTTTCTAGCTGTGACCCATTCTTCGTTCTGGTTTTCCAACCTGCACAACAAACACTGGGCCATAACAATGCCTGCCTCAGAGAGACAGCATGAATATTGAATGAGCTCATTTTCAGAAAGCAAAATCTAGCACTGAAACTGTGTCTGTTAAGAAAATGAGGGAAGGGAAGGGCAGTCATTGCTGGGCCGTGAGCAGGCTCGCCGTGGAGCATGGCCGCTCTGCATGGTGTTTCTCTTGTGTGGTGGTCGTCCTCTCAACGTCATGATCTGAGACTACCTGTGCCTTAGAGGATTTGGGGGCCAGCTCACTGCCTCCCATTGATAGAGCATGTGGCAGCCACCTGGGATAGCTTTGCCCATGAGTGACCTGCAGAGAGTGGCCAGCTCAGTTCCTGACACTCATAAACACATCCCCAAGAGCAGAGATGTAGCTGGGCTATGGCTGTGTTGCCTACCTCCCCTTGAAGCTAGTGTGTCCATGGAGACAAAGCTTGTTTATTCATTTACTTGTGTGTGTGTGTGTGTGTGTGTGTGTGTGTGTGGTGTACATGTGCCCACCCACATGTGGGCTCATGGGTGTGGAGGCCGGAGGTTGCTGAACCTAGAGCTCACCTCGTCAGTTAGACTAAGCTGCTAGTTAGTGAGCCCCAGGGATCCTCCGTTTCTGTCTTCCCAGCTCCAGAATTACCAGCCAGCACCCCCGTTCTCCCATTCACAGCACGTGATGTACCCGCTGGGCCATCTCGTTGGCGCTGTGACTGAGCTTTCATCAACAGCTAAATGTGCATGAGGAATGAGGAAATCCAGACCACTTGCCCCCTCCCTGCTCCAGCAGCAGGAGTGGTGATGCTGGGAGCTTTGTGAGGATGACAGAACAGTCAGGAAGGCTAGGGTTCAGAACGGCTGTGTGGTACGCAATCTACCCAGACTGTTAAAAGAGTAGGGCATTTGAGCCGGGCGTGGTGGCGCACGCCTTTAATCCCAGCACTCGGGAGGCAGAGGTAGGAGGATCGCCATGAGTTCGAGGCCATCCTGAGACTCCATAGTGAATTCCAGGTCAGCCTGGGCTAGAGTGAGACCCTACCTTGAAAAACCAAGGAAAAAAAAAAAAAAAAGAGTAGGGCATTTGTATTTACCTGAGACCATAGCACTCTGGAACTCTCCATTCTAGCCTTTTACTTCAACTAACATAACCGTTTTCACAACTTAAAATAATATCTTTTAAGCTGGGCGTGGTGGCGCACACCTTTAATCCCAGCACTTGGGAGGCAGAGGTAGGAGGATCGCCGCGAGTTCGAGGCCACCCTGAGACTCCATAGTGAATTCCAGGTCAGCCTGGGCTAGAGTGAGACCCTATCTCGAAAAACCAAAAAAAAAAAAAAAAAAACTTTATAAAACAACATTCATTTAAAATGTGTGTGAAATATTTCTGGAAGGATATATAGAGAAATTTTCATTACTGGCTCTGTGTCGAGATGGCAATTGAGGGGCTAGGGGAAGTGCGGGGAGGGAGTCTTGTTTTGTTTTGACTCTGTATCCATTTGGAATTGTTGAAATTTGTACCATATAAATGTCACAGTTAGCCAATGAAGATTAATAGTAATCAGGAGTTCTATCTTACACACAGCAGTTTGTGCACATTCACTATTGATCAGTAGTCAGACTGCATCTGAAGCTCTTATCTCCTGGTCCTGTGACTAGGGAAAGAGGAAGGTGATGGATGAAGCTGGCTGGGAGAAGTAGCCTGGTGCATGGCTGAATAGCAGGCAGGCCTGGGATTTCTGCCTGAGCTTCCGCCCAACACAGCTCTTCCAGGCATCAGCAACTGGACTGCTCATATCCCATCAGATGTGTGTGTGTGTGTGTGTGTGTGCACGCGTGCATGCATGTCAGCTTGCAGGAGGTGATCACTGCATGCAGATTAATGTCACCTCCATTTCCTGAGCATCCTATGTCTCAACCTGGTATCTTTTAATATGAGGCGCCCAGGCGGATTCATCCTGTATTTTTGGCTGAGTGAGCAATATGGCGTTTTGCAACTAACTGAAGGAAAATTCCATTTTCATCCTTGTCACATGCATAGATGTTCCTGCTTCTCTTATTTTATGTTGGGGTGAATAATCTATTACTTTCCTATTCATGACTTCCAGTAAGACTTCCACTTCAAAGACAAAATAAAAGGGACAATGCAATGTTCAGTCATTTTCTTCTGAAGCACAAACTGGGTCTCTCTTATTTAATATGGATTGAGGGAGGCATTGTGTGATTAATAGAGCCCAGAGTTTTCCCAAGTCTAATGAATATTTGAAATGATTGTTTTATTCTTGCTTTCATACAATGCTCCTTTGTAAGCTATGGCTCCTGTGAAGCACTAACTCCCTTGTTGGAGCATATTGTGCTACTACTGTCCCTGGACTCAGCCTGTTTTTTTTGTTGCTGTTGTTGTTGTTGTTTGTTTGCTTGTTGTGTTTTTTTATTTCCAAGAGTCTAATGACAGACAGTGTGTTTGGTAAATTAGACACTAAAAAAATTCAGATAACTTCAGAAACCACTTAAATTATTTTTTAGATATTTAATTAATTTATTTATTTGAGAGAGTGAGGGGGCAAGGAAGGGAGGAAGGAAGAGAATGACCAAAACCACTGCAAATGAACTTCAAATGCATGCGCCACCTTGGGCATCTGGCTTACAATGGGGGGGGGGAATTGACCTGGGTCCCCAGGCTTTGCAAGCATGCACATTAACCACTGAACCATCTCTTCAGCCCAGAAACACTTTTTATTGATTTCCAAGTCAGGCAGTTAAGGAACTGGTGCACGGTTGGGATGCATGGTGTGAATCGTCCCCATGGGTCCTTGGATGCTGTGGTGGTTTGAATAGAATAGATGGCCCCCAATATATTTCAGTTGTTTATTTATTTGTAGTTTGCATCTTTAGCCACCTGTCTGGAGGCAGTGTCACTGGGTGGATCTTAAGGTGTGGTGGTGGGTTTGAGATTTCAATCTAAAGATATGCAAAGTGTGCCTAGCTGGAGTTCCTGAAGTGTGCTGTGGCTTTTGACCTTTAGGCTTGTACTTCTCTCTCTCTGCTTGGGCCTGTGAAGGCAGGCCAGCTTCTTCTGCCATTATGGAACTTCCCCTGGATCTGTAAGCCTCAATAAATCCCTTCCTCCATAACTGTGCCTGGTCTGGAAGTTCATCTCAGCGAACCTGAAGCTGACTAATACAGATGCCTACTACTCTGATTTTTGTTTTCAAGGTAGAGCGTCACTGTAGCCTGGGCTAACCTAGAACTCAGTCTTAAGCCTCAAGCTGGTAGAGCTAAACTCCGCAGTGATTCTCCAGGCTCGGTCTCCTGGGTTCTGGGATTCAAACCCCGTGCCACCATGCCCAGGTCCTCACTGACTTATGCTGGCCCCAGAGCCCTCCGCAGTCTGGCCAAGCCTTCCTAGCTGACCAATGACCCTGTGATGATATACGGGCCGGGTCACGACCAGACTGGGTGCTGCTGGTTTGTGGCTACACTCAGCACTTGATGAAGTTCATGCCTTCCAGCGGCTGCCACCCTAGTTTGTTGAGTCCCAAAGGTATTCACAACTGCCGGTCCTGTATTACAGCTGCCTGGGTCCATGTCACAGAAGCCAGCCCTCAGCTGGCTTTGCCATTCGGTCCAGTGCTGGGCATAAAGTAGGGGTCTGTGTCAAATGTGCAAAAGGGCAAAAGAAATGAGGCAACATTGGAGATTCTGCTAAAAATGTGCTGTCTGGCAGAGATTGGCAAACTACAGTGCACGGGCCAAGGATGGTCAGTGGGCCAAGTTCAGCTGCTGTCTACTTCTGAAAGGCCCTCGCGCTAAGCATACATTTACATTCTTTTGAAATAAATGAAAAAAAATCAGAGGAAGTGAAATCTTATAACACATGAAAAAGTAAGCAAAATTCAAATTTTAGTGCCTGTTAATAAAGTTTTATTGAAACATAGCCACATTTGTTAGTTTACGTAACGCCTGCGGCTGCTTTTGCACTGCCAGAGTTGAACAGCAAACTCTCTCTTGTTTTTGTTTTTTGAGACAGGGTTTCACTGTGTAGCTCAGGCTGGACTTTACCTCTGGATCCTCCTGCTTCAGCCTCCTGAGTGCTAGGACTACAAGTATGAGCCACACGTGTGGTGCAAATGCACACTGTCTGCCCCTTGCAGAAGGTGTGTTGCCCCTTCCTGTCAGCTAAGGTCTTCCAGGTGGAAGTCCTTGTCCTCGCTCAGTTCCATATCTTCCGTTATGCTAGGTCATTCATGGTTAGCATTTCCCTAGTTTGTTTTTAGCACTATTTACTCTTGAAATCTTCTGAGCAACGGAGGTTTGTATGATAAACCACAAGGATTTGATTCCTGTCACTCTCAAGACCACTTGACAAGATTTTTGTCACCCTCAGAACACTAAACAAATGAGTACCTATGACATGCACATGAAAGGGACACCCTGGATGTGTGGCCAGGACCAACGCAGGCACAGTGGCTCCTACCAGTATGTGGGGAACTTTTTAAAAATTTTTATTTATTTATTTATTTATTTGAGAGCAGCGACAGACAGAGAAAAAGAGGCAGATAGACACACACAGAGAGAGAATGGGCGCACCAGGGCCTCCAGCCACTGCAAACGAACTCCAGATGCATGCGCCCCCTTGTGCATCTGGCTAACGTGGGTCCTGGGGAATCGAGCCTTGAACTGGGGTCCTTAAGCTTCACAGGCAAGCGCTTAACCGCTAACCCGTCTCTCCAGCCCAAAGGGGAAAATTTAATCCATAACAAGAGGTACAATTTTTTTCTACAGAGAAGATGAGAAGGTGCTCATAGAACAGAGAGCACTATGACACGGGGAGCGCTTCTCAGAAGGGGTGACATTTCCAGGGATATCTGAGGGACCAGTAGGTGCCCTGACAGTGGAAGTTGGAGACATTTACACATAGAGAAACACGCATCTCTCTCATTTATTTGAGGGTTTCTGTTATGTGCAGCCAAAACTTTGTACTTAATAATGTATTCTTGCAGAAGAACAACACGGCTCCCTTCCTGCTGTGGCACTGGGCACATGTGGGCACGATGTCAGGGTGAGTAGAGGACCTTGGCATGTTGGCTAGGGAGGTTTGCTTTGGTTGGCCTTTGGAACCACAGCAGAGATCTTCTGTGTGAGGCTGTTCCCGTAGTCTTCAGGCAAGTCCCCTCTGTCAGGTTAACTTGTACCCAGAAAGACTCTTTGCCACTGAGCTACGTGACAAAACTCGATGCTTTGACCTTGGCTGTGGTGGGGTTGGCTGGCACTTCTGATTTTTCAGGTGGAGGAGTTGTTTGTGGGGGTCAGGGGTACGTTCTAGGCAGAGACCGAGGGGACTCAGCTCTGATGTCTCTTCAGTCACCTGTCATCTAACTTGCAGGTAAGCTAGGCTTCCTGTCCCATGTCACATGACAGACACATTATGCCGCCTTCAGACTCTGCCAGTGAGAGGGCCATCTCCAAATGTGGCCCCTTTGATCTTAGACCAGAACTGTAAGCTAGATAAATCTGTTTTCTTCATAACTTCAAAAAGCAGAATTCCAGGCAACTCACAGATGCTGCTGGGCCTAGAGAGCTACAGTGCAGTGTCTTGGGAAAATAACTCGAGCTTTGTGCAGAAGGCCCAGCCAGCAGTGAGCACCAGGTGAAAGTCCATAGCAGCTTGTGCTCGGAAGAGAGGCTTTTCTTCTGGCAGCTCATTATTCACTCTAAATACTCATCTTTTCATGCACAGAAGCCATGTGTATGTGAGCACCAAGTCAGTCATACTAATGAATAGGTTTCCTTAGCTGGAGCGGCTACTGATTCATGTCAATCCACGAAGAGGTGAAGGATCGCTAGAGTAACCGCTCAGCCATCTGCTGATTCGTGGCATGAATAAGCCTTTGTGATGTGTGATATTTGTAATCAAAAGAAAGAAACCTGGGAGGTGAGCATCTGCCATGTTTGGCTGTCCAGCATCCCAACGTCCATTCTGTTCTAGTAGATTCAAGATCAGTGAAAGCCAAGATCGTGCTTCTTTGGAGCTCAGGACATGATACCCCAAAGTATGGGGACCTGGTGCACTGAGGGCTTTGAACTAAAGGAGATCGGAAGCCCTTGGAAGCAAAACTCTCTGACCTTCTTCTCCTCCCTCTGTCACTTCTCTCTTTCCTCCAGCATAAGTCATAGAAACCAGAACCACGTCAAGCCATAAGCCCTAGAAAGGCCTCTCTCCCTCTTCATTTCCCTTGAAAGCCCTCATTCCACATGCCAGGGAGGAAGGAAGGCTACAGAAAGGCCAAGAAGAATGTGCACGGGCAGCCCTGCTGTTTCCTCACCGGCCTGGTCCTCGTCCGTCTGTCTCACCCTTTTACCCGTCCCGTCTTTATATGGCTGTCCGTTCTTCACTTAAATTAAGCCCAGAAGCAGCCATGCTTCTCTTCTGAGGTCTCTCGTGTCATGGGAAACTTGGCTTTAAATAAGCTGGCAATGCACTCTGAGACTTGCTCTGCATATTTTGTCATGGGAGTGTCACTAGACTCTTCTGACAGGTGAGGAAAACTGGCACGCTTTCCCACCTGCATACCGGAAGAAACCCCAGAGGTTCGGGTAGTCCAGGATCTCTTGAACTTGATTGTGGACTTCTGAGGAAAGCCCTGCCAACCACAGGCTTTTGCTTGGGACACTACGATGATTTGAAGTGATTAGCAGGTCAGAGATGGCCAGAGATGACTCACAATGGCAGGATGGAACTAAGGCAACATAGATGGTGTCAAGTGGACAGAGGTGACCAGTGCTGGCTGCTCTTCTGGTGGAAAGAATCTCACCACGTTCACCTGAGTTCCTCTTTCCAAGACCAGTTCTCCAGCCTTCCTGAAATTTTTTTAGATAACTGGAATTGTCCCAGTAATTTCTTATTCTGTACAAGTTAGCCACTGTTGGTTTCTTTATTTGCAGAAGCACTAGCTGTTTCATACTGTGTGAGAGTAAGACTCGTGAGAACGTGGCATTATGTAAGAAGACGACTTTATTCTGGCCCTGGCTCAACTCTAGATCAGCGCTATGGTTTGAGTCTAAAATGTTCCTCCCACAGGCTAATGGGTATGAACACCCGCTGGTGCTGCTGCTTTGAGACATTGTGGAACCTTTAGGAAGCAGGGCCTAGCTAGAAGAAGTGAGTCACTGAGGGGAAGGACTTAATGATTAAACCTTCACCACTCCAGCTGCCACAGCCACGACGGACTGTAGCCCTTGACCCATGAACCAGAATAAATGCTTCTTGAGTCGTTTCTTTCAGGTACTTTATCATAGTGACATGAAAAGCAATGAAAATAACCAGGGAAGATTCAATTTGAAGCTGTAATTACCTTGAGTCCAACTGACAGGAAAGCATGTATTTTACAAAGAATGTTGTAGTTTTTTTCATGTGTGTGTAGGGTACGTGAGGTGTGGTGTGTTTTCATGTGTGTAGGGTACGTGTGGTGTGGTGTGTTTTCATGAGTGTAGGGTACGTGTGGTGTGGTACATTTCAGAGAGGGCAGTGGCCAGAGGAGAGCATCAGGCGCCCTCCTCTATTGCCCACCCATGCATTTTCTTGAGATTGGAGTGTCCTTCTCAACTCAGAACTGCTGGTCACTAAGCCCCAGTGACTCCAGTCTCTGTTCCTCCCTCCCAAGGCTGGGGTTACAGGCTGCATGGCCATACCCAGGTTTGTATGTGGGAGCTGGGAATCCAGCTTGGCAGTGTCAGACCTGCTCCCAAACCCCAGGCTTAAGCCAAAAGCTCTCTTCCCCGCTGAGCCGTCTCCCCAGGCCCAAATGCGCTTGCAGTTTGTCTGCTTCTGAGACAAGGTTTCACTCTAGCCTGGAGCGCACTGTGTAGTGCAAGCTGGCCTTGAACTCACAGTGACTCATCTATTTCTGTCTCCTAAGTGCTGGAAGTATAGGTATGAGCCAATACATTGGCTTGAATGATGTGTGTGGGGGGCTGGTGCCTCACGCACTCACCTGTGGTGGGGTGTGCTGGCTTGAGGTGCCCAGAGGAGAATGCTGGGTGTCCCACTCCATCCCTCTTCTGCCTGTTCTCTTTTGGGCTGGACTCTGACTGCTCTGGGGCTTCATGTTCTTTCTCAAGCCCCAGCTAGTCTTTGGTCTTTGCTTCCCAGGGGACTGGAGTTAGAGACATGCACAGCCACACCAGCTGTTTAAGTGGTTCCAAGGGATGAATTGCCGCCTCAGGCCTCCTCAGGGCCTGTGTTTGTACCAGAAGCACTCTCATCCATCTCTCCAGCCCACAATGTTGTTTGTTTTTGTTTGTTTTTGTTTGTTTGTTTTGTTTTCTGAGGTCGGGTCTCACTCTAGCTCAGGCTGACCTGAAATTCACTATGTAGTCTCAGGGTGGCCTCGAACTCACAGCAGTCCTCCCACCTCTGCCTCCCAAGTGCTGGGATTAAAGGCGTGCGCCACCACGCCCGGCTTCACAAGGCTGTGTTTTAACCTGACTGTTCAGCATGCTTAATTGCTACTCATCCTTTCTATGGATCAAGGACCAATCAGGGACAGGCCACAGTCTTCAAGAGTCAGACAGCAAGGCAATAATGTGTATGTGTGTGTGTGTGTGTGTGTATGTGTGTGTATGTATGTGTATATATATATATATATATATATATATATATATATATATATATATTGATTTAATGAGACCTTTGAGGGCATTTCACCTAAACCCCTCGTTTTACAAACAGGTTTCAGACTGACTAAATGATTTGCCCGAAATTGCATATTTCTAATGAGTGAAAGAGTTGGGACGATCACCAGCCATCACTGGTAGAGCTGGGTTACGTGGCAGGAAAGGCAGAGGGAGTAGGGAAGTGAGTGGCACACATATCTAATTGGCAGAACTGAGATCATTAAGTATCTGGGCAGGTCAGGCTTGGTGGCACAGGCCTATAATCACAGCTACCCAGGTAGGCTGATGCAGGAGGGTTGCAAGTTCAAGGCCTGCCTGGTCAACTTGGTGAGACCCTGTCTCAAATTAAAAAAAAAAAAAAGTAGCTGGGCGTGGTGGCACACGCCTTTAATCCCAGCACTTGGGAGGCAGAGGTAGGAGGATCACCGTAAGTTCGAGGCCACCCTGAGACTCCATAGTGAATTCCAGGTCAGTCTGAGCTACAGTGAGACCCTACCTTGGAAAAACCAAAAAAAAAAAAAAAAAAAAAAAAAAAGTGCCTGTGCCCCTTTAATCCCAGCACATGGGAGGGAGAGGTAGGAGGATCACAGTGAGTTCGAGGCCACTGTGAGACTACATAGTGAATTCCAAGTCAGCCTGGGCTGGAGAGTGAGACCTTACCTTGAAAAAGTGAAAAAAACAAAACAAAACAAAAAAACCCAGAGATATGTTTCCAGGCAACTCAGGCCTTCTCCAGGCCATCATCCTTTTGAGTTAATTTTTGTTTGTCACACTTGCCCTTTGTCAATTAGCTTAATAAATATTACCATGTCAAATACCTGAGACCGACATCTAAGTTCTCACCTTCTGTTGGCTCACACTTTCAGAGGGTTCAGTCGTGACCATTTAGCTCTCACACTTCAGCCCCGGGCAAGGCAGCATGTCGTGGTGAAGGCACGGAAGGCAGTGAAAGCCCTCCTCTCGGGGCTGGGACCTGAAAGGACATGGCTCGAGGCCATGGTTCCCTCCAGCAGCACCGTCCCTGTGCCCTGAAGCCTCCCTAGTGTGCCATGCCTCCTAAAGGTTCCACCACCAACCAGTAGTACCATGCTAGGGACTAACACTTTAGACACATGGGCCTTTGTGGAGGGCCACTTAGCCAAAACATGGTATGCCCAGCAGAGATCTTAGTATTGTTTTGAAACTTATGTTACTGGATGAGCAAAGAATCTTTAGGATAGAGCAATCTGCCTCCAAAGCAGACAACGGAGTGTTGCAGGACAGAGAAGATGAGATGAATCCAGTTCTTTTTCTTTTTTAAAACATTTTTATTTATTGACTTGAGAGAGAGAAAGAGGCAGACAGACAGAAAAAGAATGGGCATGCCAGGGCCTCCAGCCTCTGCAAATGAACTCCAGATGCATGCTCCAGTGGTTTACGTGGGTCCTGGGGAATTGAACCGGGGTCCTTTGGCTTTGCAGGTAAGTTCCTTAACCACCAAGCCGTCTCTCCAGCCCCATGAATCCAGTTCTTTCTTTTCTTTTTTGAGGTAGGGTCTCACTCTAGCCCAGGCTGGCCTGGAGTTCACTATGTAGTCTCAGGGTGGCCTTGAACTCACGGTGATCCTCCTACCTCTGCCTCCCGAGTGCTGGGATTAAAGGTGTGTGCCACCATGCTTGGCTTGAATCCAGTTCTTAATTGATACGGTCTTGATTGAAAAGGTTCAGCTTCATTGGAAGGGTTCACATAGGAAATGTTCCTATACAGCTAAGATCATAGCTCCTTCTAAGCAAATATGTAGAAGAAAACAGAAAACGAAAAGCTAAGAAATGATAAGTGTTTGAGACATAGTATTAGGATGGACACACAAACCTTTAATCTCAGCATGAGGGAGGCTGAGGCAGGAGGATGATGAATTTGAGGCCAGCCTGGAATACCTAGCCAGATCTGGTCCCATAAAAACAAACAAAAAAGAAAGAAATAATACTTGAAAGTTTTATTTATTTTTCATGTGTGGTGTGTGTGCATGTGTCTTTGTATATGTGTGGGCTCCTGTGTGTGAGAGCTGGTGAGCATATATGTGTGTATGCACGCATGTGGAATCCATGTCAGAGGGTCTTTTTCAGTTGCTCTACACCTTATTATTGGTGAGACAGAATCTCACCAATTCAGCTAGCCAAGCTAGCCAGTGCTCCCCAGGAATTTTCCTGCCTCTAGCTCCTCAGTGCTGAGATTATAGGCATTTACCACAATGCCCAACATTTTGTGTGGGTTCTGAGGATCAGAACTCAAGTCTTCATACATAAGTGGCACTTGACCCACAGAACCAACTCCCAAGTCCCAAAATTACACTTGTAAGATTTTGAAAAATCTTTGGTGAGTGTTTTTTTACATTTATTATTATTATTATTATTATTATTATTATTATTTTATTTTTGAAAGAGAGAGAGAGAATGGTTGCACTAGCACCTTTCAGCCATTGTGAATAAACTCCAGATACATGCAACCTCTTGTGCACATGTGCAACATTGCATGCTTGTGTCATTACATCTGGCTATGTGGGATGTGGAGATTGGAACATGCATTCTTAGGCTTTGCAGGCAAGCACCTTAACCTCTAAGCCATGTCTCCAGCCCTGTTTTCACATTTTTTAGTATAATAAAAGGTGTGATTGTTATAATATATATTGGACTAATATTTAGGTTATGATAACTATTCACTGTATAATAGGATGATTTGGTGGTTTAAAGGGATATTTTATTTCTTGGAGATTGGAGAGATTAAGAACTAGAAAATTAACTATAATATATCTTGTAATTTTGCTTCCAATGCAAAGGGATAATATTTTTTAGGGAGAGTGAGCAAGAAAGAGAGAGAGAAAAAAAATTGGCATGCCAGGGCCTCAGCCACTGCAATCGAACTCCAGATGCTTGCACTACCTAGTGGGCATGTGTGACCTTGCGCTTGCCTCACCATTGTGTGTCTGGCTTACGTGGGATCTGGAGAGTTGAACCTGGGTCCTTAAGCTTCGCAGACAACCACCTTAACCACTAAGCCATCTCTCCAGCCCTAAAGAAATAATTTTAAGCATAAAATGCAAAACTGGATTATGAGGACTTCATCTTAACTTGATACATGCCTCTGAATTTTAATTAAAAATTTATGTTTGAATTTATGTTTGGAAAAGCAGCACCTTTTTTCCCATTAGAACCTCTGTCTGGTGACTTTATCCTCTGACACTGGGTAAGACTGACTATACTCACTCAAGATATTACTGAAGCCACCATCTGCTCACAATTTTCACAATCCTATGTCAGGCAAGGTAATGAATGAAGTGCAGTTTAATGAAACAAGAGCAGGAAGACATTTCTAACATCCCGATGGTTTTCCGTGCTGGCCAGCGTTCAGTGGGGAGCTGGCTCACATGGGTAGAGCCACAGGCCATGTCTTCTCTCATCCTGGAAGTGAACAAGACACATTCTTTCCTGTGATTCGGAATTTACTCTGATCCTTTTCCACTTCCTGCTCCCCCTATAAACTTTTTATTGATAACCTTCACACATACAGACAATATACCATGATCATCAACCACTCCCACCACCCTCTCTTTCCCCCTCCCAAACTCCCCTTCCACTGAATCTCTTCTTTCCAACTAGTCTCTCTTCTACTTTGATGCCATCATTTTCTACCGTCCCATTATGCAGGTCTTGTGTAGATAGTCTCACCCACTGTGAGGTCATGAATATCAAGGCCACTTGGTGTCTGGAAGACAGCACTGTAAGCACTCCTCCCCTTCCTTTGGTGCTTACATTTTTTTTCTGCGGCAACTTCCACAGTGGTCCCTGAGCACTAAAGGGTGTGATATGTCTCAGTGCTGAACACTCTGCTGCCACTTCTCAGCACTTTGGTGAGTTTTGAATGTCCCCAGTGGTTACCACCATCTGAAAAGAGATGCTTCTCAAGCCAAAAATGAGAGTACCATTGATATAACAGCATAAACACATGTGTTTATAAGGCAATTTGGTTATCATACTATATCCATGTATCCAGGCAACAGTACTAGTTTCCCCCCTAGGGCTGATGACCTCCCAAGCCATAGGCTTTTCATTAGGTTTTCAGTACCAGGCAGGAATTCCTTCCCATGGTAATTAAAATCCAATCAGAAAGCAGTTGGTTTCCCCCACAGCAGACATGCCATCATTGCACCAGTTGGTCCATTTTGTTGGGCCAACCAGCTATAAAGCTTTCAGGATCCACTGCTGGTTAACACTGTTGATGCCTTTTCTTCCCCAGCAGGCTGCATAGGTCTTTCTAGCATCCTGATAGCTAGTAAACATGGAGGAGGCTTCCAATCTAGTTCCAGCTTGATTTCTTAGTGGCTTATAGTCCAAGCACATGGAGTCTTCAGGAACAGGGTCTTACCATCTAGTTCTGATGGACAACCAAGATCCTTGGCAATAACCTGCAATGTTTGAGGGACATAAAGGCCCTCCCTGTCCAACAACTTGCTAGAAGGTATCTTACCCCTGGCACTATGTCTTCAATTTTTTTTGTTTTGTTTTGTTTTGTTTTTTCGAGGCAGGGTTTCACTCTAGCCCAGGCTGACCTGGAATTCACTACGTAGTCTCAGGGTGGCTTCAAACTCATGACGATCCTCCTACCTCTGCCTCCCAAATGCTGGGATTAAAGGTGTGCACCACAGTGCCTGGCTATCTTTTCTATTTTTATGTCATTATTTTCCCCCTCCTGTTATGCAGGTCTTGTGTAGAGAGACCACAAGCTGCTGTGATGTCATGAGTGCCATGGACACTTTGTGTCTGGAAGACAGCATTGTAAGCAGTCTTCCACCTCCACTGGTACTTATATTCTCTCTGTTACTTCTTTTTCAATGGTCAGAACCTTTGAGGGTGTGATAGAAATGTCCCACTTAGTGCCAAATATGCCACGATTACTTCTTCTCAGTACTTTGATGAAGTTTGAATATCGCCAGTGGTACTGCCATCTGAAAAAAGAGTGACAGTAACATTCATATACGGGCATAAACATAAGTATTTAGAGGGAAGTTTGGTGGGTTTAACATATCCATTCAGCCAGACAACAGTAGTGGTTTCCTCCCTAGAGCTTATGATCTCCCAAGTTATAGGAGTTCAAATCCAGTTATAGAGGAGTTGGTTTCCCCCATAACAGACATGCCACCATTGCACCAGTTGGCACATTTGGCCTGACTGACCGGCCACTAAATTTGCAAGGTCTATTGCTGGTTAAGGCCATTAATGACTTTTCCAGTGGGCTGTAAAGCCGTCATTCCCACACTTTCTTCTCGCTTGCTGCCTTTCTAACTCTTACACCCCCTTAGAAGCCCAGCTCAGCTCTTTCACGGAGTCCTCATTGACCATCACATATTTATGTGATTTATTTAATGACCTACAATACTTACATGCTAGTGCTCATTTGATCCTTAGATGTATTTAGATTTCTTTTCTTTTTTGTGCCTTGTATTTTTAGGAAAATCCTCAGCTCTGTCAGGCTCAGGATCACGTCTTCTATCTGAATTGCTGGGAGTACCCACCTCTAGTGGAACTCTGTTCTCTAGTCATGACCCAGCAACTGCTACCTTGAAATCATAGCATCTGTGATGACCGATAGGAGACCCTCACAAGATTGGGTCTTCCAACATTCCCTCATGCAGAGGAGTGAGGGCATATGAGGCCCATCCCCTTCCACAGAGTATAGACAATAATTGCTAGGAAATGGGCTGAAGGGATGGCTTTTCTGTCAAGGCACTAGCCTGTAAAGCTAAAGGGCCCAGATTTGATTCCTCAGGGCCCACGTAAGCCAGATGCACAAGGTGGCACATGCTTCTGGAGTTTGTTTGCAGTGGCTGAAGGTCTTGGCACACCCATTATCTTTCTCTCTCTCTTTCTCTCTGTCTCTCAAATATAAATAAGAAATATTTAAAAATAACTGCTAGGAAAGGATGACTTTCCCTTTGTGATGTAGCTCTTGGTAAGTTTCACATTACATTCCAAAATTTTTCACCCATTCTCCTGTAAATGACCCTAGTTAAAGTCATTGATTCACCAATCTCAATTTTGGTGGGATTGTTTACTTGGTCTGTCAGAGCTCTGTCTAGAATGAATAGACATTCATTTATGTATGCCTGGGAAAAGGCATACAACACCATGTCATGTCAACATGGGCAGTAAGCACTAGGTGGCTGGTTGAATGTCCTCTGAAACTGGAGTCAGGGGCTAAGAAGGAGAGAATGAATAATGAACCATAGATGTGCATAAAGAACATGGCTGGACCTTCAAAGACTTCAGGGGCCATCCAGCTGATGTGCAGTGCAGCCTTCAAAATAAACAGTCATGGTGTGGAAGAACACTCCAGATCAGTGGGGCTCCTGCCTCTACTCCCAGCACTTAGCGGCTGTCTTACTTCTGATTGCTGTGACCCAACAGCTGACAAGAAGCAACTTAAGGCAGGAAGGACTTATTTCGGCTTCATGTCTGAGGGTGCAGTGCGTCATGGTGGGCAGGGTGTGGCAACGGGAACATGAAGCCCCCGGTTACATCGCCTCTCCACCAGGAAGTGGGGAGCAGTGAGTGCTGGTACTCAGTTCAGTCTCCCCTTTCATGCAGCCTGGGATCTCAGCCCTCAGAATAGTTCTACCCACAATTAGGGTGGGTTTTTCTAACTCAATTAACCTAATCTAGAAATTCCATCGCAGACATTCCCAGAAGTTTGTCTACTCTAGATCCTGTCAGGCTAATAAAATTAACCATCGTAAGTGCAGGAAGAGCACATGGTCAAGATCTGCCTAGGCTACAAAGTGAGTTCATGGGCAGCCTGGGCAACTTAGCAAGAATCTGCCTCAAGAAAAGGAAACAAAGTCCTGACAGTACAGCTCAGTGGCTGAGTGCTTGTCTAGCACGCACAAGTTCCTGCGTTCAACCACCACCAAGAACAGAAACAAAGCACCAGAAACTAAAAAGCTCACATCCCCTCACTGCAAGGGAACAAAGGCTTCCTCCAGGCTTGAAGTGTATCTGCACTCCTTAACCACATCAGTAATGTGCTGGCATATTTTCTGGGGAGGGAGCCCAAGGCCCTTCCACCTGCTCGGCCACTGCCATCATCTGTGCAGGCTGCTCTTCTGCGCTCTTCCCCACCAGCCCTCTCCTGTGTTTAGAAGGGGCTACCATCCTCTACCACCATCTCTGACCACCCTGGCCTGTGAGCACTGCACTAAAAGATTAGTGGGTTGCTGGTGCCAGAAACCCAGCTGAAAGTAGTTCGGGCTGTATGCAAGTGGCCCTCCGTGGCTCATCTATCTATACTCAGCAACACTACTTCCCCTCTCCTTTCATTATTCCTGGTTTCCTGGGATGCCTCATTTACCACTCTCAACCCCAGAGAAGGAGAAAACAGTCAGAGAAGGGTACCACTTTCAGATTTCTGAGTCCACATGCAGAATAAGACTCTCTTTGAGACTTCTGAGGTTCCTTCAGAACCACATGGGAAAAAAAAGTTTCTGGGCTGGAGAGATGGCTTAGCCATTAAGGAGCTTCCCTGCAAAGGACCCAGGTTTGATTCCCCAGGACCCATGTAAGCCAGATGCACAAGGGGCTGCATGCATCTGGAGTTTGTTTACAGTGGCTACAGGCCCTGGTGTGCCCACTCTCTCTTTCTCTCTCTCTCTCTCTTTTAAATAAATAAATACAAGTAAAATATATTTTTTAAAAGCTCCCTAGCTTGTGCTGTCATGAGGAGGTTTCTGTAATTGGATGCAATGGCCCATGGCAAAATGAAATAATGTCTTATGTTATGAAAGGAAGACCACAATGCCCCCTTGGATGGTCTTTGATGATATCATGAATTGGAGCAAGAAGTTTGGGCGCCACTGGGTTGGATCATGTGTTGCAGAAAGATTTTGCTGAGATTCTAGAGCAGAGGACAACATTCTCAGTCTGAGAGCTACAGGTGTTTTAAATCCCTCAGGCCACATGTCCTCCAGGCACCTCTAACTTCAGCCTGTGTACCACTACCTAAAATAGCAACCTTGAGAACGTACCCTTTCAAAGGTCCTTTTCTCTTCTACTGTTTTTTTTTTTCACTGCTCTCTAATTTCTACTTTCTATAGTTGTATCCCAAATAAACTGTTTCTAGGCTTTGTCTAGGCCCTGCTTTGAGGAACACTCAAACTAAGAGATAAATTCTATGTAAGCTATGGTATTTTTCCATAAAGGGCTTGTATAAGTTTATAGACTACTTGGCTATTCTTGGAAAATAATAAAATGAAAATAATAGATTTCAATTAATGATATATGAGAAGCACAGATTCTAGTTCTATATAATTAAAATAGATTTTTATTAAAATTTAGAAATGTTTCTTCTAGTTCTGATCAGTCTAACCAGAAAAATTTGGTTCCTCCAAAATGATTTCTTTATCTCATCTCTCACTAAGCCACTCTGTTCTGTGCTAAGCATGAAAAGGTGGCATTGGGTACATTTTGTTCCATATCCTTAGTGATCTGTAATTATATCCTGTCATTCAAGTGCTATTCTATTCAATTTACAGAGCTTAAATGTCCCTTAACATTTTACTTCTTCCTAATAGTAAATGAAACAGTGAGGTCTTCATAAAAGTATCTTGGAACAGGTCATGAGAGTAAACACATAAATTAAGACTATGATTTTCTACTTGGGGCCAATTGTCTCAAAGGGAAAATGAAAGAATTTAATCTTTTAATCACAAAATCAATATAGTGATATTAATATTTTAAGAAAAAAAATTGAGTGAATAAAACATCTTCAACAACATATTCTCAAATTTTATGATTAATATGTCTGATAATTTTACAGTTACATTTTCATGTACTTATAGCATTGGCAAAATTTTGTACTCAGTCCTTTTCCAGGGCAATTTTGAACTTCAGGAAGTCATCATGAGAAATGTGCTAGTTCTGTGTCATATTTCAAAATTATATGCTGTCAGTTGCTGCTAGGGCTTGAGTGTATCCCGTCCAGAACACAGATGCTGCCGGTGTGACAGGGCCACGGACATTTGAGTCTAAATGTCCCCTGCAGGCTCGTGTTCTGAATGTTTGGCCTGTAGCTGGTGGTGCTCTTTCTGGAAGGTTCTGGGCACTTTGAGAGGTAAGGCCTCACTGATGGAAACAGGTCACTGTTGGTGGGCCTTTGAGGGCTATTTGCAGCCCTTGCTTCTTATTCCTGTCCCTCCCTGCCCCCTCTCTTCCCCTCTCTCTTCCTCTTTCCCTTTCTTGTCCACTTCCCTGTTCACTGTGACGTGACCGACCTCTGCCGCACTCTCCTGCCCACCGTGAACTACTTGTCCTGCCCTTGCCTTCCCCGCCACCACCTTTCCTGTCATTTATGTCTCTGTGGGTTTCTTGCATGTGTGTGTGGCACATGTACGTGTGTGTGCAGACGTGCACGTCACATGCATGCACATGTTAGGGCCAGAGGAGAATGCCGGGTGTCTTCCTCTGTCACTCACGCACTCGTTTCCTTGAGATGGAGTCTTGCAGTGAACTCAGAGTTGCCATTTTCAGTCAGACGGGTTGACCAGTGAGCCAAGCGATTCTCTGGTTTCTTCTCCAGATGGACGGGCGTGGAGGCGCGCATGGCCATGCCTCTGTGCTTATATATGGGTGCTGCGGCGCCAAACCCAGGATGCATCGGGGCCTCCGCTGGCACAGCAAGTGCGCTTTCCTGCTGAGCCTCAGCTCCAGCCCTGCGCTTGTCGTGGCTCCACTTTTGGTATGAATTCATTAAATTCATCTTTCAACTTTATACATGATAAATGATTTTTAAATATGAGTAGCGTATTTCTTAATTTCTTTCATTTTTTATTTATTGATAAGCAAATAGAGACAGGGAGAAGAGGCACAGAAAGAATGGGCACACCGCAGCCTCTAGCCACTGCTAAACAAACTCCAGACACATGCGCCACTTTGTGCGTCTGGCTTTCCATGGGTACTGGGGATTTCAACCCACATCATTGGGCTTTGCAGGTAAGCACCTCAGCCTCTGCTCCAGCCCATATTTTTTAAAAAATATTTTATTTATTTATTTGACAGAAAGAGATAGAGAGGCAGGGAGAGAGAGAGAGAGAGAGAGAGAGAGAGAGAGAATAGGTATGTCAAGGCTTCTAGTCACTGCAAATAAACTCAAAACACATGTGCCACCTTGTGTGTCTAGCTTTACATAGGTACTGGGGAATTGAACCTGGGTCCTTTGGCTTTGCAGGCAAGTGCCTTAACTGCTAAGCCATCTCTCCAGCCCCAGCCCATATTAAACTCCATATTTCCCTTTAAGATAATTGGCCTCAGGTAGAAAATTCTTTTTATGTAGTATCATTCTCTTATTTCTTCTTCCTTTAATCTCCTTAAGACGATTCACAAGCTCATATTGAAGCCAGGGATGGTGACACAAACTTTTTAAAAAATATATTTTATTTATTTATTTATTTGAGAGAGAGAGAGAGAGAGAGAGAGAGAGAGAGAATGGGTGTGCCAGGGCCTCCAGCCACTGCAAATGAACTCCAGATGCATGCGCCCCCTTGTGCATCTGGCTTACATGGGTCCTAAAGAGTCAAACTAGGATCCTCTGGCTTTGCAGGCAAACGCCTTAACCTCTAAGCCATCTCTCCAGCCTCTGTGACATAAACTTTTAATCACAGCATTTAGTAGGTGGAGGCAGGAGGATCGCAAGTTCCAGGCTAGCCTGGTCTACCAAGCGAGATCCTATCTCAACCACCTTCATCACAAAACAAGATTATATTGAAAATTTACCTCTTCTTTATATGTCTTAGTTCATATTTTCTGTCTCATATTATCAAACCCTTACATCTAGTGAGAGAAGGAATCCTCAAAATTTTAAAGTAATAACTTGGGCATTTAATTTCATTGGTCATTTGGTATAACGCGGGTCATTTGCTCGTTCTTGAAGCAGGTGTTGTGCAGGAAGACCACAAATTGTATTTGGTTGGAGTGGACACTGCTCCTCCTCAGGAGAAGATGGGGAGCTAGCTCCATTAGAACTGCCTGAGAGGGGGAAAGAATCTAAGATACTGTCATTGCAACAAATCCCAAACAGATACTAGATGACCCAAAAGGAGTATAGATAACCTAGCTCAGGGGTTTCCTTCACAGCAACTTGGCCTAGTTCAATGTCTGAATGCTAAGAGTGGTCAGGCACAACGTCAGGGAATTCTGGTGTATTCCTATACAACTCTGCTTCTTAGAAAAGCCTTAATATCATGTCAGAATCCAGCTTCCTTCAGATGTCATCCCGACTCTAGGGTGTGCCTTTCAGGGAGCTGCAGGCAGCTCTCCTCTCCTCGGCCCCCATCTTCCCAGACGCACAGTCCTCTTTCATTGCAGCTATGTCTAATCTGACAAATGACACCCTTTCTCCTGGCTTCTTTTTCCTTTGAGGTTCATGCATTTTGCCATAGCACAAGCGGCCCAGGTCACAGGGTGCTGTTATTTTCAAAGCTGATTCATACCAAATTGCTCAAATTAGTTTCTGAATGCTCACTAAGATGATACAAAAAGTTCATTTCCTCACCACACACCCCATACTGAGTCTTTCCTGAAGTAACTCTTGAGGCTTTGTTGTTGCGCCCTGCAATCGCAGGGGACAGGAAGACCCTGACACGCAGGGTGCTGCAGAGCCAAACTGGACTCTCCCCGGTGAGGAGCTGGGGATTCTAAATATGCTTTAAATAAATTTTTAGTTTTGAAGTTAGCTTACAGAGCAACAGGGTTCTCCATGGCAGTTTCATAAAACTTGGTTTGGGGTACGTCGCCCTCTCCTCCCCAATCCCCCCCGCCCTCCATTCCACTCATATCCTTCCACCTCCAGCATTCCCTCTTCCAAGTTCACATCACAGGTGATCTACCACTCTCCCCAACCTCTCCCTTAAAGCCTCTTTTTTCCCATCTCATGGGCCTCTTTTCTACCTTTCTTGGCCCCTCCCACTTAAACACTCACATATAAAAATCAGAAGCTAGAATATGCTTAGGAGAGAAAACATGTGGTATTTGTCTTTCTGAGCCAGGGTTACTTTGCTTAATAGAATATTTTTCAATTCCATACATTTCTTTGCAAATTTCACTTTCCTTTATGAAAACAGGTTAAACCCTGCTGTGTGTATGTACCACGTATTCATTATTTATCTGTTGAAGGACATCTAGGCTGATTCCATTTCCTTGCTACTGTGTGCAGAGGAGCAAGGAACACAGATGTCCATGTTTCTCCATGGTGGGCTACAGAGTCCTTTGGGCACATGTCCAGGTGTCTATAACTGGGTTATAAGAAATCAATATTTTTTAAAGCTCCCAGGTGAGTCTCATTTACAGCTAAGGTGGAACCACTGCTGTTCTCTGTGTAGACCTCCTTAAAATTCAAGTTCATGTTTACAAGTTTCCTTAAAGAATATTTGCAGAAAATAGCTGTGAGGCACATCTCCACTCTTTGCTCTGGCTGACCTTGGGAGTTTTCCTGTAAGATGATTCGCCTGGAGCAGAGAGCTACTTGGTCCTGTGTAATGATCAGTGGTTATCTGGATACTTATTGATATTCGGTAAAACCGTGCTTTCATGTGATTCTCCAGGAGGTCACTGTGAGTTCATTGACCTCACGCATGGAGAGCTACACCATGCTGTGGTGAAACCCTCAGAGGAGCGTCTAGAAAAACTTCCAACCACACAAGTTGCATTCCCATCTTTTCTGACCATGGATTAGAGGCCATCTGTGGAGCCGCTGAGCTTTATGAAAAGCCTGCATCCAGACTGACATTTATCTTCCAGTATGGTAACAGAAAAAAAATAAATTCTGAAACATTTACAGAACAAAGGTTAAGGCTGAGCAGTGTGCTGTTAGAGAGCACAAATCTGCACTGTGAGGGTGGACTGATTATTTATGCTTAAGTACAGTGTCTGCTGTGTGTGTAAGATCCAGTGTCAAACAATGTAGATGCACTGAGAGGGAAGGGGAGGGGAAGGGACAGGAAGGAAGAGAAAGAGAGGGAAGGAGAGGGGAGGTTAGGGGAGAGACGAGAAAAGAAAAGAAAAGAAAAGGGAGAACCAGGGCAGATGGTGTAGAAAGTTTTCTTGGGAGCCTTTTTTAAAATTTTTATTTTTTACTTTTTGAGGTAGGGTTTCACTTTAGCCCAGGCTGACCCAGAATTCACTATGTAGTCTCAAGGTGGCCTTGAACTCACACCGATACTCCTACCTCTGCCTCCCAAGTGCTGGGACTAAAGGTGTGCACCACCACATCCGGCTTGGCTCTGTTTTGTTTTGAGACAGGGACTCACTATGTAGCCTTCGCTGCCCTCAAACACATGGTCTTCCTGCCTCTGCCTCCCAAGTGCTGAGATTATAGGGAGGTGCCGCCACACCTGGCCTTAGGCAGCTTCTCGGGGCTATCTCCTCACTCTTGTTGACTTCAGAACATTCCCCTGGTCTTCATTTTGAATACTTGCAAACATAAAGAAAGCTTGCAGAGTATTGTTATGACATTTGTATATCCTGTCTGGGGTGGGGAGATGGGAGCGCAGAAACCAGCCTGGGTTCTCCAAAGAAACAGAACCAACAGTAGGGATTGATTGATGAATCAATTTGAATTGCTGGTACAAGAATGGAGTCTGGCAGGTGTGAAGACTGTCATAGGCAATCAGCAAGCTGTTGAACCAAGAGCCCCCCCCACCCCCGCACCCCTGCACCCCCATGAGTGTGTCTCAGTCTGAGGTCAAAGGATTGAAACCACGCGAGCTGATGAGGCAATTCCTGCGTCAAGTCACAGGCTGAAGACAAAATCAGATGTTTCAGTTCGAATCCAACAAGAGGAGAAGAGCCAGTGTCCCAGTGTGAAGCTTCACTGAGTGGAGCTTTCCTTCTGCTCAGGCCGCCAATGGATTGGGTGAGGCCCTCTCAAGGGTGAGGGCGCACAATTTGCTTTGCTCAGTGTACTGATCTGCATGTTAATCTCATCCAAAAGCACCCTCACACAAAAACTCAGAGTAATGTCTGAGCAGGTATCTCAGCATCCCTATGCCCCACTCAAATTGTCATGTAAAGTCAACCGCCTTGTCCTGTACTAGCCACAAACGCAGCAGCTGACAAACAAGACATATTTGTCACCTCACAGTGGATCTGTGGGTCAGGATCCTGATGCGGCTTAGCTGAAACCTGGTGTTAGGGCCTTAAGAGACTGCACAAGGTGTTGACCAGGCGTCATCGGAGACCAGACTGGGGAAGGTCATGACCTATAAGGTCATAAATCCTATGGCAGAATTTGTTTCTTTGTGTCTGTAAAACCGGTTTCTTGCTGGCTGCTAGCTGGGATCTCTTGAGAGCCACAGCGGTTCCTCGCCTTGTGAAGCTGTCTGGCTGCCTTCATCCTCCTAGCTAGCAAGGAGAGGCTTCACAGACAGAGGCTCTGGTACCAGGTAACTCCACCACGTACTCGTGCACACGTAATCACCACCTCGTGTCATCCTGCCACATTTTTACCACCCAGAAGCAAGTCCCAGGTTCTGTATACACTAAGAGGAGGGCTTACCCAGAGCGTGAGTATCAGGACTAGGGTCATGGGAGCCTCTTCAAGCCCCTGCATCACATTCTCCATCTAACTATTTTTATTCAAATATGTGTTTTTCACTTAACATATAAAATGTACATCGCAGTGGGGTACCATGTGACAATTATCCATTTACATGCAGGATTTGCTAACATTTTCCCATTTTCTCTTCTTATGTCTATCTCTTTTTCTATCCATACATCTTGTTAAACTACCTAGAAACATTGGCAATGACTCTCACTTATCTCTAAATACCATTTATTGCCAAAGAGTGGTCACAACTGTAGGTGAAGAGCAAGAAAAGAAAGAGGAGGAGAAGCTAAATATTGGAAAAGAAGAAAGCAAACTGTCTATGTGCAAATGACATATTATGCACGAAGAAAATCCAAAGGAACCCATAAGCTGCTAAAATTAGTGAATTTAACAGTCTTTTGTATACAAAATTGCTATCCCAAAGTTATTTGTGTGTGTGAGCTTGCAGTATATATGGGGCATGTGTGTGTGTGTGCATATGTCCAGTGCATGTGTGTGCAGAGAACAAAGGACACTGAGTGTCCTCGATTGCTCTTCCATCTCAGGGACTTTCTGAATCTGCAGCTCAGACCGGCTAACGAGCTCGCCTCAGTGGTTCTCCAGTCTCTGCCCACCTCTGCGCTCGGGTGGCAGGCCTGGGTGGCCACAACTGCTTACATGGGCACTTGGGGTCAAACTCAGATCCTCATGCTTGCTCAGAAAGTGCTCTTACTCACTGAGCCATCTCCTCACACCCACAAACACGATTTCTACATGCTGGCAACAAAAGCGAAAATGAAATTTTAAAAAAGCAATTTAATACCAATCTAGTACCATCACAAAGCTCCACATTCTTATAGATAAACCTAACTAAAGGCCAATCCTCTATACTGAAAACGTAAAATACTGATGAGAAGTTGAAACACAGTTGACTAGATTATAATCCTCAAAAATTAATCTTAGCTGGGAGTGGTGACACATGCCTTTAATACCAGCACTTGGGAGGCAGAGGTAGGAGGATTGCTATGAGTTCAAGCCCACCCTGAGACTACAGAGTGAATTCCAGGTCAGCCTGGGCTAGAGTGAGACCCTACCTCGAAAAACCAAAAAAAAAAAAATTAATCTTTAGGTTTATTTTTACAGCAGTTAGGCTATCTTTCCCCCCCCTCCCTCTTTCTCTCCCTCCTTCCCTCCCTTCCTTTGTAAGTCCAACATTCTGGATATATACATACATATATATATGTGTGTATATGTATATATATATGTATATATATATATATATATAATTTTTATTTATTTATTTGACAGAGAAAGAGGAAGAGAGAGAGAGAATGGGCTTGCCAGGGCCTCCAGCTACTGCAAAGACTGTGCACCCCCTTGTGCACCTGGCTAACATGGGTCCTGGGGAGTTGAACCTAGGTCCTTTGGCTTTGCAGGCAAATGCCTTAACTGCAAAGCCATCCCTCCAGCCCTCTGATTTTTTTTTTAATGGTGCCATTGACTCCTTTGCCCCTTGTGTTAACTGTAAATTGAAATTTGGGTCTGATTCGGTTCAGATTAAGCTTTTTGGCAAATACACAGGTGTGCCCTATCTGTATTTTGCCAAAGTTCTCTTTCATGTGTGTCAGACCACAGCACAATGTCTAGCTTTGCAGCTTTATGATGCAGGCTGGTTAGCTTTTCTCTTCCTCTGATTTTTAGGTGATGTTAAACAGCTCATCATACATTTAAGGACATTTGCATATAGCTAATTAAAAAAACAAAAAGGAAAAATCCAAAACCTCTCCTAGCCTGCGGAAATTACAATTATTTAATTGTTGGGTATTCTCATATTATCTATGAATTAGTTTGGATTTATCAAAAGGGAAATGATGGCTTTCCCTGGATTCTATTCTGTTTTTTTTTTTTTTCCTCTTCTTGAGGTGCTATGGAAGGAACTCACATGAAAGAAAGGTAAGTCCTCTACCACTGATTCACAACCCCAGCTCCATTTCAAGTAGCCTTTCATTTTCACCCCACATATGTATTACTCCACAGATGTGCTGTGTGCACGTCAGTATTATATGTGTGCTGGCATGTTCTTCATTCATCTGTGGTCCCTGGCCAGCTCCGTCTTGCATGGCTGCCAGCTCTGCCCATATTCTTCAAGCCTGCATTCCCTCTCCTCATAGCACTTTGTGTCATGCCTCAACGTTAATGGGGATGTAAACTCCGCACATGAACTACTGCTCCTTCCTGATAAGTCCCCTTCACCTGCTCCGTGAGCCAACCGTCCTCCAGCAGCTTCCTCTGGCCTCCCCTCAAGGCCAGCCCCTTTCCCTGGGCTCTGGAGGCCGCAAGGTCATGTGCCACCCTTCTCTTTATTCAGTGTAGTTTCAGTCTCTATTCATTAAAATTGTCCCTTTCAGCTGACCCACCAATACATGCTTCCCTCTCTAGAAGAAATGTTCCTCAGTAGTTTCTTGCATCCACAATAGTGATCACCAAATATACTGTGAGGCAGAGCAGTGGGAGTTCCAGACTTGGCAGGAACCTTGTGGATCATAAGAAAGACAGCAGACAACCCATCACCAAGCCTTCCAAACATCTGCCCTTCAGGCCACACAAATGTATCCACACATCTGCGCGCGCACACACACACACATGGAGCCTTTGAACCTTTAAAACTACAGCTTATCATAAACGTGGGTCAGATAAATTCTTAGCTAAGGCAAACACCACTCATCCACTCATCTTTCTTGGGAAGAATGATCTCTTCTGTCCTCATCAGAGCACACGCCTGAGTGGGAGGAACAGACCATGCAGTTAGTCTTTGGGGTGGCAGCCTTTGTCTTCCAGTCACAGCCATCAAGTGTTTTCTCAAGGTCCTCAGCCCTGCCACCAAGGTTCTTCCTCAGCCTCTTTTGACCCATAGCCTCGGCTGCGCCCCCTTCTGGTGACTGCACACCTGGTGCTTCCCCAGCTCCTGACAGGAGCACACCCAGCTACAGAGACATGGTAGCTCTGCCTGTCTCAGGCATCTATCAGAAGCCACCTGCCAAATGGCAGCTCTTGTCTCGCCTCCTACTTCCTCACTGAGCAGGGTTCCGCATTCCTTTCCCCCTGGTCTCCAGGCCGGAAGCCGGAGAGTCAGCTTCTCTCCCTCACTTCCCAAACCTCCACCAAGTTCTGTCAATTCTACCTCCTAACTCTTCCGGAGAGGCTCCTTTCTGTGGCCTTGCCTCTACATGGCGCTGTTACCTCCCTCACAACCTCTGGCCTCATCCCATTCCCGTCCAACCTTGTCACATTCCCCAGGATGCTTATTCTAAAATGTAATCTTAGAATCATTTAGATTAGTTACTGCAATTAATCAACTCTCCTAAATTCTATAATGACTTCTTATGGGGCTACTTTATAAGGCTTCCAAGGTCCTATGGGATAATTTTCCCTCTGCTACTTTTCTAGTTTCATTTTTGTCCATATTGCACCTTAAACTTTACAGCAATTCTGTTTCCATTGCTTGGGACTTGCCATAGTCTCTTCAACTTCACGTTTTGCATTTCTTCTTTGCTTGGAGTGCCCATCCCTCTCCCCCATCCCTTGTCCCTCCATGTCTTGAGCCCCCCGACAACCTCCTCCTCAGCTGTCAACTCCTCTGATTTCCTCAGCCAAAGAAAAGTTTCATTCCCAAATCTCACCCTTTTCCTGTCAACTTGCGCTTCTCCTCTGTCACTGTTTGCTTGAAGGCTGGTATCTCTCATAGACTGAGCTTATTGCAATACAAAACCATGTCTTGTTTCTCTGTGGATGTCTGGTGGCTGTTTGGCTCATAGTAAATGCTCAATAGATCCCTAAGGAGTGAAAGCATGAGGGGATCTTAACATCTGATCTCTGTGTAGGAAGGAGGGCTCTGTTCTCAGACTGATCTCGTTTGATTCTGGTTTGTTAATTCCACTAGGGTAGACTTGGATCATTTTAGTTCACCTCTATATCTGTGGTAGATTGAATCAAGTATACCTCATACATTCGTGTATTGAATGCTTGGTCCCCAGATGGTGGCAATTTGAGAGATGTAGTAGGTGTGTCCCTGAGTGGACCTTTGGGTGTATTAGCCCCCAGCTTACCAGTCAGTCTGAGTTCAGCTCACTGTCCAGATGTTATTTTCCTCCTGTTATGGAAAGAAGTGATGTTCAGCCTCTACTTGTGCCATGCTGCCCCCGCCATCATGAAGTTCCTCCTTGAGACTGTAAGCCAAAACAAACCCTTAGCTGCTTTTGGTCAGATTTTTTTTTTTTTTTTTTTTTTTGAGGTAGGGTCTCACTCTCACTCAGGCTGACCTGGAATTCACTGTGTAGTCTCAGGATGGCCTCTAACTCAGGGTGATCCTCCTACCTCTGCCTCCCAAGTGCTGAGATTAAAGGTTTGTGCCATCACGCCTGGCTTGGTCAGATGTTTTGTCTCAGCAACAAGAAAGTAACTACAACACCACCCCTGTTGTTAGCAGACTGTCCTCTGAGTATGCCATTTTCATGTAGAGCAGCTGTGACTTCTGGCAAGAGAACCTCTAGTTTGGCCCTATTGATCTTTCCTTGTCAAGGAGGCGAAGCAGGGTCCTCAGACTCTCACCTGACATGGCCACTCCCACCTGCGTCTTCTAGCTAAGTGTGGTCTTATGACCTCAGACGGTGCTGTAGTATATAGTATATGGGACCTCAGCTGAAGAGAAGACCCTGTGCAGCTATGGGGAGATTGTTGTTCATGCTGTGGTGAGACTTTCCAGCATGTGGCTGCTTTGGGTTTACCCATGCTCTGTAAGCAAGTCCGCTAAACTCATTGGTTAGCCAGGTTGAACTCTTGTGTTGATCTGTCATTGGTGTCCTATTTTGGGGGTAGCTGATGTCTCCCCAGGGAAAAGCTTCACATGCAACCCTTATTGCCGAGTGCCTGGACAGAGGAGGGAAATCCATGGCTCTTAGCTCTGGCTGTCATGGTAAAAGAAGGAATGGCTTTGACAGCCCGCATTTGGTTCTGACAGTTCTGGAAGCCTTGGGTTCTGAGACCAGGTGTCGGCCTGGGTGGAGTCTGGTGACATCCTTCTGGTCTTGCTTCTGTTGTCTTCTCAAGGTGGCGAGAGACAAACCGTGTTCTCTCCCTCACCCCCTAAGGTCACTGATCCATCATGGGAACCCCGCTTTCATGGCGTCATCTAAACCTAATCACCTTACTGTGTGTGACCCATCTCTAAAGATCACTACATTGTGGGTTAAAGTTTCCATATGGGAATCTAGAGGCGGGTGACACACACATTCAAACTTTGGCTCCATGGCATGAAACCCAGTGTGTGAGGAATAGCTCCGTAGGCAGGCGTCACCATCACACGCATTAGAGAGAGGGTCTGGGAAAGTGTTAGCAGCGTGTCTAAGGGCTCAGAACACCTACCTGCTGGGAGCTTGCCTGGGCCAGGCAGACTGGTGGGGGAAGGAGTTTATCCCACCAGGCCTGACTTTAAAAGATGAGCTGAGACACCAATGCTAGTACTTGATTATATCAGCTAAATAACAGAGAACACTGCAGGGAGCCACATCTAGTCGCCATCACAAGATGGCGCTGGCACTGCAGGAAGCCACATCTAGTCGCCATTACAAGATGGCGCTGGCTTCCTGTTAACCTCATGGTGTTCAACTTCATATACGGCAGTGCCTTGGCGCCAACCGTGTTCAAGGTATGCGCATGCGCTTGACGCAACCTGTCCTGAGCCTATCCCGTGGCGCCTGGTGGTGGCAAGCGGATAGCAGCCAATCAGTAGGTGCCTCATTGCCTATCCCCTATAAAAGTAGCTGTACACCCCGCCCCCGGGTCCTTCCCCGTCAGCTCTCCTGTTAACCAAGAAGCTCTCCAATAAAGCGTGATCAAGAAGGATCCTCGTGTGGTGATTGTTCTTTTCCCGCTGGTCGGGGGGCTCGCCGCAGAACACAAGGGGTTAGTAGTGAGATCTCAAACGTGGGCTTGGGGAGAGGGTGAATGGCTGGAGTTACAGTGTGGGGTACAGGGATGGGGAGACCACACTGACAGCCTGCAGCAACCCCTGGCTCCCAGACACCTTCCCCCCTCAGTTCCACTTTGTGCCTGCATCTGTGCACTCGCCTCTGTGGTGCCAGGCACGTGAGCTGAGGAGTCATGCTTGTCTCCTGCAACTCAAGGTTTTAATCAAAGCTCCAAGGTGGACCCAGGATTGAAACCCATGTCTTCTGAGTCCTCTGCTCTTTCCACGGACTCAGGGCTGGGGAAATGGTCTTCATGCCCATTTCAGAAGGCCATGCAAAAAAAAGAAAAAGAAAAAAGAAAAAAAAAAAAACAAACAAAAAACAAAACAACAACAACAACAAAAAACCCCAAAAACCCACAACTAGATGTTAAATGTAGTTTAATGACAATGAAAAAAGCTGTGATTGTGAACTGAGTGAGAAGAGTCAGCCAGTGAGGTAAACCCAACCCTCTCAATTTAAACTAAGCCAGCAGGAGGGTCTCAAGACACCACCAGTAAGCTCCTCCGGGGCTGCTTGTCTGCACAGTCCCCCATCTCCCTGCTCTCACTCAGCCCAGGGTCCCAGGAGTCCCGCCGCCCCCTCCCGCCACCTCTGCCTGCTGCCACGTTTGCCAGGCACGGCTGGAGGAGACAGGTGTTGGCACAGGCATGTGGGCTTCCATGCCTCCAGTTTCAAGGCTGCCAGAGTACAAAGAGTGCCAAGGTAATGGCTTCCATCCACGTGTGGCCTTTTAACATGCACGCTGATGAGTATATTCCAGGTACAAATGGTTCTTCGCCGCGAGTGGCTCTGCAGGTCTCCAAAGCAGACAATTACTCCATTCCACTTAGAATGACTCAAGGACAGAGCTGAAGGCTACCTCATATTGAAGCCTGGCTGTTTTCCTGCCCTCTTCCTGGGTTTCACATCGCTGTGGAAAAGTGAAAACACAAAATGCCAAAGCCCCCCTCCATCCCGCCCCGCACACCTGCCCTGCCTGAAGAAGCAGTGTCCCGGTGGGGCCTGGCGGTTCTTTTCCTGTCTGAATGGGCTGGCTCAGGGACAATGGCCAGCCCTCTGGGTTGCTCACCCCCTCAGTTCTCTGCAAAGATGCTCTGACTTGATGGTAACCTACTTGCGGGGGGGGGGGGTCGCCTTTTGAAATCAACTGAAAAGAGTGTATCTTATCATCAACATTTCTCAGAAATCACTCACAAGTCACAGGCTATGAAAAGAAACAGATTTTGACAAACTACATTCAGTGTACATTATTGTTCAAAGGCTATAGAGCTGAAGTCCAGCCATTTGAATCTTGCCAGACATGATTTTCAAGAGGATTGCTTTTTAAAGCTATAAATACTCAGAAACCCTAGGAAAAGTAATGGCAAGATGTCCTATTTGAGCCAGAATTTCAGCAGCATAAGAGTGTCAGTCTTACAAGTTAGAATTCACTTCTCATTTGTGATCTGGGCTTGAAAAAAAATCACTAAGACAATGGAGAATGAGGTCAGTTAAAACCCAACTCTAAACCAGAAACCTCCAGTGTATGCTTGTTACTCAGTTTATACTTAAATACACTATCCTGAGAGATTTCTTTCCAATTTGACCTAAGAGGTCAAATGTGACTAATGTTTACGACAGAGTTGTGCTGGGTGTGGTGGCTCACACCTGTAATACCACTACTCTAGAGGCAGATGAAGGAAGATCATGAGCTTGAGGCTACATAGCAAGATCCTATCTCAAAGATGAAACAACTCCTTCATCCCCATTAAAAAAGAGAGTTGGGGCTGGAGGGATGGCTTAGCAGTTAAGGCACTTGCCTGTGAAGCCTAAGCACCCATGTTTGACCCTCCAGATCCCACATAAGCCAGATGCACAAAGGCAAGGCAAGCACAAGGCCGCACATGCCCACTTGGTGGTGCAAGCATCTGGAGTTCAATTTGAAGTGGCTGAGGCCCTGGCACACCAATTCTCTCCCTCCCCCACCACTAAAATAAAATAATATTTAAAAAGTTTTGTTATTTTTACAAGAAGCTTTATGATATGAAAACATGTAACTCAAAGAGGGTATGTATAACATGGTCACCTCTTCAGTTACTGGGATTCTGGTGGTAGTTTTTCTCACTGGCTTTGTCAGACCATAGGACCAGTGATCTAATCTTGCACTGTTGTAGTCAGTTTCCACATTGCTGAGATGGACATCCAAACCAGACCCAGTTTTTAGGAGAAAGGGGCTTGTTTAAAGCTTACAGATCCAGGTGGAGTTCCCACAGTGGCAGAAGAATCCACTTCCATGCATCCAAGCAGAGAGACAACCAAAGAGCCTGTGAAAACCAAAAGCAACAGGCATGAACAGGCATCAAGCAGCAGGGACCCCGAAAGAGCTCAGCCTGCTCTGTATGACTCTGGGCTGGAAATCAAATCCATGCCCAAACACACCTTAGGGCTGGACCCCAGGATCCATCCCAGAGTGACACCTTCTCTTGCCAGGAGGCTGGAGACCCGTTATAAGCTTTAATGAAACACCTAAGTCTATGGGGGCATACCCATTTTACCACATTCTGCCCCCTGGCTCCCAATAGACTCATGACCATCTCATGTTGCAAACTGTATTCAGTCCAACTTCAAAGGTCTCCATAGTCTTTACCAAATTTAGGATTGTTCTAACGTCCCAAGTCTTATCTGAGATTCATGACTGGCTCTTAACTGTGAGCCCTGTAAAAAAAAAAAAAAAAAAAAAAGTTACATACTTCCAAAATATAATGGCACAGAGCAAGCATTTCCATTGCACTAAGGCATAACAAGGAGAGACTGGACTAATGCAAAGTAAATAACCATCAGGTATACGGTGGACATCTGCAGTTCAAGTCTGACATACATAACTAGTTGTTGCAGTCAGGTTCTAATTGCTGCCAGAAATCACCTGACCAAGAGCAGCTTTTGGGGAAAAAAAGGGTTTATTTTGGCTTACAGGCTCGAGGGGAAGCTCCATGATGGCAGGGAAAACGACAGCATGAGCAGAGGATGGACATCACCTCCTGACAAGCATCAGGTGGACAACAAGAACAGGAGAGTGTGCCAAACACTGGCAAGGGGGAGCTGGCTATAATACCGATAAGCCCATCCCCCAACAATACACTGCCTCCTGGAGGCATTAATTCTGAAATCTCCATCAGCTGGGAACCTAGTATTCAGAACACCTAAGTTTAAGGGGGACACCTGTATCGACCCACCATATTCTGCCCTAGCCCCCATACACTGATATCTATACATGATGTAAAATGCAATACTTTCACCCAACTTTACAGGTCCCCATAGTTTTTATCAATTCTAATGATGTTCAAACATTCCCATAGTCCAACATCTTTCAACTGAGCCATAATACCAAAACGTCCCCCTAAAACCCCTAATTGCACAGAATAAACATTCACACTGCAAATGATGGCATTGGGCATAGCAAAGAAATATTCAGTCAATAGAAGATTTAAAACAACCAGAGCAAACATCAAACTCTGTAGCTTTAAGTGCAACAACTCTAGTCAGTGACAAATCTCCAAGTCTGACAATTCTAACCAGCAATGAGTCTCTGGTATTCCAATTCTTCCCCTCCATCTAGGCAACTCGCAGTCCTGGAAAACTTCATCTGGGGCTGGCAGCTTCCTTGGCAGCCGTCTTGTTGTCCTGGAATCTCCACTAGGTCTCCACTGCAATTCATGGTTCAATCTCATGGCTCCATTTTGGGTCTCCATGCAGGCATCCAGCAAACCTGCTTCACACTGCCCATGGCCATTTCCAAAACACAAGACCACATTGCAAAATCAATGACCCTCTCTTTCCACAATACCAGGTAGGGTGCCAATTTGTTAGCCCTGGGGGAATAAAGCAGACTTTGAAGAACAGGACACTCCTTGAGCACTCAGGCCCCTTCAAAAGAGTCTACATTCTTCCTGTTGCCCCAGTGCAGGTCCCTGTCCCAATCTCAAAGGTTGTAATCTCTCATATAATTGCAGCTGAACAGGTAGAAGTTTCAGCCAAATATTTTATTCCTATGCCATATTCCTCTGCTCACACCAGTCCATTTCTATGCAATGCAACTCTGCACAACTTCTCAGGACACAGCAATAGCAGCAAGCCTCTCACACAAACTGCCTCTAACCCAGTCCAGGCAAAGATCTTTCTCACCCTCATAAGCCAAACCTCAAAGTCCATAGTTCTTACAACATTCAGGTCTTTTGACTCTGACAAGAATAGTCCATCAAGCTGTACGTACAGCACTGCAAGGCGTCTCTTAGGCCAAGGTTTCAAATCTTTCCACATTCCTCTTGAAAATCAGCTCTGGAAGGCCAAAGCCATACAGTAAGGTGTCTAGCAGCAATCCCACTCCTTGATACCAACATTAATATTGCAGTCAGGTTCATATTGCTGCCAGAAATCACCTGACGAAGAGCAGCTTTTGGGAAAAAGGATTTATTTTGGCTTACAGGCTTGAGGGGAAGCTCCATGATGGCAGGGAAAACGATGGCATGAGCAGAAGATAGACATTACCCCCTGTCCAACACAAGGCGGACAATAGCAACAGGAGAGTGTGCCAAACACTGGCAAGGAGAAATGGGCTATAACATCCATAAGCCCGCCCTCAACAATACACTGCTTCCAGGAGGCGTTAATTCCCAAATCTCCATCATGTGGGAACCTAGCATTCAGAGCATCTAAGTTTATGGGGGACACCTGAATCAAACCACCACACCAGTGATGTCATCCTCTGGATTTCTAATTTCCATCCCTCCAGCTGGGCTGAGTAGCCATGGAAAATTTCCATCCTGAGCCAACAGTGCTCCATGGTAGCCCTTGCACAGTTCTGGTATATCCAAAACATCTTTGGGTTTCCATTGCAAACCACAGTCCATCTTCCAACGGCCTCATTGACCTCCAATAGAAGGACATAGCCTGCTCCATATAGCACATCTCAGCAGTGGCTCCTAGTGCATTTCACGGCCCATTTCCATGTATTTTTTATGTTTCCAAAACCAATAGCAGGTGTGTACAGTCACAGCCATATTGTTAAGTCAGGGAGGAAATAAATTGTGGCCTTAAAGAGAGCTTTTTTCCTTTCTTCATATCATTTCCTCTCATAGGTATTTGTGTCCTCTTTGATTTATTCAGGATTTCATTCAGACATTTATCAGTGTCTTCTTTGAGTTCTTTTTTTTTGTGAGAGTGACAGAGAGAGAAAGAGGCAGAGAGAGAGAGAGAGAGAGAATGGGTGTGCCAGGGCCTCCAGCCACTGCAAACGAACTCCAGATGCATGTGCCACCTTGTGCATCTGGCTTACATGGGGCCTGGGGAATCGAGCCTCGAATCGGGGTCCTTAGGCTTCACAGGCAAGCACTTAACCACTAAGCCATCTCTCCAACCCTTCTTTGAATTCTTTATATATATATATTGCAGTTACTTTCTTATTGCTGGGACAAAACACCTGACTACAAGCAGCTTACAGTTTCAAGGGACAGCTTCACCATGATGGAGAAGCTGGCTCACTTCATCATATATCCATAGCAAAGAGAAAAGGCGGAGTTCAAGCTGGCCCTGAACAGACTCGGCTGGATTCCACCCCAAGGTCCACCCCTGGTGTCACGCTTCCTGCAGATGGGCTCTGTCTTCCAAAGACTCCACTTAGGTTGGCCTAAGCAGAAAAGTTCAATCACAAACGCCTGAGGCTATGGGGACATTTGACGTTTAATCATCACAACATATTTTTAATCACTCTTTGGTGTTTGCTTCAAGCAGCACTCATGGGGATCACCTGAGACAGCGTTTCCGGCACACCTGTGTGAAGTGGGCGTTTACAATGGTGCTTGAGGGTGTGTGTTGGGGGGGTGCTGTGCATGTTCCCTTGTCTTTGAGGAGCTTGATGGGGTCAGTGAGGTGTACCCACACATGGGGATTCCTGTCTCAGTGTCGGATTGCAGCAGAGGGGATGATGGGAACAGGGAGGGTGTTGGGGAGAAGACAGCACCTGAACTCACCAGGGTCTGACCTGCTGCAGTGTAGGGAGATGGTGATGGTACCTGAGAAAAACTGGTGCCTGAACTCAACAGAGGCAGCAACATGGGGCAACAGAGAGGATGCCAGAGAGAAGCTGGCTCCAGAGCCCACCAATGTCTGGCCAGGGGTGGGCTGTGGGAATGAAGAAAGACTCGTTCGGGACCACCCGGAGGAAGTCTAGAGGATGCCAGAGAGAAGCTGGCTCTGGAACTCACCGCTGGCCCACAGGCAGCACCCCAGGTGAACAGAGAAGGTGCCAGAGAACAGCCTGCACTCAAATTCGCTAATGACCAATTAGTGGTATCCAGAGGAGCGGAGAGCATGATTTAGAAAAGTTGACACCCAAACTCATCAGTGGTGGATCACCAGCTGCTCAGGGAACAAAGAGTGGTATAGATAGGCCAGTGGCTTAATTTATCAATGGCCAACCTGTGGCAGCCTGGGCAATGGAGAAGGTGCTAGGGAAAACCTGGTACCAGAACCCATCCATGGCCCATCTGCTGGGTTCTACAGGGGACAGAGTGTTATGCAGAAAGCCAGACCTTGGTGAAACTGGTTAATGGCGGATCTGTGGGAGCCTGGCAAGAATAGAGAGGACTCTGGACAAAAGCCAGCATCCGAGCCGGGAGAATGCTGGAGAAAAACAAGACCTGAACTCATTAATGGCTGGCCCGTGAGAACATGGATGGCAATGAAGGAAAAGCTCAGCAATAGTTGACCTCATTTTTCTTTATAAGCCAGATAATTCACTGCTTCTCAGCCTTTTGGCTAAGGTCAAGTGTCATATCTGTTCTTATCAGTTTAATAAGTGAGATACTTCAATATCTGGTGTGCTCATGAGTGAATTACCTCTTTAAAATATGGAATTATTTCCTCAGAAGACCTGGACTTTGCATGTGATTATTAAGGAACAACTAGCATTGCTTTGAGTCATCTAGTTTCAAACACGAGGACCCTCACTCGAAGCAGTATGCATCTCCCACCATCCATCCAAGCCTCTCCATCTCCGCACAAAGACTCAGAGGAATCATCAAGCAGGGGAAGCAGCAGTCAGGTTGCGAGCTGGCAGGGGAGGGGGTTGCCTTTCCTTCACGGGTGTGGCAGCGCTGGCCAGCTGTTACCAACCCAGCTGTCCTCCTGCTGCACAGGTAGGTTCTCTCTCCCAGCTTCCTGGCAGTGGGTCTGGTTCTGTGGCTGTTTTTGACAGTCAAATGTGGGTACAAGTCGTGTGTGCCACTGCCAGCTGCCTTCCCTGCCAACCCTCCCGAGTGTGGTCTCACATGGTCTTCCTCTTCCCAATAACCACGGGGTCCATTGTTGACGGCAGAAGGCACAGGTGGAGGAAGCCTGAATCCCTATATTCGTACCATTCAATGGCTGCCGTGAAGAGTAAGGGACGGTTTTGTGGAAGAAGCACAGTCCGATTCGGGCAGGGCTTCATGAAGGGTGTGGGTGTGGCCACACATGGGCCTGTCCATTCTGAGAAGCGAAGGTGGTTCGTGTGTAAACTGTACAGCATAGGTGTGGTAGATGAGAAGTATGGAGAGATGGGTCACTATCATCCATAGAGGGTCCGAAAGGTCAAGGTGGAGTTTGGCTTCAGGTGGGTGAACATTAAGAAAGCCTGTGGTTGCATTTACTGTAGACTGTGGGGGTGGAGGGAGTTCAGAGCTGGAACATGCATGAGTTAGGCTGCTCTCCAGTCTAAGTGGCAGAAAGAATGGCATGGACTCGGTGTGGTTACAACAGAGAACAGAGGCCCAGCAAGGCTGGAGGAGGCATGTGGTGCTCCGTGGAGCGGCCTCTGACATTTCACTCTTATGTGCTTAGAGCCGAGATGAAATCTTCCTGGCTTTCTCTGTTTAGAGTCAGCCCTTTGGCTGCAGGCAGGAGTCCCTGGGGAACACCAGAATCTGCAGTTTCGAGTCTGTTATATAAAACGGCGTGGCATTTGTATATGACCTATGCTCTCTCTGTATTTTGTTTGTTTGATGCGGGGATTTGCTATGCTATGTTGGTAGGGTCTGAATTCCTGGGCTCCAGTGAGCCTCCCCCCTCATTCTTCCACTGTTGGATGCCATGCCCGATGCTTGTGTATACTTAATCATCTCTAGATTATATGTAGTATCTCATGTAACACAAATGGAAAAATTGTTATACAACCATAGCTGATTTTTAAAGGAATGATTAAACAAGGCTGGTGTTTGTTTATTACATATAAAAAACACTGTAGCTTAATGACGCTGTTGTCTGTGGATGGTTGAATTGGCAGGTGTGGAACACACAGGCATGGAAGGCTGATGTCACCTGCCTTGTCCCGACCATCAATCACCGTATCTCTAGGCCCTTCAAGACCAGGCTCAAACATTACCTTATCAGAATTCATGTGTCCATTAAGAGGAGAATGTACAAACGGAGTAATATTACTATTAAAATAAAATAAGATGGAGGCCAGGCATGTAAATTCCATAAGCAGGGGATGGGTAGATGACTCAGTGGTTAAAGGTGCTTGCTAGCAAATCCTGCTGGCCTGGTTTGGATTCCCCAGTATTTACATAAAGTCAGATGCACAAAGTGGCACTCGGGTCTGGAGTTTCTGCAGTGGCAAGAGGCTCTGGCATGCCCATTCTTTCCCTCTCCCCACCACCTCTGTCAAGTTAATAAATAAAGCCCTTGGAAATGACTTTGACCTTACTTATTTTGCAAACAAAAACTAAACTCAACATGGGATCTTCCTTAAAAATGCTTAAAGAGAAAGGGAAGCTGAGATTCAACTAATTAGAAGCAATCAATTAACATATAACTAGACACTTTCCAATGGGGTAGATCAAACAAGGCAACCAGACAGTAATCAAGCAGTTATTTCCTTTGCACTTCTTATGAGTTTGCCCTATAAAGGCCTCCCCTCTGCAGAGGCCCGAAGCTCCTCCTCCTTTTTGGCAGGCTGGGGAATGAGCCCTGGGTATCACATATACTAGGCAGTGGTGCTACAACACAACTATATTTCAAGCTCTCTTGAGTCTCATTTGGTTCGGAGCCACCTGATTTGCTCAAATAAACTAACAAATTTAATGTGACCTAGTTATTTTTTTTTAAAATTCTAGTCAGTAATAAAAAGGAACGATCCATTGGTACAAATAACATCACACAGGTGAAACAAATAACCCATGCTAAGAAATGAGCTAACCCTATGATTCTGTTCACACAGATAAAGGCTGGGGACAGGCAGGCAAAAATAATGAGACAGCAAAACAAAACAAACCCAGAAAAGCGGCTCTGTCTAGGAGTGGAAGGTGGGGCTTGACTGAAAGGAAGGTGAGAGAGTTTTCTGAGAAGATGGACAGAGATTTGGATTATGGAGATGGACGTTTCTCCCAAAACTCGTAGAAGGCTACACATAAGATCCGTACTGTCAAGTAAGGTTTACCAAAACAAAAACAGCCACCATAGTTAATGAGATGCAAGCAGAATAATTTAGGCAGAAGTGGGCCAGTATCCATAACTTACTTTGAAATGCATCAACATGTAAGATGGACAGATGGAGGCCAAATGTATGACAAATCAGAGCAAGAGGTTAATGACAGAAGCCAAGCAGTGGGGTAAAAAGATGTGCTTACAGTAGAATTCTTTCAATGTTTTGTGTGACTAGCTCATAATAAAGCACCAGGAGTCACCCAGCAACAATGAAGAGGACTGTCAGTGTGCAGCTGACCTGTGGGAAGTACTAGGCTACTGGAATCCTCCGAACTTCTTGCCATTGGACTGAGTTTTCAAAACCCTTTTCAAGAGAACCAGGAGCAAGGGCTGAAGAATGCTGCCATTCAGGATCCCTTTCCAGAATGATTTTGGGTGGTGGGTACTGTAGGAAATCTCTTTTCCCACCAGTTTTCCACAAGTTCCACCATCAAGTCTTCTCCCTACAGCCTATTTCCTTAGGGCCCGATTTATGTGGGCTCTGGCTCATGGACCAAAGAAGTAAGTAGCACCTAGAATTTGGTTTCTGATAATTCACTTTCACATTGACTTCATTAACTACCATGTTATCTGAAATACCACACATCAATGATTTGTTCTCCTTTTTTTAGTTGAAGAATAAAGTGGCTTAACAGAAATGTCAATGGATGGTCTGAGAAACACATGAGGTCTCCAGGGGAACAGCAAGGGCAGGAGCGGACCATCAGAAACAGTCACGAATGTTACTTCCCGTGCCACGGAAATATCCCAACTTCACGTACACGTGGCTGGCTGTTTCGCCACTCTCTCCTCTTCGTAATAGTACCTTTGCACTGTGAAGTCTCCAGTTCTATTCCTGGCATGCATGTAATCATGTATTTGTTTCCCCTATCAACAGAACATCTTTAATCACAAGGTTTAAGTTTTCAAAGGTAATTAGTTTTTTTTTTTTTTTTTGAATCCTTTCAGCAGCTGACCAGCTGACTCTTCTCTCACAGTCTTATTACTTCATTGGGTTATGTGCTTGGTAGTTTTTTCTCTTAGTTATTAAAAAATACGTTTTGTTAAGGAACATTTTTATTTACAATGTATATGAGTTATTTATATAGGAAATACTTCCATATGCAGTTAATTATAAAGCGACGAAAGTCTTTTGTTTTAAAAATAGATCAGCAATATGTAAATCAATCTTTATGACTTTATCTTCTCAAGACTTTATACGGTAACTATACTTTGCCTGTTTTTCTGTTTTGTTCCATTTACTTGTTCTAGGAATGGAAAATGAAGTCAGTTTTTTTTTTTTCTTATTCAAGGTGTAAAAACATTCTTAATCCACAGCAAAAAACGTGGCTTCCAGCTGCCTGGCACACTGCCCACAAGTGGGTCCCTCATTGCCAGTCCTGGTGCTCCTGCTTTACTTGGGCAGGCCTATGAGCCTTGTGCTTGTTTGGGAAAGGCAGATTCTGGGACTCAGTCTTGATGCAGGTGGAATGGGGACATTTTGCAGAACACAACCTGGTGGGTAAGGAGTGGGTGTGACACAATTTCAATCTTAGATAATCATAAAATGTGTTATCGTCTAAGTTTAGAACATATATATGCATCTTATTATTTACATCTGTGCTTCAAATTATCACTTTACAGTGTTACTCCAAAAATTATCCTGGAAAAAGTGAGGCTTTCCCTATGAAAGACAAGCAAGACAGGCACCGTGGAGAAAGCCTATGGTCTTTTTTTTTTTTTTTTTTTCGAGGTAGGGTCTCACTCTAGCCCAGGCTGATCTGGAATTCACTATGGAGTCTCAGGGTGGCCTCGAACTCACGGCGATCCTCCTACCTCTGCCTCCTGAGTGCTGGGATTAAAGGCGTGTGCCACCACGCCTGGCTAGCCTATGGTCTTTTAACAATGGCTTTATGTGCGACCATGTCTAGTTATGGTTTCCCTTTTACAATTTTTTTTTTGTTGTTTTTCTGAGGTAGGGTCTCACTCTGGCCCAGGCTGACTTGGAATTAACTATGTAGTCTCAGGGTGGCCTCGAACTCATGGGGATCCTCCTACCTCTGCCTCCCCAGTGCTGGGATTAAAGGCGTGCGCCACCATGCCCAACATCCCTTTTACATTTTTTTTTTTTGTTTTTTTTTTCTCCATTTTTATTAATATTTTCCATGATAACAAAAAAAATCCCATGGTATTACCCTCCCCCCTTTCCCCTTTGAAATTCCATTCTCCATCATATCCCCTCCCCATCTCAATCTTTCTACTTACATATATACAATACCAACCTAATAAAAGCCCTCCTCCCTTTCTTTCTCTTCCCTTTCTATCTCCTTTTTTAACTTACTGGCCTCTGCTACTGAGTTTTTTCCTTCTCACACAGAAGCCCAATCATCTCTAGCTAAGATCCACATATGAGGGAGAACATGTGGCGCTTGGCTTTCTGGGCCTGGGTTACCTCACTTAGTATAATTCTTTCCAGATCCATCCACTTTTCTGCAAATTTCATAACTTCATTTCTCTTTACTGCTGAGTAAAACTCCATTGTATAAATGTGCCACATCTTCATTATCCACTCATCAGTTGAGGGACATCTAGGCTGGTTCCATTTCCCAGCTATTATAAATTGAGCAGCAATAAACATGGTTGAGCAAGTATCTCTAAGGTAATGAGATGAGTCCTTAGGATATATGCCTAGGAGAGCTATAGCTGGGTCATATGGTAGATCAATCTTTAGCTGTTTTAGGAACCTCCACACTGATTTCCACAATGGCTGGACCAGATTGCATTCCCACCAACAATGTAGAAGGGTTCCTCTTTTTCCACATCCCCGCCAACATTTATGATCATTTGTTTTCATGATGGTAGCCAATCTGACAGGAGTGAGATGGAATCTCAATGTAGTCTTAATCTGCATTTCCCTGATGACTAGGGATGTAGAACATTTTTTTAGATGCGTATATGCCATTCGTATTTCTTCCTTTGAGAATTCTCTATTTAGCTCCATTTCCCATTTTTTGATTGGTTTGTTTGATTCCTTATTATTTAACTTCTTGAGTTCTTTGTATATCTTAGATATTAATCCTCTATCAGATGTATAGCTGGTGAAGATTTTTTCCCATTCTGTAGGTTGCCTCTTTGCTTTCTTCACCGTGTCCTTTGCAGTGCAGAATCTTTGTATTTTCATGAGGTCCCAGTGGTTAATCTGTGGTTTTATTGCCTGAGCAATTGGGGTTGTATTCAGAAAGTCTTTGCCAAGACCAATATGTTGAAGGGTTTCCCCTACTTTTTCCTCTAGCAGTTTCAGAGTTTCGGGTCTGATGTTAAGGTCCTTAATCCATTTGGACTTAATTCTTGTGCACGGAGAAAGAGAAGAATCTATTTTCATCCTTCTACAGATATATATCCAGTTTTCCCCCTTTTACATTTTTAAGGTGAGCATGGAAACAGTGCCATCAAAGTTTCCTTAAAGCCTTATGTGGAGTGTAATTAGACTGGCAGGCGGCCAGCTATTGTGAACTAAAGAAATGGGAAAATGATTTATTAAAATTGTGTTTTCATGGCTGGAGAGATGGGTTAATGGTTAAGGCACTTGCTGGCAAAGCCAAAGGACTGAGGTCCAATTCCCATTACCCACGTAAAACCACATGCACAAAGTGGCGCATGTGTCTGGAGTTTGTTTTCAGCAGCTAGAGGCCCTGGCGTATCCATTCTCTATCTGCCTTTGTCTCTCTCAAATAAATAAAAAATATTAAATAAATAGTGTTTAAAAAAGACTAGCAGGGCGTGGTGGCACACACCTATAATCCCAACACTGGGGAGGCAGAGGTAGGAGGATTGCTGTGAGTTCGAGGCCACCCTGAGAATACATAGTGAATTCCAGGTCAGCCTGGGCTAGAGTGAGACCCTACCTAGACAAACAGAAACAAACAGACAGAAGACAGACACAAACAAAACTCTCCGCCCGTCTGCTCAGAGGCAGCTCTTTCTTCTGAAAAGGGACCTTCATTGTGCTTTTCAGCAAATGCATGCATTAATACATGCAACTATTAAAACGTCTCCGTCCATACAAGCCTAGGCGTGGATGTCACTCAGATGGTTGCCTAGCATGCATGAGGCCCTAGGTTTGATGCTGGGCACCATACACATCGAGTTTATATAAGAACCCCAGTAGCCTTGTCCCATCCTCCACCCTCTGCGGTGACAAGTTTTATAACTTCTGTTCCAGCTTAGTCCACTTCCCTTTAATGGTCACTTCTTTTAACAAGTATTGCCAAAGTGGCTGCAGTCTCCGAGCCTAGGACTTTTAAATTTGCTTGCAGTTATTTCTGTACCAAACTATTACTTTCCCCTATCTTGTGTGTGTGCGCATGCGCTCTATTTTATCATTGTTCACCCGTGAGGAAGCAGAGCAATCACTGCTCAGTGAGCTAGTTCTCTCTTTAACAAAGCCCAGGAACCCAGCCCACAGGATGGTTCCCCTACCACTACTACTCTCAACCCCCCTCACACATGTCCAGATTAGTTTCCATGGTGATTCTCAATCCTGTCCAATTGACCACCACAGAGTAACCATCACTCTTCAAGTGGCTTGCTTCTTTTTCTTAGTGAGTCCTGTTAATGCTGGACACTAGTAATTTTCAGATCATGTTCATTGTCAGAGAGCATTACCATTTTCTTGAGGTCTCTAGTTTCTATGTAGTAGTGAGGATTCCTATTCTTCTGTGATCAATTCCCTCATATATATACATGGACATGCATATGGAGAACTTTTCTTTCACTCTAGCCCAGGCTAACCTGGAACTTACTCTGCAGTCAGTCCAAGCTGGCCTAAAACTTACAGATCTTACCTCAGCCTCTGGAGTGTCAGGATTAAAGACATGACCACTATGTGCCAGGCTCCGCCGGCGGGGGCAGGTAGTGCCGAGGGAAGGACCAGGCCCGCTGGTTCCTCCCAAGGGGTTGAGGAGGAGATGAGCGTCCGACGACTCAGAGCTCTCCTGGCCACCGGAGAAAAACCACACTGAGTCGGGAGTCTTGTCGAAGCAGGAACTCGATTTATTGCTATGAACAGTTGCCTATATAATGTTGGGGACGAAGGCGGGGATTTTAGGATGGTGGGGAAAGGTAAGGGCCAATAGTCCCATGTGGAAGTAGCAGGCAAGAAGCCATTAGGCATCTTGCTGAGTCACGTCTGGCCAGAGACAGGTCACCAAACTTTAGCTAGGCTCAGGAAGTTCCACTAGGCCACATGCCTGGGCCTTTCAGAGCCCAACAACTATGCCCAGTTCTTTAAAAAACTTCCCCCTTCACTGAAGATTTTCAGAAACTCAGTTTTACTCCTGATATCTTGTATCCTTATTTTTCTGCTGAATACAAAGGGTACAACAGCTTAATTTTATATGAAGATACATATTTCCAAGAATCCTAACCATAGTAGACATACCTAAGCTGAAATCATTAAGTGTGACGCTGACAAATGTTTATGACACAATTATTCTTAACATTAGAATTGTTTGGTACTATCTTCTTTTACATAAGCATTCTTTGGCATTTTTGTTAGCACTTCTACATTCTTTATTAAAAAGATTTTAATTTATTTGAGAGTTAAGGAGGGAGGAAATGAACATGGGTCTGCCAGGGCCTCTTGCTGCTGCAAATGAACTTCAGATGTATGTGTCACTTTGTGCATCTGGCTTTATATGGGTACTGGGGCAATGAATCCACACTGTAGGCTTTGCAAGCAAGCCATCTTCTCAACCCATCCCTTTATTTTTGCATATGGGTGCACACGTGTGTAGTAGGCCAGAGGTCAACACTGAGTGACTTCTCATCATTTTATTCTTTTTAAAAAATTGTTATTTGCAAGCAGAGATAGAGACAGACACAGAGGGAATGGGCGCGCCAGGGCCTCTAGCCACTGCAAACGAACTCCAGATGCATGTGCCCCTTGTGCATCTGGCTTACGTGGGTCCTGGGGCATCGAACCTGGGTCCTTTGGCTTTGCCAGCAAGTGCCTTAACCGCTAAGCTCTCTCTCCAGCCCTGCATTTAGGACAGGGTCTCTTGCTGAATTTGTTACATAGTCAGTGAGCCCCAGGGATACTCCTGTCTCCACCCCAGTGCTGGGATCACAGGCCTGCACTCATGTCTGGGGACTCTGCACTCAGGACTCAGGCTTACCTGACAAACGTTTTACTCACCCAGCCATCTCCCCAGCCTCACTGACTGCATTCTTATTAAGTGCTAAAGAAAACTACATTCTATAGACATTGGCAACTCATTCCTTTATTAGTTGACATCTCAGCTCTTTCTGAATTTAAGAAAATGCTACAGCAAACATTCTCGAACCCATCTCTTTGTTCATGGTTACCAAGTAGAAGTTCTGGATCCCAAACCAGAATATTCTATTGTTTTAAACACTTATTTTACTTGAGAGTAAAAGAAAGACAGTGGGAGAGAGAGAGAGAGAGAGAGAGAGAGAGAGAGAGGGAGGGAGGGGGCGGGCACAAATGGGTATGCCAGGGCCTTTAGCTGCTGCAAACAAACTCCAGTCACCTGTGCCACTTTATGCATCTGGCTTACATGGGTCCTGGGGAATTGACCCTAGGTCCTTTGGCTTTGCAGGTAAGCACCCTAACTGCTAAGCCGTCTCTCCAGCCCCCAAACCAGAACATTCTTCTTATTATTTATTTTGGTTTTTCGAGGTAGGGTTTCACTCTAGTCCAGGCTGACCTGAATTCACTATGTAGTCTCAGGCTGGCCTGGAACTCATGGCAATCCTCCTACCTCAGCCTTCCAAATGCTGGGATTAAAAGTGTGTGCCACCACACCTGGCCAGAATATTCTTTTTTTTTAAATTTATTTTTATTTATTCGAGAGCAACAGACACAGAAAGAGGCAGATAGATATATAGAAAGATAGAGAGAATGGGCGTGCCAGGGCCTCCAGCCACTGCAAATGAATGCCAGACAGGTACACCCCCTTGTGCATCTGGCTAACGTGGGTCCTGGGGAATCCAGCCTCGAACCCGGGTCCTTAGGCTCCACAGGCAAGCGCTTAACCGCTAACCCATCTCTCCAGCCCTAGAATATTCTTAATTAAAATAGATTGCTAATTCACTCTCAATAGGTTATATTAATTACTCTTTCATTTTCCTACTTGATAATCTAAATCTTCAGTAACATGATAGAGAAGACATTTGAATTTTCATTTTCTCTTTTTGTAAAGTTTCACTTCTACTGTATTAACTGTGTTTCCAGCAGTACCCATGCCCAGTCCATTATCTTGGAATCTAACTACAGCTATCGTGCTTGCTGTTACTCCTGTTTTGGCCTATTCTTGTGCTGCCATGGCACTATGCCTTGGAATCTTTCTGAAGACGAGAAACAGGAGATTTAAGTGCCTCAGACCGTGCGTGACCTCCCACCTGCTTTTTAACCATTCCCACGGAATACAATGGCACTGCCAACTCACTGATCCACCAAGTGAACAGAACTTTGCTCAGAAGTGTGATGAGCACAGAATAATTCACAATTCCTACTTTGATGTAATTTTCTTTTCAAGTCTGAGTTCTAGCTCTCCTGTTTAAATCCCATTTCTGCCCTTTGGACCACTGTCTAGCTCCTATCTCCACAGGTCCTGGTGCCAACTCATGCTCCCGGGCGACTCCCCTATTTTGGGCTCTTTTGTATAGATGCTGCCCTGAGCAGGCGCTAGGACCCATTTCTGCGCTTGTGGACGGCCACTGAGACAATTACAGTAAGAAATGTTTCTCAAGCAGTATTTAATAGAATCTAGTGAGATTAATGGGGATAAAAACAATGGCTAGAAACAACTACACACGGACTGTGGATGTGGCTCAGTGGTACAGCACCTGTCTAGTATGTACAGGCCCTGGGTTCTATCCACGGTACCACAAAACATTTTCCTCTCCAACAAAAATCCTCTTGAAAGAAATAATTATCCATAGATCGAAAGTCAGTAAGTCTCTTTCATATAATTTTAAAGAAGTGGAACAATTTGAATGAATCAGAAAGCATCTTCAGGTTAATCTTTCTTTTCATATACTTCAAATTTGTACTTAATGCCTTCTTCCTCCTGGACCTCAGAAAGAACACCTGGGTATCTGGAAAAGAAAAAAGATGTGTGTCATATCGCTTCCTCCTTTCCTTCTGATTCCTAATTCTTTTCTCAAAAACTAATCCCAGTTGTGATTTCTCTTCTACTTTTCTTTTTGCAAGTCTTATAACGGTTTTGTGTAAGTAAAAGAACGAGCTAGTAGTGGCTGTTTAGAACCTAAGCGGAGGTACCTAGGGCCGGCGTGGTGTGAGGCTCTCCTTTGGCTCACCGCGGACACCACACACCTCTAGTTCCCTGGCACATGGCACCTGCAGCTGCACTGCCAGAACCACATACCCCTTGTCCCTGGTACGCCCTAGCTCTCCTGGTCTCTTGCTCCTTCCAGCTTCCTGTCTAAAACTCAGGCTCTCTTTTCTGGCCATTCAGCCTGAGGAGAGTTCCCGAAACTTGCTCTGCAGTCCCAGGGTCAGGAGTGGTTACCTCGGCCTCTGCCTGCCGGCAACCAAGTCTAAACCGTGGTAAAGACTTCAGCACTGGGCCGCCGTGGGAAGTGTTCAGAAATGTCTCCTATAACATTAGGATTGCTCTAGACTCACTGTTGGCAAGAATGCTACAAGAAATTTTTTTGATTTCTTAGGACATATAATACATTGCTAATTACTAAGAGGTATTAGGTCTTCTTCTTCTCCTGAGGTAGGGTCTCACTATAGGCCCAGGATGACCTGGAACTCACTCTAGTGCCAGGCTGGTTTTGAACTCATGGTGATCCTCCTACCTCTGCCTCCTGAATGCTGGGATTGAAGGCGTGCATCACGCCATGCCTGGCTGGCATCTTTTACTAATTGTGACAGACAGGAAGTAACGACAACATTACCATGTGAGAGAAGTAGGTGATTTCTATGGATTAATTTATATTTCAGGGTAAGAAACACTTTCTTTTTGCCAAACATTTTCTACCATGTTGATGTTCAGTTTTAGTAGCACTATAGCCTTTTTTAAAGAAGTGATTTTTAGTAGACAAATTTTAAACCATAATTTTAATTCCTTTTGAATGAGTCATAGAAGGTAATATTTTTTTTTTGTATGTGCAATATTCACAAGATTGTCAAGATTGTCACTTAATAAAAGACAAAAAGCAGAGTACCAAGTTCTTTCTAAAACCAAGAATAACATCTTATAAATGACTATGTTACTGGCTGAATATGATTAGTAGCCATGGTATTAATGTTAATTTTCTCTCTGAAATTAAAATTGAATTCTGCCCAAATTTTCTTCTAATATCTTTTGGTTTGTTTTAATGGTGATAATTACCTCATTATCATAATTCCAAACTTTGCTTTTTTTTTTTTGATAGGGTCTTAGACTGTAGCACTAGCTGGCCTTGAATTTGTAGCCTCCTGAATGCTGGGATGACATTTAGAGTTTGATTCTAAAAGGACTGAGTTCAAAGATGACAGGATTTGGAAACACCACGTGTTTGTTGGGTTCTACCCCCCGAACCTCCCTTTTAGAATCTCCAAACATTCAGTTATAATAGACATCAGCTCAAACTAATGAAGAACCACAAAAATCCAGAGAAGATTTAATGTTAGTTCTAAGATGCAAACTGAATTCTTGCAACAGTAATCCATAAAAAAGAAATAGCAACTAAAGTAAAAATGAAGATTCTAAAGGAAGGGCAGGCTCTAGAGTAAGAGATGTGAAACACACTAAGGGCAATATGCCCATGCTCTGGAAGGCTAGGAAGTAATGGGATCACAAGCACAGATACCAGTCTACCCAAAAGCTAATTCAAGATATCCAATGACAACGGCCTGGGTCCCAGCTCTGCAGCCAACCCTCTCTTTAAGGCTTGAATTGGACTTGTTTCCCAAGGTGCCATGTGTCAGAAGCCTGACCCTTTCTTTGGCGATGCTGGGAGGTGGTTGTAGACTTTTAAGCCGGGCCTTGTGGGAACGGCACTAGGATAATGGAAGTGTGCCCTTGGGTCTGTGGACTCCAATCTTTTGGGATCCCTGATTCCATATGTGATCTTTCTTTCTCATGCACGCTCCTGCTATCTGCCATGAGATCCTCACTAGTGGTGAGCTCAGGCTGGCACTGCCTTTGAGTCTTCAGAATATGAGCAAAATAAACCTGTCATCTAAAGTTAGCCTGCCTTAGGTATTTCATTACAGCAGTGAAAAAATGAACTAACAGCCTTTAAAGGTCCTTTTTGGTCTTTATTCTTTTTTTTTTTTTTTTTTTTTTTTGAGCTTATTAAAAAGAACACTGCTGATAGAACATTTGGACCTGCTGGTTTGAGAAAGGAGCATTTCTTCCAAGCAAGATCAATGAGAACAGAGCTTTATGGGATGGGCTGGCATGGTGCTATTGAAATAATAGCAAAGGCAATGACGGGCAAAAAAAGCAGACATGGCAAAGCCACCTTACTTTGATGAGAGGAACTTCTGTTAGGTTATCATTTGTGGCTTTCTAATTTCATTCTATTCCTGATTACAATAGTTCTCTCTTTCATTTTTATTTCATCATACTAGTGCTTTTTTTTAAAACCATGAAGTATGGTGTTAATAAATGATACTGTGAATTGAAACCTGTATAAACATAAGAGGACACTGATGGAGATAATGGTGGTTAAAACTACAGGGGGACTGTGGGGAAAAAGAGAGATGGGAGTACAGAAAGGTCAAAGTTCATTTCTGGACAGTAAGGAGTAATGAGTTCCCCAATGTGTACAGGTTTGAAGAAAAAGAGCTAGAATTGAGCAGTATTACTACCTCCCAGAGAAAAAGTCCACTTACTTTCCAAAGGTTTCCCTTTTCCTTTCCTACTGAAAGAATGATCTACTGGAGGTAGGTGGAGGCCTCCTCTTAGGGTATTCCCTCCATTCCCAGTTAAGGAGTTTATTGTAATGTTAGTGTAGGTCAGAAAGTAAAGATGACTATCACAATACTGCAATGGATGAATTTTGGGTTTTTGCATAGCCTTTTTTTTCTTTTATTAAGTAGAAACTTCATATGTACACGTCACGCGTTGGTACCATCACTTCCCTCCTCCCTGCCCCACTCCACAGAGCGCACTCCTTAGTGGGATTGCTGGTATTCACCATGGAGCTGTGGGTTATGGGTTGTGAGAGCAGCACTCAGTCATGCACAACCTTGTTTAATAACTGCTCTATCTCAATCTACTCATCAGTAAAATATCTTTTCTTAGGACTTTTTTTTTTTTTTTTGAGGAAGGGTTTCTCTCTAGCCCAGGCTGACCAGAAATTTACTCTAGCCAAAGTTGGCCTCAAACCCATTGTGATTTTCCAACCTCAGCCTCCCTAGTGTTGGAATTATGGGCATGAGCCACTGCACCTGTCTTTGTATTTTCTTAAGACGTTAAGACATTTAAAGACGTTTAACCAAGGTTCACAAGCACACTCTCTCTCTTCCCCCCACCTCTCTCTCTGTGTCCGTCTGTCTGTCTGTCCGTCCATCCATCCACCCACCCACCCACCCATCCATCATCACAGAAGAGAAGGCAGTATGTCTCAACTGATTCATGAAAGTCAATTATTATCCTGGTACCAAAATCAGATGACCACCTCAAAAAAGAAAATTATACACAGCAATCTCCCTTATGGATACAAATGAAAAAATTCTTAAAACAGTAGGAAACTGAATCTTCCAACATATAAAAAAATGTTATACACAATTACCAAATAAAATTTATTTCAGAAATGCAGATGAGTTTAACATGAAAATCAATGTGACATACTACATTAATCGTATCATGTTTAGAAAAAGTCATGTGGGAAAATCCAGCAGTCCCTCACCACAGAAATATGCAATGAACTAAAAATAGAAGAAATCTTCCTCAATGTGATAAGGGACATATATAAAAAAATCCACATGTAATATGCTTAATGGTGAAAGACTTGTTCCCTACTAAGATCAGGAATGAGACAAATACGTGTGCTTTCTTCACCTTCTACTCAAAATACTGGTGGGTACTTGCCAAGGTAATTAGGCAAGAAAAAGAAATAAACATTTGACTAGAGGGAAGAAGGAAAAGTATCTGTATTTACAGATGACATTACATTGCGCATGGAAAGTCCTAAGAAACCTACTAACAATTACAAATGGTTTTTAAGTTTATTCTTTGTGTGTATGTTTGCACATGGGTGTATGCAGAGGTCAGAGAACGACCTAGTAGTGTCAACCTTCTCCTTCCCCCATGACACCCAGTTTCTCTTTGTTGTTTTACCCCTGGGGAGGCCAGTTGACACGGCACACAAGCTTCAGGACTCTCCCGATTCAGCCGTCCTTGGCTGTAGGTGTGTAAGGGTTATGGACATGTGTACCACTTTGCATCAGGCTTCATGTGGGTGCTGCCGACTGAACTTGGTTTGCAGGCTTGTGGAACAAGCACCTTTAACTACTGAGGCATCTCACCAGCCTATGACAACTGTTAATTTCAGCAAGGTTGGAAGATATCAGATCAATAAAATAAAACTCACTTGTATTCTTATATACTAGTATGAACAGTCTGAAAACAAAATTAATAACATATCATTTACAATAACATACAAAATGAATAAAATACTTAATTTAATGAAGTGCAAGACATAACACCAAAAGCTGTTAAAGCATGACTGAAAGAAATAGAGGACCTAAATAACTGGAAAGATATCAAGGGCTCAAAGTTTGGGACACCTACTATTGTCCAGATGGCATGATCTCCTCATTCAAACCCAGTTTGCTTTTGGGTAGAAACTGATTTATTGATTATAAGATTCACATAGAAATGCAAGGGACACTGAATGGGAAACTCAACTTTGAAAAAGAAGAAACTTGGAGGGCTTACACTTCCTGATTCCAAAAGTTGTTATTTAAGACAATGTAGTATTAGTGAAATTTTATATATAGTCAATGGAACAGAAGTGAGTCCAGAACCAACCCACATTTATAACACTTGAGATTATAGTTATACACACAGATAAATGTAAATGTAGCAAGAGCAGTGAAGTCACACCACATCACTATTTCAACAATGCTTTTCTTTTTAAATTTATTTAATTGAGAGAGGGACAGAAATAGGTAGGGACAGGAAGCAGGGGGTGGGGGGGGGGGGAGAGAGAGAGAATGGGTGTGCCAGGGCCTCCAGCCAAAGCAAACAAATTCCAGATGCATACGCCACCTTGTGCATCTGGCTTACATGGGTCCTGGGGGAATCGAACCTGGGTCCTTTGGCTTTGCAGGCAAGCGACTTAACTGCTAAGCCATCTCTCCAGCCTTTTTTTTTTTAAAAAAAATTAATTTAATTTATTTATTTGAGAGACAGAGGGGGAGGGAGAGAAATAGGCAGGGGTGAGAGAGAGAATGGAATTTTTCTTTTTCTAAAGTCAGAGTCAGAATAGGTGTTTAAGTTACCAAGGATCCTGAAGGGTTAGTTGTAGAAAGTGTTTTGATTAAGAGTTAGAAAAATATTTATTTTTGTGCTTTTTGTTTTTGTCGAGGTATGGTCTCACTCTAGTCCAGGCTGATCTGGAACTCACACTCTGCAGTCCCAGGCTGGCCCTGAACTCAGTGATCCTCCTACCTCTGCCTCCTGAGTGCTGGGATTAAAGGCGTGTGACACCACGCCCAGCTTGGCAGGTATTTAAGTGAAGCTGATCCACACTCTAACTAGTCTGCTCTCCCTGGGTCACGCTTGTTCCATTCCCGTCCACTTGCCAGAGCAGCTGGAACAATGACCCCTCTAGGGAACTCTCTGTGCTTGTACTTGGCCTGACCCACGAACCCCTTGCTTACAATGCCCACAGGGGCCTTCAGGCTCGAGAACAGGCCAACTTCATCCCTGCTTGGCCTCCACACTTGCTCATTCCTGTTCCTGGAATGCTCTCCCTTCTCCTGCTGGTTGGCTTCTATAAATATTTTATATCTATCGATTTGTCTGTCTGTCTACCTACCTACCTACATATACACACTCCAGGGCCTTTTGCTACTGTAAACAAATTCCAGATGCATGCACCAGTTTTTGTATCTGGCTTTATGTGGGTTCTGGGGGATTGAACCTGGGCTAGCAGGCTTTGCAAACAAGAGCCTTTAACCACTGAACTGTCTCCCCAGCTCCTAGTTAGCGTTTTGACACACTGACCTCAGTGTAGCAATCTTCAGGACATCTCAGACTATGATATCTACTACATCAGTGTTTCAACTCTCCACCTGGCACTTTCTTTTGATGCCTGTCATTTGCCACTCTCCCCTACTATGAAGAAAGAAAGTCGTATGCAGGGAGGGCAGCACCATCAGCAGGACCAGTCCACTTACCCAGTGCCTAGGACAGGCCTGACTCCCTTAGGACAGACTAGTGACAACTCTTCTAGATTCTACTAAGACCATTAACACCTGAACATTTCCAAACATTCCTACAAAGTATCTTTACAAAACACATTGCTGGGCTGGAGAGATGGCCTAGCAGTTAAGGTGCTTGCCTGCAAAGCCAAAGGACCCAGGTTTGACTTCCCAGGACCCACGTAGGCCAGCTGCACAAGGGGGCTCACACATCTGGAGTTTGTTTGCAGTGGCTGGAGGCCCTGGCATGCCCATTCTCTCTAATAAATAAAAATTAAAAAATCAAACAAACAACAACAACAAAGAACACATTGCTAAGCTGGGCATGGTGGCACATGCCTTTAATCCCAGCACTAGGGAGGCAAAAGGTAGGAGGATTGCCATGAGTTCAAGGCCACCCTGAGACTACATAGTGAATTCCAGGTCAGCCTGGGCTACAGCGAGACCCTACCTCTCGAAGAACCAAACCAAACCAAACCAAAACAAACAAACAAACAAAAAAACACAAACACCACATTGCTACCTCAAAGTCAGTCTGAAAAATTATTTTTCTCTGCTCAATTTTTTTTAGTTGACATACAAAGTAATGGCCCTCACTGTGACATTTTCATAAACATATGTCATTCTAAGTTGTTCTTATTCAGCTCTTCTCTTTTCTATAACTCTGAACTAGGAAATCCAAAGGTGTTGCAAACTAGTAACATTATACTTACTCTGGCAGAAGTTTGTATTTCTCCATATCAATATCTGGAAAAAATGTGTCACTTTCAAATTCTTGCATGATCCTTGTCACAAATAGTTTCAGATGTCCTGGCTGGTCCATGGCTTCCTTTATAATAAAACAGAAGGTGTCACTTTTCTGGTATAAGGTGTTAAAATCAGGCAGCTTCACATAGCAATCACCAGTGTCACCTCTCCCCGCATCCTGATCACTGTGACTTTTTTTTTTTTCGAGGTAGGGTCTCACTCTAGCCCAGGCTGATCTGGAATTCACAATGTAGTCTTAGGGTGGCCTCAAACTCACGCGATCTCCTATATTAGCCTCCCAAGTGCTGGGATTAAAGGCGTGTGCCACCACACCTGACTTCACTGTGACTATCTTAATCCACAGCTCCCCACCTTCCACCTGAAAAAGTAACTGAATTGTTTTAGTTACTCTATATTAGACATCAAAGAAATGTTTGTTATTGCTCAAATACACTACTATTCTAAAGCTTGGGGCCTTGCAAAGCATACCTTAGCCACCTTCACTAATTATCAGTAGTTACGAAAAAATATTTTGTGCTTTGCTTACATGAACTTTTAAGCATTCAGTTTGGCTATCTTCTTTTAGTTGCTGTTTCAGGAGTTAACTCCTAATTATCCAAAATTCACATCTGTACATATGAGTAAGATAGTAAAATTTCCTGACATCTTCACTACTGAAAAAGCCATGAACATATTCAGTACACCTCTATATTTAGAAATGTTCTCATTTCTCAGTAAGTGGGTAATTTATATTTCCTTCTGTTGCTAATAACTGCATTTGACCTTTTGGCTAATGACTTTTCTAACTGTTGCCTATAGTACTTATTTGACAGTTTCTGTAGATAAAATTCCCCGAAAACAAATCTTAAAATGTTAGCGAGAAGGATGACTCCCAATTGCAGATACTAGCAAACACTAAAAACCTTTGTTCCACAAGCACATATAGGGAAAAGAAAAAAAAATATTTATGCGTACACACACACACACACACACACACACACACACACAAATCCAGGTGTTGGTGATCCTTAAAATTTCAAATCAGGGCATAAGAACAATTTTTACTTTTTATTTTCAATGCTCTGGCTTATATCAAATCACTTATTATAAGCTCTGCTTATAAACAAATAGTCTAATAGGTCTTACTGTACCACCAATCAGAAAAACTTAACAGGACTAACTACAGTGGCATTTTAAGTTGTATATCAAAGTTTAACAAACTTTTTGAAAAGGGAAACAGTTAATAATTTTATGCTTTGAGTGTCTGTAGGTTTTCCTACTTTTGTAGGTAAAAGCAGCAAGAGATATACCAAACAAATGAGCATGGCTGTGTTGCAATGCACCTTTATGAGTATGTTGCCCGGGAAGACAGACCTGGATGTGGGGGGGGGGGGGGGAATAATGCAAAACTACCATGTGCAGGGCTTTAATCCCTCATAAATCAAATTCTGTAAATGCATTAAGAACTCAGGTTTTTAGGGAATACATTTTCACATGAGGTCTGAATCATTCAAAATAGAGTAAGTACTGAATAAGACAAAGAACTAGGTTCTCCCCCCCTCCCCAAGTTAGGGTCTTGCTCTAGCCCAGGCTGACTTGAAACTCACTCTGCAGTTCCAGGCTGGCCTTGAATTCAAAGCAATCCTTTTACCTGTGCCTCCTGAGTGCTGGGATTAAAGGTGTGCACCACCATGCCCAGCTAGAACTACATTTTTAGAAGAAATTTATACTTGGGTGAAAAGAGCAAAGAAAAATGTCTTACAAAATGAATAAGAGGTTGCAGCAATAGGAATATAATGAATACATATGCTAGTAGAAATAAATGTAAAAAAAGATGAGTACAGCCAGCTGTCCCTCTGGTTCTCCAGAGCCAAGAGACAGCCCGCCACTGTAAGACTGTAAACACCTCTGCAGGGGAGGGCAGGCTCTCTGAACACTTGGGAACTTCCAGCCTTGGCTGAGTTTTTCCCTCAGCTGGGCCTGGGCTGCCTTGGCCCAGCAGGGAGGGGCCCCTGGCCCTTACTCTCCACATGAGTTCTTTATCTCCTCCAGCTCCCCACAGGGCAGGGGCTCCTTGAACTTTCTTTTCTCTTTTCTTGGGGGAGGGGTTCCAGGCCCCCCATGTGGGATCTCTAGCCACATGGGTACCTTTCTTTGGTTCTGTACTTCCCTCAATAAATATAGTAATTTAATAATTTAAAAAAACAACGGGTACAGACTAAAATTTCTGTTTACACTTTTATTTACTTGTACAGCAGTGTCAGATAACTGACACGCCCAATGTATAGTAGGGGTCATGTGCCACCTCCTGTGCTCCTGTTTAATGCTTCCAAGTTCTCACAGAGGGCGATGCTCTCTCCCCCAACTCCCTTAGGTGACAAGGCTGAAAGTAGGGAAAACACTTCTATTTACAGGTAACTTTACTTACCTTATAAACCGAACTGCCTCCGACGATCCACACCATGTCTACTTTATTTGCTAACTCTGGTTGTTCAATGAGCTGTAAAGCGTCACCCAAACTTCTGGCAAGAAAATGAGCTCCTTGTGGTGGGTCCCTGAGGTTAACAACAACAACAACAACAAAAGAAGTGTGGTTTTTGTAAAACCTATCCATACTAGTCAAATATCTGAATAGGAAGCAGCAATTATAAAACAAATCCTCATAAATATGAAGTCTTTCAACAGAAGTAACTAACATCAACATGGTCTATAAACATCCATTGTATATTTTGTGCATGTATGGTACACACAAACCAAACACAAAATCATATCCATGGTACAAAAACAAACAACAACAAAAACGAATCACAGTCGTAGGTGTGCTTGCAGTGGTGGGGTAGAGACTGGGATATGGAACGAGAAGACATTTCTATGGGTCTGAGCTAGACAGGCCCCAGAGAGAGTAACTTCTAACCCTCAAGCACATATCACACACACACATACACACAGATGCAAGTCCAGGTCTTGGTTATCCTTACACTTCCCAAATGAGGGCATAGAACAGATTTTTCCTTTTATTTTCAAGACTTCAGCTTAGATTAATTAGTACTAGCTCTTACTGTACTTTGTCAAAATCTAGAAAAGAGGGCTGGAGTGTTAGCTTGGTGATTAAGGTGCTTGGCTGCAGAGCCTAACACCTCGAGTTCAATTCCCCAGTGCTGACGCAGGGCCAGATGCTAAAGCGGCACATGCCTCTGGAGGCCCCAGCACGCCTGTCCTCTCCATCTTGTCTCTCTTCTTTCTGCTTGCAAAAAAAAAAAAAAAAAAAAAAAAAAAAGAAAAACCTAGAAAAATTTACAGTTGAGACATCTCATTGTATGCAATATTCACTACAATAAAAAGCCCAAATACTAAATTATAGTTGATGACATACTGTCTGTCTGTCTGTATTTTGAAATGTGCACACAAACACAACCGATGGGTGGACATGTGATCAACCAATACAGTAGGCTAGCGCAGTGTAGCTGGCAGATATACAGCTATTTCACGTGAAGCTCTTTCAGTGTATTTGCAAATTTTCATAAAAAAAGCATTTAAAGAGAACGATCAGAGAAATTTGGTACAATATGCAGAATGTTAATATATAGTTACCTTTGAGGAATACAAAGGACTTGCACATTTAGTATTTGAAAAATGAGCTTGGTAACACTTATGCAGTTAAAAACTAGAAGCGAACAAGTTAAATTTCACTGCTTATATTGACTAACTCAATCTATCTCCAACTCCAGAGCTATTTTTTTTTTTTTTTTTTTGGGTGGGGAGGAGGGTTGCTACTTCCTTTACAAATGAGGAAATATGCACAAGGAGGCTTTCAAGCTAATTACATACAGAACAGAAATTAAAATTCAATGTCAAGTTCTTAGCCTGGTGCTTTAAAACGATTATATAATTGTCTCTGAAGTAGTAGCTACAACAATGATTAATCAAGAACTAAGAGGGATTATTCATTGTCGTAGTTGCATGTTCCCTCTCTCTTTGATATATCTGTGTTATTTTTCTCACCCTTTGTCATCTGTAGAGGAATTAGGATATAGCAAATAATATACTTTGATTCCTGCTGGAGGCCAATGTGAAGGTCAGTGAGCTGAGATGCTGCCTAGGTTTATCAGGTCAGGTACCGGGACAAGACTGGATGAGTCTGTTCATGGAGAAACGTCATCTAGAAGGGATAAAGAGTCGGGAGACAATCTAACTAATGAAGTCTATCGTGACTGGACCAGTCATGGTGTTTTAGTAACAACAGTATGCTTAGGTCAGAAATGACGATAGGAGGGCTGGAGAGATGGCTTAGGGTTTAAGGTGCTTGCCTGCAAAGCCTAAGAATGCTTGTTTGAATCTTCAGGTCCAACATAACCAGACACAAAAATCGAAGCACGTGTGCTATATGGTACAAGGGGGTGTGTAGGTGTCTGGAGTTTAGTCACAGCAGCTGAAAGGCCCTGGCGTGCCCATTCTTGCTCTTCTGCCCCTTTCTCTCAAAAAAAAAAAAAAAAAAAAAATTAAAAAAGAGAAAAAAATAAATGATGGCAGGAGATGAATGGAAAATGGTGATTAAGGAACTGACATACAATCAAATTGGAATCAGTATCCCAAAAGCTGGTGAAATATACCAATAGGCTTTCCAACAAGGTAAAATGGTGGCATGGACTTCAAAGAAAAGGAGCATTAATTTTGTGAAGACTCTGGAAGCATGGCAGGAAAGTGGCTCCAAGAATCAGGTGATGGCTACTTCCTTGCCCTTTCTATTAAGTCTGGAGATGAAAAAACGACCATATTAAGGATTTGTTTCAGACTGAAATTATAGCAAAGGCATGGGATGGGGGTGGGGAACTGAATGCACTTGCAAAACGCTGCCACAGACTAGGTACAGGAATGTTCCAGACAACACCAGACCCTACAAAGGGCAAAAAGCTTAGCTCTGATTTGAGTTCACCAGTCTCTTCCCACACTGCACACATCCAGAAAGGACACTGTAAACAGCAGACAGTAAGCATCCCATGTCAAGACTTGATTCATTGCTGTATTTCCTCCTTATAATTTTCACAAACTGAGACTGGATCTCCCAACAGCAGACAGCCAGTAGGTGGTAGTATATGCATTCTGTGTCAAGAAGTGTGTGGACTTGTTTGATAGTATGGTTCTGACACAGAGTAGTAAATTCCCTCAGAGAATTCAGAGGACCAAGTAAGATAACACGTAGTAGGCACCTCATTTAGTATAACCAGCAACCCTATGTGGGTGATGAGGAAATAGGTTGAGTGAGGTTAAGTAGCCAGTGGTTACACAGCTTGGAAATGGTGGGTCTAGACGCTGAACTCCAGCAGCCTGACTTTAGACCTGGAGCTGCCACATGTTCCATGTAAAATAGGCTTTCAACTGGTAGCCCTGGGCTATGGCTACCTCAGCTTCTGGGCCTCTACCACATCAGGATGGTGGGAACTAGATCAGGCACAGTCCTGTAGCCTCTGGCAGTCTCATGTGATCACTCCGCACGGCCACACAAACCTAATCCTTTCCACTGTAATGTGACGTAACTGATGGAATGGGGGCTTTACAGAAGCCACTCAAAACCAAAAGCAAAGAAACAAAATAGGAGTACAAGGCTAGACTGGCATCTTAAGCAGAAATCAGATACATATTTAAGACTGTTCACACTCAGCCTTTAAAAATGTGATTTGCATGTATTAAAAACTGATTCAAGTATGACCCATCACCATGAAAGAATACTATGCAGCTACTAAAGATGTGTACAGATGTATTTTCTAATGTATCACGAGGGAAAAGAGCATGTTTCAAAGTGTCTCTATGCGGCACGACCCGCTTTTTATGCACCTAGGGCCATTCACTCTGAGAAGATGTTTAAACTTCTAGCTCGTTACATTTATGTAGCAACGGCTGGGAAACGACACTGAAAACAGAACAGCAGTCTTTACCCAAAAGACTGACAGTGTCAGAGAACTGTCTCAGCAGAGGCCATAAAGAATGCAAGGGGCGTACAAAGATGGCACGTATAGCATGCGACTGGGGGCCAGGCAGAGCCCACCACTCGAGGTGGAGTGATGGAGGATGACTCCTTAGCTGAGTGTCTGTCAGCAATGTAAAAACATGTCTGAAAACACAGAGATGGCATACAACTACAGAAATCACAGCAATTCTACAACAGCCTACTAGTATAGGCTACAATATAGTTTTTTTGTTCATTATTTATTTATTTATTTGAGAGCGACAGAAAGAGGGAGGGAGGGAGAGAGAGATAGAGATAGAGAGGAGAGAGAATGGGCACTCCAGTGCTTCCAGCTACTGCAAACGAACTCCAGACGCATGCACCCCCTTGTGCATCTGGCTAACATGGGTCCTGGGGAATCGAGCCTTGAACCGGGGTCCTTAGACTTCACAGGCAAGTGCTTAACCACTAAGCCATCTCTCCAGCCCCCCTCTTTTTTTTGAGGTAGGGTCTCACTTTAGCCCAGGCTGACCTAGAACTGTCATCCTAGTCTGCCCTGGAACTCAGTGATCCTCCTACTACCTCTGCTGGGATTAAAGTCGTGCACCACCACACCTATAGTATAGTTATTTAACATATGAAAACCCACACAAACGTAAGGGTAGAAAAGCAATCTAGGGGCTGGAGAGATGGCTTAGCGATTAAGCGCTTGCCTGTGAAGTCTAAGGACCCCGGTTCAAGGCTCGATTCCCCAGGACCCACGTTAGCCAGATGCACAAGGGGTGCACGCATCTGGAGGTCCTTTGCAGTGGCTAGAGGCCCTGGCGTGCCCATTCTCTATCTGTCTATCTGCCTCTTTCTCTCTCTGTCTGTTGCTCTCAAATAAATAAATAAAAAACAAAAAATTAAAAAAAAAAAAGAAAAGAAAAGCAATCTGGGTGGATTTTAAAATCCTGCAGAGTGGGCCAACAAAGCAAAGTGCCTAGACAGAAAGGTCATCTAGGAACAGCAGCGGGCGGGAGAGTGCACTGATCTAGACAGGGGGATTTATGTCTCAGGATTCACGGAAAGAAGAATAAAATTTGCTAAGGTGAAGAAAAGAAACCGTGAGTGTGTTCACTGTGCACTCATTAATGTGGAAAGGTGCAGATGTATGCGGCATGAAGAGAAACCCGAGAAACATTAATTGCCTCTTTCGGAGGTGCCGAGGACCACTCCGGGGCCTCACACATGCTAAGCAAGAGCTCTGCGACTATCCTACTCCCCAGCTCCTAATGTTAGTATTTTCTTCATGCAACGAGGAGCAAGGTTGGAGGATACAAGCAGGGGTTGTCTACTGTCGAGTAACGTGTTGGGCCATTTTTTGTAACTAGCAAAATACCTGAGCAAAGATTAATGCTGTCCTATTGTTTTAGTCTACAGTCGGCTGGCTCCATGCTTTGGGCCTGAAGTGAGGAAGACAGGCTTACCATTTTGGTAAACACAAAGCAGAGAGACAGAGAGGAAGGGTCTAAGGGCAGAATCCCTCTCAAAAGGAACTCCCCGTAACCTACACTTCCTCCAACCAGGCCCCGTCTCCGGTCCATCAATCAAGTTAGTTCTAACACTCACAAGCCAATCACCTCTCAAAAGCCCATCAGCTGGCAACCAAGCTCTCTTAACACAGAGCCTTCTGGGGACATTTCAGGATTTAAACTGTAACAGGTACCATCTGTGTTAAGAATTTTACATACAGAACTTAACAGATCCTGAAAATCATCCTAGGAGCTTTCATTATTAATCCTTAAAGGCAAGGAAACTGAGGTTCAGCAAGTCTTGCTCATAACCTGCCTGAACCCCAAGATTACTAGGATCCAGAAAAGGCATAAGAGGTCAGGTACAGTAAGACTTTAAGAGGATAACATTGGTATCACTAGAAAGAATATGGTAAGACCATAAAAATTATTGTATCATGAAATTTTGACAACTTTATGGAGACAATTTGCAATCTTATATCATGGAGGCAATTCTGGGTTTTGAAAAATGTCAAGGATACAGCATTGCAGTCAAACTTTAATTTTAGATTACTAAAGACACACATACACACACATTCATTTACTCCTTTGTATGAATATTATATATTTATATACACACACATATGTAATTTATATATATGAATGAGTGAATGAAGTATGTATATCTTTGGTAATCAAATATAAACACGCAGGTTGTTTTGAGACAGGACTTCTTCTATAGGTCAGAGTAACCCCAAACTCATGATCCTCCTGCCTAAGCCTCCTAGGTGCTAAGATTACGTGCATGTGCCACCATGCCAAGCCGGAACAAAGATTTAAAAAATTGGTGTATTGATATAAAAATTACATACTGGGCTCAGGATACAGCTCAGCGGTACAGCACTTGCCTAGCACGCTTGAACCCCTGGGTTTGACTCCTAATACCAGAAAAACAAATTACCCTCCCACACGGAAATCACACGCCCTCAACGCATACCTCTAAGAGTGTACAAATCGGTGACTTTTTACATCCTTAAGAGTTGTGCCACCATCACCACCATCTCATTCCTGTGCCCATAAGCAGTCATCAGCTCTGCCCCTGACTTAGGTCTTTTTTTAAAATTTTAACTAATTTATTTATTTATTTGAGAGCAACAGACAGAGAGAGAGAAAGAGGCAGAGAGATAGAGACAGACAGAGAGAATGGGTGCGCCAGGGCTTCCAGCCACTGTAAATGAACTCCAGACGCGTGCGCCCCCTTGTGCATCTGGCTAATGTGGGCCCTGGGGAATTGAGCCTCAAACCGGGGTCCTTAGGCTTCACAGGCAAGCGCTTAATCACTAAGCCATCTCTCCAGACCCCGACTTAGGTCTTTTAAAGTCACAGCTTGATCAGTTAGAAAGCTTGGCAAAAGTATTTCTCTTTCCCTATCTTCAGCAAGTATCTGCTCTATGTACTGTTTGGAAGTAAACGCTGGGTTACCCTAAGGATTCAGGAAGGTAAAAAACCTGAGTTTCTTTAAATGCCTACACAAGTAATAGTGTAAACATATGCTCTTTTATGTAGGACTGAGCAATGTCTGGTCCATAGCAGGTGCTCAAAATGTACATGGACTTGACCAGCAAGTAGAGAAGCAGGAGAATAAACAACAACAAAAAAATGATCCCTAATGTAATTTTTAAATGCATTTTTAAAAATTTTATTTATTAGAGACGGGGGGGGGGGGAGAAAAAGAGAATGGGCACACCAGGCCTCTAGCCACTGCAAACGAACCCCAGATGCATGTGCCACCATGTGCATCTGGCTTACGTGGGACCTGGGGAATTGACCCTGGGTCCTTAGGTTTCGCAGGCTTGTGCCTTACCCGATAAGCCATCTCTCCAGTCCCCTAAAGTAATTTTGTACTAATATTCCTATTTCTCTGACATCCTCGATAATAAGACTTCAATTTTTTTTCAGTCTTAGCAAAAAGCAAGACATACCGGTAAATGTTATAAATACACAAGAAGCAACCAAACCCAATCACATACACCACAGGGGATCATAAAGAAATTAGACTCATCATTTGAGGAGAAATGCTGGCTCACCCGAACATCTCCCCACTGCAGCTCCTTTATGTTTGCTTCAGCTCAAGCTAGCATGAACAATCGCGTCCTCGACTCTGCGCTGTTGTCAGGAACGTGCGGTGAAATGACTGCACACAACAGTACAGAAAATGGTTCCTTCTTAGAAGAGCTACAAAACCATAGCTTCAGAAATGGGTGGAGCGGTTTACAGAGGGAACCAGCAGATGAGACGTATTTACATTACATCTGGCTTTCTGTCAATGGTCTCAGTGCTCTGGCACTGCTAGCTTACTTATGCATTCATGGTGCCGATAGCTTTACTTTTGTAAGCATTCTGCCTGTCAGATGTGCAGGTCTGCGGTGCCTGGTTGAAGTTAGTGGAACCCATCAGCAGTCATGTCTAGGAGTTATGACTAGTTGACCTTTCCATTAGAAACTTTAATTTTGAGCTGTTTACGCATAATAACTGCATTTATGTTGCACTGGTCTGAGAGCTGACAGCATTTCAGCTACTATTTGCAAATTTTTGATTTAGAGTCCCTCTGTCTTTCAGTCTTGGTTTTTAAAATAGGAGCATTAGAAAACATTTCTTCTAATCTGTTTAGTTTTTAAAATTTTTGAGCCAGATCATTTGTTTATTGAATCAAAAATGGACTTTCTAGAAGCTCAGATTGTAGGGCTGGGGAGATGGTTCAGTGGATAAAGCACTTACTTCACAAGTGTGAGAATTTTTGGAATCCACAGATCACGTGTAAAGCTGATCACATCTAATCAAAATGTTAGTTGAGAACATTTTTATAAGAGCATATAAAATGCTGGGCATGGTGGCGCACCCTTTAATCTCAGCACTTGGGAGGCAGAGGTAGAGGACTGCTGTGAGTTCGAGGCCACCCTGAGACTACATAGTGAATTCCAGGTCAGCCTGAGCTAGAGTAAGACCCTACCTCGGAAAAAATAAAAAAAATAAAAATAAAAATAAAAAAAAAGAGTATATAAAGTGAAAAGGCCAGCATGCAAAATTCTTTTTTACTTTTATTATATAAAAGTAAACCTAATAGATCTTGAATGGTCACTTAATCACTGCATTGTTAGTGTTTCAACAGATTCATAATGTTTTCTGAAGTAAGGCTTTCCACTCATTAAAGAAGAACTAGTGAGATGTATATCAAGAATTTTAAGTATGGTTTTCCAAAACTAATTTTGCATGTCATTCTTTTCATCCCTTAAAGTCTTAAGTCATCAAAGTGATGGCTTGAAAATAAACTCTAGAAAACTTATGAGGACTGGTTCTGCTCTTTTACAGAATCTCAGTAGAATCTTATTATTTTTTGTAATGCCAATATGGATTTAATCTGATTTTATTGGTTTTTAAACTTTTAACTTGTGTTGACATCACTTTAAAATGATAGTACAAGAAACATGTACTCTTCTGTAGTATTTTCTATTAGACAAACTAAAGTGGTTTTAATAACATTTAGTAGTAGTAAGTAGCCATCTTCTCTCTGTTTCAGCAGATCTCAGCTCTTGATCAGGCACAGTGGTGTATGCCTGTAATCTGAGTTGATTAGGAGGACAAGTCAGAAGAATCACAAATCTGAGGACAGCTTGGAGTACAGAAACAATATAGGGAGGCCCTGCTTCAAAAGACAAAATAAAAAAAAATTGTGGCTTTTGGCCATTTTGATTTTTTAAATGTCTGGCATCTTTACCAATGCAACTGAAATGTCTACTATTGGCAGAACAAGTTAGGAAACAGTGATGTAAGGGTTCGGTAGTAATTACTGCACATAAGGCAAGATGAAGATTAGAGTCCTTGTCTCAGACTTAGCTTTACTCAGACTTACTTCTATTTCTAGGCCATGAAGATTTATAGTTGTATTTATGATTTTGTAGATTAAGTTATTTATGTATGAAACAAAGTGGGAAAATATATTAAGAATGGGTTATGTTCACAGAGGACTTATTTAATGTGCCACATTTCTTAATTGTAAACATATTTTAATGCATTTTAAGAAAGCAATGATACAGTGGCGTGCACGTTGTCAGTGACAAAAATAAAATCAGCTGGTGTTACTGGAAAAAAAAAGAGGGGGGGCTGGAGAGATGGCTTAGCAGTTAAGCACTTGCCTGTGAAGCCTAAGGACCCTGGTTTGAGGCTCGATTTCCCAGGACCCACATTAGCCAGATGCACAACGGGCGCATATGTCTGGAGTTTGTTTGCAGTGGCTGGAGGCCCTGGCACGACCATTCTCTCTCTCTCTGCCTCTTTCTCTGTCTGTCACTCTCAAATAAATAAATAAAAATAAACAACAAAATTAAAAAATATATATATTGTTAAAAAGTTTACAATAAACAATCGAGTACTCAAGACTATTTTGTTACAAAGTCTAGCATAAATAAACTTGAGTACTCAAGAATATGTTATTAAAAAGTCTAGCATAGCTGGGCGTGGTGGCACATGCCTTTAATCCCAGCACTTTGGAGGCAGAGGTAGGAGGATCACCATGAGTTCGAGGCCACCCTGAGACGACATAGTGAATTCCAGGTCAGCCTGAGCTAGATTGAGACACTGCCTAAAAAAAAAAAAAAAAAAGTCTAGCATAAACAATCGAGTACTCAAGAATATGTTGTTAAAAAGTCTAGCATAAACAAACTCGAGTACTCAAGAATGTTATTAAAAAGTCTAGCATAAACAATCAAGTACTCAAGAATATGTTATTAAAAAGTCTAGCATAAACAAACTTGAGTACTCAAGAGTATGTTGTTTAAAACGTCCAGCATAAATAAACTCAAGAACTCAAGACTATGTTGTTAAACAGTCTCTGGGACCGGCTGAATCTGAGTTCTTTGAAGGACAGAGATAATATCCTAGCAACCAGGACGAAGAGCAGCATGAAGATGGAGGCAGATGGAGAGATACGCGTCCACATATCCCCTGTCAGCAGAGGCAATCAATGCAAGTGCTCTGGTGTTTTCTTTCAGCTCTTTACCTATGCCCTTCTGGAAGGGACGTGGGAGGAAATCTACCAGCAGAGTCTGAATCTTAGTGTGTAGCTGTGGAACGCTTTTTCCTTCCCAGATGTGTTAATTTGGTGAGGTGGTGGTTACTGGTCATTCAGACACGAGTGCTCTGTACGTGTGATGGAATCTACAATTAGCTGGCTTTCATCTGGGTGTGCTGACTCAAACCACCGAAAGGCCTTAAGAGCAGAGGTGAGCTTTCCCAGATGAAGAAGTCTTGTTTTTCTTTTTTTTGTAAAATTTTTATTTATTTATTTGCAAGGAGAGAGAAAGAGAAGAGACAGAGAGAATGGGCACACCAGGGCCTGCAGCCACTGCAAACAAACTCCAGATGCATGTGCCCCTTGTGCATCTGTCTAATGTGGGTCCTGGGGAATCGAACCTGGGTCCTTTGGCTTTACAGGCAAATGCCTTAACCAAGCCATCTCTCTAGCTCGAGATGACGAAGTTTTATCTGTGTAACTTTACCTCCTGCTGGCAAGTTCCACCCTGCCTTTCCTGTCAGTCTTCTAGAATGCTTTCTGGACTCACCTAACCATGTCCCTCTGCTGTGAAAGCCAGTGCCCGCCCTGGAGCTCTTACGTGGGCACAGCTTCTATGGAGTCTCCTTTCTAGGTGCACTTCCACTGAACACATAGGAAGTAAAGCTAAGTCTGAGACAAGGACTCAAGCAAGCAGTATCCTAAGAAGCTGGTAACTACTCATTATTTTAAGGAGGAATGTTCAGTATCCTAATTCAAAATTTTCCTTTAGTCAGGTCATCTGTTGACAAAAAAAAAAAAAAAAAAAAAAAAAAAAAAAATTCAAGGGCTGGAGAGATGGCTTAGCCATTAAGACATTTGCCTGCAAAGCCAAAGGACCTAGGTTTGATTCCCCAGGACCCACATAAGCACGGCCATTCTCATTCTCATTCTGTCTCTTTCTCTATCTCTGCTTGCAAATAAGTGAATGAAAAAAAAAAAAAAGATGGGCTGGAGAGATGGCTTAGTGGTTAAGGTGTTGTCTGCAAAGCCAAAGGCTCAGGTTCAACTCCCCAGGACCCACGTAAGTCAGATGCACAAGGAGTGTATTCATCTGGAGTTCATTTGCAGTGGCTGGAGGCTCTGAGTGCTATTCTCTATCTGCTTCTTTCTCTCTCAAATTAAAAAAAAAATATTAAAAAAATTCAAACCAAGAAAAGTCCCCACACAATTTCTGAAGTTATTTTAGTAGGTAAGGCTAACAACACAACAGAAACAAAAATCCAAAAACCAGAAGCACCATATATGGATTAATGGCATTGAAATCATGGTGAAAGCCAAACCACTGGACTTGACTCATGGCTCAGCCTATCCATCACCTGCTCTCGCCCCGGCCCAAAGTGTTTCCAGGCACCAGGAACCAGCTACTCCAAGGTTAGTCTGGAGACAAAATTCTTAGCAGAAGCCACCAGACACGTCCTTCTCCTGATGATTCCTACAGCACTTCGACACCTTCAAATATCTTACCTGCAGACACCGAGTAATGATCATGAAGTATTACTTGAGAGTGGTAACTAGCCAGGAACCATATGGTATAAGACTATGACCAATTTCAATCCATCCTATACTTTGTATCTGACTGCATTTTTGGCTGGGTACAAAGAGGGGATAACCAGTTAACCTGAGCAAATCTCAGAACATAGGCATTTTTTGTTTTTTTTTTTATGGAAATAAAAGTTACCGATTATGTTATATAGCTGATTTTGAGCCTACTGAGTAACAGTTCAAAGAAACTTGCAAATACGTTACCATATTTAGTATATTTAGGTGACAAAAAAATTTATCACTTAAAGGAGCAGAGTATGTTGTACATAGTATGCTTGCTCATTCATCTTCTGAAGTCAACGCTTGGATATTAAGCTATTTCTCAATAGCTGCTTTACACTGATTCAGTCTTTCATGCACTTATGTACCTTAGGGAATGCAGCACCACCGCCTGGTGGATGTGTTACAATACTTACTTGAGTTCTCTACTGAGAACTATATTAATTCTGTCCTTTAAGGGTCGATTCTTCTCAGGAATGGAGAACCAGGTTTTCCTACCCATGATTACCAGATTCTGTTTACCTGTAAAATCACAAAGAAAGGATAAGCACACATGTATTTCCACACAATCACATATATGCAAGATACGACTGTCACAGTGACATCTAGTGGATCAAGACAAAGTTACCTTAACAAAATTCACTTTTATCACTCATTACTGAAATATGGCTAAATTTTTCCTTCGGGTTTTATTTAAGTTATACCTGATATTTACCTTTAATTACTTAAGCCCATGTGTAAGTCTGGGTCAAAATGCTTAAGTTGTTTGGACTCTGTCACCCATTACACAAATCATCTTTTGCTTTACTTTCTTCAGCTATAAAACAGAGAGAAGAATAGTTCCTACTTCCTAGAGTTTGTGGAGGGGCCTGAAGACTTAGAACAATGCTCAGCAACTACTAAGTACAGGTACGTCTGACATAATCAATACTATTCATATTTGTGTACATGTAGATTTACACTGTCATACCTCAAAAACTTTAAACCCTGGGCTGGGGAGATGATTTAATCACTCAGTAAAGCATCTGTCACACAAGCGTGAGGACCTGAGTTTAACCTACATAAATGCTAGAGTGGCAGCACATCACTTAATCCCAGTTATCAGACTAGACAAACTGGTGAGCTCTTGTTCAGTGAGGGACCTCAGTAAGTACGGTGGAGAGCGACAGAGATATGTCTGATGTTGACCTCTGGCCTCCACACATGTGCAGAAGCATCTGCAGCCCACACATACCTTAAAACCCATTCACCTGAGCTTTTATCTTTTCAGTGTAATGACAATTTGTATTTATTTAGTATTGGGTTCAAAAACTTTTTTTTTTTTTTAAAGGCAGGGTCATATTGTCAATAAGTAGTCAAGGATGATCTTGAATTTAGGATCCTTTTGTCTCTACCTCTCATGTGCTGGGAATAACACAGGCATGCACTACCACAACTGACTTTAAGCAGTGCTAGGGACTGAACATAGGTCTTGCTAGGCAATCGCTTGAACAACTGAGTCACACCCGTGACCCCCACATGTAATGATTGCTATATAAAAACTTAATGCATACAGCTTACACTTTTGATTTAATGACTCAGAAAAAGAGTCAGATGTCTGGATCAACGGGATACTAACAATGACACCGTATTTAGGGCTCTTGAGTGGACCTTCAAGTGGGCTCTTAGCAATCTTGTCTGCCAGTGACCTCTGCCAAACCCAAGGGCCTTCTACCTTTCCTATTAATGTTCTGTGGCATTCTGTGTACTCTGCCATTCTTCCCTTTACCATCATCATAAGTGGGCATGTTTGCTGGGTTTGAAGCAGGGCCATCTCCACATCCTCCAATCCCAGCCAGGATTATTATTATCTTCTCACCAGTTGCACAATGTATCAAGTTCTGTGTCTGAAATCATCCCAGACGTCCTGCTAGTGACTTAAAAACGGTCATTTCTACTGCACACTATTCTCCATTCCTTTAATTATCCTAGTCACCCAGCCTCTCCCAACCTGAAAACCATCCTTATGCCCTCGTGCCTCCAGATATCCAGCACTATCATGTATGCTTAAGAAACTTTTTTTCCCTCTTTACTCTTTGGTCAGGTCTTACCTCTTTCCGCAGCTATTCCAAAGACCTCCTCTGGTCTATTCGAAGTGGTAACTTTTGCTGCGCATTTACCCAATATCTAAGTTGTACACGCTTGACAAAACAAAATTTCAAATATAAACATATATCTTTAGAGAGGATGGTTAATAAACTCTGGGAGCTGCACCTATTATTGTGCAAGAGAAATGATCCCAGATTCACATGGGGAACTTTTCCATTTAAACATTTGTATTGGAAAAGTTTCAAGAAAGGCCTTGGCGAACCTCCATCACTTGAAAATCCCAAATTACCTTCCACTGAAGAGGTTGTGGTCATTCTCTGGAAATGCTTGAACTCGTTCCTGCAAAGTTGGGAGAAAGTGCGTGACTGAGACCCGCCCGTCCCGCCCGCGGGCTCGGGCTGCTAGGCGCCCACCGTCGAGGCTCGCGCCGTGGGGGTGGAGCCCCGCAGCACCGGGGACTTCGCCCCGTCCGGGGCCAAGGCCTCGGGATCCGCTCGATCATGGCAGCTAGTCATCTGCAGCTCCCTCCCAGGGGGTCCGACCAAGGTTTGCCTCGGTGCCCCAAGGCCTGCCCGGAGGGTTACCTGAGCGGGGGCCAGGGCAAGTCCCCGTTTTTGCCAATGCCCATGTTCTGGGACACGGCGACGATGCAATTCAGCGGACGCACCATACCAGCGGCAGCGGTCTCTTCGGAGCAAGCTTGGGGCGCGGACAGGGCTTGCCCAGCGAGTTTGGCGCGGTATAGCGGACGCCCCGCCCCTTCCGTCCCATTGGCGCGCAAGGCCCCGCACCCGTCCAATTGGCCCGCGCGAGGCCCCACCCCACCCCATTGGCCCGCATGATGCCCCGCCTCCTCATCCCATTGGTCCGCATGAGGCCCAGCCCCTCCGTTCCATTGGCCCGTGAGAGGCCCCGCCCCTCGGGGAAGATCGCGAGTGGTGGCGCGCGCAGGCGCCTGGTCGTGGCGGCGGCGGCGGCGGCGGCGGCGTGCTTGCGCTCCGGCCGCCCGCTACCCTCGGGCCGCCCGCGATGTCTCGCCGGAAGGCCGGCGCGGCTGCTGGAAGGCAGGCTGTCCTGAGCCGGTTCTTCCAGTCTGCCGGAAGCCTGAAGTCCACTTCGTGCCCCACCGACGTCACCGCGGAGGCTGACCCTGACCCCGCAGCGTCCCCAGCGTCCACTGGCTCGCCTCGGGGGCGGCCGCCGGCGCTGGGCTCGGGGCGGGGCTCGCAGGTGTGCGCGAGAGCCAATGACGGCAGCGCGGGGAGGGCCGGGGCCGGGGCCGGGGCCGGTCGCGGGCGGGAGCCGGCCGGCGGTCCCGAGGCTTGGGTAGGTTGAGCCCGCTTAGCGGCCACTCCGGTGGTTGTCCACCTTCTCTCTTGGGTGCTGTTGACTGTGGAGCTTGCAAGCAAATGATGCGTCTTTTAACCTCCATCGCAGAGGAGCTCCCCTTACTGAAGTGTGCTTGGGTGGAAGAGGGACGCTGTTCTAAAGTCTTAATTTCTCAGACCTCGAAAGCATGCTCCTTGGGCAGGAAGCCCTACGGAGTAGTTTCCCAGTTACTGTAGCGTGGCGTTCAATTTGGACGCAGGAATTTTTTTGTAGATGTGAATGGTTAATCATTGAGTACTTCCTACCCTTGTAACTCTTTAGTAGACTGAAATAAGTTCTTCTTCTGTTTTTTTTTTTTTTTTTTTTTTTTTTAATTCTGAGCCAGTGATAGTTCCATAAGGGAAAGTCGCAGGGCTTCGTGTGACATTTATTAACCTTGGGCAGAGACATGGCTCAGTTGGCACATACCTAGCGTGCTGGAGGCCCTGAATTCCATCACTTCCCATCCTGGGGACTAAAATATGATTGCAGACCAGCCTCTAGCCACCTATCACATTTTAATGTGGGTGACAGTAAGGCTGTTTCAAAATCTTGTTCCTTTCTTCCCTATACTGTATACTGTTGCTCCTCTCCGCTCAGCTCTTCTCCTTTTTTTTTTTAATTTTAAACAGGCAGATGGGGGCTGGGGGATGAGAATGGGAGCACCAGGGCCTCCAGCCACTGCAAACGAACTCCAGACATATGTGCCACCTTGTGCATCTGGCTTAAGTGGGTTCTAGGGAATTGAACCTGGGTCTTTAGGCTTTGCAGGCAAGCACTTTTAACTGCTAAGCCATCTCTCCAGCCCCCCCCCCCCATTTGACAGTGCTCTACATTTTCCCCCTCAATTTTTATTAACATTTTCCATGATCATAAAAAATATCCCATGGTAATACCCTCCCGCCCCCCACTTCCCCCTTTGAAATTCCATTCTCCATCATATCTCCTCCCCATCTCAATCAGTCTCTCTTTTATTTTGATGTCATGATCTCTTCCTCCTCTTATGATGGTCTTGTGTAGGTCGTGTCAGGCACTGTGAGGTCATGGATATCCAGGCCATTTTATGTCTGGAGGGAGCACGTTGTAAGGAGTCCTACCCTCCCTTTGGCTCTCATATTCTTTCTGCCACCTCTTCCGCATTAGACCCTGATCCTTGGAAGGTGTGATCCAGATGTTCCTCAGTACTCCAGTCACTTCTTTCCAGCACTATGATACCTTCTGAGTCATTCCAAGGTCACTGCCATCTGAAAAGAGAAGATTCTCTACCCAAAGTGAGAGTAGCATTAATATAAGGGTATGAATATTAAGAGAAGTGCTTACTGGGCAGTTTGATAAGCATAGTATATGCATTTATCCAGACATCAGCAGATGTTACACCCCTAGGGCTCATGACTATCCCTGTTTTAAGTTTTCAGTATCAGGGATGTATTCCCTCCTATGAAGTGGTCCTCCAGTCCAATTGGAGGTAGTTGGTTTCCACCATGACAGATGTGCCACTATTGCACCCATTGGCTCATTTGGCCTGGCTGGGACAGTGCTCTACATTTTTATGAATTTAAGATTTTGTTTTGCATCCATCATTGAGAGAATATTTGGCAAAGGATTAAGGTTTTTTTTTCCTCCCCAACAAATAGCTCCTAGCATCATGGCCTCTCTAATCGTGAACATGAGCTCTTTAGTCAGAAATGATCATGGGCTAGAGAGATGGATCAGCTGTTAAAGTACTTGCCTGCAAGCCTGATGACCTGGGTTTGATTATCCAGTACCTTGTAAAGTCAGATGCACAAAAGGGCACATACATCTGGAGTTTGTTTGCAGGGGCTGGAGGCCTCGGCATGCCCATTCTTTGTATCCCTTTTCTCTCTATGTATCTCTGCTTGCAAATAAATGAAAATATTGCAAAAAAGAAATGGTCACATTACAATTAATGTTTCATAGATCATATTTTTCCATTTATCTCCCCATTCTAGTTTTGTGCTTAGTAGTTTCTTGTGCTTAGTAGTTTCTTAGCATTTTTATTAACATATGTAACTAATTTAAGATTTTAAGTAGGTGGGGGCTGATGAGATAAGGTGGTATATTCAGCTTCAGTTAACTCCAGCAGGACTGGAGGTGCTACAGGCATGTGACCTGCCAGCTCTGTCTTGTTTGATGATGGCAAAAGTCAATGTATATGCCTTCCCAGAACTAAAAATGGATCATTCTCTGAAGAGTGGAAGGCAAGGATCCTGGTGTCATTCAGAAGCAAGGGGAAATGACTTGATGTGCCTTCTCAGAATGGGGATAAACATCATTTTCTAACCTTCCTGGTACAGACTGTGGAAACTGACAGAAGGAAAAGGAGACCCTGGGAAAATGATGGGCCCATTAAGAAAGCAAAGAAAGTCCAAGAGAAGGAAGGAGGAAGTGTCTCGGTAATGTCAGACCATCCTGGTAAGTGCTGGTGACAGGTCTTAGCAGCCATGGCCCTGATGTTGTTGGGCTCTCCAGAGGGCAGAGGAGGCTGCTGGAAATTTGAGTCTTCTTTCCTTTGTGTAGAAAGATCCCTGTTGTGCCTGAGCTCCTGGCGGTGCCTGGAGACAGCAGCACTAAGTTCTCTGAGTTGGCTGTCGTTTTCCATATTTTTCCTTTGTTCACTTTGTGTGGTGATGCATACCTTTAATTCCAGCACTAGGGAGGCAGAGGTAGGAGGATTGCTGTGAGTTCAAGGCTACCTGAGACTACATAGTGAATTCCAGGTCAGCTTGGGCTAGAGCCAAGACCCTAACAACAACAGCAAAAGAAACATTCTTGTTATCTGTCTACAGAATTCTTCATCTTACAGTTCTGAAACTCTGTACCCATGAAACAAAAGCTCCATTTCTCAACCTCCATCCCCTGGCAACTGCCACTTTACTTTTTGCATCTAACCTTTTGCCTACTCTATATTTATTATTGAAAAAAATATTTATTTATTTATTGTGAGAGCAAGAAAGAGGCAGGTAGAGAGAGAGAGAATGGGTGTGTTAGGTCCTCCAGCTGCTGCAGATGAGCTTCAGATGCATGCACCACTTTGTGCATCTGACTTATGTTGGTTCTGGGGAATCAAACCTGGGTCCTTTGGTTTTGCAGGCAAGCACCTTAACTGCGAAGCCATTTCTCCAGCCCTATGTTTGTTCTTTCTGTGTACTGTTCTATTGCATAAATCTGCCTTGTTTCTTAATTGTGTTTTATAATTTCTTTTTTATACCTGAGATCCATGGAAGGTCACTTTTGTACTCACAAACAAACTTAACATACATTTGAGAAGTGATTAAGTATGTATTTGGAAAACCACGGTGTAAGGTTCAGGCATGACCAAGACCACACAGACCACTCTGAGGCAAAGATGGAAGCTTTTATTTGTTTTGTGGTGGTAGGGGGTGGGGGGAGGAAACACAAGCTGCCAAGACTGACTCTCAAGAGTGGAGCATTCAATTTGGGATTACAGATAGTGGGTTATATCAGTTGGGGAAAGATGAGGAAGGGGGAAGTAAAAAAAAAAAAAAAAAGGTTTCTTTAGGAGAGATCTAAGATAGCCAGGGTGTGACACCAGAACAGTGACCAGGTGACCTGAGAGATAAGGGGGGAGGAAACCTAGACCTGGGGCATTGTTAGGCAAGGAAGGAATAATGGCTGGGTGGTTCCTTGAAGAATGTGGATGACCCACTCCCTGGTATCTGTCACCATCCTGCTGTCTTTGGTGACTCCATTTTGGGGAAGCCCATCTTGACCTGACACAAGGGAAATTAAATAAACAAGGTAAAGGTCTGGAGAGATGGCTCAACAGTTAAGGCACTTGACTGCAAAGCCTAAGGACCTGGGTTTGATTCCCAGGTACCCGTGAAATGCCAGACACAGAAACTGATGCATGTATCTGGAGTTGCAGTGGCTAGATCTATCTTTCTGCTTAGAAATAAGTAAAAAATAAACTAGGTAAATATCCACTGGAAAAGATAATCAGAAATACATGTTTTGGGCTGGAGAGATAGCTCAGTGGTTACAGGTGCTTGATTGTATGGCCCGATGGCCTACCTTTGATCCTCTAGGACCCACGAAAAGCCAGACATAATGTGGTGCAGGTATCTGGAGTTATTTGCAATGGCAGGAGGCTGTGGTGCACCCATACTTGTCTTTCAGATAAATAAATAAATAAAATTTAAATATAAATTTTAAAGTAACACCAGTCAGAGGCTGGGGAGGTGGTTCTTCTAAGATGGCTGTGGATTAATATAGTGAGACAATAAGACTAATGGTATGCTTTATGTTCATTTCTTTCTCAAGAACCAAAGAAATGTCTGAGGACCAGACTTGTTTTAAAGTCTTTGGAAAAATTGAAAGAATTCTGCTGTGATTCTGCTGTTCCTCAAACTAGAGTCCAGACAGAACCTTTTCGAGAGAGATTAGCAGTTCTGCCAAAATGTACCGATTTTGAGGACATCACTCTACAGCGTGCAAGGAATGCAGTTTCTTCTGAAGCTATCAAAACTCAAGACGTATGTAATTGCCTTAGAGATGACTATTCTGTCACCTGGGATAGTAGGTTCTGGAGTACTTCTAGGTCCTGTGGGGTCACTCATGGACATAACTGGTCCCCAAACTTACCGGATCATCTGAATTAGCTGAGGGAACTAGTCTTTTTTATTTATTTATTTATTTTATTTTTTCTTTTTACATCTGTATAGATTCTAATTTGGAAGATAATTGGCTTATGTTAAAACCAAACCACACCCCAACATATTCTACCATACCACACCCAGGGAATTCTGATGTACTGCCTGGGTTAAGAGCCACTGATTGGGGAGATATTTTTAACTGATAATTAATTAGTATAAGCACAAATTCATGCCGCCCTTAAGTTTCATGAGTTTGCATGGGAAATCACAGTGGGCAGCATGTAGTTGTGAGGTTTTTCATATGAAAGCTGGGCAGAAACAGAGTAAATTTAAAGATAAAATAAATGAATAGGGCATCTACTTTTGCTGTGAGCTTTGTGAATTACTATTGATTTTTATTATTGCAATTCAGGAAATTTAACTCTTGTTTTACCACCGACATCCGTAATTCAGAATAGTGGTTCTGAACTTTAGCATAATTTAGAGGACTTAAAAAAAGGCCCAAACCTGGTATTTAGAACCTTTCTTCAGAATCTCACTTAGTTGCTCTTCACTAAGAATTGGGCATAGATAATGTTTAAAGGATATCATTTTAATGTGTGCTTATGATCAACAGCTACTGGCTTAAGGGAAATCAACTTTTGTATACATAGTCACATGTATACCTCATATCTATATTTTTAAGACATTGAAATTCTAATGAAAGTGACCTTCTTAAAAAAAAACAACTCATGGGCTGGAGAGATGGCACAATGGTTAAGGCACTTGCCTGCAGAGCCTAAGGGCCCAGGTTCAATTCTCTGGTACCTAGTTAAGCCAGATGCAACAGGTGGTGCATGCATCTGGAGTTTGTTTGCAGTGGCCAAAGGCCTCGATGCACCCATTCTCTCTCTCTCTCTGCCTCTTTCTCTCTAAATAAATAAATAAGTAAATAAGCATTTAAAAAAAATCTCATGGCAAATATATTTTTAACTACAGTTTTTAAAAGTTTATACCCATGACCACAAGATGAAGATACCTGAATTCCTCTCTCAGCCAGACTAATATTAGCTGGCTTACTTATTTTAGATCATCAGAAAACATGTTTTTGTCTTTAATCTCTTGTAACCTTTGGAAGCAGTTTACCTGGGTGCTATGGTTGTAATGTAGAGAATCATAAAACCTGTCTTTTAAAGGTTACATAGAGTAGCATTTAGCCTAGTGCCTCTGTGGAGCCTGTTCACTGTTGTACATACAGTGACCAACATAACATTTCTGTGACATGGGAATTATAAGAGGCCAGTTAGGAGGGTCACCTAGAAGTGGCAAGTGGACACATCACAAGTACTGAGCTATCTGAGACCATGGGAGGACGCGGATGAATGCAGTTCAGTGAGCACAGTCAGTAATACCATAATCTCTTGGTAGGTCTCATGAAATCTGAAAACAAGGTCAAACTAAGTTTCACTATGCTGCCTTGGGATCTAAGAGATGGAATTTAGTATATATGACAAGTATTGCTATCCTAGTTTTTTTTTGTTTTGTATTTTTCCTGAGGTTGCCTCATATTCAAGTATTTAGATTGACTTGTTAGTATTAAACAGATGATTTTTTTCCCCTGAAAACCTAATTCCATAAATGAATAAGGTAGAGGACAAGAAAAACATTTTTCTAGAATATATATTTTTGTGAATATGGATCAACTTTCATAGTATCTAGCATTCTTGGGTTTTACGTAGAAGCCATAGAAACAAAAGAGAACAATCTATAAAAGTGAAAAACAGAACTGGAGAGGTGGCTCAGTGGTTAAAGGTGCTTGCTTGAGAAGCCTGGCCTCTTGGCTTGCAAATAAATAATAATAAAAAATTTCAAGAAAAAAAAAGAAAACTGGGCTGGGTATGGTGGCACATGCCTTTAATCCCAGCACTTGGGACTAAGCAGCCCACCATCAGCTTGAGGTCAGCCTGGAGCTGTAGGGTGAGTTCTAGGTCAGCATGGGCTAGAGTGAGACCCTGCCTCGAAAAGACTTGAAAAAGAGAAAAATAATTATATTTTCAGGCCTGATACAATGACCTTCATTTTTCTGGCCATACAAGTCCACTTCCTGCTATCTTCTTGCTGACCTCTGGAGGCTTGCTGGGCTGCCCTGTTCAGATAGATGGGAAGTTAGTGTCTTTACCTCGCTGTCCATTTAAGGTGAATTTTAACAATAGTTGGTCTTCACAAAGTGTACATTTCTTTGTTTTCTTTCAGACTGAGGCTCTCCTTCTTGGGCCATTTCATTTTGCTTTGTCCCTCTACTCCTTTTGGTCACTCATCTTTCAGACCATAGTTTTGATTCTAGGGCTAGCCAAACAAATTTATAGATGTTGGCAGATGATGATTATTAAGATGTCGGACCTATTCTGTAAATTTGTGTCTTGTTTCCGTTGTCTTAAGTTGATCTACTAAGCAAGGCTGTGAGTGTATATTGGACTTGATTACAGTTCTCATAACGCAGTGAGGGCAGTAGGAGTGTGAGTGTGTATTGGACTTGATTACAGTTCTCACAGAACGCAGTGAGGGCAGTAGGAGTGTGAGTGTATATTGGACTTGATTACAGTTCTCACAGAACGCAGTGAGGGCAGTAGGAGTGTGAGTGAATACTGGACTTGATTACAGTTCTCACACAACGCAGTGAGGGCAGTAGGAGTGTGAGTGTGTATTGGACTTGATTACAGTTCTCACAGAACGCAGTGAGGGCAGTAGGAGTGTGAGTGAATATTGGACTTGATTACAGTTCTCACAGAACGCAGTGAGGGCAGTAGGAGTGTGAGTGTATACTGGACTTGATTACAGTTCTCACAGAACGCAGTGAGGGCAGTAGGAGTGTGAGTGAATATTGGACTTGATTACAGTTCTCACACAACGCAGTGAGGGCAGTAGGAGTGTGAGTGTGTATTGGACTTGATTACAGTTCTCATAATGCAGTGAGGGCAGTAGGAGTGTGAGTGAATATTGGACTTGATTACAGTTCTCACAGAACGCAGCGAGGGCAGTAGGAGTGTGAGTGAATATTGGACTTGATTACAGTTCTCACAGAACGCAGTGAGGGCAGTAGGAGTGTGAGTGAATATTGGACTTGATTACAGTTCTCACAGAACGCAGTGAGGGCAGTAGGAGTGTGAGTGAATACTGGACTTGATTACAGTTCTCACAGAACGCAGTGAGGGCAGTAGGAGTGTGAGTGTATATTGGACTTGATTACAGTTCTCACAGAACGCAGTGAGGGCAGTAGGAGTGTGAGTGAATACTGGACTTGATTACAGTTCTCACAAAACGCAGTGAGGGCAGTAGGAGTGTGAGTGAATATTGGACTTGATTACAGTTCTCACAGAACGCAGTGAGGGCAGTAGGAGTGTGAGTGAATATTGGACGTGATTACAGTTCTCACACAATGCAGTGAGGGCAGTAGGAGTGTGAGTGAATATTGGACTTGATTACAGTTCTCATAACGCAGTGAGGGCAGTAGGAGTGTGAGTGAATATTGGACTTGATTACAGTTCTCACACAACGCAGCGAGGGCAGTAGGAGTGGAGTGAATATAGGATTTGATTACAGTTCTCACAGAACGCACGTGAGGGCAGTAGGAGTGTGAGTGAATATTGGACTTGATTACAGTCTCACAGAAACCGCAGTGAGGGCAGTAGGAGTGTGAGTGTGTATTGGACTTGATTACAGTTCTCACAGAACGCAGTGAGGGCAGTAGGAGTGTGAGTGAATATTGGACTTGATTACAGTTCTCACAGAACGCAGTGAGGGCAGTAGGAGTGTGAGTGTATATTGGACTTGATTACAGTTCTCACAGAACGCAGTGAGGGCAGTAGGAGTGTGAGTGAATATTGGACTTGATTACAGTTCTCACACAGTGCAGCGAGGGCAGTAGGAGTGTGAGTGAATATTGGACTTGATTACAGTTCTCACACAACGCAGTGAGGGCAGTAGGAGTGTGAGTGAATATTGGACTTGATTACAGTTCTCACACAATGCAGCGAGGGCAGTAGGAGTGTGAGTGAACATTGGACTTGATTACAGTTCTCACAGAACGCAGTGAGGGCAGTAGGAGTGTGAGTGAATATTGGACTTGATTACAGTTCTCATAACGCAGTGAGGGCAGTAGGAGTGTGAGTGAATATTGGACTTGATCACAGTTCTCACACAACGCAGTGAGGGCAGTAGGAGTGTGAGTGTATATTGGACTTGATTACAGTTCTCACACAATGCAGCGAGGGCAGTAGGAATATGAGTGTGTATTGGACTTTATAACAGTTCTCACAATGCAGTGAGGGCAGTACGCGTATTGAGTGTATATTGGACTTGATTACAGTTGTCACACAATGCAGCGAGGGCAGTAGGAGTACAGATGCTGACAGTGGAGCTTCATGCTGTATGTTCTAGAAGCTCTTTCTTCTTTATCATAACATCACGATTCTTTGTGAAATAAAGATTTAGAGAATTTCCCGTGTTTTATATCACAGCTTTTAATTGAAACCTAAAACATGTATGTCACTGTTTCTTAAAGATTTTTAGTTGATTTAGTTAAAACTTATGAAATAATTCACTAAGATTTTGAAGAAATAGTTTATGAGCATGGTATAAACTTTAAAAGGACAAAGAGTATCTAATGAAAAGTCAAAATGCCTTGTACTTTAGAGTGTGCTTGGAAATACAAAACATTACATGGAACGTTAATAATTTTTTTACTTATTTATTTGAGAGAGAAAGAGGCAGGTAAGAAAGAAAGAGAGAGAGAAAGGAAGAGAGACAATAGGCATGCCAGGGCATCCAGTGACTGCAAATGAACTCCAGACACAGGTGCCATGTGCATCTGGCTTACGTAGGTCTGGCTTACGTAGGTCCTGGGGAATGGATCCTAGGTCCTTTGGCTTTGTAGCCAAGTGCCTTAACCATTAAGCTGGCTCTCCAGCCCTACATGTAACTTTAGATGTTGACATACTTGCTCAGTACTTGCTCTACTTCTGTGAAAAATTTCAAAGCTTTGGTAACTTGCCTAAATATTAAAGTGTGTCTCTGGAAAGCTTTCATCCAGATTCATCAAGTGTTAGCATTTTGCCAAGATTAACATTTTTTCTGTCCATGACAATGTATATATAAGTAATATTTTTAAGCAGTATGCCTCATTTGGTTGCCAGGACAATCAGTGTGGACCGTTACATAGGAGTCATGATCTACAAAAAACTTCAGCTTCTAAGCTGTGTAACAAACGAGCCCAAAGCATCTATACACCGTTAGAACTACAGTTCATAGAGCTGAAGGAACAGCATAGAGATGCGGTTTTGTGTGTGGAATGTGGATATAAGTACAGATTCTTTGGGGAAGATGCAGAGGTAAGTTATTTTTATTTCCTTTTCCTTTTTATTTCTTTTTTGTTTTTTGTTAAAGGGTCTCACTCTAGCTCAGGCTGACCTGGAATTCACTTGGTAGTCTCATGGTGGCCTCGAACTCACAGTGATCCTCCTACCTCTGCCTCCAGAGTGCTGGGATTAAAGGCGTGTGCCACTACACCTGGTTTATTTCCTTTTCTTTTTTGACACAGTTTGTTATAATGCCCAAGTAGGCCTTGAACTCTTGATTCTCCTGCCTCAACTCCCCATGTGCTGGGATAACAGGCATGTACCACTATGCCTGACTGTAAGTTGTTGTTTTCGAATAATAATTCTTGTTTTTCTTGTCCAGATGTGGATTGTTTTTAGTATTTTTTGTTTTACTCTCTATTTTGAGAAGAAGCTAATGGGATCAGTCACCCTTTAAAGTAAAAACCAAAATTAAACTCACCCAAACCTGGTGGGAGCCCGGCTTGTGGGAGAGAATTGAAGGGTTGCCAGTGGAGCGCTAGTGTGTATTCTCTGCAGTTCTAGCCCGGAACTTCTCATTCATCAGAGGAGTATTTGACACAGCAGTCAGTAGATGCACGACTTGTCAGTTTATTTCCTAATGAAGACTCAAGTGGGGTAAAAAGTTTTGTGATACTTAGAAGTGCCTCTGTTTACCTGTAACTTATAAATTTCATAGCCAGGAAGAAGTTTAAGGCTCAGTGGAAGAGCACAATAACTCTGCCAGCCAGCACAGGTGTTTGAACTTTCACAGTTCTGTGTGTGAGTCAGTTACCTTCCTATCATAGTTCAGGTTTGATTAACTTTGAGATATTTGGTTTATCCTGTAGTTGATAAGGTTAAAAGTTAATTTGCATATTTAGTGGACAAGTTTAAGAGGCAGTATTGCTGATGGTGCTGTTGCTGGAATTATGAGTGATGGTTATAGCTCCATAGGCCTAGCTGAGTTAGGGCATTGGGCAGGAAGTGAAGACTTGCCAGCCATTTGCTTTCAGCCTTCTAAATTCTGTTTGTGCAGGAAAGTGGAATGCTGTTAATTGTGCTGTGCTATGAAATTAGATCCTGAAAGAGCAGCAGCATGTTCCTGAGCCAGGAACAGGTAAATTGGCATCTTATAGGAGAAGGGAAAACGTAGCTGGCCAGGGGCCTGGAGAGATGGCTTAGCAGTTAAGGCGTTTGCCTGCAGAGCCAAAGGGCCCTGGTTCGATTCCCCAGGACCCACGTTAGCCAGATGTACAAGGGAGCACACACGTCTGGAGTTCATCTGCAGTGGCTGCAGGCTCTGGCGTGTCCATTCTCTCTCCCTCTTTCTCTTTCAAACAAATAAATAAATAAATAAAAATTTTAAAAAAGCTTTATTTATTTACTTGAGAGAAAGAGGCAGAGAGGAGAGAGAGAATGGGAACAAAACCAGGGCTCTTTGGCTTTGCAGGCAAACTACTTAACCGCTAAGCCATCTCTCCAGCTCTAAATAAAGCTTAAAAAAAAAGTACCTGGTTAGGTGAAAGGATAGCTTCAGGCCTGACCATCAGTAAAGACGGATGTTGCTGTGCCATGCGGGGCGGACTCACGCAGTTTAGAGATAAGGTGCGGCTGGGAAGTAACAGCGTTGGGATGAGAGTTGCATGGTACTATCTGAGCTGTGGTGTTTTCCAAAAGAAAGTAAGGAATAAGATACTGTATCCTGCTTTTGCATTTCCTTCCATCATGTGTCATTATTTAGCCATCCAGTTCCAGGAATTTTCTTTTTGACAGGACTTTTCTGTGTCTCTGTGTAAGTAGATTCGCCACTTATGGATCTCTGTTGTGTCTCCTAGCTGCCAGTTGTTTGCATGTGCCATGACACAGTCTTATTCCCTTATGCTCATGCTCTAATGGCCTTTTGCAGGGAAAGTTGTCAATAGAAGTTTTGTTTTTATGAATCATGTAGAAATAGGGTGTTGGCCCTGTAGTTGACCATTTGAAGTACCCAACTAGATGAAATCTTGGGTTTCTATACAGGGAATATCATAAACTGCCTGTTGATGTAGCTCACATTTAGGGACATACAGAAATCTTAAGTGTATGTATATACCCTGATGAGTTTTAACAATGTGAACATCCTTATGCATGGAATCTTGAAGTGGGAATTAATTGAAATTGTCTTTTTTTTTTTACATTTTAGATTGCTGCCCGGGAACTCAATATTTATTGCCACTTGGATCACAATTTCATGACAGCAAGTATACCTACTCATAGATTGTTCGTTCATGTACGCCGGCTTGTGGCCAAAGGGTATAAGGTCAGCTTTAGCTTTAGTTTGTGGGAGAAATGAATTAGGGTTCTGTTCCAGAGAATGAAAACATGCCTTGTAAGGCTTTTATTGGTTTTAGAACCTGGCGTTTTGAAAACTAAAGTGTGTTTAATTGTTAGCATTTTATCTTATGTCTTTTTGGTTTTTTTTTTTTTTTCTTTTTGAAAAGATAGTATCTTGTTATAAAGTCCAGGTTAGCCTTGAACTCACTGTATAGCCTAGGTAGACCTTATACTTGTGGTCTTCCAGCCTTAGCCGGCAGGATCTGGGTTACAAATGTTGACCACTATGCCTAGTCTAGAATCTCCTTAAGGCAGTAGCAGAATGCATCTTAGAGATCTGTTAACGCTAGCTGCTTGTGGTACTTAGTGTTAGTTTAAGTGTTTCAGAATTAGCTTTCAGAAGTTTTTTTAAGAATTTATAAAAGTGATTTTCTTCAGATTTGGTAGTAAATATATCTCAACTTTGTTGAAGGTGGGAGTTGTGAAGCAAATGGAAACTGCAGCTCTCAAGGCCATTGGAGACAACAAAAGTTCACTCTTTGCCCGGAAGCTGACTGCTCTTTATACAAAATCCACACTCATTGGAGAAGATATCCTTTCAGCTTGGGAATTTTTCTCTTACATGTTATAAGGCCTTTGTTTTAAAATGCTACACTTAGCGATAGTTGGTGGCTGACTGGAACATTTCTGCTAAGATCAGGCAGTGTGGTTCCTTCAACCATTGATTAGTGCACCACTGAAGGGGAAGGATTGATAGTGGCTTGATTTGAACATTTGTCAGATGTCATAGTGAGGGGACACTTGGCTTTATGAGCAAGAAAAAGCTCAAGAAAGGATGACATCTGGTTACCTACTGATCTGAAATGACACCATTGTGGACAGTGTTAGGTGCTTAGGGGTTACAAGCTTATCAGGGTCTTCCTAAAGTACAACCTTAAAGATAACATACTATTTTCATGTCAGAAAACTTCAGTGGGAAAGTTAAGATACAGTTAAATATTTATGAAATATAATACTAGTCCATCTGTATTAATTAGTAGCTTCATAAACCTTTAAAAATTTTTTTTGTTTATTTTTATTTATTTGAGAGCGACAGACAGAGAAAGAGGCAGATAGAGAGAGAGAATGGGTGTGCCAGGGCCTCCAGCCACTGCACACGAACACTAGATGCGTGCATCCCCTTGTGCATCTGGCTAACGTGGGCCCTGGGGAATTGAGCCTCGAACCAGTGTCCTTAGGCTTCACAGGCAAGCGCTTAACCACTAAGCCATCTCTCCGGCCCCAACCTTTTTAAAAAAACTTTTGTAAATGGATATTTGGTGAAGTTTTTTTACTTTGTGAGATTCTTCATTATATACAATGATTGTCCCTAAATTTATCATCAACTTATAAATTCACTGTGTTACTTGAGGCAAAATCATTTAAAGATCAGAGCAGTAAAATTCTATTAGTTTTTTAAAATTTATTTTTTGTCTTGTCTTGTTTTGAGGCAGAATTTCATTGTATAGACCAGACTGGCTTTGAACTTGTGATTCTCTTTGTCTTGGTCTGCCTAGTAGTTGGGTTTATACTCACTCGCACACCATACCCAGCCTGTCAAATTTTTGAAGCCAAATAGTTACATATAAAATAAAAGGAGAGTACGTTTAACTATGGTGGGGTTGGCTGTCTCATAATAAAAGAATGTAAGGCAAGCAGGCCTTGATGACACTGTGTAAAAATAATTACAGCTTGTTACAAAGCTGCTTGTGTGTGGACACCTGCCTAGCTTCCAGCTCTGAGGGTTGTTTTGGTCTGTTAAGTACACAGTGAGTGATGGCTGGTCAGATTCAACACCAAACTTTTTATTATTTATTTTTTGGTTTTTCCGAGGTAGGGTCTCACTCTAGCTCAGACTGACCTGGAATTCACTGTGTAGTCTCAGGGAGGCCTCGAACTCATGGCGATTCTCCTACCTCTGCCTCCCAAGCACTGGCATTAAAAGCGTGCGCCACCACGCCCGCCCTCAACACCAAACTTTTTAGAACTCTGTATTGTTCTAAGCTGGTAAAGCTCCAGAAGCCTGGTAATTTTTTATTGTCACATGCTCTTAAGTCTCTTATTTGAATCTTGTTTTCTTTGTTTCTGTTGCCATTTGTAGCTCATATCTCCTGATAACCATGTTGGAGGTATCCAGATGACTGTCCAGGATTAGCTTTTATACCTGAGAATTTGATTAACAGACTTTTGTTTTGAGGTACGGTTTTGTTGTAGCCCAGGCTGACGTAGAATTCACAGTGTAGTCTCAGGCTGACCTCAAACTCACATCCTCTTACCTCTGCCTCTCGAGTGCTGGGATCAAAGGTGTGTGCGCCACCATGATGCCCAGCAGAGAGAGAGAGAGAGAGAGAGAGAGAGAGAGAGAGAGAGAGAGAAAATGAATATGAATGGAGTATACCAGAGCCTCTAGCCACTGAAAACAAACTGCAGATGCATGCACTACTTTGTGCCTATGGCTTTATATGGGTGCTGGGGAATTGAACTTGGGTTGTTAGGCTTTAAAGGCAAGTGCCTTAACTACTGAGCCATCTCTCCTGGTCTAATGGACTTTTTTTATATGCATGTGTGCATACATATTCCTATATCTGCATATATATTTCTGCTTAATTAAGATGTTTTTTCTTTCAAAAATTCTCTTGGTATTTCTGGAGTTTTAGGCACATTAAAGAAATAAATTGACATTATTTTCATTTACTTTTTGCTTTGATTTCTAGAAATCAGTATTATAAGATTGCAAAGGTTTCCAGTCTCAGAATCATCCCAGTCAAGCAGCTTAACTGTGGACTTCCACAGTTTAATATATACCAAGCCCTTTGGGAGTCAGAAGGTAGTCACTGCCTGTCTTTGTGACCCTCATGCCTTAGGGAAGAGGAGAAATGCAACTATGATCATAGCCATGCACAGAAGTTTTTTGCACAGTGAAAAAGTACCTAGGAAAATCAACCATTAACTTGTAATGTTAATGGGAATTGAACATATTTTCTTTAATCATTATTACATGTTAATCCTCTAATCAAGCTGGATGATGCTGTAAATGTTGATACGATAATGACTGATACTTCTAACTACCTTCTGTGTATCTATGAAGATAAGGACAATATTAAGGATAAAAAGAAGGGGAACGTTTTTATTGGCATTGTGGTAAGTACTTTGAAGGTAAAGAATGAACGACAGATGTTTATGGTATCTCTAAACATGAGTAATCATAAGTAGTGTATAATGACGATATTCGATGAAGTGTGCCTTCATATGGTTGTACTAGGAACACATTTTTCTCATAGTATTAACTGTTCAGTTACTAGCTATGATTTTTCTCATGGATGCTTGGCACTGTATGCCATAGAAAGATCCAGATCATTTCATCCATGTACTCTAGGATTTTAGAGGTTGAAGGGAGACAGAGTGGCAGGCAGGCATGTGGACAGGGAGCAGATAGCCAGATAAAACACTAGGTCACACCCGCATCGGGAGCACAGGGTTTGTTGGTTTCCCTTAGGGTGTGCAGTCTAACATGGGTCATTATAGGACTGTCATAACTAGATTGGGAGGAAGGGATCATTGAGGGGAAATGTTAATTGACCAATATAAAATAAATTAATACTGAAATATTCCATTCTGTCTTCCAGAGAAATAAAATTCATGAGGTTATAGTTTTATTGACTTTTGCCTTCTGTCAGTTATGAGTAAATTTGTCATTTACTACTTGGAAGACCAACTTGGGTTCTGCTGAAAATCTTGAGCATTTTAGGGCCTTTCTGAACTACTAGATTGCCTTATTCTGTTGTAGGCTAAGCAAAGCTGTTTTCTTTGCTTTTTCTAATATTTATAATCAGTGAGCAGTATTTACAAAAATTCTTATAACATGGATATCTGCAATTTGCCTTTTATTACCTTATTCGTCCTACGTCACTATGCTAATTTAGCATTTGCTTAGCCAGTAAGCCCTTCTCTTGGGGAATTAGCATTACAAGGTTGTTGGGAGGCTCAAATGATTTTTTTTCCCCTTGAGAAGCAGTTTTTATCTAGCTATAGGCTGTTGGAACCATCTACAAATAGTAATGTTATTTGCTTTTCAGCTTAAACATATGTAGTGTGCTCTTTTCTATTTACCTGGAAATCAGACTAAGGAACAGAGCTGACAGTGTGCAGTTCCTGTTTGGCCTACTGCCAAGTCAGCCATAGTGAATGAACAGAGGTGTGGGAAAAAATGGAGAAGAGTCTGGGGAGATGGCTCAGCTTTAAAGGCAGTTGTTGTGAATCTGCCAGCCTGAGTTCAATTCCCCAGTGTCCATGTGAAACCAAATGCAAAGTGACGCATGTGTCTGTGGTCCCACTTTGGCTATATGACAATGAGAGGCAGAGCCAGGAGAATTCGGAAGCCTGCAGGTCAGATAGATTGGCACACACAAAATGAAACAGCAAAAGTAAAGTAAGGATGGAGAGCCCGTGTCCAGTAGGAAGAAGACCAGCACCTGAGATTGTCCTCAGACCTCCAATGTAAGTGGGCCAGAGCATGCCTGTGCTTCCCTGCCACACAGCGTGCACACCCACATATATACATATCTATGCATATAATCATAAGTGGTCATTTACCCTTAAGGTGTTTTCTGGGGTCCCGTCTTGATCATTTTCTGGCTGCTGACACCCTGAGCTTTGGGTGTCATCAACCCTGTTCTCCCTGGGATTTTCTCTGCTGTGATAAGGCAGTCACCATCTGTGAGTCCTCTTTGAGGTATTTGTAGGTGTTCTGAAAGAAGAGGCCTTGCTGATGTAGGGCCATGATGTGAAGCTCAGTGCCTGTAGTCCGGGCAGTGCAGTTTATACACACTGACTATGATTTCTCAATGTCACATATCTCACAGACTAATACTTGCTGCCTGTGTCACAGGTGGACTGTCTTTGGTTAAATAAAGCAACAGAGAATTTGGCTGGATGATAACTTTATTATTTGAATATCTGTAAGTGGCATTTGTAATGCTTTGTGGGTTGGGACATAAACTTACATATTTAGCCTAATGTGATCTGTGTTACAACTATAGGACGTTGGATAATGCCTCGGGGGTAGGATTAAGAATGTTCCATGGCTACAAATGAAGGGTTTAACAAGTTGATTGCAGTGCTCTTTTTAACTTACAACCTTCAGGGTCTCATTCCTCCATTGATGGGTATGTGGAATCTTTCTAGTTTTTGGTTCGACAGTATGCTGCTTGAACATTTTTGTATGTTTTCTGTTATACACAAGTCCGAGTGTCTCTGTATACCTGTGGAGGAGTCACCGGGATACAGGCTGTAGAGGTTCTCTCTTCTAGATAAGACCCGGCTGCTGTTGCCAGTGTCTGTGCCAGCTGCCTTTCCGTGAGCACAAGAAGTAATGATGCTTCCTCGTCTTTCGCAAATGCAGGCGTCACTGGCCCTTGCATCTCCTAAGCATGAATAGCACATGGGAGTGTGGCCTGGGCAGTCAGACCTTGGCTTCACTATTTTTAAAAAATATTTATTTGAGAGAGGCAGATAGAGAATGGGCACGCCAGGGCCTTTAGAAAATGAACTCCAGATGCATGTGTCACCTTGTGCATCTGGTGTATGTGGGTCCTGGGGAATTGAACCTTGGTCTTTTGGCTCGGCAGGCAAGTGCCTTTACCACTAAGCCATCCCTCCAGCCCTGGTTCACTATTGTTTTTACCTGTTCTAAACCTTGCTCATTCTCAGTTTATCTTCTTTGCTTAGGTGACAGGTGGTAGCTTTATGTTGTGTTGGTTATTTTATTGGGTAGATTGTCTTATTGGGGTTCATGCAGTTTGCAATATTTGATTTTGTTTTAAACCTAATAGATTTTTATGTGTGCTATTAAATAAAGTATATTTGCTAATACTTAGAGATGATAACTGCTGTTTGTGTCATGCTGTGCAGTTCTTTGCTCATTCAGATTTTTCTGATTTGATCCTTACAACAGCCCTACAAGGGAAGTAGGCTGACTTGACATTCATTTGTGGAGGAGAAAATGAAGGCACTGTAGGGTATGGTGGCTTCTCAGTCACTCCATCAGGTGCCTTGGGCCCTGGATCTGTCCTTAGTCTGTCTCTTTTAACTCCCAGTTTGCAAGTTAGCATAGTTTCAATACCTGTGACTCTGTCGTACAGGTTTTCAGATGCTTTAGAATGGTGTACATGCTGGTGAGTGTGTCACCTTTACTACATCCATGCTTATGTTGTATCAGATACCTGTGACTCTGTCGTGAAAGGCAGACAGGTTTTCAGGTGCTTTAGAATGGTGTACATACTGGTGGTGCATGTGTCACCTTTACTACATCCATGCTTATGCTGTATCACCATACTGGGAAAACATGTATCTCTCCACTGTGTGTGTGTTTGTTTTCAGGGAGTGCAGCCTGCCACCGGAGAGGTTGTGCTTGACAGTTTCCAGGACTGTGCCTCCCGCTCCGAGCTGGAGACGCGCATCTCCAGCCTGCAGCCTGTGGAGCTGCTGCTGCCCTCAGACTTGTCCGAGCAAACAGAGGTGCTCATCCAGAGGGTCACAGCTGTGAGGTGAGTTGTGCTAGAAAGTAATTATTCTCAAATTTAGATTTAATTGTGAGGCCAGTACTTACTCAAGTTGTTAAAAATAATTTTTACTTATAAAGATTCTATGTCAACAGCAGAAAAATTTAAAAACAAATCAGTATAGGACTACAGATGTTGGCCTTTTAAACAGGGTTCATATTATTTAATCATACTGTTTGGTAATTTATATATACTTTCTAATTTAAAGTTTATTTCTTAAAAAAATTTATACAATTTTGAAAATTCCTTTTCTGTGCTGTTTTCCTTCAGAGTGGTATCCAGTAGTTTTACTTACTAGATCTGAGGTCGTAACACGTATTTATGAAGTTGCGTAGTGGGCTCAGTAGCATTCAGAGGAAGATGCTACAGTGCACATAGGAATTTGCATGCCAAGCAAGGGTTAGCCGTCCAAGAGGAGGGGCCAGTGTGTGCATACCTAGCTGGACCACAAGGCACGAAGTATCATGTACAAAGTAGGAAGGTGCCTTCCAAAGGTGCAGTGGGACTCAGGAGACTGGAGAGGTGAGCTGAGGCTTCAGTGAGGGGGCCGATTGGGATAAGAAATTTGGATTTTAGGCAGGGATGACCACTGGGGTTTTCAGTTAGTAGGTAGACAAGTCAGTTAAAAGCTAAGCTAATTTAAAGTAAAATTCCATGTTTCTTTGCCTTTAAATTTAAGAGTGTTCATTTTCATCTAAATTCCAGAAGGATGCACCCCTGTTTTCATCTGGCTTACGTGGGTACTAGGGAATTGAACCTGGTTCCTTAGGTTTCACTGGCAAGCGCCTCCACAGCTAAGCTATTTCTCCAGCCCCAAACTATCATTTCTTTTTGTGCTGTATCTTTCTGCTCTATGTTCTGCCAGGCACAGCAATCCATGGTCCATTGTTATTACTACTATTTTTTTGAGGCCTAACAGACTGGTCTTTTTTTTTTTTTTTTTTCTGTGTGTGTGTGTGTGAATGAGAGAGAGAGAGAGAGAGAGAGAGACAGAGAGAGAGACAGAGGCAGAGGCAGAGGCAGAGGCAGAGGCAGAGGCAGAGGCAGAGGCAGAGGCGCAGGCGCAGAGAGGCAGAAGGATCTGGGAGCTTGCTGGTCAGCCTTGCCAAATTGCTGAGCTGCAGGGTTCAGTGAGAGACCTTGTCTTAAATAAGGTGGAGGGCTGGAGAGAGATGACTTAAGGCGTTTGCCTGCAAAGTCAATGGATCCTGGTTCCATTCTCCAGGACCCATATAAGCCAGATGCCCAAGGGGGCGTGCATGTCTCTGGAGTTCATTTGCAGTGGCTGGAGGCCCTGGCGCGCCCCTTCTCATTCTCTGTCTCTCTCTGCCTCTTTCTCTCAAATAAATAAATAAAATATATTAAAAAAAAAATAAGGTGGAGAGTGATTGAGGAAGTCAGTTAACCTCAGCCTCTGACCTTCACACACGTTCATACACAGGTACACATTCTTGCCACATTTGTGTGTCCGTCCATTCACCTATAAACACATTGACACGTGCATATAAAGTACACATAAACACACACACACACATAGTAATGAAGGAAAAATTCAATGAATTTAAAAATATTCTACAGTGGCAGAATTGTCAAAACTGAATTTTGGAGGCGGACATGGTGGCGCACACCTTTAATCTCAGTACTTGGGAGGCAAAGGTAGGAGGATCGCTGAGAGTTCAAGGCTACCTTGAGACCACATAGTGGGTTCCATGTCAGCCTGGACTAGAGTGAGACCCTACCTCGAGAAACCAAAGAAACAACAACAAAAAACTCCCAAAACCCAAGAACCCCCTGAATTTTGGCAAGAAGCTTTGCCTAGTGATAGTTCTAAGTGTTCATTTATCACACAAGATTTAGAAGCTTTAGCCGGGTGTGTGGTGCCCGCCTTTAATCCCAGCACTCGGGAGGCAGAGGTAGGAGGATCACTGTGAGTTCAAGGTCACCTTGAGACTGCATTGTGAAATCCAGGTCAGCCTGGACTAGAGTGAAACCCTACCGTGAATAAACAAAACAAAACAAAAATTTGGAAGCTTTATAATTTGTCATACCAGAAACATTTTGAGTGTCATTTATGGGATTTGCCACTTTTAATGACTATCTCTGTCATTGTTTTAATTTGTAGGTCTATATGTAATTCCTCTTGTGTTTACTAGCTACATGGATGTTTTCATTCTTTGTTAATTTTCTTTTTGTATCATTTGTTCCTGTACTTTTATTTGCATATTGAACTAGGGAAAGTCAGAAGTTAACCCTACATTTCTCTGATTATCTATGTTTATGTATGGAATGGAGCAGTTGAGATTCAGAAGTCCCAGGCCACCATACCTGTCTCCCCTACTCTCTTCTGTATTGTCAGAAGTAATTGGACCTTATTTTCCTTTTCTCTGTGCAAGGCCTCTAACGATATAATTTTCTGCCTATTGTTATGTTTCTTACATTGTTTTTAGTCTAAACGGATCTTTTAAAATCAAAAGTTTGTATCTTCCTTAAACATTTTAAAAGTTGTATTCTAATATTCTATTTCTGCTTATTTTTAGTAGACTGTGTGGACAAATAAGTCCTCCATGCTTCTGGTAACATCCTATTATTCCTATGCTCAAAAAGGTCTTTCCTCATTTTGAAAGCATTTACCTGTATTTTCACCTATATTTTATTACCATCAATTTATATTTAATTTCTTTATTTCATTTTATTTTTAGTGTTCACATTTTTTTTTCTTTTTTAGTGTTCACATTTTAATTCACTTTTTCTTTGTTTTATGGACTATGTTAGTGGAGATCTCACATTAATTTTTCCTGTGATATTGGCTCCATCTTAATGTCCACAAAGCTCATGAGCCTCTACGGACTTGAGATGTCACACCCAGAATTATTTATTTATTTATTTACTTACTTTTGTGGCCCTAGAGATTGAACTGATGGTCTCCTGCATACTAGGCAAACTCTATACCACTGAACCACACCCTCAGCCCCTGAGACGTTCTTAGATGAAAATAACTTAGCATGGAGCACAAGTAATGATTGGGTTAGATGTGAAGACTATAGCTTGCCAGAATTCTGTTCCATATTTCCTGCCAGTCAACAGCATAGCATTAAAGTAGGATGTAGAAGTTGTTTTATTTTGTTGTGGTAATACCTTCTTGTCTACTTTCAACACTGAAAAGTGTTTCTTGTTAGACCTTGAACCTCCCTAGATCCCCCTTTTTCTTTTGTAGTACACCTGAAAGTAGAAACCACAGCTTTTGTCAGTCACTGGTTGAAATTTTATTAATATTGAAGAGATTGTATGCTAAAGATATGTGAAAAAAGGCAAAAGAATAGCCTAGAATTATAGAATATCCTAATGTAGTGGGTTTAAAAACAAAAATTCTAAACTTTAACCACAAGAGGTCTCCAAAGGATTTTTGTATTTTATGAGTTACAATTTAAAGACTACTAACTCTGTCACATTTTATTTTTCACGCTAGTTATTTTACTTTATATCTTATTTATATTTAGAACAAGTGTCAGTTAAAGCCAATAGTAACCTAAAATTATTATTTCTAAGTAGTGACAAGTTAGCAATTTTTCTTAGGTTGCTTGTCATTATATAAAATGTGCTTATCAGGTTTCAGTCTGCATGTTAGAAAACAAGTCATACTGTCTTGTTTCCTTTTATCTGGTCTACACATGTAGAGAGAAACAGATGGTGGTATTCTGATGCTTGCTTACCTGCGGATACTGCTTTCGCTCAAGAGCTTACATGTTAATAGAACTGGTTGAGAGAAAAGTTATGGGAAGGAATAAATTGATAGTACTAGCAGATATTATTAATTTGCTAGTTCTCAAAGTGAATTTTGAGGCAAGCAAGGTGAACATAGCAGGTACTAGTGCCATCCTGGGTACTGGCATATTTTAGTGTTTGTTCTCTGCATAAATGAACTTTGTTTCCTTGGTATTATTTTAATCTCATTAACATTAGTGCTTTGGCTATATTGCATTTGTTTTCTGTAGTAAAATGAATTTTTTCCATGGGTGAATCTGCATAAAACTTTGTGAGAATGGCAGCTTTTATAGTTTTTATAAAATGTTGTGAGAGCAGCAACTTTTTTAGTTTGTATAATTCAGATGGCCTTTAAAGTATTTTTTAAAGCACAATTGATGGGAGAACTTTTTGTCTCATTTTTGGTAAATTTACAGCATACAAAAAGTAGTAGTAAGATTTGTCAGCCCTCCTTCAGAGTGACCATTAGGCAAACAGCTCTTATCACCTTCTCGTAATTTTTCCTCTCTTGTTTTCTACACTCACAAAATTAAGGGTTAAAATTATAAAGAAGAGGCTCAGTAGCAGGTGGGCACAGAGCTCAGACAAGGATGTCTGTCACTGCAGAGCCAAGGCCAGAGAGTAGTTCAGGTAGAGAGGTGCCGAGTGGCTGTCCAGTACATTGACCACCTATGCAGTGCTGGATTATGCCTGCTTTACTCACCTGACAGAATTTTATGTGGTTCATAAGCATTTTTACTTTCATAGTTTTACTTGCATAGTTTTTACCTGCATAGTTACATAAATACTTACATATTTATCAAAGACAAATTTAAAACATGGAATTAGTGAATCAAACCCATGATTTCATAAATTTTTACGGTGTAGAAAGAATCTTGGGTTATATTGAGTTGCTTTAATAAGAGTTGGCAGATTGTTGTGATGTCATTGGTTGGCAGCACCTTCAGAGGTAGAGGGTCAGTCCTGGAGTCAGGCCTGTGTGAGAGCACATTATAGGTCACAGTGACCTGCTTCTTGTTTTTGAGATTCTGTGCTTGTTAAATTAAATCTAGTATCAACTGGACCATTGTTCAAATATATATGTATACAAACAGGACACATATTAAAAGCCAAGCTGTAGGTATAAAGAAAGAAAGATGATGAATCTGAGGTCTTGAAAGGGCAGTTAAACTTCTAAATGGGCTACTCTGCATTTTCCTCCTATTATGGAGAGAAGTGATGTTTAGCCTCTACTTGTGCCAAGCTGCCCCCGCCATCATGAAGTTCCTCTTTGAGACTGTAAGCCAAAACAAACCCTTAGCTGCTTTTGGTCAGATTTTTTTTTTTTTTTTTTTTTTTTTTTTTTGAGGTAGGGTCTCACTCTCGCTCAGGCTGACCTGGAATTCACTGTGTAGTCTCAGAGTGGCCTCAAACTCACCATGATCCTCCTACCTCTGCCTCCTGAGTGCTGGGATTAAGGGCATGCGCCACAACACCCAGGCTCTCCTTTCTTAATAAGGTATTTTATTCCACTTTTAAATCAGTTTTATTAATTTACGTGGCTAGCAGTAAATTCTAATTGATATTTTTTCTTATCCTTAAGAAAAATCTCAGCATGGTTGGGTTTCCCATAGATTCTTAGCTAATTTTTACATATTCTGAGCTGCATGTTTTATATGTCACTCATTTATTCATTGGTAATTACATTTTTTGGGTGCCTGCTGTGTGCCAATTTTGTTACTAGGTCATAAAGATACAAAAATGAGTAAGATTCTTGCCTTCCATGTTTTTTTTTTTTTTTAAGTTTTTCGAGGTAAGGTCTCACTCTAGTCCAGGCTGACCTGGAATTCACTATGTAGTCTCAGGGTGGCCTTGAACTCATGGCGATCCTCTTACCTCTGCCTCCCAAGTGCTGGGATTAAAGGCGTGCGCCACCACGCCCGGCTTGCCTTCCATGTTTTTACAGTCCAGAGTCATTAGCAGACTAGATGGCTGTGCTGTTAGGTGTTCAATAGTTAGTGCTAGCCAGGCATGGTGGTGCCTGCCTGTGATCTCAGCACTCTGGAGGCTGAGATCGGAAGGTCTTGACTTTGAGCCTAGCTTGGATTACAGAAGGAAACCTTGTGTCAAATAAACACAGTGCAGCAACAGAAGTGTCACTTCTACCTTGGGAATATGGAGGTTTGCTTGGTAGAGTCAGGAGAGGTTCCTTAGAGGAGTGTGCTTGAACTATCATTGGGAGAGTGACAGCTGGCATCGGGAGGTTTTCTTTGTGGGTGAAAATAGTTTGGTTGGCTTGTTCTTCATGAACGTGGTGGCTGAGGCAGGATGGGGGTGGGAATTGGACAGAAATGGCATGTAAAGTCAAAGAGAATGAAGGGTGAAATGGCAGAAAGATAAATGAAGGACTGAACAAAGTGATTTTTTTGTATGTGGAAAAAGACTTCTGTCTTTCAGCAGTGCTGTTCTGAGGATCATATGGGGGAGTTACATGTGGTAGATAAACACTTTCACACCTTCGGTCCCCAAATTATTTTTAGTGTCCCCAACACCTATCACAGTAGCTCACATAATGTAGGTACTTAGTAACAAGCTTGGTAAATGATTAAAGAGATGACATTTTGAATATCTAGTTAGCACTTTTAATGAGTGTGCTTACATCATAAATATGAAAATCTAGATTTTGAGCCATGATAAATTAATTAGGTGATAGTTATTGTGCAAGAGTGTTTGCTGTTGGGCTCATTTAAATAATGAGCATCCTTCATCGACTGTGTCTCCTCAGGAATGTATCCACTTGGAAAGCGCTGCTGGGCTGTACACGCGGTAGGGTTTCTAATAGTAGTTGAATAGGAAGCAACAGCGGGGGAATGAGCGTGAGCCTACTGATTCCTACAGGTCGAGAGCCCGTGGCTCAGGCCACAGTAGTGGTGAGCTAACCGTGTTTGTTCACCAGCTCTTCTTGATTTTGTATGCGCACCTGGTCATGTGAGAATGAGGCTCTCATTGCACATGATCTCCTAAGTAACTACAGCTCTCTGCTCCTCAGGGTTTTCTCAGAACCATGTATTGTAAGTTCTCATATCCCACAATTACCTTTTCTCTGTCTACTACAATTTTATTTATATTGATTCTGCTAACATAGTTTGTAAAAGGTGGTCATCATTCAGGAGTGGTACTTTTAAATTCTTACGGTTTTCTATACTAAATATCAAAATAGTTTTTTATTATTTCAAGTAAAGGTAAGGTTACAGTATGAATTGTAAGGTGGGGGCTAAAGGAAGAAAAGGGACAAACAGGAGATGAAGGAAGAATCTAGTTCCTGCCATGTTGCACACACATTGTTCATGCCTTCAGTAACACACAAACCTGTGAAGCAAATACAGTTTTCCTCATGTTACAGGGAGGGGAGAGGCACTAAGTTGTTAAAACCCCAAACCAAAACAAACAACAGCAGAAATAACAACAAAGCCCAAAGTCTTCCAAAGGTGCATGGTCACTCGGGAATAGGAGGCCGAGGCTTGGCAGTCCTAAGGTGCACCTGGTAAGTTCTCCTCCTGACATTAGTGTGTAATTTCATGGGAGTATAGAAGACACCCCTCCCGCACAATTGATCTAAATACAGTTACCATAGGTCCTTAGGATGTCAAATTATATTCCCTTTTCCTGTCTTTCCAGCAAAGCTTCTTTGTACTTTCTGTCCTAGGTCAGAGGCTTGAGGTTGGCTTGGTTTAGAGCCTCTTTAGCCCTGGTCATCTGCACCTCTGTGGACTTAGCCTCCAGAGTCCGTCTTTCCAGTGGAACATTCCTGTCAAACCTCCCCACGGAAGGGAGAGTCCTTACTTAGTTCTGTTATTGTGCCCTGATTACCCCAAGGTTATCCACTTGTCTCTTATTTTCAGGGCAGCAGTTTTTCCACCCTGTCCTCTTTTTGGAGGGGTTCTTTTTAGCTTTTGTAGCTTAAGTCTTAGCCTCTAGAGAAAGAAGAGTCTGGGCAGTCCTGGTGTGTTTTTTTCTTTTTCTTTTTCTTTTCTCTCTACCCACCCTTCTCCATTCCTTAAGAAAAATGCTGTTTGGTATTTCCTTCCTCCCCTTCCTCCCCTTGTCCTTCCTGTCCTCCCTCTCCTCCCTTTTCCTCCTTCCCTCCTTCCCTTCCTTCCTTCCTTCCTTCATCTTCGTACCTATAATGTGGCTTAATGTAGATGATACTGAGGTTGAGAATGGAGCTCTAGGTTTGCTAGAGCACTCCATGACAAGTTTTTAGACTGTCCTTTAGTACCATCATGAACTCTCTTATTTGGTACCTTCAGCTCCGACTGACGGAGCCAGGCAGAGCTGGGTTTTACGTCTCATAGGAGTGGAAATGGTTTGTTCTCTAACTAGAAAGGTCTGTTTGTCCCATAAGGCAGTGCTTTTCCAACTTGGGCACAAACCATTAGTGGATTATGAACACAATTTTGTGGGTTATCACTTTAAAAAATGAAATAGTGTTGAGTTGATATATCTGTATTTAGGTGGGGGGTGGGGGGAGAAAGGGGGAAGAAACAACATTCCACAGTATGAGAAAAGCATAAACAAAGGCACAATTAATTTTAAAAACAATGGCTAGTAAAATTTCCACTATGCACTTACTGATACTCATGCAATGTATGTGGCTTTGAGGCTGTCACCAGGTCTGCCTTAGGAATGAAGAGGCAGGTGGACATGGCGAAGCAGCACCAGCCTCAGCTCCCTTTGCCTTAGCAGAGTAATAGCCCCGGCATAGATGCTTAATTTCTGGAACCTGTGACTGCTTACTTTGAATGACAAAGAGGAATTCAGGCTTTGGGTGTATTAAGACTGCCAATCAGCCGGCCTTAGAGAAGTAATCCTAGTTTTTATAGGTAGGTCTGATTAAGCATAGAGACACCGCCAAACACCCAGCCAACACCAACTCAGAGCTGCAGCTGCTCTCCACACATCTTAGGGCTGGCCTCAAGACCCAGCCCCAAACACACCTTAGTGCTAGACTCCAAGATCTGCTCCCAGCGACATACCTCTTTCCCCAGTAGGGCTGCACACACTGGAGACTTCAGAGAGAAGCCCCAGTCTGTGGGGTCATACATCCAAACCACCACAGACCACAAGTAAAGGAGTGCTGGAGAAACAAGGACGGGAACAGATTTTCTCCCGGGTTCTTGAGAGAGGAACACATTGGGGTTAGGCCATGAAACTGGTGTAATTCTGGCCTATAGAACTTTCAGGTAATGCACGTGTGTTGCTTAAAGCCATTAAATTTGTGATAGCTTGTTAAAATAGAAAGTAATGTACTTTTCAGGGCTGGAGAAGATGGCTTTGTGATTAAAGCATTTGCCAGCAAAGCCAAAGGACTCAGGTTTGATTTACTAGTACCCATGTAAAGCCAGATACACAAGTTGGCACATGCATCTGGAGTTCATTTCCAGTGGCTAGAGGCTCTGATGGTGCCCATCCCTCCCCCCCTGCCTCTCTTTCTCTCCAATGAATAAATAAAATGTTTTAAAAAGTAATATACTTTCTAGAACTATGAGGTAATGTGTTTTGCTTCAAGCCACTTTTCAAGGAAAGACACACTACCAGTATAAGAGGGTACTGGATAGTGATATAAATGCTTCTTAATGTCAATCCTGGTTCTAAAGAACTCAATAATTGGTAACTACTTACTGCAGTTAAATCAGACCTGTGCCTCTCTTCCTTGGGGGCTCAGTTTCTTCTGCTTCATTTTTCAAATTTGCTGAAAAATGTCAGGTGTTTAATAATTGTTAAACATTCTTGCCCAGAGGACTGTTAAATTCAAGGGCTAGGGGAGGCGATCAGTGGTTGATTGCTGGTCTAGGAATGTTCACTGTGGGTTATAGTTCTGACTGACATATTGGACACATTTAGAAAGACCATAATAAGTGATTACTGCCTTTTAAAAGTTTGAGCAGTTTCTAGTTACTAAATAAAGGTACCACTTATGTATGTTACCTTATAGGTAAGTAATATTGTACAGTCTTTTATGTAACCCTTAGATATCAATCCCCAGGTATCACAAAATTTACTGTGGGTGATTAAACTGAGCAAGACAAAAGACTATCCACCTCTACAGAATAAAAACCCCATTTTTCCTGCCTTCCAAATAGTGGGAACTGCTTGGCCTGTAGGTTGACTCACATCCTGCCTCCCTTCCACCTACTTAATTTCCACATGGCTTGGCGTCTTGTCACATTCTGCCATTGTCCTGGGGTTGTAGAGGACAGGGCTTCCAGGTTAATTCCAAGGACCTGTGCGCTCTGAATGATGTGCTTCTAGGAGAGAAGCTTGCGTCCTGCTTCCTCCCTGCCTGTCTCCTCCTGCTGCATGTTTCCCTCTGAGCTACGTGTAGAAGTTATCTTCTCTCCTGTCATCATCCTATACACTAAAACAGCACTGTTGTCAAAGTGCTGATGTATCAAAATGCTCTGCACACACAGATACAAAGATTAGCCCCCCCCCCCCCAAGGTAGTGTCTTGCTCTAGCCCAGGCTGACCTGGAATTCACCGTGTAGTCCCAGGGTGGCCTTGAATGCAGAGCAATTCTCCTACCTCTGCCAACTCAGTGCAGGGATTAAAGGTGTGCACTACCATGCCTGGCTAAGATTGGCTTTTTTAAAAAAGCACAATTCTAGAGTTACAGACAGCTAAATGAGTGTAGGAAACAATGCTGGCATTCAGCAGTCACCCCACAGAGTCCTCTTGGGGCCTTGGCAATGTGAAGTGCTTGTAGGCGTCTTTCTTTTAACTTGAAGATGGAAAACTGAAGAGCTCTGACTTGCTGCAGAGTGGGCCGCACGTGCTTCGTCAGTGCGGCCTCGTCCTCCGGAACTCTGGCTCAGAGAATCTGTACAGTCCCTTCTTTTGTCATCAGGGGCTCTGGGCCACACTGATTACTCCTGAGTGCTCAATTTCTTGGTAAAAGCAGCACTCAGAAACAAGGCGAATAAGGAGGCAGTGATTCTGCTTTCCAGAGAGTTTAACTTGCATTCTTCTAGGTATTTTCAGGTCTTAATTTGAGCTGATGCATTGACAGAAGTTATGCAAAAGACTCAAAGGATCCACTTGAGTTTGATTTCTAAGCCCATTGCTTACACAAATTAATATGCCTGAGGCTATGATTTGATGCACTTTCTCCAGTCGAATCCCTTTTCCATCACCCCGAGGCCTGGCAGCACCAGACCAATTTCTAACTTCTGCATGTGTCACATAAAGAGAGGGACAGCATAGGCAGTGGGCTGAGGACAGAGGTGGGGCAGACAGCCTGTGCTTGAATCCACCTAGTCTTGTCATTTACTAGTTGTGCATCTTAACCACTCTGGCTCAGTTCTCCTTCTAAAATAGGTGTATAATAATTCAACCATTTCATATAGTCGTGTGCCAGTACCGGAAACATACTGAGTGTTCAGTAAATGTTATTCATCATTGGTTTCCACTATTCTTATGCCATGCAATGTGCTTTCAACACATTTGTTTTTTTAAATTATTCCACACTTGTTGCAGTCAGGTTTGCATTGCTGGCAGAAATCACCCAACCAAGAGCAGCTTTTGGGAAAAAAGGGTTTATTTTGGCTTATAGACTCGAAGGGGGTAGTTCCATGATGGCAGGGGAAAAGAATGGCATGAGCAGATGGTGGACATCACCTCCTGGCCAACATCAGGTGGACAATAGGAACAGGAGAGTGTGCCAAACACTGGCAAGAGGAAACTGGCTTTAACACCCATAAGCCCACCCCCAGCAATACACTGCCTCCAGGAGGCATTAATTCCCAAATCTCCATCAGGTGGGAACCTGGCATTCAGCACACCTAAGTTGATGGGGGACACCTGACTCAAACCACCACTGCATCCTAACTGTAGTCCTGATGTTATAATGCCCAGCTGTGTTTCTAGCTCAGCCTGTCCCTTGGAGTCACCTGTGGGCAGTGAGTGATAGGTTTTTGGTTTGCTGTGATGGATGTGGTTTATGGAAGCTTGCAAGAGTTGATTACTATATTTCCAGGAATTTCTGTCTGGTTGGTAAAGCATTGGTAGCTTGAAATGAACCATGGATGGCCTATTTCAGCTCTGCAAACGGTCAGATAAACAACACTTCTCTTCATCTCTTTCATATTACTATGATTTTTTGTAAGCCCCTGTCTTGTAGATGTTCACCCCTTCCTTCTAGTGGGTATATTAGTTTGGTTGTTGCTGTAACAAAATACCACTGACTAGATGGCTCACATCATAGAAATTTATTGTTCCATGTATCTGGAGGCCAGACGTCTAAAATCAGGGTGGCTGCATTGGCCTCTGGGGCTGTGAAGGAAGGGTCACTCTGGGCCTGTCTCTGTAGCTTGTAGATGGCCTTTTGCTTCTTCCTGTGTTCTTTCATGCCCTCTTTGTTCTGTGCCGGTTTTTGTGTCCACATTTCTTTTTTCTCACGGGGACACTGGCAATGCTGATTAAAGCCTAGGATTTTCACGTAAGAATGCCATGGGGCCACAGTTCATCTGATTACTTAAAGCAAAAACCTTTCTCTGTCTCATCCTCCATCCATTGTTCCTATGGTAAGTGCCCAGGAAAGGTTTGTTGATTTGAAAAGAAAACACCAATTAGCTGGTGTGCTATCTGAATATACTTAAAAAAAAAAAACAAAAACCAAAAACTTGGTATACTATGAATTTCGGGCAATCTTTTTTATTTTGTTTTTGGATCTGTCTGTTTCTTGGTATAATATCAGAGTTGGTGTTTTCAGACATAATCGCTGGTTATTTTAGGCTGTTGGAAATGGTCATGAGTTTGTTAATAAACTTGTGGACTCTGGCCATATAATCTCAGTGAAATAGTCTTGGTTTTGTGTCTTGCTGAGAAAATGCTTTTAATTATGCGTGAAAGGAATGTTTGGGATGAATTTTCACTAATCAGAAGTTTCAGTGTTCATTGTTCTCTTCACTATTATATAAGACTATTGAGTTCTGAGATAAATATGGTTTCTTTTGCTTTTCCTCAAAGGCAAGCATACTGTCACATGATTTTGTGTTTTTTTACATTGGAAAATATTTTTAAGTTGTGGGAAGCAAAAACTATGTAAAGATTACTGTAAGTTTTGTCCTGTGCTCTTTATATTAAGTTTATATAAGTGCTACCTATTGTTTAAAATACCTTAAAGCCTCTTAAGTATGGCTTATACTTTAAAAATATTTTTATTTGCTAGCAGAGAGAAAGAGAGTAAGGAGAGAGACAGAGAGGATGAGAATGGGCACATCAGGCCCTCCCACTTCTGCATACAAACTCCAGATGCATGCACCACTGTAACCTGGCTTTATGTGGGTACTGGGGAATTAAACCCAGGTTGTTAGGTTTTGCAGGCAAATGCCATAACCACTAAGCCATTTCCCCAGTCCCATTTTTTTTACATGTTCCTTTAGTGGGTATTGTAGACATTGACTTTTAAGGTATTAAATTTAAAAGATTTTGGGGGTGTTTGTTTTATACTAAAAAAAGATAGGTTGTGAAAAGAGCTCTAGAAACCTAGGATGCCAACATTTCCCTAATAGGTCCAAGTGAAGATGAATATAAAATGAATAACTGCATGTGTCTCCATGCAAGTGTATTCATGTTTGTGTGCATGTGCAGATGAGCTGATGGAATTTGTGCAGCATTGGAAAAGCACCTAAATGTAACACAACGGGTACCACCTTAGTAATCGATTTTAGAATTTGACAATTTTATTACTTTTCTCTCCTCTTTAACCTTAATGTAGACAAGTTTTTGTTTACCTTTGGTTTTCTCGTATTTTATTGCTACTAAATGACCTTTGAGTAACTTCTTTTGTTGCTGTGTGGAATGAAAATGCTTTGTACCTGTCAAAAGGCATTTCATGCTTCAAAAGTAGGTGTGGGGTGTCTGGGGAGGACAGTGGTTTCTGAAGGGACGCATGGACAGGCAGTCTCTCAGCCTTCCTCCTCAGTTCCTCTGGAGTGAAGAGGGTGATGTTGGAGAAGAACTTTCATAGTGACTAAGAACAGGCCTCACTTTGTGTGTTGCACAAATGCATGTACTCCAAAGCCATCACCCTATGAGCAATAGCTGCACTATATGACCTTGCGTCTTACGCACTGTTTAAAGACTGTATTTTCTGGATTAATCCTCATAATCTTGAGGGGAGGCCACTATCATCTTAATACAGACTTTTTGCCACAAGGAAACTGAGGCACAGAGATGTTAAGTAAGTGCTTGTCTGGGACTATGTAATCATTAAGTGGCAAAAGCGGGATCGATCCAGATGTCATGGCCCCAGAGTGTACTCTCTCACATGTCCTCTCATCCATCCCCCCACTTCATCTCTGCTTCTGGCCTTCAAAAGGAACAATTGTTTCTAACACACTCAACATTATTCTGGTGAATGTTTCTTGAAATTTCTTTTTTCATAAACTGTCTATTAGTTTGTATTTATTTCTGGTAATAAAATTTCTGACTGAAAGCATTGTGCTGAAAAGCAGTAGCTTATTTTCTAAAGGTATATGTATGGCTTCTCGATGTACAGCTCCACATGCCCAGCAGTGAACACAGGGCACCTTAGCCTGTGGTTGTTCTGGGACCTTGGCTGAAAAGTGCATCTTGGAACATGGTGAAGGAGAATGTGGCATGTGAAGATGGGCATTAAAGAGGCCCAGGGTTGTGATGGGCTCAAAGATTAAGGATGGAGGCTTTTTTTTTTTTTAAATTTTTTTTGTTTATTTATTTGAGAGCGACAGAGAGAAGGAGGCAGAGAGAGAGAGAGAGAGAATGGGCGCGCCAGAGCTTCCAGCCTCTGTAAACGAACTCCAGATGCGTGCGCCCCCTTGTGCATCTGGCTAACGTGGGTCCTGGGGAATCGAGCCTCGAACCGGGGTCCTTAGGCTTCACAGGCAAGCACTTAACCGCTAAGCCATCTCTCCAGCCCGAGGATGGAGGCTTTGAATTCTATCTCTAGAGATGCCCAGGATCAAAGAAGGACTAGGTGGTCATCAAATGCAGAAGCAGGTGGTTTCTGTGAACTGTTGGGTCTTCAGTCTCTGTTCCCTTTACCAAGTGTTCTTCTGATTTGTCTTGAACACTTGGCTTTTACTGCTTTTGGCCTTGTCACATATAGAAGTACTTTAGTATCAGGTGTGTGAAGACTAATTAGGAAGTTTTTGATGGGCTTTTACCTTTGAAAAACAAAACATGGCTGGAGAGATGGCTCAGCTGTTAGAGGTGCTGCTTGCAAAGCCTGCTCTCCAGGGTTTGATTTTCTAGTACCCTCACAGAGCCAGATGCACGAAGTGGAACATAGGTCTAGAGTTCATTTGCAGTGACAAGATGGCCTGGTGTGTCCATTCTCTCTCCTTTACTCTCTCTTTCTCTCACACTCTCTCTCTGCTGGAAAATAAATGAAAAAGAAACACAATGAAAATTTTAACCATTTTAAAAGAAGGGAAAGTAAAAGCAAAGAGCTAGGAGGAAAGAGGCTGAGAGACATGAACTTCCCCAGCATAGGCTTCTTACCTTACAGTGATCCCGTCGTAGCTCTTTGAACAGCTTAGCCCAGGCATGCTTCCTGGGCTGCAGACCTCTGGCCCAGATCCTTTGGAGTTCATAGAGTGGGAAGATTCTGCTCTTTTGTTCCCTAGCAACCCCTCTTCTGGAGCTGGCTTTATTGTAGTTCCATCTGCCTTGATGGGACAAAACACCACAACCAAAAGCAGCTTATGGGAGGAAAGGTTTTATTTCAGTTGACAGTTTCAAGAGGAAGCTTCACCATGGCAGGCGAAACGTGGCAGGAAGCAGCAGCAAGAGGACTCACATCTCTGGGTAGAAGTGGTTTCAGTACTGTGCTTGGGTGTTGGGCTAATAAACCTCAAAGCCCGTCCCCAGCAACACACCTCCTCCAGCAAGGTTCTTAGTACTATGGGTTGAGCATAAGGCTTAACTGCAAACACGGGAGGCCATGGGAGACATTTCACATTCAGACAACCACATAGGTCTTGGCATGTTTCCATTATCTTAGACCTCCTTGATTCTGCAGAGGCCCTAGCCCTAGTCTGTTTCTGCGGTTTGATTTTCTGTAGCAACGTTGTTAACTAATGCTTATTTTCTATTGCTAGTTGGACAGGGAGTCCTTAAGGTCTGGAGAATCTCAGACATGTACTCTTGATTTTTTTCTGAAGCCAGCTCACAAGTAAACATCACACTGGGTCTTCTCACTCAGTTCAATGTTGGCAGTTTGGGTCATCTCACTTGGAAGTTGCCTGTGTGATTGTGTTCACATTTTCTTCTGCTCAGCAGATAATTTCTTTCTATGTTTGAAAAGCCATCACTATAGTGGTTAAAAGTTCTTGCTTGCAAAATCTGAAGGCTGGGGTTCAATTCACCAGTACCAATGCACAAAGTGGCACATGCATTTGGAGTTCATTGGCAGTGGAAACAGGCCCTGGCATGCCCATTCTCTTCCTCTCTCTGCTTGCAGATAAATACATAAGAATGTTAAGAAATTCTCACACTTTTTAATGAGTACTTCAAAAAAAAAAAGACACATAAAAACTCCAGTTGAGGAGGACACATTGGCTCATATATGGAAAGCTTGATAAGTTGCATGTGGAGGCTCGTCCTTCTCTCCGTGTGTTCTCGTGTGAGGGAAGTTTGATGAGTTGCACGTGGAGGCTCGTCCTTCTCTCCGTGTGTTCTCGTGTGAGGGAAGCTTGAGGAGTTGCAAGTGGAGGCTCGTCCTTCTCTCCGTGTGTTCTCATGTGAGGGAAGCTTGAGGAGTTGCAAGTGGAGGCTCGTCCTTCTCTCCGTCTGTTCTCGTGTGAGGAAAGCTTGAGGAGTTGCAAGTGGAGGCTCGTCCTTCTCTCCGTCTGTTCTCGTGTGAGGAAAGCTTGAGGAGTTGCAAGTGGAGCCTCGTCCTTCTCTCCCGTGTGTTCTCGTGTGAGGAAAGCTTGAGGAGTTGCGAGTGGAGGCTCGTCCTTCTCTCCGTGTGTTCTCGTGTGAGGGAAGTTTGAGGAGTTGCACGTGGAGGCTCGTCCTTCTCTCCGTGTGTTCTCGTGTGAGGGAAGCTTGAGGAGTTGCACGTGGAGGCTCGTCCTTCTCTCCGTGTGTTCTCATGTGAGGGAAGTTTGAGGAGTTGCGAGTGGAGGCTCGTCCTTCTCTCCGTGTGTTCTCGTGTGAGGGAAGCTTGAGGAGTTGCACGTGGAGGCTCGTCCTTCTCTCCGTGTGTTCTCGTGTGAGGGAAGTTTGAGGAGTTGCAAGTGGAGGCTCGTCCTTCTCTCCGTCTGTTCTCGTGTGAGGGAAGTTTGAGGAGTTGCACGTGGAGGCTCGTCCTTCTCTCCGTCTGTTCTCGTGTGAGGGAAGTTTGAGGAGTTGCACGTGGAGGCTCGTCCTTCTCTCCGTCTGTTCTCGTGTGAGGGAAGCTTGAGGAGTTGCAAGTGGAGGCTCGTCCTTCTCTCCGTGTGTTCTCGTGTGAGGGAAGTTTGAGGAGTTGCACGTGGAGGCTCGTCCTTCTCTCCGTCTGTTCTCGTGTGAGGGAAGTTTGAGGAGTTGCACGTGGAGGCTCGTCCTTCTCTCCGTCTGTTCTCGTGTGAGGGAAGTTTGAGGAGTTGCACGTGGAGGCTCGTCCTTCTCTCCGTCTGTTCTCGTGTGAGGGAAGCTTGAGGAGTTGCAAGTGGAGGCTCGTCCTTCTCTCCGTGTGTTCTCATGTGAGGGAAGCTTGAGGAGTTGCAAGTGGAGGCTCGTCCTTCTCTCCGTCTGTTCTCGTGTGAGGAAAGCTTGAGGAGTTGCAAGTGGAGGCTCGTCCTTCTCTCCGTGTGTTCTCGTGTGAGGGAAGTTTGAGGAGTTGCACGTGGAGGCTCGTCCTTCTCTCCGTGTGTTCTTGTGTGAGGAAAGCTTGAGGAGTTGCAAGTGGAGGCTCGTCCTTCTCTCCGTGTGTTCTCGTGTGAGGGAAGCTTGAGGAGTTGCAAGTGGAGGCTCGTCCTTCTCTCCGTGTGTTCTCGTGTGAGGAAAGCTTGAGGAGTTGCACGTGGAGGCTCGTCCTTCTCTCCGTGTGTTCTCGTGTGAGGAAAGCTTGAGGAGTTGCAAGTGGAGCCTCGTCCTTCTCTCCGTGTGTTCTCGTGTGAGGAAAGCTTGAGGAGTTGCAAGTGGAGCCTCGTCCTTCTCTCCGTCTGTTCTCATGTGAGGGAAGCTTGAGGAGTTGCAAGTGGAGGCTCGTCCTTCTCTCCGTGTGTTCTCGTGTGAGGGAAGCTTGAGGAGTTGCAAGTGGAGGCTCGTCCTTCTCTCCGTGTGTTCTCGTGTGAGGGAAGCTTTGAGGAGTTGCAAGTGGAGGCTCGTCCTTCTCTCCGTGTGTTCTCGTGTGAGGGAAGCTTGAGGAGTTGCAAGTGGAGGCTCGTCCTTCTCTCCGTGTGTTCTCGTGTGAGGGAAGCTTGAGGAGTTGCAAGTGGAGGCTCGTCCTTCTCTCCGTGTGTTCTCGTGTGAGGGAAGCTTGAGGAGTTGCAAGTGGAGGCTCGTCCTTCTCTCCGTCTGTTCTCGTGTGAGGGAAGATTGAGGAGTTGCACGTGGAGGCTCGTCCTTCTCTCCGTCTGTTCTCGTGTGAGGAAAGCTTGAGGAGTTGCAAGTGGAGGCTCGTCCTTCTCTCCGTGTGTTCTCGTGTGAGGGAAAGTTTGAGGAGTTGCAAGTGGAGGCTCGTCCTTCTCTCCGTCTGTTCTCGTGTGAGGGAAAGCTTGAGGAGTTGCACGTGGAGGCTCGTCCTTCTCTCCGTCTGTTCTCGTGTGAGGGAAGCTTGAGGAGTTGCACGTGGAGGCTCGTCCTTCTCTCCGTCTGTTCTCGTGTGAGGGAAGCTTGAGGAGTTGCAAGTGGAGGCTCGTCCTTCTCTCCGTGTGTTCTCGTGTGGGGAAGTTTGATGAGTTGCAAGTGGAGGCTCGTCCTTCTCTCCGTGTGTTCTCGTGTGGGGAAGCTTGAGGAGTTGCAAGTGGAGGCTCGTCCTTCTCTCCGTGTGTTCTCGTGTGAGGGAAGTTTGAGGAGTTGCACGTGGAGGCTCGTCCTTCTCTCCGTGTGTTCTTGTGTGAGGAAAGCTTGAGGAGTTGCAAGTGGAGGCTCGTCCTTCTCTCCGTGTGTTCTCGTGTGGGGAAGCTTGAGGAGTTGCAAGTGGAGGCTCGTCCTTCTCTCCGTGTGTTCTCGTGTGAGGAAAGCTTGAGGAGTTGCAAGTGGAGGCTCGTCCTTCTCTCCGTGTGTTCTCGTGTGAGGAAAGCTTGAGGAGTTGCAAGTGGAGCCTCGTCCTTCTCTCCGTGTGTTCTCGTGTGAGGAAAGCTTGAGGAGTTGCAAGTGGAGCCTCGTCCTTCTCTCCGTGTGTTCTCGTGTGAGGGAAGCTTGAGGAGTTGCACGTGGAGGCTCGTCCTTCTCTCCGTGTGTTCTCGTGTGAGGAAAGCTTGAGGAGTTGCAAGTGGAGGCTCGTCCTTCTCTCCATGTGTTCTCGTGTGAGGGAAGCTTGAGGAGTTGCAAGTGGAGGCTCGTCCTTCTCTCCGTGTGTTCTTGTGTGAGGGAAGCTTGAGGAGTTGCAAGTGGAGGCTCGTCCTTCTCTCCCGTGTGTTCTCATGTGAGGGAAGTTTGAGGAGTTGCACGTGGAGGCTCGTCCTTCTTTCCGTCTGTTCTCGTGTGAGGAAAGCTTGAGGAGTTGCAAGTGGAGGCTCGTCCTTCTCTCCCGTGTGTTCTCGTGTGAGGGAAGTTTGAGGAGTTGCACGTGGAGGCTCGTCCTTCTTTCCGTCTGTTCTCGTGTGAGGAAAGCTTGAGGAGTTTCAAGTGGAGGCTCGTCCTTCTTTCCGTCTGTTCTCGTGTGAGGGAAGCTTGAGGAGTTGCACGTGGAGGCTCGTCCTTCTTTCCGTCTGTTCTCGTGTGAGGGAAGCTTGAGGAGTTGCAAGTGGAGGCTCGTCCTTCTCTCCGTGTGTTCTCGTGTGAGGAAAGCTTGAGGAGTTGCACGTGGAGGCTCGTCCTTCTCTCCGTGTGTTCTCGTGTGAGGGAAGCTTGAGGAGTTGCAAGTGGAGGCTCGTCCTTCTCTCCGTCTGTTCTCGTGTGAGGGAAGTTTGAGGAGTTGCACGTGGAGGCTCGTCCTTCTCTCCGTCTGTTCTCGTGTGAGGGAAGCTTGAGGAGTTGCAAGTGGAGGCTCGTCCTTCTCTCCGTCTGTTCTCGTGTGAGGAAAGCTTGAGGAGTTGCACGTGGAGGCTCGTCCTTCTCTCCGTGTGTTCTCATGTGAGGAAAGCTTGAGGAGTTGCAAGTGGAGGCTCGTCCTTCTCTCCGTCTGTTCTCGTGTGAGGGAAGCTTGAGGAGTTGCAAGTGGAGGCTCGTCCTTCTCTCCCGTGTGTTCTCGTGTGAGGAAAGCTTGAGGAGTTGCAAGTGGAGGCTCGTCCTTCTCTCCGTGTGTTCTCGTGTGAGGAAAGCTTGAGGAGTTGCAAGTGGAGCCTCGTCCTTCTCTCCGTGTGTTCTCGTGTGAGGAAAGCTTGAGGAGTTGCAAGTGGAGCCTCGTCCTTCTCTCCGTGTGTTCTCGTGTGAGGGAAGCTTGAGGAGTTTCAAGTGGAGGCTCGTCCTTCTCTCCGTGTGTTCTCGTGTGAGGAAAGCTTGAGGAGTTGCAAGTGGAGGCTCGTCCTTCTCTCCGTCTGTTCTCGTGTGAGCAAAGCTTGAGGAGTTGCAAGTGGAGGCTCGTCCTTCTCTCCGTCTGTTCTCGTGTGAGGGAAGCTTGAGGAGTTGCAAGTGGAGGCTCGTCCTTCTCTCCATGTGTTCTCGTGTGAGGAAAGCTTGAGGAGTTGCAAGTGGAGGCTCGTCCTTCTCTCCGTCTGTTCTCGTGTGAGGAAAGCTTGAGGAGTTGCAAGTGGAGCCTCGTCCTTCTCTCCGTGTGTTCTCGTGTGAGGAAAGCTTGAGGAGTTGCAAGTGGAGCCTCGTCCTTCTCTCCGTGTGTTCTCGTGTGAGGAAAGCTTGAGGAGTTGCAAGTGGAGCCTCGTCCTTCTCTCCGTGTGTTCTCGTGTGAGGGAAGCTTGAGGAGTTGCAAGTGGAGCCTCGTCCTTCTCCCCGTCTGTTCTCGTGTGAGGGAAGCTTGAGGAGTTGCAAGTGGAGCCTCGTCCTTCTCTCCGTGTGTTCTCGTGTGAGGGAAGCTTGAGGAGTTTCAAGTGGAGGCTCGTCCTTCTCTCCGTCTGTTCTCGTGTGAGGAAAGCTTGAGGAGTTGCAAGTGGAGGCTTGTCCTTCTCTCTGTGTGTTCTCGTGTGGGGAAGCTTGAGGAGTTTCAAGTGGAGGCTCGTCCTTCTCTCCGTCAGTTCTCATGTGAGGGAAGCTTGAGGAGTTGCACGTGGAGGCTCGTCCTTCTCTCCGTGTGTTCTCGTGTGAGGGAAGTTTGAGGAGTTGCAAGTGGAGGCTCGTCCTTCTCTCCGTCAGTTCTCATGTGAGGGAAGCTTGAGGAGTTGCACGTGGAGGCTCGTCCTTCTCTCCGTGTGTTCTCGTGTGAGGGAAGTTTGAGGAGTTGCAAGTGGAGGCTCGTCCTTCTCTCCGTCTGTTCTCGTGTGAGGAAAGCTTGAGGAGTTGCAAGTGGAGGCTCGTCCTTCTCTCCGTCAGTTCTCATGTGAGGGAAGCTTGAGGAGTTGCACGTGGAGGCTCGTCCTTCTCTCCGTGTGTTCTCGTGTGAGGGAAGTTTGAGGAGTTGCACGTGGAGGCTCGTCCTTCTCTCCGTGTGTTCTCGTGTGAGGAAAGCTTGAGGAGTTGCAAGTGGAGGCTCGTCCTTCTCTCCGTGTGTTCTCGTGTGAGGGAAGTTTGAGGAGTTGCACGTGGAGGCTCGTCCTTCTCTCCGTGTGTTCTCGTGTGAGGAAAGCTTGAGGAGTTGCAAGTGGAGGCTCGTCCTTCTCTCCGTGTGTTCTCGTGTGAGGGAAGTTTGAGGAGTTGCAAGTGGAGGCTCGTCCTTCTCTCCGTGTGTTCTCGTGTGAGGAAAGCTTGAGGAGTTGCAAGTGGAGGCTCGTCCTTCTCTCCGTGTGTTCTCGTGTGAGGGAAGCTTGAGGAGTTGCACGTGGAGGCTCGTCTTTCTCTCCCGTGTGTTCTCGTGTGAGGAAAGCTTGAGGAGTTTCAAGTGGAGCCTCGTCCTTCTCTCCGTGTGTTCTCGTGTGAGGAAAGTTTGAGGAGTTGCGAGTGGAGCCTCGTCCTTCTCTCCGTGTGTTCTCGTGTGAGGAAAGCTTGAGGAGTTGCAAGTGGAGGCTCGTCCTTCTCTCCATGTGTTCTCGTGTGAGGGAAGCTTGAGGAGTTGCAAGTGGAGGCTCGTCCTTCTCTCCGTGTGTTCTCGTGTGAGGGAAGCTTGAGGAGTTGCAAGTGGAGGCTCGTCCTTCTCTCCATGTGTTCTCGTGTGAGGAAAGCTTGAGGAGTTGCACGTGGAGGCTCGTCCTTCTCTCCGTGTGTTCTCATGTGAGGGAAGCTTGAGGAGTTGCAAGTGGAGGCTCGTCCTTCTCTCCATGTGTTCTCGTGTGAGGAAAGCTTGAGGAGTTGCAAGTGGAGGCTCGTTCTTCTCTCCGTGTGTTCTCGTGTGAGGGAAGCTTGAGGAGTTGCAAGTGGAGGCTCGTCCTTCTCTCCGTGTGTTCTCGTGTGAGGAAAGTTTGAGGAGTTGCGAGTGGAGCCTCGTCCTTCTCTCCGTGTGTTCTCGTGTGAGGAAAGCTTGAGGAGTTGCAAGTGGAGGCTCGTCCTTCTCTCCCGTGTGTTCTCGTGTGAGGAAAGCTTGAGGAGTTGCAAGTGGAGGCTCGTCCTTCTCTCCGTGTGTTCTCGTGTGAGGGAAGTTTGAGGAGTTGCACGTGGAGGCTCGTCCTTCTCTCCGTGTGTTCTCGTGTGAGGAAAGCTTGAGGAGTTGCAAGTGGAGGCTCGTCCTTCTCTCCGTGTGTTCTCATGTGAGGAAAGCTTGAGGAGTTGCAAGTGGAGGCTCGTCCTTCTCTCCGTGTGTTCTCATGTGAGGAAAGCTTGAGGAGTTGCAAGTGGAGGCTCGTCCTTCTCTCCGTGTGTTCTCATGTGAGGAAAGCTTGAGGAGTTGCAAGTGGAGGCTCGTCCTTCTCTCCGTGTGTTCTCATGTGAGGAAAGCTTGAGGAGTTGCAAGTGGAGGCTCGTCCTTCTCTCCGTGTGTTCTCATGTGAGGAAAGCTTGAGGAGTTGCAAGTGGAGGCTCGTCCTTCTCTCCGTGTGTTCTCATGTGAGGAAAGCTTGAGGAGTTGCAAGTGGAGGCTCGTCCTTCTCTCCGTGTGTTCTCATGTGAGGAAAGCTTGAGGAGTTGCAAGTGGAGGCTCGTCCTTCTCTCCCGTGTGTTCTCGTGTGAGGAAAGCTTGAGGAGTTGCAAGTGGAGGCTCGTCCTTCTCTCCGTGTGTTCTCATGTGAGGAAAGCTTGAGGAGTTGCAAGTGGAGGCTCGTCCTTCTCTCCGTGTGTTCTCATGTGAGGAAAGCTTGAGGAGTTGCAAGTGGAGGCTCGTCCTTCTCTCCCGTGTGTTCTCGTGTGAGGAAAGCTTGAGGAGTTGCAAGTGGAGGCTCGTCCTTCTCTCCGTGTGTTCTCATGTGAGGAAAGCTTGAGGAGTTGCAAGTGGAGGCTCGTCCTTCTCTCCATGTGTTCTCGTGTGAGGAAAGCTTGAGGAGTTTCAAGTGGAGCCTCGTCCTTCTCTCCGTGTGTTCTCGTGTGAGGGAAGTTTGAGGAGTTGCAAGTGGAGGCTCGTCCTTCTCTCCGTGTGTTCTCGTGTGAGGAAAGCTTGAGGAGTTGCAAGTGGAGCCTCGTCCTTCTCTCCCGTGTGTTCTCGTGTGAGGAAAGCTTGAGGAGTTGTGAGTGGAGCCTCGTCCTTCTCTCCGTCTGTTCTCGTGTGAGGGAAGCTTGAGGAGTTGCACGTGGAGGCTCGTCCTTCTCTCCGTCTGTTCTCGTGTGAGGAAAGCTTGAGGAGTTTCAAGTGGAGGCTCGTCCTTCTCTCCGTCTGTTCTCGTGTGAGGGAAGCTTGAGGAGTTGCACGTGGAGGCTCGTCCTTCTCTCCGTCTGTTCTCGTGTGAGGGAAGCTTGAGGAGTTGCACGTGGAGGCTCGTCCTTCTCTCCGTCTGTTCTCGTGTGAGGAAAGCTTGAGGAGTTGCACGTGGAGCCTCGTCCTTCTCTCCCGTGTGTTCTCGTGTGAGGAAAGCTTGAGGAGTTTCAAGTGGAGCCTCGTCCTTCTCTCCCGTGTGTTCTCGTGTGAGGAAAGCTTGAGGAGTTTCAAGTGGAGCCTCGTCCTTCTCTCCGTGTGTTCTCATGTGAGGAAAGCTTGAGGAGTTTCAAGTGGAGGCTCGTCCTTCTCTCCGTCTGTTCTCGTGTGAGGAAAGCTTGAGGAGTTTCAAGTGGAGGCTCGTCCTTCTCTCCGTCTGTTCTCGTGTGAGGAAAGCTTGAGGAGTTGCAAGTGGAGGCTCGTCCTTCTCTCCGTGTGTTCTTGTGTGAGGGAAGCTTGAGGAGTTGCACGTGGAGGCTCGTCCTTCTCTCCGTGTGTTCTCGTGTGAGGAAAGCTTGAGGAGTTGCAAGTGGAGGCTCGTCCTTCTCTCCGTGTGTTCTCGTGTGAGGGAAGCTTGAGGAGTTGCAAGTGGAGCCTCGTCCTTCTCTCCGTGTGTTCTCGTGTGAGGGAAGCTTGAGGAGTTGCAAGTGGAGGCTCGTCCTTCTCTCCGTCTGTTCTCGTGTGAGGGAAGCTTGAGGAGTTGCAAGTGGAGCCTCGTCCTTCTCTCCGTGTGTTCTCGTGTGAGGGAAGCTTGAGGAGTTGCAAGTGGAGGCTCGTCCTTCTCTCCGTCTGTTCTCGTGTGAGGGAAGCTTGAGGAGTTGCAAGTGGAGGCTCGTCCTTCTCTCCGTCTGTTCTCGTGTGAGGAAAGCTTGAGGAGTTGCAAGTGGAGGCTCGTCCTTCTCTCCGTCTGTTCTCGTGTGAGGAAAGCTTGAGGAGTTGCAAGTGGAGGCTCGTCCTTCTCTCCGTCTGTTCTCGTGTGAGGAAAGCTTGAGGAGTTGCAAGTGGAGCCTCGTCCTTCTCTCCGTGTGTTCTCGTGTGAGGAAAGCTTGAGGAGTTGCAAGTGGAGCCTCGTCCTTCTCTCCGTGTGTTCTCATGTGAGGAAAGTTTGAGGAGTTGCAAGTGGAGCCTCGTCCTTCTCTCCGTGTGTTCTCGTGTGAGGAAAGCTTGAGGAGTTGCAAGTGGAGCCTCGTCCTTCTCTCCGTGTGTTCTCATGTGAGGAAAGCTTGAGGAGTTGCACGTGGAGGCTCGTCCTTCTCTCCGTGTGTTCTCGTGTGAGGAAAGCTTGAGGAGTTGCACGTGGAGGCTCGTCCTTCTCTCCGTGTGTTCTCGTGTGAGGGAAGCTTGAGGAGTTGCACGTGGAGGCTCGTCCTTCTCTCCGTCTGTTCTCATGTGAGGAAAGCTTGAGGAGTTGCAAGTGGAGCCTCGTCCTTCTCTCCGTGTGTTCTCGTGTGAGGAAAGCTTGAGGAGTTGCAAGTGGAGCCTCGTCCTTCTCTCCGTGTGTTCTCATGTGAGGAAAGCTTGAGGAGTTGCAAGTGGAGGCTCGTCCTTCTCTCCATGTGTTCTCGTGTGAGGAAAGCTTGAGGAGTTGCAAGTGGAGGCTCGTCCTTCTCTCCGTCTGTTCTCGTGTGAGGAAAGCTTGAGGAGTTGCAAGTGGAGGCTCGTCCTTCTCTCCGTCTGTTCTCGTGTGAGGGAAGCTTGAGGAGTTTCAAGTGGAGGCTCGTCCTTCTCTCCGATTTTTCCCTTCTCATGGTTTACAAGGTGGCAGGATGGTTCAGCTAGTCTATCTCTGCACCCAGGTTCAAGTTTAGGGAAATGAGAAAATATATTTTGGGAACTCTCTCATAAGTCATGTAATTTTCCTTCTTTTTAATTCCTTTGTTTCCGTAGCTGTTCTTATAAAGTGCCTTTCTGTTCATTTAATGCTTTTTGTTCTCAGTTCTGTATTTCTTGTTAATCAAATCTTTCATCCGCTTTCTCGTCATTTACCTGCTATCTGCACGTAGACAATTATTTTCTTCATACTTTTATTTTATATCTTTCTGATGTTTTAGTTTTCTAATAATTTTTTTAATAACATGCATAGTTGTGTTTCATTATGACATTTTGTACATACAAGTTATTTTTTTTACCCAATCACCTGCCCTGTCCTTTCTCTCCAGTTTTTCTCCTTCTCTGAAATGAACCCCTTCTGCTTTCATTTACTGGATTTCTTTGTTTTGAGTCATGCTCCTGGCTATTTATAGAGGTTTGGGTTGTTTTTTTTTTCCTCTCTTTAATCCAGACTAAGTTTAACTTTCTTTTAATAGCTGAGTTTAACTTAATTGTCTCTAATATTTGTTAAGTTAGTTCTTATTTTGTGTTAAATGTTCTACTTTTATGTATATATTTTAAGAATATATATATTTATTTATTTGCAAGCAAAGGGATATAATAGAGACAGGGCACCTCAGGGTCTCCAGCCACTGCAAATAAACTCTGGACACATGGGCTACTTTGTGCATCCGGCTCTATGTGGGTCCTGGGGAACTGAACCTGGGTTGTTAGGATTTGCTGGCAAGTGCCTTAACTCCTGAGCTATCTCTCTAGCCCTATACACACACACACACACACACACACACACACACACATTTTGTGTGTGTGTGTGTATATATATGTGTATATATGTATATATTTACATATATGTATGTATGTATGTATATACTTTTAACAAATCCTCACCATGTGATCTGTTTTCTTTGTTGTTTTTGAGGGGGTTTCCTGATACTTTTGTTCTGGTGATTACTGCAGTTATCTTCACATAATGCTTTTTTTTTCTTCTTGTTTTGTTTTTTTCTCACTTCGCCCAGGCTGACCTGTTACTCACTTTGTAGTCTTAGGGTGGCCTCTAACAGAGATCCTTCTACCTTGGCTGAGATTAAAGGCATGTAGTACTGCACCTGGCTTACATCATGCTCTTAACTTCTCACAAAGAGGTCATCATTCCCTTTTATGAGGACTGAGTCAGTTCATGAATTTCATATTCATGCTAGTATGGTACCTTGTAACCCTGTTGCAGTGTATACTTTGAAAAGCAGACTTCACTCTATCTACTGAGAACTAATTATCTACCAGGAAGCTTAGAGTTTAGTAGGATTATTGTTATTATCAGTAAGTGTGCTGATGTCAGAGGAGGCCTGGCAAATTTTCCCAGAGTGCATAGTGAGCCTTTAACAAGGCTCTTTTTTCTATACAAACCGTGGTTTCTAAAGTCAGCATTGATCGTAAAATCAGTAAGCTGACATTTATTTGTTCACAATTAAAAGTTAGTTCAGACCACATAAGTGATTTGTTATTTGACACCAGAGGGTCACCAATTTTATGTCTCATTAAGAGATACAATTCGCTCCGAAGTTGTCTTGTTTTAGTAATATGCGCTCCTTACATTTTAAGAGTTGCATCATCACCCAATCTTTCAAATTTGGCAATATATTTTTCCTAAGAGAGTCAAGTTACATGTTAAAAGGATTTTTAAAATTAGAAGTTTTGTTTTATGAGTCCTTTTGGCATGGCCTATCTGGTGACAGACCTCTTTGCTTTCTTGTCCTGGGGAAGAGATTGTCTCTTCAACCTGTCTCCATTTTGGTGGCTCAGCCCAGGCCACAAATGTCCTCTGAAAAAAGTGACAAAGGGAATGTAGCTTTACAGTTGTTTAGACCCATGTCAAATATGGGACAGTCTATAATTTTTTTTTGTGTGTGTGCATGTGCTTGTGTGTGAAGTGTGTGTGCATGTGTGTAAGCATGTGAGTGCATATATGTGCAAGCATGTGTGTGCGTGTACCAGATGTTGACTTTGCATGTGTTTGTGTATGAAGTGTGCATGCATGTATATAAGCATGTGAGTGTATACGTGTGCAAGCATGTGTATGTGTGTGTGTGTGTGTGGGGACCAGATATTGACTTTACATGCCTTTCTTGGTCATTTTAAACTTCTTTACCAAGGCAGGATCTCTTTGCTAAACCTGGAGCTCACTGGTCAGCTAGTCTAGCTGGCCGCTTGCTCTGTGGGCCTGCTGTTTAATGTTTGAGCGCTGGAATTGCAGGTAGGCCACCTCAGCCACCTGGCATTTATGTGGATGATGAGGGTCCAAACTCTGGTCCTCACACTTGTGCAGCAAGTGATTTATCCACTGAGCCGTCTCGGGGCTTCAGATTTCTTACTTTTTTGGTATAAGGTGTTTATCGTCTACTTTTCGTAGAGTAGCTGAAACATAGTATGTCGGCATTTGGAGATTTCCAGTTTGGATGTCAGTCCTCTGATGGCTGCCAGTATTGTTCAAGTATGCTGGATTTTTCATTCTGGACTTCCTACGTGACTTGTCTGGGAAACCTGTGTAAAATAAACATGGAACTTCCTCAGAAAACTAAACACTGGACCATAGTGTAGTCACTCCTGGGAATATGCCCAATGGAATCTAAGTCAACATGTTGCACATCCATGCTCATTTCAGTAACAACTTATGAAATTAGTCTAGGTGTCCACAAACAGATAAATGGATAAAGAAATTATCACACACACACACACAGACACACACACACAAAGTGGAGTTTTACTCAGCCATAAAGAATGAAATTGCGTAGTTTCAGGAACATGGATAGAACTGGAGATCATCGTATTAAACAAAATAAGCCAGACAGCACATGTTTGTGGAACCTAGTTTTCATTTATCTATATATCAGTGTGTCTATGACATGCAAGTTGAAGGGGTACTATTTGGGAAGAGAACAGGGACTAGTGAAAGGAGACAGTGATGATGAGAGAGTGTAATGGGGTGTGAACATGGTTAAAGTGCATGATATAATTGAGTGAAAATGTCATTAGGAAACCCATCATTTTATACAATGTGGACATACTGTATTAGTTACTTTTTTCACTGTTATGGCAGAGTATCTGGCAGAAACAATTTAAGGCAGGATGGTTTTATTATGGCTTACAGCTCAGGGATTTTGTCCATCACTGCAAGAAACAGGGAGGGCATGGTAGTGGTTGGTGCTCTGGTGACAGGAGTGAGTGGCAGCTGACTACATTCCATTGGTAGTCAGTTTGCAGAGTCTAGAGAGGAAGTGGGGCTGGGATATAAAAGTCAAGGCCTGCCCCCCAGTGACTCACTTCCTTTAGCAAGGCTCCACCTCTCAAAACAGGATCTATTGTCCTAGTGTAAGCTCCAAACTTTCTCTTTAATGGAGTTAGTCTCTTTTAACAGCTCCTGCCTCTTTGTCCATATCAGCTCTGTCCTCAACTTTTATTGGGTTCAAATGCTTTTCCTTTCCAGACTGTACATTTTTTATATCTTTCTGCTCCACTCTTCACTGTCATTATAAATCTGGGTAAATGCAATAAACAGTAACCCTGCCACAGTTTGGATTCATGCTGTCTTGAAATATCCTCTGCTGGACAACCTAGTCTGTTACTTTTAACCACTGAGCCTATTACTTTTGAATTCAACGTCACTCAGGTTTCTAGGACACAGACAAAGCACAACCAGACTCTGGCAGAATATTGCATTGAGAGGACCTAATTCCCTTCCTGAAGCCTCACGGGCATGGTCTTTACTGCCCACATGTCTCTCTGCCTTCTGGTCTTCCAAACTCCCACCAGAATGGTCCATTAACCTGCATTCAGCAATCTGGGGCTTCCCTAGCCCAAAGTTCTAGGCTCTTCCACATTCCTCCTGCAAACCAGGTCAGAAGGTCTGCTAACCCAGCGTCAGGGTCACAGCTGAGGCCCTAACTCTCAGTACTACCCTCTGTATTAGTGGTCTTTCTCATCATCAGGGCAGAATTTAAGGAAGGAAGGATGTATTCCAGCCCACAGTTCAGGGATACAGTCTGTGGAGGGAAAGCATGAAAGCAGGCGGCAGCTGGTTACTTCGCGCTGACCGTCAGGAAGCAGATAGTGGGTGGGAAGTGGGGCTGGGTTGTAAGCCTGGAGGCCGCAGCCCAGTGAGCCACTTCTCCAGCAAGGTTCCACAAATAGCACCACCAGCTGGGACCAAGTCTTCAGCCTATGGATGATACTTCACATTTGAACCTTAACACACTTTAATAAAGTATTTAAACATGAATATGTACCTTGTCTTTGGACTTCCTGCTGGGTCTGTTTCAGTGCATTTGAGGTGTGACCTACGTGTCACAGTCATGTGACTGTTACAGGCCTGCCATAGACTGGTTTGTGAATATCAAGACAGACATTTCTGTGAGAGTCAGTGTTAACCATTTAATTTTTTCCTGTATGTTGTAAGTGTGTGTGGTGAGTGTTTGTGTGTGTTCACATGTGTGTGTGAAGGCCTAAGGTGGTTGTTGTGTATCTTTCCGTGCTTGATCTTCACTTTATCCAGAGCTTTTGCCAGTCCAGCTAGTTTAGCGTCTAGCTTGTCTTGAGATGTGCCAGTCTCTACCTCTGGAGTGCTAGGGTTACAGCCAACATTCATATGCATTCTGAGCGTCTGAACTCAGTCCTCATGCCTGTGCTGTGAGTGCTTGACCAACTGAGCCATCTCTCCAGCCCTCATAATTTAATCTTTAGTGAAGAATGTTTCATAAGAAAATGTTATAAGCCAGGCGTGGTGGCGCACGCCTTTAATCCCAGCACTCGGGAGGCAGAGGTAGGAGGATCGCCATGATTTCGAGGCCACCCTGAGATTCCATAGTGAATTCCAGGTCAGCCTGAGCTAGAGTGAGACCCTACCTTGAAAAACCAAAAAAGAAAGAAAGAAAATGTTATAGTAGCAATTTTATTAAAATCTAGTTTGACAGATTTCTAGTAGGGTATTACATATGCAGAATTTCTTGTTTCAAAAATAGACTTGTTTCAAAGAGAAAGTGATTTGAGTTTACCATATTTCCATTAAGAAATCTGGGAAGGTACTCATGAGACTTTGTAACTTTAGCCACTTTGTGAACAAGATGTTTGCCTGAGGATGTTTAATATACAGATGGCAGAATGACAAATTTAACATTCGTGTAATGCTTCCTTGAAAGCCTCAAGGATAACTGACTAGTCCATTTTTATCAAGTTTAATGGGTTTCTAAATCTTTATCTGCTTATCAAACAAAGCCTTAATTAGAGCAGTAATTGAGTAACCAGCTGCCTCTTGTGTTCACTCTAAGAACTTGTCTAAGAATATGGTGGAGCTCATGTAGGGTCGTTCATTGCTTTTTGAATTGCTGAATGATAACTGCCACATGCTTGCCCGAATCCAGGTTTTAAGAAAATCTATGTGAAGGTAAATATTGATGAGGGCTTTGCAATAGTTAGGGCAGTCCTCTCTCCAGTGGATTAAGGTAGAAGAAAATCTTAGTTCTGCACCTCAGATGGGAGAAAAAACCCCCTCTTAGGTTCCTTCCTGAATTGGCTCATGCCTGCTGAGGCCAGTAGAACTGAGAAAGCTTTCATAGCTGGGTGATGTGGACTTGAGTGTCATAATCTGTTACCTCTTTGTGATTTCATTGTACTTAATCTCTCACAGCTCAGCTTACTACCTTTTTTTTTTTTGAGGCAAGTCCAACAGACTGATCTTTTTTTTTTTTTTTTTTAATATGTGAGAGGAGAGAAAATTGGTGCATCAGGGCCTCCAGCCACTGCAATCAAACTTCAGACGTGTGGCCCCTTGTGCGCATGTGCAACATTGTACACCTGCGTCACTGTGCGTCTGGCTTATGTGGGACCTAGAGGGTTGAACATGTGTCCTTAGGCTTTGCAGGGAAGTGCCTTAACCGTTAAGCCATCTCTCAAGCCCAGATTGCTGTTTTTTAATGTTTTAAGAAATATTTATTCACTTAAAGAGAGAAAGAGGAAGAGAGAGAATGGGCATGTCAAAGCTTTTAGCCATTGCAAACGAACTCCAGATGCATGTGCCACCTTGTGCATCTAGCGTACGTGGGTCCTGGGGAATCAAACCTGGGTCCTTAGGCATGACAGGCAAGCATCTTAACTATCTCTCCAGCCCAGGTTGCTGCTTTTTAAAACTAGAATGATTTCAACCTCAAGGGAGGATAGGGTTCTAGAACTTGTTCTCATTTGCTCACTTATTCGTTCATTCAACAGTATTGTGTAAATTCAATCAAATACCCTGTAGCAGGCACTGTTCCAGGCTTTGTACAGCAAAAGTGAAACAGACCATGGTCCCTGTCCTCATGCATCCCAGTGAGGACCACTGCTGTCCTCATGCATCCCAGTGAGGACCACTGCTGTCCTCACGTATCCCGGCGAGAACTGCTGATTCACACGAGGCTGTCACGGGTGGGCTTCTTTATAAGGCGACTCTGAATGGACGCCTGACATAGGTGAGTTTGGCCTGGAGGAGAGAGTCTGGGAAGAGGAAAGTCAGTGCACAGGCCCTGAGGGAAGCCTTGACTGCCATGTCTAAGGAACAGCCCAAAGGTCCATGTGATCAAACAGAAGGAATGTAGAAATGAGAGGGAGGGCAGATGAAAATAAAGCTAGAGAGGGATGGGGGCAGATCACCACACAACAATTATTTTAAAATATTATTATTTTTACTTTGCCTTATTTAACAATTCAGCTGTACAGAGGTTGAGGTTTTGCATGTTTCATTAGAGAAATGTGAATATGCTACATGGAAGCTCTTTCCCTGGTCGTTTGGGGCTGGGGGACCGTGCGGGAAAAGTGCGGCATTCTCTCAAGTTGCAGCACAGGGCAGGGCTTGCAGGGCACCACATGGCAGCTCTACACAGATGTCGGCTGAGTTTGGTTTTTTATTTGCAGGGAATCAAACCCAAGGTCTTGTGCTATGAAAGTGCTCCGCCTCACTGAACTATGTTACCTGAATTTGTATTAATTAATTTTATTTATTTATTTTTAATTTTTTGAAACTGGTCTTTGTATGTGTTCCAGGCTGGTTTTGTACTCACTGTGTAGCCCAGGTTAGTCTTGAACTCATGGCAATCCTTTTGCCTCAGCCTTCTAAGTGCTGGGATTAGAGGTATGCACTATGACCGTGCCAGAATTGTTGAACCCTTTTAAATATCATCATTTTATTATTGTGAACCATTAGAGTAATTGATAGAAATGACTGAATATTTGAAAGCATTATGTAGAATTTAGGATCATGTTTACTAATGAAAACAAATTTTTGTCTGACATGTAACTTTCAGCTGCTTAATATATTTTTTCTATTTTGAATTCCTCAGCAAATTTTTATTTAGGCATATTTTTCTGCTTGATTAAGTTCTAATTTTAAAGTTGATTTTTAATTTTAAAAATAACTTGTTTAACTAGCGTTCTAAATGGAAGTTCATTTGGATTTGTTATTTCATGTCTAATATCTCTTACAGTACCTGACACCTGTGTCTTTTTGTGGGAACGTTTTCATTGAATGGTGCACAGATCACAGGTGTATACTTAAGGGAATTTTCCAGTTGAGAACACCTCCGCATAATTGGCACCTGGGTCAGGAAGCACTTCTAAGCACACTTGATAAGCTTCCTTGAGAGCTTGCTTTTGTCGTTGCTCTCCTTCACAGAGTCCACGTAACACTTCAGCTTCTCCTGATTGGAATTTTATCATAGTGAGTAATATGTTACATACCATTTCCAGAATGATTTCTTTCTTGATTAAAACCCTCTTCCCAGCTGGGTACCATGTCTCATAACTGTAATTCCAGTACTTGAGAGGCTGAGGTAGGAGAATTGCTGTGAGTTCAGAGCCAGTCTGGACTACATAGCTCTAGGTCATTCTTGGCTAGAGTGAGATCCTACCTTAAAACAAAACACCAACGAAATGACAAAAAACCTTTTCCCATTGTTGAATGAATCTATCCTAAACTAATATATCCATTCTACTGGATTGCCTGTACTTTATTAATTTATAGATATTCTGATTATGTTCTGGATATGAGCGAATTTGTGGAATATATTTGTTATTGCTGTTGTCTTTTTTTTTTTTTTAATTTGTAGAATTTTCAGATTTTGTTTTTTCAAGGTAGGGTCTTACTCTAGCCCAGGCTGACCTAGAATTCATTCTGTAGCCTCAGGGTGGCCTTGAGCTCACTGCAATCCTCCTGCCTCTTTCTCCTGAGTGCTGGGATTAAAGGCATGTGACACCACACCCGGCTGTTTTCTTTTCTTTATCTTGCATGTTTTATCTTATTTGTGTTATTTATATGAATTAAATTCTTTATCTTAATGTGATCTGCTTGATCAGTGCTTACCTGTATAGTTCACTCTACTTTTGTCTTAATTCTTTGCCTACCTTGATATCATAAATATATTCCTGTGTATTTCTTCTAGATATCAATTTCCCATTCGTGGTTTCCCATTCAAGTATGTGCAGTATTGAATTTTGAGTATGATACAGGTAGATTTCACTTTCTTCCATGTGTTAAGAAGACTATCTTTTACCTCACTGTAGAGTTCCTTTTGTCACCAATGAAGTAACTGTGTAGCAATCATCCTGCACTCTCTTCTCTTTTATTCATTAATTTGTCTGTACCAGGCTTTCTCATGAGACCTTTCATTATTGATGCACACACATGGGTGTACGTGTGACTGTGTGTGTTGGCGGTCCTGGTCATTGAAAGATGTGTAGTAGCATCTCTGGTCTCTAGTCTTACAGATGCAGTAGTAGCCCCAGTTTGGGCAACTGGAATTTCTCTAGATGTCAGGTATCTATGACTGGACAATATTGCCCCTAGTTATCAACTACTATAGCTTTGTGAGTTTGTATTTGGTAATATAAGTCCTTCATCTCTAGGCAACCACTAACCTACTTTGTGGCAATCAATAAATTTGCCTATTCTGGACATTTTGTATAAATAGTGTAAAAACATACAATACAATGGATTTCATTATGGAATTTTCATACATCTTTGTTCTTATTTATTGCTGCTTTACTTTCCTTTCTCCCTGCTCCATGCTACTATCCTCTTCTTCCCACTCAATACTCCCCTTTCTCTCTCTCTCTCTCTTATTCGAGTTAGGGTCTCACTCTAGTCCAGTCTGACCTGGAATTCACTATGTAGTCTCAAGGTGGCCTCTAACTTATGGCAATCCTCCTACCTTTGCCTCCTGAGTGCTGGGATTAAAGGTGTGTGCCACCATGCATGGCTTCCCCTTTTTTCTCACCTGTAATTTGTTTCTCTTTTCTCCCCTCTCTTCTTCTCTCTCCTTCCCTCTCTATTTACATTTCCACCAGCAGAGTTTTAAGAGCTCCTCTTTCCCTACATCCTCACCAACATTTGTTGATGTTTGCTTTCTTGATGACAGATTAAAAAAAAAAATTACATACTTATATGAGGAAGAGGGAGGGAGAGAGGGAGGAAGGGAGGGAGGGAGGGAAGGAGAGAATGAATGGGCACACCAGGGCCTCCAGCTGCTGCAAAGGGGAACTCCAGATGCATGTGCCACCTTGTGCATCTGGCTTATGTGTTTCCTGGGGAATCAAATCTAGGTCCTTTGGCTTTGCAGACAAGCACCTTAATTACTAAGCCATCTCTCCAGACCTTAATGACAGTTTTAACTTAATTTCTTTGATGGATAAGAATGTTGAGTACTTTTTCAAATATTTATTGGGCATTTCTATTTTTCTTCTATATTTCTTCTTTTGAGAACTATTTAGCTTATTAGTTTATTTATTGTTCAGAAGATTTGTTTTGGTATTTAATTTTCACAATTCTTAACAGAGTCTAGATATTAACCTCCTGTCTGATACATGGTTGGAAAGATTTTCCCTCATTCTGTAGGTTGTCCTTTCACTCTGGTGATTGCCTCGTTATAGGGTCAAAGCTCTGTCACTTCATACAACCCTGTTTGTGACTGGCTTCTTTCATTTAATATGTAGTGTTTTCAAGTTTTGCCCTATTGATGATGTATGTAATATTTCAGTTCCTCTGTATTAACAGGTAGTGTTCCATTGTGTGGCTATATCACAGTTTATTTATCCACTTACCAATGGATGGACAGTGTGTTCTTGCTGTTTTTATTATGAAGGATATAAACTTTTATGTACAGATTTATGTGAGCATATATTTTCTCTTGGGTAATATAGTTAGTAGTGAGATTGCTGGGTCACAGGATAACTTTGTTTTGTTGTGTATGTGTATGGGCAACAGGGCCTCTTGCCACTGCTAATGTATGTGCTACTGTTTTTTTTTGGTTTTTCAAAGTAATGTCTCACTCTAGCTTGGGCTGACCTGGAATTCACTATGTAGTCTCAGGGTGCCATGAACTCAAGGTGATCCTCCTATCTCTGCCTCCTGAGTGCAGGGATTAAAGGTGTGCGCCATCATGCCCGGCTATGTGCTACTTTTTGTATCAAGCTTTAAGTGGATTCTGGGGAATTGCAGGTTTTACAAGCAAGTGCCTTTAACTGCTGAGCCATCTAACTGGCAACAGGATAACTTTTTTGTTTAACTTTTTGAAGAATTATCAGAACTTTTTGTCTTTTGTGGTCTGGTAATCCTAGCTGGCTTGGGACTTGCTATGTAGACCAGGCAGACCTTGAGCCTTCAGTGATCCTGCTGCCTAAGCTCCCAACTGCTGCGATTACAGACCTGTGCCACCATTCTCAGTGAGACTATCAGACTGTTTTACACTCCTACCAGTAGTATTTGAGGTTCTTTTGGCATTGTGATAGGAATATATTAAATCTACAAATTAGCATAAAACTGCCAGTGGGAGAATTAATAGCTTTACAGTATTGAGTATTCAACTTTGTGAACATTGTATATCTTTCCATTACTCATATTTTCTGTGATTTTCCCCAGTGTGTTGTAGTTGTAATTTTTTGGCCTCAGATTCACTCTGCTGCCTGATAGACCTCGCTGTCAGTGGGCCTCCTGCATCAGCTTCCTGAGCGCTCAGATCACAGGCGCATTCTCCCCAGATATGGAGTTGCCCTTGGGACCTTCTGCTGCTGAGCTGCGTCCCAGCCCGGATTTGAGTTCTCAAGTTGGCTTTGTTTTCATGTGCTGAATGTTATTATTAAGGTTGTAATTTTAACATTTTCTGTTTGTTTGTTGCTATTCCATAGAAGTCTGTTGAAATTTGTATTTGGCCTTATCCTTGTCATGTTGATCTGTTATAATAGAACACCACAGGCTTATGTAACAGAAGTTTATTTAGTTTTTAAAAAATATGTTTTTTATTTATTTGAGAGAGAGCTACAGAGTGGGAGAAAGAGAATGGGTGCACCAGGGCCGCTAGCCACTGCAAAGGAACTCCATATGCGTGTGCCACTTGTGCATCTGGCTTACATGGGAACTGGGGTTCAATTCCCCAATACCCACATAAAGTCAGATTAACAAAGTGGCACATGAATCTAGAGTTTTTTGCAGTGGCAGGAGGCCCTGACATGCCCATTTCCTCCTTCTCTGTTTATGTTTTCAAATAACAAAATAAATGAAAATACTGTTAAAGAATTTACCTCTATTTCAAAGTTTGAGTAGTATTTCAGATGTATTTTCTATATTCATTCACTCTTAGTGAACACAGCTTGATTTTCTGAATAGTGCTACGATGAACATGGAAGTGCAGATGTATCTTGTTGATTTTGTTTTCTAGGGTATATACCCAGAAGTGGGGTTGCTAGGTGATAGTGTAATTTTGGAAGATCCCCCCATCATATTTTCCGTCATGCCCACATCAACTCACTTTCTCGTCAACAATGCACAAAGCTTCCTTTTCCTCTGCATCATCACCAACACATCTTTTGTCTTTCTGATAATAATTCTTAATGAGTTTTGTGATTTTTTATTTGAATTACCCTGACAAGTAGTGGTATTGAGGGCTTTTACATATGCTCATTGCCCTTTTGCATTTTGGGTTTAGGTCCATCTCTTGTTAAAAAAATTTGATTATTTTCTTGCTGTTGAGTCGTTTGAGTTCCTTATGTTTCAGAATACTTTTAAATTTAGACTGATGATGGGACATTAATATTTTTGAGATAAAAAGGATTTTGATTAAATAAAAAAGACAAAAAAGACCTCAGATGGAGATTAATTTTTGAAAATCCCAGTAAAATTGGAATGATTTGTGTTTGTTTTATTTGAAAGAAACTTAAAATCTGGTTCAAATATAAGAGGCAATATAGTACCAGTGTGAAGGAAGCTCCTGAGGCAGCTTCCCATGAGGAAATAGGGTTTCAGTAGTCCTTCTAGAAGCTCTTTGTGCCTCTCAGTGACAGGAACCGGCCCTGGCTTTCATTGTTTCCACCTCTGACTTTAATTATGGTTATTCTTCCCTGTGCTCAGATTGACCCATAATTGGGTAATGGGGGCTCTTCAAGTTGATTTCATAGTCAATTTGCCATGACCCTCCTCCTAGCTTTTTTTGCCTTTTGGTTTGACAAGATAGTCTAGACTTACACCATCCTGAAATTAGTTCTTTCTCCAATAAGCCATGGTTTCTTTTTGTTGTTTTTGTTTGTTTATTTATTTATTTGAAAGTGACAGACAGGGAAAGGGGCAGAGAGAGAGAGAGAGAGAGAGAGAGAGAATGGGCGCACCAGGGCCTCCAGCCACTGCAAACGAACTCCAGGCGCGTGCACCCCCTTGTGCATCTGGCTAATGTGGGTCCTGGGGAATTGAACCTCGAACCGGGGTCCTTAGGCTTTACAGACAAGCGTTTAACCGCTAAGCCATCTCTCGAGCCCAAGCCATGATTTCTTTAAGTAGGAAAAGGTATTTGAAAAATACAGTATAGACACTAGGAAGTTCTTTATTTACTGCTGTTATTTCTAGGTTAGGGGGATGTATAGCATATACATATTTCACAGACTTTCTTTAAGTGGGAAAAGGTATTTGAAGAATACAGTATAGACACTAGGAGGTTCTTTATTTATTGCTGTTATTTCTAGGTTGGGGGGATGTATAGCATACACATATTTCACAAACTGTGATGAGTATATAGAATACTCCTGATTGAAATTCAGGACTAACAGATTTCTATTCAACTTCTCCAATCTTATGTCTGTATCTCCTTTTCTCCTGTTTTGAGGCTCCTTCTACAAGTCCTCTATTTCTTTTATTAGAATTTACCTCAGTTCTATGTTTTTAGAAGGAATAATCCTGGTACAACCACCAATGACAGGAATTTCAGAAAAAGTTGACGTTTTCTTGCTTGTGCTCTTGTGCGTCTTCTGAGAGTATGTGCCTGCCCATCAGAGCACACGCTGTCACGCACTGCCCCGCCTTCTCATGGCCTTCTCTCAGTTCTGGCTCTCTAAATGAATGCATGTTCAATTCTGTGCATCTCCAGTCATTTTGAGTATCAGAAATTTACTGTCTAGCACAGCGATTCTTGAGTCTTAGTGTGTATCAGAATTTCCTGGAAGGCTTGGTAAAGTACTTGGTACTGGGTATTAGACCAGAGTCTGTTACCATGTGTGTGGGCCATGACTTCAAGGCAAGCCTAGGCTACATAGCAAGAACCAGGCCAGCCAGCCAGGATCAAATACTGAGAACTTATCTCAAAACAGATACATCTACACACACGTATATACACACACAAAACACCTAAACTGACTTGTTTTTATAGTGGTTTTTTTCAACATGTCTTGACATTTTCAGCTAGGGCTCTCATAGTTGTATGGACATTCTCTTACTATCTGCAGAAATGTCACTCTGCGTATTTCTCTTTCCTTACGACACTCCTAAGAATTGGCCTTGATCCTTTTCTGTTACTAATTCTTATGAGCATTCATTTTCTGAACTTTGAGGAGAGAGGCATGTTCAGAATAGCCTAAGCTCACAGTTCTAGTAGTCTTATTTGCTTATAATTTATGATATTACTTGTAAACAAGGAAGTTCACTTATTTTAAGCACAGAGTTTGAATTGTGATTGTATTAAGTTATACAACTATTATTGTAGTCAAGGTATGGATTAATACTTTTATCCCAGTAAATTTCTTCAGTCTCTTTGAAGTTAGCCCTAAGCAGTTACTATTTTTGATTTTTAAAATTTTATTCTTATTTATTTGCAAGGAGAGACAGAGGGAGAAATGGGCACACCCGGGCTTCCCACCACTGCAAATGCAGATGGATTACATGAGTACTGGGGAATCAAACCCAGACTGTTAGCCTTGCGAGCAAAGTGCCCTTAACCGCTGCACCATCGCTCCAGGCTGCAGTCACTATTATTGTCCATTTCCCCTTTTCTAGGTTTTGCATTCAGGGACTCCTACAGTACACGGTGATTTTGGTGTTAGCCCTTTCACCGGCATGGTGCTGGAGGGACCATCCATTTTGCTGCAGATTGCCAACTCTTCAAAATGTAGCAGCTCACTTTCTTCTGTCTTCTTTCTTCATTACTTTCACTCTGTTGCTCTGATCTACTAACTGTGACTTCTGTTCTTAGGACCTTTTCTTCAGTGTAAGCTTTTTGTGTCATAAGAGTGCTTTGCAAAAGTTTTGTGCAAAAACTATGTGGCTGTTTTCTTATAAAAATAGTGTTTTAAATGCTCACTTTGGCAGCACATATACTAAAATTGGAATGATATAGAGAAGATTAGCATGGCCCCTATTCAAAGATGGCTTGCAAATTCTTGAAGCATTCCATATTTTTAAAATGCTAGCTCACATACAAAGGCCAGAGTACTAGAGTAACCTTGTAACTTTCCTCCATCATCTACCCTAAAAACCAGACCTGAATGGAATGACATAGTCCAAGCTCTGAAAGTAAATACCAACAGAAAATGCTATTAAAAAGTATCTTTCAAAATTGATGGAGAAATAAGGATATGGCAAGATAAACAAAACTAAGGGCAGTTTGGTTGGAGAGATGGCTCAGCAGTTGGAGGCACCTGTTTGCAGGGCCTGACAGCCAGGGTTGGAGTCTCTGCTGCCCACTCACAGCTGGATGCACAGGGTGGCACATGCATCTGGAGCTTATTTCAGTAATGGGAGGCCCTGGCATGCCCATACTCACTCACTCTCTGTCTGCCTTTTTCTCTCTGTCTCAAGTAGGTAAATAAAATGTAAATTAAAAAATCTAAGCACAATTTATGTTAACTAAAGTTATGTTTTTATTTTATTTTAATTCGTTTATGACAGAGAGAGAATGGGCATGCCAGGGCCACTAGCCAGTGCAAATGAACTCTTGATGTATGCGACACCATGTGCATCTGGCTTATGTGGGTACTGGGGAATTGAACTTGGGTCCTTAGGCTTTATAGGCAGGCACATCAACCATTAAGCCATCTCTCCAGCCCACAATGTTATGATTTTAAAGACTATATTTTAAAGAAAAATTGAGTAATGTATCTTTATTAAGAATAGTAGCAAGCTGGGCGTGGTGGTGCACGTCTTTAATCCCAGCACTCGGGAAACAGAGTTAGGAGGATCACCGTGAGTTCGAGGTCACTCTGAGAATACAGAGTGAATTCCAGGTCAGCCTGGGCTAGAGTGAGAACCTACCTCGAAAAACAAAACAAAACAAAAAAGAATAGTAGCAAAAATATTACAAATATATCTTGAATTTATAAAATATTTCCATTTCTACTGAGGAGGGTGAGAATTTTTTTTTTGGTCTGTTTGTTTTTTTTTTGGTATCTGTGATGTGTGTCTCTCACGTTGTTTGTTACTTTAGATTGTAAATTAAAGAGAGGAGGCCTGATTGATGGACACCATATGGCCACACATGAGATTTTATGTGTTTTTGTTAATTTGTGAATAAAAATAAATATAAATAAGCTGTTCTTCCAATTGTAAATTTTTCTTTTAGAATTTCAACTTAGTTGTTCAGCAAAATAAGTATTTTGCGATTGTTTACTTTGGTTTTATAGGGCTGGATGTGATGGTGCACACCTTTAACCCCAGCACTCAGGAGGCAGTAGTAGTAGGAGTGCTGTTCATTCAAGCCCAGCCTGGTACTACATTGTGAGTTCCAGGTCAGCCTTGGCTAGAATGAGCCCCTACCTCAGAAAACAAACAAACAAAAAATAAACTACGTTGGTTTTATAATTGAACTTAAACTAAATCATGGAATTTCTTTGTTAAGAAGAAAATTTATTAAAAATAGAAATACAGAGGCTTATTGTAGCATATGTTTTATGTTGAAACCAAGGAAGGGTTGCACATAGGGAGTAAAAGAAGAAAACTGAGACACTTGAGAGCAGCTTAACTCAGATGTTCATAGTTTAGCTTTAGTTTATAAAGCCTTTTTATATCCTTAGATCTTTAAATTTACCCATATCTGGTATTCAAAGCAATTATAGACACTTTTTCAAGTAAACAAGTTTCTATTATGTCAGCCACTCTTAACTTTCTGTTTGTAGGCCAGGTCATTAACTTTAGTGTGTACCAGAATCCCTGAATTCTGGGTCACTAAGTTTCTGTGTCAGGTAGTTGTAAGAGAGAAATGTGTATGTACTAGGAGTGTGCGCCACCAATGGAAGAGAAAACCTTCAGGATGAAAATTGCAGGATGTCATTGTTAGATATTAAAGACACGAATAGGGCTTACTACATTTAACCATGAATATTTCTGTCAAGAAAGCATGTCTCTCAAAATCAATTCACTGTATGTTCAATCCAAATCCCAGTAAAGTTTTAGTGGAATTAAATAACTTGAACTGGAAATCTATAAGGAAAATTAAGGGCCTGAGAATTTACAAGACAATATTGAAAAGCAAAGTAGGAGCCTTGCCACCAGCCAGTAAGCCATGGATATATATTAGCACGGTGGTGCTGATCCAGGGATGGGCAGGTACCAGTAGAGCAGGATCACGAATCCGATACTGGGCGACATCTAGAGGGGTATTAGATATGTAGTGGAGGTAGTGTCATAAAATGATAGAAAAAGTGGACTGTTCTGTAAGTGAACCTTTGATTATTAATAATCATAGGGAAAATCAAATTATATTTCTAACTTCGCACTATCTGCAAAACTAAATTCAAGTGAATTAATTTGAAAAGTAATACTTAATTTTACTGGAACACATACAAATTAATGAAATACCTAGAAGCATTTAATATTAAAGTATCCTTTGTATAAATTTTATGAATATAATATTTGAGTCAAACACAAATTGTACACATATAACAAATTAGTATATATAAAATTAACAGCATGAAATAATGCAATATATTGTAAGGTATTAAAGCATATCATATTTTAGATATTATTTATATCTAAAGTACAAGATCAACGTGATTGATGATGGCCATGTGCAGGCTACAGCTTTTTTAAGTAAAATGAGCTAGAGAGATGGCTTAGTGGTTAAGGTGCTTGCCTATGAAGCCTAAGGACCCAGGTTCGACTCTGCAGAACCCACATAAGCCAGACACACCAAGTGCTGCATGCACACAAGGTAGCATCTGGAGTGTGATTGCGATGGCTAGAGGCCTTAGCGTGTCAATTTTCTTTTTCTCTCTTATATAAAAAATGTGTGAAAATAATATGTAACAAATTGTTAGTATCAGGTGAATATCAATCCACAAGGAAATGGTCAAATATATTGTAGCATTTAGAATTTCATTTCTCTGTAGCACTGAATCGAATTTCATTGTGCCACATTTTCATTATCCATTCATCTATTTTAGCTTGTAGCCTCAGTCTGTTTACATAGGAGGGCCAGTGTGGGCAAAGCCTATAGGGATAGAATTGTAACCGAAAGAGAATGTAAGGCACAGAAGGGGCAGATTCTGGGGATGGGGTTGGATTCGGTGGAGACACAGGTTGGGGATAGGAGGCAGGTGGGAAGAATCAAAAATAAACTTGTTTGAAAATGCTAGAATGAATAATACCTAAATCTTTTTATGCCAACTAAATTTTTAATTTTAAGAAATTGGGCCAATTTACATTCTATAAAATATTTTCCAACCATTGAAAAGTGAGCTGTACACAGGTCACTCACTATATGGAGAGATTTTCAAGAATTGTTACTTAGTGAGGAAAACAAGATGTAGAAAATTAGATGTAAAGTCATCTCATTTTTTTTATAGTACACTGAAAGATATAATTGTATGTATATGATTATGCTCATGTCTGATGAGATGAACAGGAAAACGTATGGAAAGATACATCTAGGCTCTTAGAGTAGCAATAGCCATGGTAGTAAGATGAGAAGGAAAGAAGAGAAGGAAGGAATGTGGAGTCAAGAAAAAAAAAAAAATGGAAACTGAAAATGCTCTATCCACCATGCATGATACAATTTTATTTATGCATTTATGCAGACTTTTGTTTGCATTTTCCAAGCATATATAGCCATTTTATTTAAAGAGTGAGGGTTGACTTGAAGGGAGTTTATATTTGACTGGATGTTGTGGTAAACTAGATTTAGCAAAAGACCAGTGAGGCAAAGGTTCCCCTCAAAGAATGAATTACTTAATGTTTTATTCTGTTGCTGGAATTTCTAAACAGTAATGTAATCCAATTAAATACTCTTCAGTTTTTCTCCCTTAATATTTATAATTCAGTTGACTAATTGCAATGAGATCTTCTTTTTGATAGTCACATTATACAAGATGATATAAAAATGCCAGTAGGTAAAAGTAAAATACTACTTTTATAATCATATGATATTTTATGAAATGAGAGTTTTTCCTCAGAGGAATTTAGGTTTTTTTTTTTTTTTCCTCTCGCTCTGTTTTTAACATGAGGAACATAAAGAAGGAGTATATTTTTGTTGTTCAGTACTGAGGCCTTAATAGCAGATAGTTCAAAATAAATAGGTAATTCTTTGAAATTTTCATGTTCTCTTTTCAGTATGCGGGATGACAGAATTCGAGTGGAAAGGATGGATAACATGTACTTTGAATATAGCCGTGCTTTCCAGGCGGTTACAGACTTTTACGCCAAAGACGTAGCTGACATCACAGGTAAGCCTTTTACTGAAGAGATGTAATGAAGGCGTGAGTGTGGACTTCAGCCCAGTGGCCAGTGGGCAGCGGCAGTAAAGAAGTGTCGCAGCAGAGGCAGAGCTCCGCGTGCTTGTCTTCACGTGGAGCCTCGCTGCCGCTGCACGGGGCCTGGTGTCACCTGCCTGCTAAACCACACTCAGGAGGCTTAGTTGGGAGGAGCTTGGGTTCTAGGCCTCCTCAGACTATTGGGCCAGACTGTATGTCAGCAGATTAGCACAGAACAGTAGAAACAACAGCATCAAAACCAACACCAATGGCGAGACACCGCTAAAATGTCTTCCTCTTTAGTTGTAACTGTTTGGCCACCTGCTGGTTTAGACTTGTTGATTTGTATGGAAAGAGTCGCTAACCATGTTTTCTTTTTCCTCATCTTTAGTAATAGCCCACTGGTATCTTATAGCTTTATACAAAGTTTGATAAGTGTTGTTGTAGAAGGTTGGTTGCCAGAATTAAAATACCAGAACATTGAAGACAGGACCTAAATATGTTAGATAACCATTATCTGTTTAATGCACATTTTCTCATTGTTTTATATGTACCCTTTGTGTCTACCTGTCTAGCCTCTGGTAGCTTTAATGTCATGAACGGGAGATGAATAGACACAAACTTGAGTTAGCCTAATCTTCATCAGGTCCATAGGCAGGAAGCTTGTCCTTGACCCTAGACTCCACCTCAGCCTCAGTGTCTTGTTACATATCCCTTCATCTAGGCACCAATGTCTGGTTACCATATCCTCTTTAATCTCATGGTGTTTTGTCCAAATTTAGCCAAATGTCTGAGACTGTATCCCATTTATGATACAAGTATGAAATAGCATCAAGGAGTCATCTTAGACACAATTAAACACAAGTCACCATCCCAAGACACCATACATCATTGTGGGCCTCAGATTAGCAGACAGCCTGCCTGAGGGGCGTGTGTCCTTTTGGCCTGAGCTGTGATCACATCAGCTTTGTAGCAGTCCATAGCACCACAGAGCTTCCATTCTCTCTTCCCCGGGGGCAGCTTATTCACGAGAGGGAAGAAGACTCAAGTGGCACAAATGAGTTGCTCTAGCTTAGAACTTCCATGCCCCTTAGGAATCTTTTATGAGAATCTCTGCAAAGCAACCGTGAGGTTATAAGTGTCCAGGCACTCAGGGAGGACCGGCTGCTACTCTGGAGTTGAGCATTCTTACCCCGCCCCCAGCTGTAACTCATCGACGCCACAGGATTTTCACCATAGGCAGTGCTCCCTCATAACGTGCCGCCACTGCAGTTTTGCAGGATTTCCAGGTGAATAAAAACCTGTAAGGTTATAATAAGTTCATTTTAACTAAAAAGGAATTTTATTTAAAGTTTGTCTTCAATAATAGCATAATGTTGACTTGTATATATTTGTTTTCAGGCTCTCAGAGTTTCTCTAGCATCATCAACTTAAAGAAACCTGTGATCTGCTCCTTGGCTGCCATCATAAGATACCTCAAAGAATTTAACCTGGAGAAGATGCTGTCTAAACCCGAGTAAGTGTTGACTCAAAAGTTAAAAAGAAAAAGAAAGGGCTGGAGATAGGCTTAGCGGTTAAAGCTCTACCTGTGAAGCCTAAGGGCTCATGTCCGACTCTCCAGGTCCCATGTAAGCCAGAGATGCACAGTGATGCAAGTGTGCAATGTTGACGTGTACACAAAGGGCCACATGCATCTGGAGTTTGATTGCAGTGGCTGGGGCCCCTGGCATGCCAATTCTCTCTCTCTTTCTTTCTCTCTCTCATTTACATAAAAAAGGCCAGTTCCTTGGGCTTGCCTCAAAAAAAAACAACAACAACAACAACAAAAAAAAAAAACGATAGGGCCTGGAGAGTTATAGTCAAAACATTTTATATGTCAAGTTTGATAGGCATTATACCCAGAAGCTTACCTGTTATTTCTAGAATACCCAGCAGGGTACAATACTGTTGCTAAGAGAATAATAAAATTTATTGATTAATAATAATAAAAATTATTCATTACTTTAAAATGCTAGAATTCTATCAAATTGTATTCATGATAGTGATTTGACATATTTTTTTAATTACAAAACTGTATTTATCAGAATTACCTTTTATGTTCTTGGTTTCAGTTCTCATTTCATAGGCTGTAACATTGTAGATAAAGGGGCACTTATTAACATAGATGGATTTTCACAAGAATAATGGATATTGTAGATTTTGGAAGTGTCAACACTGATAATTGACACACTGGGGAAATATTGTTGAGTAGCCAGTGAAATAAGGAAAGCAATGGGATAATTTTCTTTCTATATCCTACCTGCACCAGCTTGTCTTTGGTACTGTGCACGCACCCTCTGTCTCAGTGATCTGGATAAGTAAGCTCCTTCCTGTTCTGCAGGGTAGCTGGACAGATACAAGCTGGCTCTGCCAGTAAGATTTAGAATCTGAAATGAGTAACAGAAGAACTGGTACTGGTTTGAGTTGAGGCTGCTGGAGGGAGGGGAAGAAGGGAAGGCTCGGTGGGCATCTTAATGTAATGTCTTTGATGTCATTTATTCTCTATGTGGTGTTTACTAGAACAGATTGTCTCTTCTCTGGAAGCAGTTTTGTCTCATTTAGATGCTTCCTAAATGCCTACCATCAGGAAAGTGGATTCATTGTGTCATGTCTCTGCAATGCAATATAATAGAGCAATGAAAATGAATGAACTGCATACTCAACATGAAAATTTTTATGAACAGTGTATTGAACCAAAAATTGAGTTGGTAAAGGCATAGCACATACATTTGGAACAGAGCACATTTATTTAGGGAAATATAAAGACATGCATGGTAGTGATAAGTTCAGAAGAGTGGTTTCTTTCAATGGAGAAGGAATGGAAACAATAAAGCTTGCTGAGTAATAGCATAATGGAGTTCTAACTGATTGTTTTTTAAATTAGAATAATTAAGATGTTAATTTACACATGTATAGTAGTTACATTTGTCACTATGACAAGATACTGTGAAGAACGACTTAAGTGAGGAACACTTTAGTTTGATTCATGGTTTCTGATGTGTTAGCCTGTCCTGGTTATCAGGGCATGGTGGACACAGCAGCTTATATCATGGAGGCCAACAAGCAGAGAAAGGAGATATGGAAAGGGGCCCCGAGTAAGAGAGTGCCTCCAAAGAATCCCCAGTGACCTACTTTCTCCGAATATATGGCACCTTCTTCCTGTAACCACCTGCCGTTGATAGCGTCATGTCACGACCACATAAAAGTATTAGTCCATTCGTTAGTTCAGAGCCCTCATAATCTAGCAGTGTTTGGAAATGCCATCATTCACGGTATAGGGGTGTGACCTTTCACAGTCTCCTAAGCATTTCTCAGTCTAATTATGTTGACAGGTGAGATTCACAATTACCCATGTTTTAGAGTAGCTGAAGTGTTTGTTTACAAAATAGAAGCTTAGCATTAGATTTGACTTTAAGCTACAAAGATAGGCTTATTTGAAGAGATCCATCTATATGGATGATTATCTTGGACTGTGCATGATTGTGCTGGACTCAGAGAAAGTGTGACAGGCCTCCTGCCGTTTGACTTGTTCATAGCAACGAGCCTCTAAGTTAAGCAAAGAGGCATTAACATTTGAATAAGAACACTAACTTTTTTTTTTAAAAGATAATAGGCCTGAAAGGTTATGTCTTCATATTTAGTTGGCAGTTGAGAATATTACTAAGCAATAAAATTAAATTTCTTTGTGTAGTAGTTTTAAATTACTTGAGGGTGAATCTTTTGATGGGATTGAGGGAGATTGAAGTTTTTCTGTGTATAGTTGGTTGAGGTGGTGTGAAGTTTCTCTACGTATATTGAGTGGTGATGTGGGATTATCAGGAAGCAGGTTCTGCTAGTGATTTATATGCATTTAATCTTCCATCCTCTGTACAGTTCCTCAGAGCTAAAGACGAAAACATTTAGAGCTCCACATGATAGGCTGTCACTTTGTAGATGTCCTCAGCAGCTTGTAGCAGACAATAAAGATGGAATTAATGAGAAAAGGAAGAAATTCCTCATCCTCAAAGTAGACCTAATTGGAAATACCCAAAACATCATTTAAAGCAACCCTAATGTATAAAGATGGTGATCAAAGTGATACTGTTTTAGAAATGTGACTGAGGATGCTTTATGGGTAGCACATAATTTCACTCTGAAGGTAATACCAAAGGAATAATTCTATATTTCTTACACTTTGGAAAAAGGAGGTGGGATTACCTTGGATAAAAACAAGTCTTTTCCATGTGTATAAATTTTGGCTGCATTGTTTCATAATTGTATCTTAAGCTGCTGAACTTTTGAACTTTTACTTCAAGAGCTGTTTTTGAAAGAAAAAATAAACTTGAGTTGTTTTGTTTAGCAAATGCTGTCATGGAAATAACTAGAAGTGTCATAAAGATCTTGGTATGTATTCATTTAAAGGTTTTTGTGTCTTTGCAGTAGGATTGTAGGTGGTTCAGAAAATACACCATTTGCTGAATTGCTCTTAAGCCGAGGTAAAACAGGGTTTTGTTAAATAAGGAAAATTTTGAGGTTACAGAATTGTTTGGAGAAGTAAAATAGTTATGTTCCATAGCAAAGCAGTGTAGCTACTTTTTTACTAGTGAAGATAGATTTACTGTATGCTATTTTAATGACACTAATTACTACAGGCCATGGATGCCCATGAACATCCTAAAATCACAGATACCCCAATGCAAAAAGCAATCACTTTGCTCTGATATCAATATTCCAAAACCAGATACCTCACAAGAAAGTACAAACCATTTTTTAAATTAATTTAGACAAAAATTTTTATCAAAGCCCAGCCAAATGTAACACAGTAATATAGAAAGAGAATTGTGCCCATGACTATGAGATTACTCAAGAAACATAGGTTTGAATTTAGAATTTAGAACAGTTAATATAATACACTTTGCCAATGGAATAAAAGATTTAAAAATTACATAATCATCTCAATAGACGTGAGATGTTTTTGGTACAATAAAATGCAAAACCCCTCAATGATTAAAAAACTGAAAAGGAATGTCTGTAACCTGAAAAAAGACTTCTGTGAAAATGTCATTGCTGGGGCTGAGGAGATGGCTATGTGGGTAAGAGTGCATGCTATGCAAATGTGAAGACTGACTTTGGTCCCCCAACATCCATGCTTTGTAACCTAGCCCTAAGTGGGACTCACTGGGGTTTACTGGTCAGCCAGGTTTGCTGAGAAACAGCAAGTTCCAGGTTCAGTGAGAGACTGTCTCAAGGAAATAAGTTGGAAGAGTGGTAGAGGAGGACACCTTATGTCCTTTTCTGGCCTTCACATGAGTGTGCACAGGGTGCTCTCATTGGCATGCACACACACACATTGCACAGTATGTATAACACACACCAAAGAAAGTAAAAGGAAACCTTACTGATAATATCTTAGTTATTGGTGAAGGTCAGAGTGTTTTCCTGCTAAGATTAAGAATGCAATCATGAAAAAGATGTCTTCTCTTACCACATCTATTCAGTTGTACTGGCTTTCTTAAATAAGAAAGGCACCAAATTATTAATTATAGCTAATATATAAGTTCATAAAATTTTAGGATGTGAAATAAATACAAAAACAATTGTTCTTATATATACTGATAATGAAAAATCTGAAACTAAATATGAAAATAATTCCATTAGAAAGTGTAGCTGTTACCTTCTTGCTCCTGGGATCAGACACCCAACCAGAAGCAGCACATGGAAGGAGGGGATTTATTGAGGCGTACAGTCTCAAGGCTCCTGGCAGAGAAATCATGACAGTGGCTGCCATCACATCTTGTCATATCAGCTGGGAGGTAGCAGCAAGTGTAAGCTAGTTAGTGAACACCCAGTAGAGTTGGATTAGTAAACCTCAAGGTCTACCCACAGTAACACAACTCCTCCAGCCTCCAGCAAGGCTCCACCTCCCCCAAATTCCACCAGCTGGGGATTGAGTGTGAGCATTAATCACAAACACAGTGTCTAAAAGAATAAAAAAAAATGAACTTAACACAAGGCCTTCAAAGCCAATATTCTGGAAACTAATCATTAATGAAAGAAATTGAAGATTTAAATAAATAGAAAGGCATCCCAGGATCATGGCTAAAAAGATGTAATATTGTTAAAGTATGTTCCCTAAATTGATCTATAAGTTCACTACAGTCCCTATCAAAACTCAGACTCTTAGGTATCTTCTCTGTAGATATAGACAAACAAATCAAAAATAAGAAAATTCAAGGTATTACCAAAAAAAGTACATAAGATAGAGTACTCACATTCCTACTCCAAAACTTGCTGCAAAGCAGCTAACCAAGAGAGGAGGTTACTGTTGTGAAGACTAATAGGTGATCAGTGGTGTGTAGTTGTGAGTCTAGAAATACGTCTGTAAATTTGTGACTATTCACTGGGGAAAGAGTAGGGTTTTTTCTTTTTTCTTTTTCTCCCCTCTAACAAGTGGTGCCAGGACAGCTAGGTATCCATGCAAATAATTGGAGTTGCACTCTGTGGTGGTTTGAACAGATGTCCCCCAATACATTCAGTGCTTTATTAGTTTGTAGTTTGCATCTGCAGCCACCTGGCTAGAGGTGGTGTCACTGGGCAGATCTTAAGGTGTGGTGGTGGATTTGAGATTTCAATCTAAAGATATGCACTGTGTCTAGCTGGAGTTCCTGATGTGTGCTGTGCTGTGTGGCTTTTGGCTTTTGGCTTGTGCTTCTCCGTGTTTGGTCCTGTGAAAGCAGGCCAACTTCCTGTGCCATTATGGAACTTCCGCTGGATCTGTAAACTTCAATAAATCCCTTCCTCCATAACTGTGCCTGGTCTGGAAGTTCATCTCAGTGAACCTGAAGCTGTCTGCCACACTCTTAACCTGGTGTAATTTGTCAGTGACTCAGAGTGGATCAGAGATACCTTATAAAATATAGGTATAAATCCTTACTGTTGTGGACTGGTCCATGATTTCTCCTCTGAGGTATTGCAAGCACACATGATAAAAGGAAAGAATAGTATTGAGCGTCATCAAAAGTAAAGTTTTGATATCTGTCTTGCACATTCATGTGTATGTATTGTGTGTGGTGTATGCATGTGAGTTTGTAAATATGCACACCCCATCTGCACATGTGTGAAGGCATCCAGAGAAGATCAGGTGTCCTTCCCTCTGTCTCATCCATGTGTTTCCTTGTGATAGTTTTTCATTGAACTTGGAGCTACTGTTTTCAGTTAGATTGGCTGACCAGTCAGCCCCAGTCTCCAGTCTCTGCTCTCCGCAGGACTGGGTTAAAGGCATGTTTGGCCACACTTGGCTGTTTGCAAGGGGCTGGTGTCTTTGCATATCAAGTGCTCTTACCTGCTGAGCCATCTCCTCAGCTCAGAACTTTTGTTCTTCAAAGAACATCACCATGAAAGTGGAAGAACAACTCACTGAATAGCAGGAAAAAAAGGCAAGCCATGAGTCCAGAAGACTTATGTGTAAAGAACTCAAATCAGTAGTAAAAATCAGCAGGCAACTCAATTAAAAACTGGAAAGGGACAAAGATCTTTGTAGGCATTTCCCTGTGTGTGTGAGTGTGTATGTGTGTGTGTGTGTGTGTGTGTGTGTGAGAGAGAGAGAGAGAGAGAGAGAGAGCGCAAGCTTGAGCGAGATCATGCACACTCCCATATATACGTAAAGATTCTCAACACCATTAGCCTTTGCATATATTCCAGCCAGCTCCCCAGTAAGATAGCATTTCATACCGTTCAGTGTGGATATGGAAAAAAGAAAAGACAAACATTGCTGAGAATGTGGATAAATGAGAATCCTCATGAATTTCTAGTGGAGATGTAAGATGGTACGGCTACTTTGGAAAATGGTTGTTAGTACTCCCATGTTATAATACAGCAATTGTACTTCAGACAAAACATGTCCATACAACTTTGCGTAAGAGTGGTCTTAAGCCAGGCATGGTGGTGCATGCCTTTAATCCCAGCACTCGAGAGGCAGAGGTAGGAGGATCCCTGTGAGTTTGAGGCCAGCCTGAGACTACAGAGTGAATTTCAGGTCAACCTGAGCTAGAGTGAATACCCTACCTTGAAAAAAACCAAAAAAAAAAAAAAAAAAAAAAGAGTGGTATTAGCAACATCAGTCAGAAGAGTCAAAAAGTAGAAACAGGGCTGGAGAGATGGCTTAGTGGTTAAGGCATTTGCCCGTGAAGCCTAAGGACCCAGGGTCAATTCCCCCTAACCATAAGCCAGATGCACAAGGTGCCGTACACATCTGGAGTTTGCAGTGGCTGAAGGCCCTAGTGCACCTATTCATTCTCTCTGTCTCTCTCTCAAATAAATAAATAAGGAAAACATTATTTTTAAAAACATAGAAACGGGCTATGGATATGACGCAGTGGTAGAATGTTTAGCACGCACACTGGAGGCCCGGGGTTCAATCTCCCACACCAGTGCATGAGTGTGCATGGGCTCTCTCTCTCTCTCTCACACACACACAGAGTAGAAACAATTTGGACATCCATCACCTGATGACTAGATACAAAGTAGGATATTTCTAAGCACAAAAATTATATACTGAAACATTCTATGAAATGGGTGAACCTTGAAAGTGTGGTAAATGAAAAAAAGTCACAAAAGGCCATATTTTATGATTTGATTTGTTTAGTTTATAGAGTAGGTGAATCTTTAGAGACAGAAAATAAACTTTTGGCTGCTAAGGCTGTTGTAGTGATTGCTAATTAATATAAAGTTTCTTCAAGGTTGATGAAAATGTGTGGAATTGCTTAGTAGCGATGTTTACACGAGTTTAGTATGCTAAAATCCATTGAGTTGCATATTCCTGTTGGATGAATTATATCGAAAATGAATATATCTTTAATTTTAAGTGTCACTGCCAAGGTTGGGCCATACTTGTGTATATCTATTTTCATCCCACCCCAGAGCAATCTCATCCCGAGGCTTATAGGCAGCACTTCCTGTATTTAGAAGTATTCCCACTCTTATTCCAAGCCCTGTGTGAACTCTGATTGCTCACTCTTGCTTTCTCATGGTTTGTTCTTTGATCTATTGGGGATCCCTCCACACATTTGAAGGTCAGTATTGGCTGAAATCTTGAGGGATTGAAGCAGATCTCTGGAATTCTCTGAACCGCTGTTTCATCTGAAATTTTTGTTCCATGCATCCTAGTTTCCTTGGCTCACCAGCAAGACATTCTTAGTGTTTGCCTAGTTTATTTTACTTTTCTCTTGAAGGCTACTCTTCTCCAAAGTAATGTCCTGTATTTTAGGTTTTTATTCTCCATAGATTGTGTCTAGTGTTCCAGTTGCATCTAGTTAGTAGGCCTTTCTCATGCAGTCAATGCTTTGTGAATGAAAGCTGGAGTCAGGTGCCATGCTTGAATACTGTGCTTAAGCAGCAGAAGAGTGAAATGTGCTCTAAATAACTTTTAAGAAAATTTAGTCTTCACTTAAGACTTAGTAATTGAAAAGAACTAAATTCAAGTCCCAAGCAAAATTATATGAAAAAAGAATCAGAATGGGAGGGGACATCAGTATGATCAAAATACATAATATACATGTATGACATTGTCCAAGAAAGAGCAAAGAGCAGGTTATAATATCATTGCAGATAGTAAATGCTTTCCAGAAAGACTTGCTATGGATGACAGGAAAAAAATAGCCTAGTGGTGTAAAATGAGCCAAGAAACTAGGAAAATGTGGTGATCGGATTTAAGAAAGAAGAACTGAAGAAAAAGATCAACTTGGGGACAGTAAGTAAACTGGAAAAGCACAGTTGTGCATCAATACAATACATATGATTTCAGACAAGCGGAAACAAAACAGAGGAATACAGGAACAAACTCATGCAGCTGGACCATAGTCATCCTTGGAAAGGGCCGGCTGTGATCTTGGATCTTGACTGGATTCAGGACCTGAGATTTGGGTTGGTTTCTGCTGTTCCCTGATGAGGATGTCTCACTATGCCAAAACTGCTTGTGCGAAGTATGACTTACGGTGGACCCCTGCTTTCTTCATGGAGTTGAGGTTTTCATATGTGGTAGGGCAAGGGTGGCTGTACTCTACTAACTACTGTACTAATGAGCCGAGTGCTGAGTTCCTTCTGAGTTTCCCTTAGGATGACCTCTTACATGTTGTTGTACTCATTGTTGGGGACAACAGTGCCTCTGAAGAGGAGCTGGGGTGTGCTCTCACCTGCCTGGGAATTTTGCTGCCTCCTGAACCTTTCCCCCTGTCCCAGTTGTTTCTGTTCTTTCTATGTGATCATGGCTGACCCGGAGCTGTTGGTTCAGTTCTGTGTCTTCCCAGCAAATCTGTGACACTGGCAGTGGTCATCAGGCTAGATGTGCACCTTCACTTCCTCCTCTGTCAGGTTAATGGCAGCATTGACTAATGCAGAGTTAGTCGATTGCTTAATTGCAAATCAATTAGAAGTGAAAGTACAATAAAATGGAAGCTTTGTAATACAACTTATAACTCCTAAATTAATTGCCAAAAATAGACAAGTGAATTTATGAGCTCAGGAAAGCATGTAGAGAATTATTTTCTACTATAGATTTCATGTGTGACACAGTAGAGCATTTTAGTCTTCATTTCCATTGTAAAATAATATTTAAATAGGCTTGTCATAGTTGATGAAAATCTTTCAAGTAAGATCTGCACCCTTACTTCCTTTTTCTTTTTTTATATGTTATTTATTTATTTGACAGAGAAAGGGGGGTGGAGAGAGAGAGAGAGAGAGAATGGGCACACCAGGGCCTCCAGCCACCACAAACGAACTACAGATGTGTGTGCCCTTGTGCATCTGGCTAACGTGGGTTCTGGGGAATCAAAGCAGGGTCCTTTGGCTTTGCAGGCAAATGCCTTAACAGCTAAGCGATCCCTCCAGCCCCCCTTACTTTTTTTCCAGAAGGTATGGTAGGAGTGTGAGAGTTTTTAAATTTCTCTGAAAAGTTTTTGGCAAGGTTATTCTCCCCCCCCCCTTATAAAACTCGAGGAAGAAAACAGTCCCTTGTATTTTTTGCTGTCTGAAATATTAATGAAAAATTTTCCCATGTTACTTATTTTTATCGAGATTTGCACAGCATGCATTTTGGACAGACATTGTTTATGAGGTTCATTTCAAAGCACATAAAATTTGGCATCTTCCACAAGTATAAATAATTCAGAATTGCTTGAATATTTCAGACCAGTGATCTTACACTGTATACTCTTGAATACCCCAGGATGCTGGCAGAAAGAATTGTTAGTTCAAAATGTATAGAATTCCTCATGGAAACAAGTAGTGGCAAAAGAAAATTTGTGTTTGGAAGGAAGATTCCAAGTCCAACCTGGGGATTTCTGGTAGTTTTGCTAGGTATAGTATATAGGAAATCCCCCAAGTGTAGTTCATCATTAGCGTAGCTTGATAATCACTGCTCTGCAGGAATTAGTGTAGTATTAGTGTAGATCACTCAGTGGTTGATCTTTATTAAAGTCAGTGCAGATGCCAGTGTAACGAAACTCCTTCCTACTGCATGTAATTCGAAATTCAGATTTTTTCCTCAGGACAAAACAATGATAACAAAAGCCCCATGACTAATTATCCAAACAAAACCCATACACATAGTATAGTAATACTTCTCTATGAAGATCTGGGGTTGTAAGCTAACTTAAGCCAATATGATTGTTCATTTACTGGCTTCTTTCTTAATATCGTAGGTATTGGAAGCCTTCACCCTCCAAGCCTCCTTCCTGATCCCCTCTAGTAAAGGTAGTTTGTTGGTCCAAACCAAATTCTGCCCTATATATAGATACGTTTTGGCAAGCAGGCAGAGATGTATATGAGACCTTACTGTAGTCCACAAAATTCCAGTTCTTTGCCCTTTTGGTTTTCTGATAGCACCTTGCTTAAACAGTTCCCTTGAGGTGTATGTGACAGTATGGCATGGTAGGAAACTATCCCTCACCATTCCTCAGGCTTTGGGTTTACAAGATTGTCATACTATGTTCACATGAGGCTGTGGAAGCTGCGAAGTGTTCTGAATCATCTGTGGGTCTTTGTTTACTGCTTTCTCACCAGTGCAGAATGGCACCTTTGATGCTGAGGGACAGATAAAGGCAGGTCTCTGGGACACTGGGTATGGCTTCTTCCCTAGTCTTCTCATGCTAACTGCCTAAGACCCAGTGTGAAAGGTGGGGCCCTTATGAGGTGCTTTGGCCATTTAGTTTCTTTATAAAAGAGGTGTGTGACCCATCCAAGGCACCCTCTGTGAGGAACATGCCTTCACCAACTCCAGATTTGGTGATTTCTTGATCTGGGACTTCCAGCCTTCGGAACTCTAAGCAAGAAATTTCCGTTGTTTAGACTGTCCTGTGTAAGGTATTTTATTCTAGTAGTCTGGAGTAACTACGAAGGCAACTAACCTTTTGGTTAATCACTGCTAGGACACAGTTCAGCCTAACTATCAGGAACAGAGCACACAAAGGCTTCGTATCTAAACGTGTGAGCGTGGTAAGATTCCAGCTCACAGTCATTGCTGTCAACCCTTCCTATCTGGATCTTTGACCATGAATTTGTGTGAACATCTATCAGCTATAATATTCAGTTACTGCTAAACTGTTTCTTCCTGTAAACAATCCCTTTCACTTTGTAACTGGGCCTGGATTTTTCAGAAGTATTTCTAGGGCTTTATGACTCAAAGGAACATTATAGGAAGGTAATGTGTGTTCACACATATCTTTGTTCTGTTCGGCCTTGCAGGTGCTAGAAAATGAATGAGATTTAAATAGATAACCCTGGCCTTCAAGCAGCCTAGATCTATTAAGGAAGGTAGAAACACAATAAGAATTGTGGTAACTCAAGAAAATTAACTGCTAATAAGGTAGAAGTAAAGGGCCACATACATCTGCTGTCAGTCAATTTTAGAATTGTTTTCCTTGTTGCCCTCTGATAGGCATCAATGGGTCACCATCCTTTGGAAAGCAGACCTAACTTGTCACAGTTAATGATATCACCAGGGCACTGTGGTTAGTTAACTAGGCAACATTCCTACTATGTGGCAAGCTATTTCTCTTTTCCAGACCTCTGAGCCTCAGTTGGGGGTGTCTTCTAGAAGTAAAGGGGTCTGTTGATCAGCATTGCTACTTGGGCTCTGATTTTAGGGCTTCTAGATTCCTGTTTCTGTAAATACCTTGGGAAATTGGATTTTTACTTAAATTTCAGCCTTGAGCAGAGCTATTTGGTTTAATAGCACGAACACTGGTGCTTTATTTCTACATGGTTTAATAATCTGCCATTACTTTTCTTTCCTTAGAGCATAATCTGTCAAGAGCTGGGCACAGTGGCACACATCTGTAGTCATAGCACTTGGGAGGCAGAAGCAGGAGGAACAGGACTTTTAGTCCACCCTGGGCTACGTAGTAAGACCCTGTGCACAAAGAAGTAATAAACCAGTCGGCCATTCTGTTAAGTGCCATTGACAGAAATAACACTGGAGAGAAATTGAGTTATTACATAAGTAATCATTGATTAACACTTACTCAGTTAATATCATGTCAGTTTGAAATGTATTGAATTTTCTGAGTAGCCACAGGAACATAAAGGAGCAGGTGAGTTCTTTTAACTGAGCTTAAGGAACTAGCTTCTGATATTCTTTCTGTTTTATACTCACCAAACAGTGGCCATTTGAATGTTTGCTAATTATAGAGTAAATAGCATTTGTTGCCCAGATCGGAATGTTAAGTAGAAGCTTTTGAAGTGTTTATCAAGATGAGCTCATGCTAGAGAATGAGCTCAGCGTTAGTTGTTTTTACATATTTTTGTGCCTAATGGCATAGATTTTCTTGAAGATACCAGCTCATGCTCTGCTAGTCAAAAAGTCTGTGTTTGGTGTTGTTCCTGGAAATAAAAGCAAAACATTTTCACTGTTGCTTCCCTTCTAAGGTCTGTGGTGTCTGAGTGGTGACCCTTCTATGTCAGCCTGTTTGGCATCAGTGGACGGCAGTAGCTCCATGACTTCTGTCTTGTTCTTCTGGTTTGATTTCCTATCAAATTGCTAAGTTTTATCATAGCATTAATAGATTTTTTTCTAGTCCTTAGGTTTTTAATTTATGTGCTTATATATTGGCTCATTATGTTTCATTCTTTTATAGGAATTTTAAACAGCTGTCAAATGAAATGGAATTTATGACAATTAATGGAACAACATTAAGGAATCTGGAAATCCTACAGAATCAGGTCAGTCCTCAACTCAAAAGCTAGTTGATTCAAAATAGTTTAAAAAAAAAAATGGACCAAGGCAGTAGGTGTGGGAGCACAAGTGAAAATATACCAGGGCCTGTCTTCATTGCTGCTCTCTCTGTCATCTGTGTGTTACTTGATAATTGTACCACTCGTATTTTACAAAATCAAATACATGGCATATTACTTTGAGGGTTTTTTTTGGGGGGGGAACTATAGGGCTGTTTTTTTTTTTTTTTTAAAGAATTGAACTGCATACCATCAATTATATATCAGCTATTTTATTGGAAGGTGTTGTCTTTGTTAATTAATATGAAGTGTATTGTTGTTTGGTTGGGTGTTTTCTCTGTATACCTTTCATTTTTTTAAAAAACTTTTATTTATTTGAGAGTAGTAGAGAGAGAAACAGGCAGATAGATAAAGAATGGGCATGCCAGGCCCTCCAGCCACTGCAAACGAACTCCAGATGCATGTGCCCCCTTGTGCTTACGTGGGTCCTGGGGAATTGAGCCTTGAACCAGGGTCCTTAGGCTTCACAGGCAAATGCTTACCTGCTAAGCCATCTCTCCAGCCCCTACCTTTTTCATTTTTTGTTGAAGTTCATTATTTAACACATGAAACATGTTACTGTGATACTCAATTTGACTTAAGATGCTTATGTCTTGCTTCTTATTTCTCAAACTTTCATAATTATTTATTTGTCCTTTATCAAAAAATTAGGAAGGTAATTAAAGACATTAAGATTATTGCTTTCATTTTTAAATTATCACTAGGAAAATCAAGGCATAATTATAAAATTAATGTAATAACAAAGTCATAAAGAAATGAGCCTTAATTCTAGATAGAATACAACACCGGTTCCAAATCGTGATTTAAGTCATGGAGAATCTGAGCTATCTGGTTGAAATGATCCAAAGCTCTTCAGGCATGTTTACTATTGCAAATACTGAGCTCATTTTTACCCATTTTCTTCCTCTTCCTGACCCATTCTAGTATACTGTAGCCATCTTTGTTCAGTGACATTTTTCTCTTGCCCTTCCACTGTCCAGAGGCTGTGAGTCTGTCTCACAGATCCCTCTCAGCAGCTCTCACACTTGTCCAGAACAAGAAAGCAGGGCAGGAATGAAAGCACATTCTTTGGGTGGAGACGAGCTCCCAGGCAGAGGGTGTAGACACAGCCCTGGCTCCTTTATCTGTTCTCGGTCCTGCCACATCTGCTCAGTCATCTCTACCGGAGTCAGTTCTAAAATCCAGTTTCTAAGACAAAAATCACCTATCATCAAAGTGGGCTTTGTTGTCCCTTCTACAGTCACAATGTGGGCCCTTGTAGAGAATTAATAGCCTTTGTTGCCTTTGCAGCTTAACTGTTGCCTCCCTTCCCATGGAGGTTTCCAAAATTTTTCAGAGCTAATCAAAAACTACACCGACTAGTTCTTTTTCTTTGTGCAAATATCAATACTTTCTCTTGTGTAAATGTGTGTGTATTCCTTCATTATACATGAAAGGAATGTATCACATGAGCCACACATTATACTAGGCATGTATAAAGTTTCAAATTAGGAAGCCTGGGAATGTAGCTCACTGGTAGAGTACTTGCCTAGCATATAAAAGGCCCTAGGTTTGATCATTAGCTCAAAAAAAATAAAATAAATAAATAAATATAGTGGAATAACCAGGGTACATGAACATCTTAACATAAATATATAATAATAGTCTAGTTAATAAAACTTGTTTTGTGGTCTTTTTTTCAGACTGATATGAAAACCAGAGGAAGTTTACTTTGGGTTTTAGACCACACTAAAACTTCATTTGGGAGACGGAAGTTGAAGAAATGGGTTACACAGCCACTGCTTAAATTAAGGTAAAGGAGTTCTTTTTTGTTGTGTTTAGTCTGATATTATAAAATTGTGAAATTGAAGATGTCAGTCTCTTTAAGATAAGGTTGCTGTGGCTTGTAAGACAACAGTTTTAAATTGTGTGGAAAATTTTATTTTGTAACTGGAAGTAGACTATCTAATAGTATATTACACAACTTCTCATTGCTGGAACAAAATAAGTAACAATAGTTAAAGGGATGAAAGGTTTAGATCAGCTGATGGTCCCAGGTTCCGGTCCGTTGTGGCAGTCAAGGCGCAGGAGCGTGCACAGCGAGTGCACGGCGAGGAAGTGGAGCAGGGTGATGCACGCTCACGCGCAGCCAGCTCTTTCCCTTTCATATGGTTCAAGAACCCACCCACAGTTAAGGCGGGTCTTAGCATAATTACGATAATCCCTCAGGATTCTAGGTCCCATCAAGTTGATAGTCAACGTAAACTATCACAAACATGTATACAGTTCCCACCCCTTTTCCAGGAGCAAGCCTTCTTGCCCGTTGGAAGCAGTCAGTGTTTCTCAGGATAAGAGGTGACCCATTTCCCTAGGTCAGCAGTAGTGCAAGGGTGGAGGACGAGAAAGGCAAGACTGGTGTCTTCCGTGGAAGTTCTATGGAGAACATTCAAGATGGGGCCTAGGAACTCGTAGCTGCCTGGAGGTAGTTCAGTAACTCTGAACGTGGAGAGGCTGGGACCAGAGCTGGCCCTGAAGAAGAGGATGGTGTCATGTGGCAATGATGGTGAAGTTAGCATGTTCATGGAGAAATGCCGAGGACCTGAGCTAAAGGAATGACCATTTTCCTACTGAAATCTAAAAGGAGTGAGGCATTTCTGAAGGTAGGGTTGATACTCAAGCTCCTACTTCTGGAAGATGCGTGAGTCTTCTGCCTTCTTTAATGGTTTTGAAGGCTGTCTTCACGTGAGAGCATTCTGAGAATTTGGGTGCTTGTCACCAGCCTGAAAACTTCACATGATTGCATTGGTCACTGTTGTGTCTGGAGTGGTGGAATTCTTGTAAGTTCTCCAGATAACTGATATGCAGATAACTATGGAAACTCTGACTTAGAACAGTGCCTATCCCTTGACAGGCGTCCAGTCAATGTTTGCTTAGTGATGCTTTAATTTGTTAGCTCTTACTATGTATTAGCATTTCATACTCAAAGTCCTTCTTTTTGATTTCTCGAGATGATAAAACAGGCCCTGAATGCTTTAAAACTTTGCATTGTATCTCTCAGCTAACAGAGCTAATACCTAGCTCTCAGTCAGCAGTGATTCTGGCAGCATCAGCTCTTGTCCTGACACACTTGCTGCTTGGTGTGGCTGGACAAGAGGGTGGCTGCCGCGATGTTGAGTGCTACTGAGTGTCAGCTTTGCCCACTCCGTGACCCAGTGCCCTGAAGCCTCAGGCTTCTCCCCCTGAAATGGTAACACCCCCCTCACAGGGTTTCTGTAAGGACAAAACCAAAACCACAGTCCTAGCTACCATTTTTGCACTCTTCATCTCATATGAGACAGTTGGCTATATGATGATGGGCTTGATGTGCTTTGCTATTATCTCTTTTGAGACTCCAACAGCCTCACTAAGTAGACACTACTATCAGCTCCATTTTTCTTGGGGATTAGTTAGTAGTAACTATCTTCAGTAATATTTATAATAAACTCTAAAACTCAGTTGATGATGCTTACCAATTCAGTTTGAGTTAGTAGGCCATTCTGGTGTCCTTTCTTAACCATGCTCACTGTAAGACATGGGGAATTTGCAAGGTAAAGACGAAATCCTGAAAATGGAAGTATCTCCTTTAGTTTACTATGAAATGAGACCAGAAGACCTTTTGAAGGCAGACAAGTTATTTCTGCATTCACTCCATGAATAAGAGTGTGGGGCGAAGCCTTTTGGCTCAAGGAAAGACATCTACCATGCCACAGCTCTCACAGTGGTACTTGCTTATTTGAAGTATTCAACAGAAACAGACCCACTAGCTGGCTTTTTCATGTGAATTAAACAGTTGTATTTCTAATTTAGTTGTGTGTGTGTGTGTGTGTGTGTGTGTGTGTGTGTGTGTATGTCCAGGAATAATTGGAGATAAAATCAGAAGCCATGTTGTCTGTTCTTTGGTAGCTGAATCCTATATCCTTTAGCTCCTCCTTTTTCAAAAAGTTGAAGAGAAAAGGTGCTACCTGTTGACCACTGATGCTCTTAACCAGAGCTTTTTTTTTTTAAATACACACACACACACATACACACACACACACACATATTTTATTGATAACTTATATACTTATAGACAACAAACCATGGTATTTCCCTCCCCTCCCCCACTTTCCCCTTCATAACTATTCTCCGTCATATCCTCTCTCTGTCTCCATTAGTCTCTGTTTTAATTTGATGTCATCATCTTTTTCTCCTATTATGAGGGTCTTGTGTAGGTATTGCTAGGCACTGTGAGGTCATGGATATCGAGGACAATTTCTGTCTGGATGGACAGTTGTATGTAAGGAGTAGTACCCTTCCTTTGGCTCTTACATTCTTTCGCCACCTCTTCCACAATGGACCCTGAGCCTTAGAGGGTGTGATAGAGATGTTTCAGTGCTGGACACTCCTCTGTCCCTTCTTCTCAGCACTATGTTGCCTTTTGGGTCATCCCAGTGGTCATCACCATCTGAAAAGAGAAGCTTCTCTAATCAGAAGTGAGTAGCATTAATACATGAGTATGAACATTAAGTGTAGTGTTTTCAGGACAGTTTTGTGAGAGTAATATATGCATTTATCTAGACAAGAGCAGGATTTATACCTCT